>CM073322.1:28504863-29704863 GCA_037043015.1 Bryum argenteum
TTGGTCACTGAGGAATACTTAGGCTTAGAGGGTGGTCCCCTTGGTCACATAAGAGCGATCATGATTCAAACACGGTATCCGCGTTTTACTTATTGAGTCGAACCATAGGAAAAAATTTACAGGGCTATCACCTTCTTTGGCAAGATTTTCCAATCTTTTCACAATTCCTTGAATGGTTTTTTCCATCATTCAATTTCAAACAAATTGGATGAAGAGAGAAGGCCGCAAGTAGAAAGCGCAATGCGCTTTCTACTTGCGGCCTTCTCACAAAGCCTAATCCGCTTTCGCTCGCCGCTACTAACGGAGTCTCGGTTGATTTCCTTTCCTTTAGCTACTTAGATGTTTCAGTTCGCTAAGTTTTGAAAGTCCAAAACAGAGCGCAGCACACTAATGCGCCGCCCCGCTTGGATACGGTTTCCCGATTGGAGATCCATGGATCACAGACGCTATCTCCCCATGGCGTTTCGCCTTTGAAAGCGTCCTTCCTTCTCAATGCCTAGGCATTCATCCGATGCATTATTTTGGATACAGTAGGAATTGCACCTACCTCACTAGTCACTACCAAAATATTCGCCACTGAGACTTCTATTCATACTTCAGAATGGCAGGCTTGCCTTCTAGTCAGGTCATTTACTAGAGCGGGTGCATTCAGGCTTGAAGACGAAGGTTTATGCATTTTGTGCATATTTATAAGAATGAAGAACATCTAATAAAAAAAAATATAAAAAATCCAGGCCGCTAAAATAACTGTATCGATTCAGCCCTTCATTATCCTGTAAATGACTATTTCAGATCATCAATAGAATAATACGTATCTTCTATTTTCATATTGCATCATTCACATTACAAGCAGAATACAGGGTTCCTTTCGCCTAGACACAATATAATGAGTATTTGCCTTATCACACCATTTATTTATTTTAATATTTTCATAACCGAGAAGTAAATCAAGAACGCGCAAAAATGAGCAAGTTATGGATGCACTGCTGCTTCTTGTATAAATCCCGCTATTCTACAAAAAGCACTTAAAATATTTGGCGGGAGTAGGATTCGAACCTACACAACATTCAGATTATGAGCCTGACGAGTTACCAATTACTCTATCCCGCGCACATAATAAGGTTTTATTCAACGGCGCCGCAAAATATTTGTTTTTGCGCAACAGTTCCCCGCCCGCCCCAAGTATAGTTCTTTATTAGAAATATGGAATTTTTTTATTGCGAATCTCTATGATAATTCATGGGTAGACGCCGAGTGTTGCATAGTAATATTTGGCGAGCTTAGTCCTCTAGGACCTTCGGCCTCGCGATTGATTGTTGTTCATTACTTTTAATAGCGTTTTAGAACAATTTAAATTGGGCGTTGTCCGGGCCTGGACCATGTCTCCCGAAATTGATAAATCAGTACATATAGCGTAAGACGATTTCACATTTCGAGGTCGGAATGGGATCGGGTGTTTTCACGTCTTACCATAGTGCCCGGAAGCGCGTAGCGATTAATGAATAGAGTAAAAAGGGAACTTGCTCAGTCGTAGGTTTCCTGCGTTCAATGAGGTAGACTACACAATTGCTCTCTGGCGAGAATCGCCCATCACAAGGCTCTCTAACTTGACTTTATTTTGATTTCTTATAAAACCCTGAGAGAAGAACCTTCGGCCGCTGAGGAGGGCTCCGGCCCCGCGAGGCCGAAGGCCACGCGTCGGCTACATCAAATTGCCGCCGGTGATGCCGCCGTTATACGGAATTCTAGTCTTTATGTATTCTTAAGTCACGACATATATAGAACATGCAGATTTCCTTTAGATTTTTAAATAAATCTAATTATTAATTATAACTTACATAAGATACCACCGCTTCTCGAGAGGTTCCTAGCCGTGTTTGTTTCTACATGGCTTGTCTAATCACAGGGCCCTGCCCTGTGCTATAATGTTGTTTACTGCTCTTTTCTTAGCACTTCTATCTTGACTTATTCTTTACGTATGAATAGGGCGAGCGAAAGCAAGCCATGTAGACCTACTTAAATTTATCTTGCAACGAAGCAGAGCAACATACATTCGCGCGCTCTTTATTTGCGGAGCTACAACAATGAATTATCTATGATGATTTATAAGCTACTAGCATAACGGCTAATTCTACTTTGTTGATATAACATAAGAGTATAGCCACTTAGTTCGTGAACAAGATCTATAATTAAACTTAAAGGTGTACTTCTATGATTGATCGTTTTGTCAAAACAACATTCATTATGTTGCATTTCTAGTTATCCTAAGAAACATCGTAAATCTTTCTTTACCGTGGCCTATCATAAAGGAAGGAGATTTAGGATAAGGTTAGTGACCAGCAAAAAAAGATATATATATATATATATCTTTTTTTTTGCCTCCCGCAGGTTCAATTCTTATCCGAAAGTTCCTATCGGAAGAGGGATTTGAACCCCCGTTATGCGAATTATGATCCCGCTGTTCTAACCGACTAAACTATTCCGACATGCGAATTATTAATCCGCTGTTCTACTAATCTGCCGCTCCCCGGCTGTTGGATGATAATTCGCCTCATGCGCCCTTTAACCTGGCCCGATAGAGCTTAACCATAGAAGGAACTGTTTATGTATGAAGTTCAAACGGAAGATTATTAGAGCGCCCTGCGTCTGGATCTCAGTTACAGAGACGAGATTTAGGATTTGATGAAGATCAATCTGATGCTTTTGATGGAAATTGGATTTACAGCCTGGGCGTCTGTAGATTTAGCCTGGACAGAAGCCTGGGCGTATGGATCAAAGATTTTAATGCCGCCATGTGCCGTTGGAAGCACAACTGAGTCCCAACGCACCCTTGCTCTAGATTTAATCTTCGCATCTCCTCCCCATATGAAATTACGAACCATGGCTCTAGCTTTGTGAAGCATTGTCTTAGCTAAGTCAGCCCCGCTGGCTATGTACCAGATAGAGGCCAATATCACTTGATTGGGAACGAGAATACGAGCAGCCATGGATAGTTTCTTGTTACTCCACCGCGCTAACTTGCTCCGTATTTGCATCAGGACCTTTGCATTCTTCTCATGTTGAGACATGCGAAATCCAATAGGAAATCCAAGGTTTAGTGTCGTAGCACCAAGGGCAAGCCACTTAAGGCCTCTGTCCCCACCAAAACTCCAATTTCTCGCATTCGAGGAACACCATATGGCCGTGCTCTTTGTAAGGTTCATCCGTGCTCCACTGCCCTCACAGAATAGGTCCAAGACTTTAAACTGAGCTCTACCAACTGAGCTAGGACGGCCTACACCGGTCATCAAATGAAATCAACCGATGCTACAGGTTGCCCCTCTTTCAGTAGACGATCTGCAGTCCGTTGTAGATTACAGGTAGCTTCGGTACATCTAATCTTGGAAACTCATACGTCATTGGATTTGAAATCTCACAAAAACATTATCAATTAAATCGTCATTCCAAGATCTGAACATTAAACCCATGTTAGATAAACATAAGACACCAGGTTCTGATCCAAACTGGACTTTTCAGACCTGGAAGTTGTAAGCTTCTCATATGTACCTCATCCAATTTCCATCAAAAGCATCAGATTGATCTTCATACATTTTCACCTAAGTTTCGCCCACAGCAGGACAATGATAAATAAAAAATTAACGCAACCAGCAACTTTTCTGCATGTTGCATCACTACCTGTAATGATACCTCACATTTTCTACAGATGAATGCTATCCCGCAGATTACCAAGCTCTGAAACCTCACTCTTCAACTTCATAACGCTATCGTGACCTTCCTCGAGTACGAGACAATCCATTTAAGTTTCTCAAATTCAGAACAAAATTAAACGCACCTTCGTACCAGCCCTCATATTTCAAAACCTATAGATTCGCCAGACCTTAACTTCTCTGCTTCTTCAAGCTTTTGAAATAATACAGAGGTCTCGGGCTCCTGTGACTTCTTCTTCCCTGATGCTCTTCTCTTGGGAGGTGCTGGTTCCTCTCCAACATCCGGAGGTGACTTCTTCGTTGTTGCTGATACCCGCTTCGAAGCCTGAGATGATGCTTCTTCGATCTCTGTCGACGACGACGACTTGGGCGAGCGTGACTTCTTTGGCTTCGGAGGTGTTGGCTGTTCCCCCTCTGATACTTGAAGAGTGGGAGACTTGCGCGAACGAGGTGCCTTCTTCGGTGCTGGTACACTCTCAGAAGAAGTTGACTGTTCAACCTCTGCTACTTCAGGACTTGACTTCTTTCTCGTTGTTGGTGATGCTCTCTTTCGTGGAGTTGGATTTTGTTCGAGTTGCACACCCTCTGATGGTGGCGGAGTAGCAGACTTGGGGGATTTAGAAGTAGACTTGCGAGCTTTCCGTGGCTTCGGGGATGGTGTTTCCTCACTAGATACAGATAAGTCCGAATCCAAACTCGTCTGGATCTCAGTTACAGAGACGGTAGAGGAACTAATTACTGTCAACTCTAATTCTTCAGCTTTTATATTGCTCGGAGCAGCTCGTGTAACACACATCCACTCCCTCGGCCGTAACACATCGTCATCTAGACTGCTCTTTGGAACGTGCCATGAGCCTTTTTCAGATTCCTGATTCATGCAGGGTGGAAACAACCACATCAAAAATTTGCACTCTGTTGTCCAATTCTAAATCACGATATTTTCCGAAGCATTACAAAAGAGCCGATGACCAGAAGTGAGGACCTCTACAGGACGCAGCACAAGCAACAGGCTGAAAGTAACATGATCTGGAAACATAGTGCATCTATATGTTCAATAAATGCTCAAAGACCAACTCATTCTAGGCAAATCAACACTGGCAGGGATATTGTACCTGAATCACAGTAGAATAAGGTGGGGGCATATGAAAAGTGAGGCCGTCCTGGTTGATCGTGTACCGGACCTGAAAAGCAACAGTCAAAATGGGCCCATATATGAGCAATAACATAAAAGACGAATGCGATTTCAATACTAGTGTTGAAATTAAGACGCGACATCAGAGCCACGAATCTAGTAAGCTACCTGATGACGCTCTTTCCATTTCGGAAAAAAGTCATTCCCGAGAAGCGAGAACAAGTGGTCTCGCATCTCATCGTTGGTGACTAATAGGCACCTGTATCGTACAGCTGCATATAGCCAATACCTGCCACATGCCAAGTTCGAGATTAGCAATTGCCGTATTCTGTTGGAGATTAATATGCTGAAGAATCAAGCTCTAATGGCTATTGACTGACTACTACTGTTTGCACATACCAATCATCGTTAGATCCAGTCGGTGTGGTGTAGATAGAATTTCCGTCCATCCACTTATTTAAAGTTCTCGTAGCAAATGAAGACGCTGCTGGTCCTCCTTTGGTTCGTCTATGATGCAATAAAATAAGAGGCTCTTTTTTACTGTCTAACTTCTTCTGAATACCATTCACCACGTGGTTCAGCTGCAATCAGACAGTCATCCCGAAGTCAAAAATATGTATATCATGAAGGGCCCTTGACTCTTGGCCATTTAGTCATTGACACAGCAGGTTCGAAACGGACGAACGAGGGTTTTTACACCAACATTTGAGTAATCCGACGTACAAAGAAAGGTTACAGATGCCCTACATTAAACGGCATGCTATCGTGTGGGAATATTGCTTACATTTTACCGGTTATGTCTCTAGTATATACAGCAAAGCAAACGCTTCAAATCTTCCCAACGAGCAGCACTCCCTCGAAAACAATTTATGAAGAATTTACCTGGTAGAAATTGAAGGCACCGTTGCCCGAGTTCGAGTTGTAAAGACCCACATTAGCTCCATCCACGATAGCATCATACGGTCCATGGCGATCAAGCCACGCCTGCATAAAAAAACATATCCACCATCCAACATGAGGATAACCTTGAAGTTAAGGCTTGGCACGAAGTACCACGCCGAGAAGAACTCTCGGAGTGAGCAGATTTGGAAACAGAAATACCTACCTGAAATTTTTTGAACTCATTATTCCTGGCCTCACGCTGACAAGCCAGCTTGGATAGAGACTGCGCAAACATTTCTGTTTCGCGTGGATCAAGATCAATTGTGACCAGTTGCTCCCCACATCCTTGACATACACCATGCCCGTCCACAACAGTGGATTTTACTTCCCAAGAGCCTTTCCCAAGCCACCCCAAACCATGCCAACCGCCTCCACAGCTTTCAGTTGCTGACTTTACAGTCTCAGAACTTGGCAGCGTTTCCCAGTTTGACTTGCCAGCACTTGCAGCAGCAGTGCTCGTGAACCATTTCTGAATCACTTCCACGACGGATGGCGAAACGTCCCTCACTGTTGCCCGGAGTCGATGTAGGAGAGCGTAAACTTTGTCCTCGAGCTCTACATCTACAGCGAGCCTCAACAATGCTTCCAATTCACTTTCTTCGAGAGCGACACCAGCTTCCTTCATGTGTTCGTCAACTTCGAATGCCTTCTCCGCATTATTCAATTTGCAATAGGTGTAAAGAGCTGGAGAATACGACCTTAGTCTGCAACAATAAGGAAAAAGTAGATGTCAAAAAATATGATACGAGGGGTGCTTACAAGGACCTCAAACAGCTGCAGCTACATGCATCTCAACATTTCACACAGCAAAAGTCAAGAAGATTAAGATTAAGATTAAGATTAGAAAGCTCACCTCGGAGTCAATTTCGCTTCTGCCATCTGCTTTACCATTTCAAAAGCAAGATCTCCATCTTCCTTGGCTACAGCAAGTCGAGCAACAGCAGTAAAAGTGGCTTCGTTAGGAGGAACTCCTTCGGCTTTCATTGCTTCATAAACCTCGAACCCACGATCCATGTAAAATAACCTCTCCTTTTCCGCCATCACTTCTGATTCAGTAGCTGTGGCAGGCTCTGCACCATTCTTGGATTTGACATTGACACCAAGTTCATCTAGCGGACCACGAAGTTGCTTCTGCAGCTCAATACCTGATACTCCACTTTTCAGTTTGGGGTGTAGCATCGATGCTATAAACAACGAGTAGTAACAGCCCTTTCCTATCCTTAACCTGTAAGTGCTTGATGACCAACCGTAACCACTCCCATGTATATGATAGCCGACAAATATAAGATAAAAAGCTTCAAGCGACGTGACGGAATGTACGTTTGGGAAAAAGGATTTATATCGACATTCGTGAATAGATATTGTAAGCGTTACTATTAGTTTATCCATAGCGCCTATCCATAATGACATAGACGGGCTCAATTCTGATACAGATTGTTGACTACAGCAGAAAGAGGTAATAGTGAGTGATAATCATCACCTCGCCTCTCGTTGCCACTTTTTTGCTGCTTCAATGTGTTACTTGCAGCCGACGAACACAGGTAAAGTACGATGTTATAGTTATACTGGTTGAAAGTTCCCTTCCCTTCCGCCTTGAATTTGTCATAAAGCTCCAATGCCCCTTTAACATTAGCGTACTTGGAGCACATATCAAGCTGTCTCCGAAGGTCTTGCTCGGGTGCATACTGTTTAACCTTGTCCCGAAACTGCCTCCTTCCCTTCGCATCACCAGAAACAGGTTCGTTCCCATTCTGTGCTTTGCTATCAGAGCCAGCCTCTCCCTGCACTTGCGCTTTAAGACATGCCGATTACAAATGATATAAATGCTTTGAATAGGGTGAGTACATCACATCAACGGATGTGTATATGGACAGCGGACTAACACCCGAGACACCAAGAATACATGGTTCTGAACAGATTATTCATAAATAGAGCAACGAACATTCACTAAATGACCAAAATAAAAAGGTCTCTACAACAATTGCAGAAAAACGTAAGGCTTGTTGGAAGCTTCGCAAAGAGCATACCAGATGATTGTGCTCGACTCCTCGAATGGTAAGAGCGGCTGCTAGAATTGGGAGCATCGAGCTTAGACCTAGACTTGTCAGAGCTCCGCTTCACCTGGACCCTAGAGGAACCCTCTTCCTTGAGGTTCCTGGAAGTAGTGTCCTTGTTCTCTGCCTTCTTAGTGCTAACAGCACCTGAAGCCACACCAACGTAACTGACTTTAGTACAAACCATAAGCCCTTAAACCCTAAACCCTACAACTGAATCCTTTCAAGCTGCCGAAAGCTCTTCCACTTCGCACTCAACGCACCAAACTCTCAACAGTTTTAAACCCTTGCACAGAACCTAGTCACTCAAAATCCACCAAAAGAAAATTCCCTCCCTTTCTCACGCTATCAATATTACAGTGGCAGCGCGAGCCTCCTGAAGAGTGATTTGTTTACTGGTGCAATCAAGTCCAAGATTTCCCTTCCTCCCCCTAATTCACAGCTCGGTTCAAGCAATTTAGGCCTACATTGGGAAATTTGGTAAGAGAGTATCTTCTAACTGGCTTCAACTCTTTCAAAATCTTACCCGCTGACTTGGACCGCTTGGGCATGACCTGCTCAATTGCTGGGGCGGAAGAATCCGCACCCTTCGTCCAACTGCTTCCAACCACGCCATGCTCCCGTCTCGAGTTTCGAACGCAGGCGAGTTCCCTGCCTAGTAATTTTGTTTCTTTTCCAACCCTCCTGCAACTAGAAAATGCGGGTACTCTCTCAATTGCACTGCCATGGTGGCACTGGAATGATAGTCTCCACACCTGGCGCAGCTGAAGGGAGCCGATGGAAGCGCATTGGCGAGCGATGGAGGGCGAGGGGAGAGGGGGCAGGAAGAGAGACTGCAGAAGGCGGTAGCTGGGCGAAGCTGCGTGGCCCATCAAAGCAAGCTCCATTCACCATAGCCAACAATGATCCACACTCCCCAGCAACACCGACGGAGGCGATGAAGGCAAGAGCGAGGCCACTGACGGAACCGAATGTCGAAGACGAAGTTCTCGTTGCGAGAGAACTCCACGTTCCCCGAAGAACTTCAGATAAGATTGGACAGCGTTCCATCACGACCTCTTCAATATCACATTCTCTAGTATCACCTCCTTTGTCAACTTCTAGGGTGCCATTCCAGGCACGCTCTACCCTGTGTGTACTCGAAACCCGCTTGGTACAAAAATTTGAATAAACCTCTAAAGTACAACTGTATACTTCATACATTAATCCATAGTTACAAAAACAACATAATATTTTCAGTAATTCACTACTAGATGCAATAAGAGTCTAGAGATATTTATTTTATTACAGTGCACTTTGAATGTGTTTATTATTGAATCGATGTGGAGTGCTTGGTGATGAGATACAATCACATGCAAATCTAGTATAGCTGCAGAGTTTTGCACTCGAAGGTTACTGTTCAGTAACTTCTTGCATCAAGAATAAGAAAAGAAAGGACTTTCCTATACCCACTTCCTCCTACGAAAAGATTCCATTCGAAAGCCGCAGTTCCTGATGACATTTCTATGCTATTTCGGAACGGTAGCATTTCCTAATTCGCTGGCAATCCAAGGCAGCGACAGCAAATGCAGTACTGGTGAGTTCGTTGGCAAACCAGCTATTGGGGTCGTTGTAAGTATAAAAGGGGCAAAGCTCCCACGACCCATCTGCTTTCTGCATCCTGGCCAGCTGCTTTCGGTCCCTGCTGTTGGAAATTCCGCAGGAGTCACACGCCATGACGCGCATTGCCAAAGCTAGTGCATCTCCGGGATATCCCACGCGCTCCCTCACCCGCTTCGCCAGCAATTCCACCATCTGTGGTTCCAGTGCTGGTTTCAGGCGAGCCAAGTGCCATAAGAATACCTCCGGACTAGAGTAGTACAATGATCCCCGCAGATACGCTCGCCTTTTCAGCATCTTGAACAGAAATTCTTTCACTCTTCGGGTGGATTCGATTCGACCTGCCAGGTGGAAGAGATAGCAGATTATCACTTGCACCACATGGTCCATTCTGCGTCGTAATGGATCGAAATACACCAGGAACAGCCCCTCTTCCGTCACGTATTTCATGTAGCCCCAGAGTAAAATATGGCGTCGAATGCCTGGAAGAGGTCAGGGAAGGCAGTGAGTATATATATGCTCGTAGTCTTCTTTCGCAGCATTTGTCATGCAGTATAATTTCAGGCTGGATGAGCTTCTCAGACCCTTGATGAATTCGACAATTTCGGCGACGGGAGCGAGAGAAGCGCGTGCTCTGTCAATGAAAAGCTGAATGTCGGCCTCAGGAATGTGACCATCGGATTGAGCTAGTTCGCGTCGAGCCTGGGTCCAGGAGAGCTTTCCTTCTTGATACTGGTGCCAGGCATGGCTACGCATCATGCGTTTGAAGAGAGCGGGATGCTGAGCGGTGCCGTGACTGACATCCAGGCTGGGCTTCAACAGAACACCGCCAATGTCGAAGCAGATGTTCACGAACCGCCCCGTGCAACTCAAATGCGGGATAGCAGAATTTAAACTTTTCCTGCTCAGGCCCTTGGAATCGTAAATGCTGCTTCTCACCATACCGGTGACCATTGGCGCTGCCAGAACGAGCAAGGTACACTGAGTTCAATTGCCAAGTCACTAGAACGAATATCTGTGAAGAGAATCGGAGCTCAAAGAAAGTGATTCAGTCACGTACCCTCTGACGAACGAGTTTGCTTCGAGACGGTTCAACAAGCTTCTGAAATTGACTAAGCTAGCAGCCAGTCGGTGATCTCCTGCATGTTTCCAGAGATCAGTCATTCTATATAGCACAACTTTTGAAGTTGAAATGTGAACCCAAAAAATTTAGTTACATTCAAATATACAACTAAGATGTACAATTCTTTTTGCAAGAACTAAAAATATTGTACGTTACTTGTATAAAATAAAAGTACAAGCTACAAAATGACTTCACAACTCAAGAATGCAATGTTTAAGCAATCCAAATGACTTCCACCAAGTATCTAGCCACCTTCATGCAGGCATCAACTTACTAACAAGATCAACTTCAATACTATACCAAATTACTTGTATCATCTTCAATAATCACTTTTGCTAGTAGGTTTTCTCTGAGACCTTCTCATGCGACAGTTTACTTCATTCTAAAGGTGTTCTGTAGGATTGAGGTGGGGAGACTCAGGAGGATGCCAATTGAAATAAGTTTGAACTTCTGTGCAAGTAACCAATCAACAACACAATTTGCAGTATGCTTTGAATTCTTTATCATGCTAAAGAATGACACTCTCTTCAACTAAACCTTGCATGCATGTAGTCTCCATATGTTCTCTCTCTCAATTCTCCGGATATATGTATCTATCCACCTTCCCTTTAATCAAATGAAGCTTACCAATTCCTTCACAACTCATGCAACCTCAAAGCATTATACTTCTTCCCCCATGTTTAACTCTACATTGCACATGCTGCTCTAAAAGACTTCCTCCACTCTTTCTCCAACAATATTGCCGTTCATCATATACAACGAGGTTGAAATTTGACTCATCAGAGAAGATGACAAAACTCCAATCTTCCCAAGTGAAACAATTACACTCCTTTGCTCATTGAAAACGTCGTGCTTGATGCTTCTTAGTCAAAAGTGGCTTCTTGACCTTCACACGTGTGCTTGCAGGCCTTCTTTGCTCTTCCTATTTCGAGAATATCACTCGTTGTTCGAACACTTCTGCTGACCATTGTATATACAGCATGTGAAATCGAGACTTGATCTTCCGCCACCAGTCCAAGGTAGACATCCCGACAATCCAACCATCCATTCAATATATATATATATATATATATATATATATATATATATATATATATATATATATATATATATATATATATATATATATATATATATATATATATATATATATATATAGTACTTGAATTAGTTCAATTTTGTACAAAAAACATAATTCTGCAAAGATAATGTAAGACCTGTATGAATCATTCTGCATCGTGGTAGGGATGAATATCCGAACTTAAATCTCTCCTTAGTTTCTCCAGCTTGGACTCGTATATAGCTGTTTAATCATTATCGATTCACATATTCTAAGTTTCCAACTATAATGTAGTCCTTAAATACACGGTTTACAAATTGTTTACCTTACTCGAAGCTCATACTGCACTTTCTTAAATTGAATCATTCTGCATGATCGTGGAAGGGATGAATATCCGATCTTGGTTTCTGCAGCTTCCAAGGACTCGTATGGTGGTCGAGACGCAGATGCAAGAATCTCATACTTACTGCACTCAATGCATACTCAAACACATATTTATCAACCGAAATTGCCCGGTCCAGCTTCAATTTCAACAACCTTGACCACATTGCATTTCGAGGTGGCAAATCCTATCCCACCATTCTTTGTCGTCACTTTCAGCTGCCGCAATTGAAGAAGCCCCTCTTTGGAAGTCGTCTTTTCACGAATTTTGTGATGATCATGGTTGCATCATCCTGTGTGTCTCTCAACCACTGTCTCCGGCAGTCGGGCCCATTTTGCCAGCCGTCGCCAACTCGCCACTAAAGTGTTGGCAGCCACAATTGCAGAAGCCCCTCTCGATAATGTTTTCATGGCTAAGTCAAAAATGGTGTCCAAAATTTGTCTCGAATTACATAGAACCATCTATTTTTTCCTACAACTTCATATCCCGAGATCAATCAACAAAACTACCAATATTTTGTAGATTTTTATTAGTGTAGTAGACCAACCCACACTAGTATTGAATCAAGTAAAACTTTTATGAAAATTGACAATTGTAATAATAGATTGAAGGACTCAAAGTTATAGAAAAAAACAAGCGGATCTATGTCATTCCAGACAAATTTTGGACACCGTTTTCTACTAGTGTACCGCTAAGGCATCATATAAGGCCAAATTTGTTGACTGTATTGATGGTCCTTTTGAAGTTATGGAGACTTATATATTCTTGGACTAAAAATGTTTTTGACTTGCCACATTACTTTGCATCAATTATAATTTAAGGATCTTGCATTGCAAACAAGGGAGTTTAAGAATCATATTACAAACACATCTTATCCTATTGCATTGTAATGCAAGAAGTAAAATTTGAGTAGATGAGGTTATGATCAGGGATATCAAACTGGGCGGGTGGACATGGGAATATCCTATCCGATTGAGGTCGTGCCTGTCCGATGTAGTCAACAAGTCATTGACGACTTGGTAGGATAGAAACTTGACAACGTGGCTTTGTTTAGGTGAAAATTAGCGACGTGGCTTTCACATTAGTGCCACGTGGCTACCACATAGGACAAAGAAGGGGGCTCGCACGTCATTTTCATCGGATAGGGACGTAAAGACAAGGTGCATAGACAGGGATAGGGAAGTAGCAGAGGTTGAACAGTCAACTTATATATATGATACCAAATACCAACCTTGAGGCTCTTCTTACTTTACCTTTTCTTTTCTTTTGAGGTTGCAGTTGATATGATTCGCGTCCTGACTTTGTTATGGTTGTATTCTTTTCCATCTCATTCTCTAGCATTATTCGTCTATGATTTCTCGTTTGTCCATGGACATGTCCATGTGGATTCTATGTTCGCTCAACGCCTCAACCCCATGCCGTCAAGAAATGCATTGTTCTATGTCTTTCCGGAATGCTTTGCTTTATCAAGCCTAGTGTTGTGCTCAACCATTGGAATGCTCATCAAAATGTTGTAAGGAGGCCAAGTCTCAAGAAGTTTTTTCAAGTGTCAACTGGTGAAGCAATTCAATGTTCGCATGTGGTCGAAAATGCCTTTGCTAGACTTGAAGCCCGTCCTCCCTTTTATTTTCCCAAGGGCGATTCAACTTTCAAGTAGGTTATAATTTGTGTTCGGTAGAGAAATGATTGTGAACGTCGTGAGAATTATCCCCGGTGCTACAAGCTTCTCAAGACTCTCTATCTCAAGCGCCAATCTCGATATGTGTGCGAGCCTGACCAAATACCGCTAGTTGACTTTAATCCTCTCTCTCTTGGTAGGACTCTTGATGTTGCTTGCTACATGCCTCGGCTTTTTCAAGGAGATTTCAACTCATCAAGCGGATTATTCTTATTTCAACAATATTATTCTATTATTAGGATTATATGAAGCATTCTCGATTTCTCGTAGGCCTGGACAAATACACTACAAAGTTGCACATGCCTTGAAGTACGAGAAACCCCTTAAGTTTATAGAGAATGTTCCTCCTATTAGGTTCCCCCTTTATAGAGAATGTCCCTCCTATTAGGTTCTTGGCTCCAAGCCGACTCTCTTCAAAACTTTTAATTCATTTCTAATTTATATATAGAAATATATCCACGCTATGGTTCACCAATTCTCTGCATATTTGGCATTTGTTGGCCGAGGGCCGACTTATTCATGAACTATAAGTTTGTCCATAATTAGTCAAATATCAGTTATTTAATTCTATATACAAGTAACTTATTCATTGTAGAAGAATGTACATTGATTTTATAAATGATCGCTTTTATTTAATGTTGTTGCTAAAAGTTTCCAACTCATACTTAGCCCCTAAAGCCCCTAAAGATCCTCGTGTGTTCATCTATGCAAGGGTCCCCAAAATAAACAAATCTCAACTCAGTTATCTTGCATCTTTAGGGGTTACATAT
The DNA here is from genome assembly GCA_037043015.1 of Bryum argenteum. Lineage (NCBI taxonomy): Eukaryota > Viridiplantae > Streptophyta > Bryopsida > Bryales > Bryaceae > Bryum > Bryum argenteum. The sequence continues at coordinate 28,519,311 of CM073322.1, forward strand.
GGTCATCTCTAATTATATTAAAATATGAATTTTTGTCTACATGAAGTAAGGTGCTAAGACTCTCAAGTGAGCGACAATACACTTAAGTAAAGTAACCTTCCTACTTCAAAATAAAAAGTAAAGGACTTCATCCTAAGTCCGTTGGATAGGAACTATTACACAATCCCAACACATGAACTAATATGCAAAGCTAAAATTAAAGGAGAGATTTTCTACTACACAACTGTCAAACTTTTCTTGAAGTAGTGGCCAAACTCATCAAACTAGATGTGACAACTTAAATTCTAGTGGCCAAACTCATCAAACTCGATGTGACAACCTAAATTCTAGTGGTCAAACCCGTCAGGCTGAAAGTAGGAGCCATTGTGAAGGTGGTCTAACTTGGCAAATTGGATGTGGCAACCATTCTAGTGGGCCATACTTGTCACATTGGAATTAAAGAATTTCTTCAAATAATTGAAAAAACACCTTTACATTGAAAATATCAACCTTGCGGTGGCCAAATTCAGATGTGACAACTTCATACTCAGTAGAACGGGCCCATATTCAAAGTCACATTTTGCAATCACAGTTTGAGGTTAGAAGTATCTAGAAGTCCAGAATCTCATTTCTGTGAACATTTTTTAAGACACTTTTCTAACTTGAGTATGTTACATAATCATCCTACACTTACTAACTAAAGGTATAAATTCAACTCAGTGGAAATTCTAAGCAGTAATGGTACCAGCAGAATACTCATGGGATTCATGCCCACTTATTATGAGCACAATCACAAAGTGACATGGCAGCATTCAACCGGCCTTGGATTTAGCTGCAGCAAGAGTCATATTGTACAAAGGACCTGCAGCACGATTCATCTTCTTCCTCACAGACTTTGTTGCCCCGGCAGCAGCTGCTGGCTGGGCATGGGGACGACGGGAGAATCGTGCAGGTTTGGGAGAAGTGGACCGGGATGACAGCAGAACACTGCTGTGCACAAAATTCTTGAGGATTTGCCTGGTGCTCGCCAGGGACACATGGTTGAGCGACCGTCGACTGGATGCCTTGAGCTTCCGCTCCCGTCGCAACTCATGAACTGCCGACGCCAGGAGCGCCCCTGTGCTGTCCATCGTACTGGAAGATCGCGTGGAGGTCTTACTGCGAGGTCTCTTCACGCTCGTCACGCACGCGCGCTTCGTCTCCACTGGTGGCACTTCTCGTCTCAGTTGCTCGCAGTGCTCGCAATCCGTGCCATCGCTGCCTGTGGACTCTGCATCATCGTGCTCTCTCTTGATTGGCTTCGACGATTCCATTTTCGCTGCTGGTATGGGCGCTTGCTTCTCCATTGTCGCTCGTCTTGCCATTTTGGCTTTGCGAGGATCATCTCCTTTACCAGTTAGCACCCATCTGAAACAACATGCATCGACTTTTAATCAGTTCATAGAGGACACATGTCAGTGCTGAAATGAGATTTGGACGGTAACAGACGCAACATGTGGATTTTGTTCAAATTTGTAAGCTTCAAAGATAATGAGCTCCAGATCCACTTACAAATCCCATAGACGTCTCATTCGTAAAGCGTGATTCTCGATCTCCACAACACACTGTCACTCCCACACAGAGTGTCGGCAAAGTAAACTACAGATTGAGACAACGGATTGAATTCTACATGAATTAAGTGCATGATCTTGAACCCAATAACTTCTCTGATGTAAAGCATAGAATGAATTTCAACATTCTTGAAGCTAATTTTATGAAGTGGTTGATCATTGGTGAATGTAACTGAAGAGCGGTGGAGAAGTACCTCCGTCCATGGTTTCACATCAGGAGAGAGACAAAGATGTCGCCAACAGATAAAATGTGTTGACATGATATCATGCTCCACCTACCACCCCATGTTAACCCCTTCAACTTGATTGTTTCCACGGGAAGAAGTAACATGCAAGTATGTCCGCACCGCTACTACATATCCACATCAACTTAGTGAATTTCAGATAACAACTTTGAAAGATGAAGCTACATTCTCTGATTATTATTGGTCTTGACAATCATGATCGAGGCAAGCGCATGAGTGTACGCACCGGGAGGCCTATGCGGATCTTTAAAACAGTGTGACCAATCGCCTTGTACGCTTTCACGTAGTTCTCAACGATGCTTGACATGCTGCAAACAGAGTTCTTAAGTTTATATTTAACAATTCTAGCCTCTTACCCTAAATCATATGGATCATTGTTCACTCTTTTCATTACTTGATTTCAAGAACGGAAGCCACGAAGTGTTAGTCCTCGAATGAAGAAGCTACCTGTCGAACTGAAAATCCTTCGTCATGAGATCAGGATGAGGACTGAGTCCAAAAGAACCATACTTGCCATTGCATTGCGCCAGCATCACTATATGCTGAGACACCTGTTCATATTATTGCACTCTTGATCATCGTAGGCGCTTAATGTCAATACCGCACGAATCATCAACATAGTAGTAATGCGCACCAAAAGAAGTAAAAGTCACGGTCAGTACCTCATCCTCAAACTTAGTTTTGAAGCAGAGTGGTATGCGCTCCACTGCAAGAAGTCCAGCCTGTGGCAAAGTTTCAGAGTGGATTACCACTTTCAACTTAAATGGGTGTTGAATGTACTGTGTTTCGAAATTACTTACAGTGAGATATAGAGCAAGAAAGACAGCCTCCACTGACTTGATTGGCTCGGGCTTGTACACTATCTGGGAGATAAATCATGGCAGCTGATTAATAATCATTCTGTTTAATCGTACAACAGCTGTAGCTTGTGGATGACATAATGATTGAAGATCACCATTCGTGCTGCGGCCATGAGACGACACAGTGGCCGCTGTTTGTTGGCCTGCAGAGACGTTTCCGAATTCGGTTTGCACACAAAATCAGCTAGAAACTGGCATGTGCACACCACCAGAGGTCAGGACAGTATTACGAGCACCGACTCCAACCATTATTGATAACAAAGCAGTTGATAATCTTATTACATGCTTCACAGCGCGAAGACGTTGCTTAGTTGGGAGCTCGAAGTAGTTAATGGGCAGCTTAGGCCCACACGTTGACGTCGAGGTCACTTCCACACCGCAAGCCCGGCGATTACACTCAGCATTCTTTTCAGCATTTGCCTGCAAGATAACTTATATGAGCCACTTCCACCGCTATTTCCCCGCCGTTGTCTACAATCTCCCAATCAAAAACTGCTGATCTAATCTCAACGGATTTGCTCAAAAACCTTACCATTGGGCATGAATCGCATCCGGCCTAGTGACGGAAATAGTATCTTGTACCTGAGGTTGACGAGATCGTTCGGCATACTGACCTGTGCGAAGGTGGTTCTCTGGTGGCAGTGGCCAGGATGCCGTGCTTTGACTTTCGAAGAATCAGATTGATGTCGAGCAAACTCGTCGTGGGTAGGAGAGATCCCATTGCGGATCGACCACACATCACGCGTTATCACAGGTTTCGGTAATGCCTGCGGCACGCTGGGCTGCATTGCTACCATCTCTGTAGTGGAGGTCGGAGTCTCATCTAAGTCGTCCTCGATTGGGCTTGAATATTCCTGGGAAGCTGTAGTATTGTCCTCCATGAATCCGCTCGACTGTGGCGAGCTACATGTTACAAAGTCCCTCACTGCTCGTGCCGTTCTCCCGAAGCGAATGCAAAATAAATCGAACCCTCTGTGTGCATTACATTGTCTCTGTGGCTCAAGTGATCCCGCTTCAAGCTCCGTCGATTCTATGCTCAGAAAACTCTTGGACATGTCATCTGCAAGCCGCGTTCACAGTGTGAGAACGCCAGCACTGAAAATAAAACCAATGCCCTGAACTACAATAACCTAAAGTCTGCATCATGCCGATGCTATGCTGAATTCCACAACTCAGGATTTAGAGATGGACTTACATGCGAATATAGAGAGCTATTGCTCAAAACTACATTACAGAACGGAAATACACAGATCTGTGTATCGTCGATGCTACGATGTGTATACAAGAATCAACACGTCAGAATTCAAAGAGGAGCTAGCTGCTCTCTCTGTCCTGTGAGTAAGTTTACATGTTCGTAGAATTCTCAGAGGCAAAGCAAGTGATTTGGTGTAGACCTAATCAGAAGCGGTGCACACTAGAGCCCCCGTCGTGAAAAGAAGGATTCTCGTGAGTGTCAGCCGCTATCTTGGCCTCGCACACATTTCTCTGCGATCTGATATCTGCAGATCTTGATGATTCTACTAAGATCGGGATGTCGAGTTGATGACGATGAAGGTGGCGGGGGTTTATTACTTGCGAACAGAGCCATGTGGGACGTCAACCATTTTTAAGATCACCAAGGGAAAGAGATCCCAGCAGATGCCATTGTGTTTGGGGAGACGCTATAAGGGGCGAACAGACACCCAGGAGCAATTGATCCCTCGGAAAAGAACTCATCCAGATACCCAGAGCTCCAGGAAGTCTGAAATTGATCGCCATGGCCATGAGCTCGAGAATTAAGTATTAAGTCGAGTGTAAGAGTTTTCCTGTACGTGATGTCGTCTTAAGTAGGAGTCGCAGCAGTGGACAGAGCCCGTAACGCAAGAGGCAGCATGCATGGGACCGTGAGCCAATTTACCTGCAATGCCTGCGCACAGCCACTTTTCGTCAAATCTCGATGAGTCGAGATTGACTACCGTAATTCATTGAAAGATGTGACCTGCGTACACCTCGCCACTTAACTTTTATTGCGATCCATGAAAATTTTCGTTGGACCGATCCTACGTAACGATGGTCTTTACCACCTTCCGGAGAACCAGCTTCAGTGTGTCTAATGTGGACACTGGGGACACCGCGACGAGAGTGATGGGAGCGTCAACATTAATTCTATCAGCCACAGAACGCTCGTTGATTCCTGCACTCGAATTATCATTTCGATAACAGAATGAAGAATCATCGTGACATAACTCTTATTCAATTCTACATGTTCACTTTTTTCTCTGTGGAATGCTACCAATAAACTCAAATCGCTCATGAGGATAGTCAATGAGCATCGGTCATCTAAACACCAGCATTCCATACTGATTGCACAAGGTCATACCGCAAAGCACGAGTAGCATTGACAACAACTAAGAACGTAGAAGGTATAATCACGGTAAGTTGTCTTTTTCTTAGATGATGCGAAGCCACTTGTAAGGTAAGAAACTGAAATGAGACAACTGAATAAGTTGTCAAGCATTGGCTGAATCAACCCTTGAAGCCTTCCTCTGCAGCCACATACGACTCCGAGGAGCGAACCGTACAGTTCAATACGTAAGAAGCTCCACATGCCATGTCGCCTAACCCTAATCTAATGCCAATGGTTACTACACAATGTGTTGCGCTACTACCACTCAGTGGAGAATGTGCTGCGCCTGAAGACGAGGAAAAACAACTCTACTGATATCTAATCAAGAAGTGTCAAGCAGGTTGTCAAAGTAGAGGTTGACAAAGTATCGACCCAGGGACTGTACATCCAAGCGTTTCTCACTTGGCTCATACTTGCCTCTCCTCAATTGGTAACGATATGTGACACCGGAGACAACGTAAGGCTCCCCTTTCACCTCCACCGTCTCCCCACATTGCGTATTCTGCAACAAAATCAACGTAGGTTTTTTACACACGCTCATACGTGCTCCTGAATGACTCAAGGAATTTGCTGATTCTTACTGGAGGCAGGCTGTGAATGCCGAGATTCCGAGGTGGGGGAGTGACCACCGTCACATAATATGGCGCAAACGATTCTCGCTCGCCCCACTCGCCCCGCTCTCTCTTCTTGCACACAATCTCAATTACTGCAGACTCCTGCTCAAACCACGAAATCGCACACTTTGAAATTCCGTATTATGTGCAAAGTCGATGGTTGGAAAACTGTTCAGGTGAGCATTGTCACTTACAGAGGAAGAAGACGGTAACGAAGATGAGGTCGACGGATTGAGTCCCTTCAGTGAGGTGTGATAATTGCTGGCCGCGCCCAAATGCAAGGGTGAAGAAGAACAGCGGAATGCACAGGCCATTGACCTCCCACGACCAAATCCTATAATTTTCAGTCGAGACCCAACAACATTCTTGAAAACCTAATCAGTGGGGTGCATCCAGTCCACTGACAGAAACTAGAGTAGAATTCGCCAAAGGATTACCTTGAAGATTGGAGATGCAGCTTCTAATCGTGTCCAAGAAACGTGTGCCTGCAAAATTGCACCTTTCGAGAAAGCGATTGTGAAAACGAGGACGGAAGCTGCATCGGGATGCTGAATCTTGACAACGTACTTGCAGTCTGGGATGTATCTCATTCCACGTCAGTTTTCTGCGGGTCTGAGCAATGGCAAGGTGACATGGTGGCATGCCTGGTGAATCGTCTGAAATGGATAAGGTAACCATGGTGTGTAGAACTGTAGATTGCTTGTCAAGGACTTGCCAAATCTTACAAATTCAGCATCGTCAGTTTTCTCAGATTTCAAACTATTTCAGAAAGCATTCTACGAGGTCGGCTCGCATATATCCACGTATAGTTTATGTTTCTCTTAAATATTGGAGTATGAAATCCATGATCTAACTATCTGAATTTCGAAAGTGGGGGACAAGTAGATGCTTATTATTGGGCATAGGTTCAGTGTGACCTACAAATCATGCTTTTAGTCTTTTACATTTTGTTGTTTTTTTGAAGTCTCACAGACGGAGAGAACGCTCGCAATAGTTTTTTTTTGCTTACAACATAAAAGTCAAAATAAAGATAGCCATTCACATTTTCCTTCTTCCTGCTATCATACTCTGCCGCTCTTCGTTGTGTGTCTTTGTAGCTCGCTGCTTTCCTACTATTGCTGGTTGCGGATGCGGAGTCAGTAGGCCTAGTGAGCATTCACTCACATCTGCTTACGTACGCAAATTTAAGGTTTGGTTCGACTCTTCCAGACTCTCCCTCTCACCCCACCAAAATCTCTTGGTCTAAGGGCCACTTTATATTAGGGGCCATTTGGAGTTGGGCTCATTTGGACTTGAGCCCACTTGGACTTGAAGTGGACCTTAACTTTAGCTCTACTTTACAAAGTGGGTCATAGAGTGAACCTTGCAATATGAAGTCCTTAGGCCCACTTGGAGGGCCCAAATTGAAAATTCTAGAGAGAGATAGATTCTCATTGGCTGATGCCTAGGGTTTGGAAACGGGCCCAAGAAATGGGCCCGAGGGCCACTTTATATTAGGGCCCATTTCTTGGGCCCGTTTTCAAACCTTAGGCATCAACCAATGAGAATGCTTAGATTTTCCAAATGGGCCAAAGAAGAGAAGCGGGTCTTCAAATGTTGTAGACCCAATTTTTTGACTTGGGCCCAAAACTTTCCCTCCAAAAAGTTGCCATGTCACCCGCCATGTCATGTCACCCGCCATGTCACCCGCCATGTCACCCGCCACATAAGCTTTGGGAGAAGTGGGTCGACTCCTAATATAAAGCCTCTTAGGACCCATTTGGGCAATCTAAGCATTCTCGTTTGTTGATGCCTAGGGTTTGGAAACGGGCCCAAGAAATGGGTCCTAATATAAAGTGGCCCTAAGTCCAGTGCACACATACTTCAAGATATGACGCTTTTAGTCCATTCTTCACAAGAATAACGAAAGAAGAAAATATGCATGCTATGATCATGTTAGGACACTGAAAAAAGAAGATACAAGAAACAAGAAGAACTGGAACCAGAAGTGGGACTTTGGTTATAATTCAAAAGGGACTCAGATTAACAAGAAGAGTACTCAACAACATCAAGAGGTGTGAGCTAGAGCTCCAAGAAATCCGTTGTCAAGACTGAGGTTGCCCTAAGTCTCGATTCTTATACGTACTTGCTCAATAAACGGTTCTCCATAACCTCCATAATCTAAGACCTTTTAGAATCTTTGAGGAACTTCGAAGACCTTCCAAGAACTTCTAAGGACTTCCATAAACTTCTAGGAGCTTTCAGAATTTCTAGAATCTTCAAGAATTTTCCTAAGTTGTTCCCCTAGTACGTGGTCATGACAGATCCCGAGTTGTATGTTCAGAATCTGAAACCCTACGGATAACCAATCCACATTTGATGTTTTGTGTGTCTAGGCAATGTATCTCTTGTGGACAGTATTGTAATTTGGTCATTTGGTTTGTGAAGATGCAGGTAGACAATGATGAGATTGCGCTCTCAATTACATCATAGGCAGCAGCTGCAGTGCAGGCAACGATTCAGGAGCTTTTTTTGTGTATGGCACTCGTGCACAGATGAGTGAGTTCCAGTGAGTGAGTACCGTATAAGCCTAGCCTAGTTATCACATTGTGCCTGCAATTTCATCAATTTCTGAACTATTTTCTCCCCTGAGTCTCCCGAAGTGATTGTCGGGCAAATGACGGATGTTTGTGTGTGTGTGTTTGGCAGGAATTACGTCCAGAGGAATTATGCTTTCATGAATTATGCTGAACATTTGTCGCTTCCGATCCTCATCCGCGAGTGCAGTGGGGTGCAGCCTCGGATTTGGGCTTGCTATGGTGAGAACAACTCCTAGAATCCCCAATTCCGTTAAAATGGCGTTATGCCGCTAAAATGGCATCTCAACTTTTTTAAACTGCAGTTCAGAAACCATGTCATATAACAAAAATTTGAAGGTGATATTATGGAAAATGAGTGACAATGTATATAAAGGAGTGATATTATTTAAAAAATTGTGATATTACAAAATACACCCTTCCATGTGAGGGCATATGTAAGATTTGGTATGACAAAATGGCACATGGCATAGTGCCATTTTAACGAAATTGAGGTTTAGATGTGTTTCTGAAGTCTAGGTTATCACATTTGGGAATTTGAGGTTTACGGTTCTGGTCTGATATTTGGGTTTGTGGGAGAAGTTGAGGCGATTTGAAGTCTGAGCCCTCTCAAAGTCCAAAGTACTAAATAAATGTCATAAGCTTCCTGAAGGCTTGAAAATTCAGCACTGCGCTCTGACCTGAAGGTCAAGCTTATGCACTTAACTCCTAAATCTCCTTGGTGTTTTTTGGGAGCTTGAAACCTCAAAACTGCGATTCTCTACCTCTAAGCACTCGTGGGGGTGTGAACCAAATTCTTTTTCATTGTTAAAACTTCCAACCGTAAGATCTTGTACCTAAGAATATGCTTGGCTACTGTTCAAAAAATAGACCGTTGGATGTTTACCATTTGAGAGATCGTAACATCCAAAGTTTGTCTTTCAAGTTTTTTTGGGCATTGCAAAGATTGGTTTGAAATTTTTGGAGGTTGCCCTTGTAAAATTGGTAAATGTTTTGACTTGAGTCACTTTGAAATTTGAGTAGTGATTTAGTAATGAACATGTTTCAAAAAACAAATTTTAAAAAAGTTACTATTTAAAGCTGCCCCATCTCGGCTCGCAACCCAAGGATCGTCCTAGAAGACTCAAACATTGGAATATGACTTTGCAAATTTTACCACATACACTTTGCAATATAAGGAGGACCCAATAAAAATCTTAGGCAAAAATATTACTTCTAACCCCTTCATCTAAGCTACCCGGAATTGCAAAAATCCATTTCGGGCTTTAAGGAGAGTTAGGGTCATTGGGTGCATGTCTTTAGAACTAATTAAGGAAGTGGGTTAGAAGTCCAATGACGAGGATGTGATGCGGTCATACCAAGGCTACTACACCAAATCCCATCAGAACTCTGGAGGTAAGCGCCTTTGGGCCGGAATAGTACTGGGATGGGTGACCTCCCGGTCCCGGTGCTGCATCCATTTTTAATTAAGGCACCACAAGCCTTGGCTTGGTGGTTAGGGCTTAGGCCCCCAATGAGGAGGTCGTGGGTTCTATTCCCCATGTCGGCGTGGTCCTCACCACTATAGTCCACCCAATTATTGTGGGGGGTCTTTAGACCTTGTAGTATGGGTACCTCAAAGCCCTTTGGGGGGATACTACGTCAAGTATCTTCAAGGCACTAGTGACTAGGTTAGAAACTAACGTAATTATAGTGTCCACTCTCGAGAGGGGGAAGTAGTATTGTTCTAATTTCCCCTTGTCCGGTGGCCATCGGGATATTAGCATTACAAACGAACACTTCATTCACGCCGGCCCCTTAGAAAGGGACCGGAGTTTCTATCTATCTATCCAATGACGAGGTGCTAGTGCTCATCACCAGTCTTCTTCTTGATTGTGGCAACTCACGTTAGCTTGTGGGTACAGATAATGGCACCTACGTCACATACCTGATAATGCCCCCAATGCATATATGGGGACAAATTTGGGGGAAAATTGTGTGAGTGAAAATTTCAGGGCAGATTTTGGGCATTTTGGGGGTAAATTGTTGAATTTATGCTTGTTATTTAGAACACCTTAAAATTGTCTTACTCATGATTCGATTACTTTGTCGGTGAATTTATTTATATATGCTTACCCTCACGACTTTACTCTAGAATATCGAATGAATTATCATAATAATAATGAAGAATCCTTGCATTTAAGGACAAGTATAAGGTAGAGGCACCTAAAGTGTTGACTATTTTTAGTCTTTTATAAATATTGTAAGCAATAAAAGACTATATTTACATGTTACCCACACCCTTGTTGCTAATGAAGTATCTCTACAAAGTACCCTAGGGAAGTGCGGATGCCAAAATGTACATCTCCAAATCATCTCGATCTTTAAATAATTAGCATAGAAAAACAACTTCCGTCGTTAATAAATCTCCAAAGCATAACACTTACATATTTGAAATGTTTGTAAGGAATGATGTATTCCTACAATATCATCTAGAAGTTAATAATGCAAAAAGAATTTCAAAAGCGATTAATGAAATCTAAGTATAAAAGTCATATAGCATCAAATGGAACTCTGTTTCCAAGAAACAAAACATGCACCCTCAATGTCACACATGCTAACCATCCAGGACAAATTTGTCCAACAGCCACCTACATTTGAATATGATTACAAAGAAAGCACTCAAATCAAGAAGCCAAATTATGGGAGTGGTAACAGTGTCATAGCTCATAGGTGAGCTGGTTGCGTTTTATTTCTTGTAGCTTATGTACAGCATTGTATCGAACTTTTGAGCCGAGCTAGATACTCGGCAACAAGTGTAATATGATACAACCAATGATACATACAAGGCAGTGAAGCGAGTGTCAAAATTTCTATCTGTCTCTATGTTAGTGTACATTAACGTAAAAGCCTGAGTCATAATTAGTGACCCGCAGCCTCTGTTAAAAATGACGGATGCCCTTCTTGTTATTTCTATACAATTACAGTCCATGGTTCGCAGCCACTTGGGTACCACCTCCTCCACTGGCAGTCACTCCAGCTTTGCATTTCTCTGCAAATAGAACCAAATTCTGTTGTCAGCAACCTGAGGAACCTCATGCTCGTGAACACCAGAAATGAAGTTTTAAGAAGAACAAAAGCCTACTACCAGCAAGAAATTCTGATGCGCTAATTCTGTTCCTACTTGTATACACTGTGACCACCGACATTCACAGCACATTACGTTGATGATCGTGAATTTGAGGGCTCTGGATGCTAACCTTGTTTGCTGCTGTGTGTTGCATTCGGTCGAGAGAAAGGCTCGGTTGGAATGGAGACTGCTGCTTCAGTTCATGCGGCCAGAATGGGACGCATTACGGTAGTTGGGCAGGTTGATCGACGTATCTACACTCAAAGAGATCGCCGGCGGTGGTAGCAGACCGGGTATGGAGAAAACACCCTGTTGCGGCATTCAGCGTCGTCTCGTATGTACAGTTAGTCCGGTTCTCAACCACGGGGTATCAATCACGGCTCAGAAGAAGGGAGCCCGCGCGGGGTGGAACTGCTTGCGGGGATGCATTCGCGGGCTGGTGGACTCGCCGTGGCTCTCCGGCGTGGACGGCCCATTGTGGAATTGGTCAAGCCAGTCGTAGGCGAACGCCGGACCCGATCCCAGAACGGACATGGGCGACAGCAAGCACACCGCATCCTCCGACGCCTTCCGTCGCTTCGAAGCCGGAATCTCTACCCGCAAAGTCGACGATGGCGGACTCGCTCCCCGCTTCCCCTGCTGTTGCTTCTTGGGTGTCGTCGGAAAGAAAGCGCTCGCGGAATCCACGCCGTCACTCACCGACGGTGCTAGCTCACCGCTGCTGCGCGTCCAGGAGTCCGTGGACGGCGACAGGGTGAGCTCGGGATCCTTGTCGGCTCCCGAGTGGATGGCCACCAATTTGCAGTTGATGGAGCAAAACTTCACCTGGTCAGCCAAGCTGCGATGACAAGTGTCGCAGTACTTGGGTGCGCCCTTGCACAGCTTCGGCTGCGGACGGCTCTGCAAGAACACAATCTTGGCGCTGTTGATGGTGTACGCCTGAATGCAGGAGATGTCGAGGTAGCGCTGGATATCTACAATGCGCACCACGTCACGGTGGGAAGCTTTCCGCACCTGCACCGACGCATGGCCTGAATGCCACTGGCTCAATCCTTCAGGACAGTAGGGACCTGAGCAACATGACAGACAGAACTGGTTCTTCTCATGCTTCCCAGTCGTATGCTTCTTGCAATGCCCGAAAAACTCTGCTCTCAACAACTGAGGTAGCCATGTTGGACCTTCTCTCGGTAACAACCCATCGCCCACCGAATCCATCTCAATGCTCTCTCTACGTTTCTAGCGAATGTGTCTGTAGTCTCAACCTGCTGCTGGATCGTGAGAATTAGCTAACTTGAGAATGGAGCTATACAAAGCGGGAATCACTAATCTCAGACTGGGGCACTGCTTTTGCTCCAAAAAGAGCAAGCAGGCTGTCCAAAAGTACTCCTTCGGAATAAAACGGACTATTCGATGAACACGCATATGTGACAGGTGGAGGTTTTGTGCTGCATAGGCGAAATTGAAGTGTGTACGTGGCACACATTAATCTATCCTGTATACATGGTGAAGGAAGCTTTCTCCGAGGACATGTGACAGGTGGAGGTTCTCTTCTACATTGGGGGCATTGGAGACATTGAACTGGGTAACGTGGCATGAATGAATGAGATAATGGCACTAAAATAATGAGATGAATGAAAGTTGAATATGTGTTTGTGATGCTTCGGACATTAGAGATGCATTGCGTGTGCACCTACTCTGCGAATTGCATGTCAGCTTTCTTTGCAAAAGCTGCACTGCGACTTTGGAAACTCTCTTGGTTAGGCTTCATTCCATGTTGTGCACTTTGTTGGCAGCGGATGTGATGTGATGTGTAGCGCGTTACTTGGGTCAGGCATTGTGATATGTTTGGCTGCTTGTGTCAGATTATGTTCATGCGCGAGCATGTCACAACAAAGCTTCAGCTATGTTTCCAATTATGAGAATTTATTTCACAACTGAGTACAACTGCTCGCACAAATTCCTCTATTCAGTTAGTGTTCTGGTGTGTTCCTGAGGAACATCTGGTACAAGTCTTGCTCGAGATTCATCTAGGGTTTGAAGTGGGCGTTGTGCTTGTGGAATCTGGTGTTTTGTAGTAGATGTTTCGAGATTCATGGTTTCGATTTATGAACACCTAACTTACGGCATATCAAACCCGTCTATTAACTAACTGATACACAGTGCACCTTGGAGACAACCCTACAATTGCAAACGCGCACAATGTGACCGAAATAAGCGCACTAATTCACTGCTGCATTCTCATATTGCAACTTGCATGAAAGAGAGACGAGAGTTACAAAATCAACGACGACATATGTGATCACTGGGTCGAGATTCGAACAAGAAGGTGTAGGACGTTCTCGGCTTTTGTAATTAGTGCTCGTTACCGTGCTCGTCGATCAGACTATCTAATAAAACATCATCAAAGCATCGGGTAGCTGCCATGTGCAGACAAAATCTTCGCTGCATGTGTCCGGGGTACTAGGAAGCCGTACGCGAGATGAAACCCTGGAGATACAAGGAAAGAAGTCGAAGAGATAATTTGTGGCAAGAGATGGAGGATGGGACACATTGTCGAAAATGCGGCAGACAGGAGAGCTAGCGAAGACGACGACTATGCAAGCCGGCGTGTGGCAGCATGCGATGCGAGGCGTGTCAGAATGCAGATTCATGAGGAAAAAATTCTCGGTGAATTCTGGGGCATGGCGAATGTTTCCGTGCAGACTGCCCGCTCACAGTACCTGTACCCGAACCCCGTGGGTTGGGTATAATTCTAGCTATTTTTAAAAGTACCGCCTTTCATGTGTCTTCTATGTTGTGTGCATGTACAGTGTAATGTAAAATGTGCATGGCACACCATTAGTAGCCACTTATTGCAGCTTTTGCTCAAATGATTGGCCTCGGACTCTGGCACGGTCTTATTTTCTTCTGTCAAGTTCAATTTTGGTGGGAATATGAAAATGGATCACTGGGACTTTTCTATTTCACTTCTGAGATTATTCATGTGTAATCGAGTATCTCGACCTATTGCAAGACTCAATATCTCATGTTATTCTATAGCTTTGATTGCTACGCTCACATAAATATTTTGATTGTGTTCGTAGGTCCATGTTATTATTTAATAACTTTTGTAGGGCTCCAAATGATGCTATTCTTGCGTGGTTTCAAGAGGTTCTCTTGTTTCTCCGCTCGATCACATATCAGGTAATTTCGAGTAATTTTTGGGGCCATAAATACGATCGAGTAATTTTTGGGGCCATAAATACGATATCTCAAGATTCGTCGGCCCAATCCGCGATCGGATTGTTCCTTACACCAAAAATACCCACTTTCAAGAACACCTCATGCGATGTGATTCGACTAACGGTCCCCGAGATCATGATGTCACAAAACAAACAAACAATATATTTGCCTTATATAATAGATTCTACAATGCGACTTTTTTCTTTAAAAAAAAAAAAAAAAAAAAAAAAAAAAAAAAAAAAAAACCTTTCGAGAAAACGTAGCTTGCAACAGCAGCAACAAGTGGCCCTTGACACACTCAAGCAGCGAGAAAGTACACAGAGACTGTATCGAGAGAGTGTGTACATGACAAGGCAGGAATAAAAAGAGAGCAGAATCCAATGCCGCCACTTTCACAGTCAGACTGCAAGAGAATGACTGCCATGTGTCCAGCTTCCACATCGCAAGTGCATGGATTGCATCGAGAAATCGAACGCAAGCAAAGGATCTTTCCTTCGCCGAAGTTATCCTCGCTTATTCATCGATCTTTATCTGCACTCCGCGATCGAAGGGAAGGGACCGCACCAGCTCGGACCCTCCCTCGGTCCCTCCCAGTGGCCAGGCACTACTGTGCAGTGTCCCCGCGCTGTACCCAAGCGGGAGTTGGCACTTTTTCCCATAAACACGTAATTCGTTAAAATGGGAATATTCAGATTATCAAATTGAGCTTGAGTTGAGCCAAATGTACTGTGTGGGTACATTTAGCTCGACTCCACCTAAACCCACATTTCTCAAAATCAGTGAATAATACCATTATAACGAATTACGTGTTCATAGGCCACTTCTTCATCTGCACCCTTTCCTGCTGCTCTCCGTGTGAAGCGGTCCTTTGATTCGAATCTGCAAAGTTAATCTTTTTCATGCTGCTATCGGATCCATTATAGTATTTTCATTGGTCGTGAGGAAAGATTTGACCAGTCAAGAGCTTTTTCGATCGATACTGCCCACATGGCCGACTAACGCCGGACACTAAATTCAATCCATGTTTCCCTTGGAATTTCCAAATATGGAGGGAGGCTAATAAAAGGGTGCCCGGTATTTTTTGCGTGTAAGTCCTTAAAATTCCAAGAGGAGGTCCCCATGGGTAAAATGGGGTTGCAGACCCCAAATTTTTAAAAAAGAATTCAAAAAAATGACCTCAAAAATGAAAAAACTAAAAACTGGGGCCCCACCTCAGTGGTGAACCCGGATTGGATTTAGTGAGTGCCCTGACTAACGAAGGTTACCAGAGAACGGGAAACTTCAGTCTTTACCTCTTCCCGTAGGTGTATCCAAATCAACATGTACATTTTAAGTACATTGAGAATTGATAGTAGAAGCCAATCTGTATTTCGTGCTTGGATGGAGCTGGTAAGTAGTCTCTACCAAGAGTTCCAGCACATACAGTATGTCTCATTCCACCAAGCTTGGTGGAATTATTCATGAAAACCTCGATGCACACTGTCCACTATAGAAATAATGTCTAGACTTATTTCGAGGACTTGGTTCTTTATCGAATTCGTGATGGAGATGTTGAATGTCATACATAGAGAGAAGTGAATCTTAACCTCTGAAGGAGAGTGGCTTCAAAACTACCAAAATTGCCCTCTTTTGATGCAAGATGCAAATTTTCAGTTTTTCGACAAAATTTGCAGTATGTAACCGTAGGATTCTGTAGCTAACTTGGATGTACACATGGATACCATATCTTAATTTTAGAATGCTCACCATTTGTGGGAGCATAACATTCAAAGTTGGAAAAAAATAACTATTTTCCCTTTAGGTTGCAAGAGGGATCGAAGTGTTTTGTGAGGAAAAATAACCAATTTTGAAAAGAAAATTGGAGTAAGTCTCTTCAAATGCTTGTTCCTAAGTGAGTTAGTAACATTTTTTCTTAATTTTTACCCTCAAAGGACCTATAAAACTTAGAGAAAAGCTTGATTTTTCACATGAAGGTATGCCAAAATTCCAATACAAAGGACAGTTTTTGACGATAATAAAGGCATGTGAGTAATCATCCGATTGGAAATTTGAACTGGAAGATCATGCCTTAGTACCCCTTCTACATGCTCAAAAAACAAAACTTGAAAAAAAAAAAAAAAAAAAAAAAAAAAAAAAAAAAAAAAAGAAGAAAAAAAAAGAAGAAAGATCTTGATTCTTAGTGAATTTTCGAAGTTTTCTGCATTTTATTTGATTTTGGGGCAGATTTTGAGAATAAATGAGCAGATAGTGCTGAATTTTGGGCAGTTTTGAGCAGTTTTCAAATAGTGTCTCCAAACTTTGATTGTAAATATCTCCTAAAGTATGAGGGAACTTTGAAGCATGAAATGACTTTTTTCCTCAAGTTATGGAAAACTCTACAATCCTCAATTACTTCCAACTTCATACAGTGTAAGTTCGAGGTTGACGAGAGTCCAAAGAACCCATTTTGGGCTTCACTCCCCTTTAGAAGTTAACCCTTCAACCCCCAAGCAAGCAAGCCCGAGGGGCTCTTTTCCAATAGGACTTGCTCTCTCTCACTGTTCTCAACTCTTCAATTATATATTTGATGTCAAACTGGTCGGATCATACCTTCTTATGATGCATTCAAAAGTGAAAATTTACAATTCAAATCACAATGTTGTATGAGTGATTGTTTGTGCTTTGAAAAGATTGTGGATGGTATGTAGGTTGGGTTGTTACAGAACCTTGTAAGAGGTTGCAAGCTTGTCATTGGTTGGTTCATTCATGATGCCCAAGTTCCAAAAGTGCACTATTCCTGATCCAAAAGATGCTGTGATCCAATTTTGGCTGCCCGTTTTAGGCTGCCCGGTTAAGGCACAGAGGAGTTCAAGGGTGAAGGAAGGAAAGGGGAGATGCACCAAGCCAGAAGGGAGGGTGTTGGTGACAGAGCATAGTGCCAACAAGGTGCCACGTGGCAGGTGCCCGACGGCAGGGCAGGGGGCGGATCCCCTGAGTCAGAGCCACCAAGGATGCCTGCCAGCTCGGTGCCACATGGCGCCACATGACATGCCCTTGCCATGGTGCACTTTTATGCAACCCCCTCTTTCTTGGGGTCAGCGCGTTCAGCCAACTGGAACAACCCGGGACCAGCTTTGCCACTTCCCCTCCTTCCTTGAACTTGGACTGTGCATGTGCAAGCAACTCTCAGGGTCGCTTTATGGTAAGGTGTCCTATAATGGCGCAATTTTTAGCACAGAAAATCTACTGGAATGTTGCGAGTGCACGCAATTTTGGTGCATGGGGAAAATTAGTAGAAAACTAGAGCAAGTGGAATCATCATTTTTCGACTCTTCTACAGTGAGTAATGAATTTTTAAAGATGGAAATATAGGTGTTCCTAAAATGGTGCCCTAAAGTGACGCCCTACAATCTTTGCAGAGTGTACATGGTACTATTGTAAGGAGAAGCTATTATGTACGTGACAGTGAAGATTACTAGGGCTCCATTTTCGGCACTGCGCCATTTTTGGCTGCTCTACCATACACTATGGACCATGAAGATTGAACACAACCTCCTAAGAACCTGTGATTGGAGAGTAAAGTGCTCTTGGTCCCATACTACTTCGAAAAAAAGGAGAATGACCACTACACTAAGTTTGATAATTAGTGTTAGATACACTAATTTACATAAACATGTTATAAGTTTTTACTGTTGTTCAATAATTTTACCCACTATATTGGCCAAGATGGGGGTCCTTGTATAGTATCAGAATCAATGCTCTTGGTAATTCTTTTAAAACAAAAGTAAAAACTTATAGCATTTTCATATCTTATAATAATCTAACACTAATTATCAAACTTAGTGTACTATACTAAGCTTAACTTTGAAGTCCCCAAAGTAGGCTAAATGTTTCCTTAGTGGATAATATTTTCATGGTCTCCTTGATTATAGTTGAGTAGAAGCAAGTACCTCGGACTCAACTAGTGTACAAACAAGGAGACCATAAGGCTCAAACATCATTGATTGGCTAGTGTCCAATTATTTAAAAAGAAAGGAGGAAAAAGGAGTCAGAGGGTAAGAAATGAGGATAATAAGGATTTATATCAGAGAATTGAGCTTAGCCCAATTAACCATTTTATGGTTGATCCCGAATTTTGAGGAATTGTACCATGATTAAAAAAGGAATTTTTGTTGAATTTTTTTTTACATTCTAGAACTTTGGTGAGTTGGGAACCACATCCAATTTACAAATTTTTGTTTGGATTCATATATTGTTCACAATAGGCATTCAATGCAAACAGAGCAAGGGCTTTCTTAGTGTAAGAAAACTTACTATTTTGGGAAACTACACTAAATAGGTAGATTAGTGTTAGATACACTAATTTATATGAACATGTTATAAGTTTTTACTGTTGGTAAATCCTTTTACCCTCTACATTTGTCAAGATGTGGATCCTTCCAAAGTATTGGAGTCAATACTCTTGGTAATTTTTTGTACCAGAAGTAAAAACTTATAGCATTTTCAAATCTTATAAAAATCTAACACTAATCTACCTATTTAGTGTAGTAAGGTTCTTCATAAGTTACTTGTGGCCTCTCTTCATTTTATCATATAATATGTGATTTTAGCCAAGCACATTGATTTTCAATTACTAATAATGAAAAGTACATTTTATATCAATTTTCAAAATGTTACTCTTTTTTAATGATTTTTTAAAAAAATTGCCTATTTTAGGAAATTTAACCGTAAAGATCTAATTTTGGGCTTAAAGGGTTTATACTATATTTGGGACACTACATCGTGAGGGTTATAAAAAATCCAAATTTTATAAGACATCCAAGTTTTTCTTCAAACTCCTCGGGGCCTTAAGGGGTTAAACTTGTCCGAGTCTAAATTCACTTTACATTCAGGACGTAGTTAAATCAAATAGCACCAAACTACTTTTCACAACATAGTTCTGGTTTGAGGGGGTTTTGGGGTGCAAGCCACAAGATATCAAGCATAGCTGCATAGAGCAGCGTAGGCATCAAATATGGAGATGCAATGGCGTGGAGGAGGACGGGAAGGAGCAGGCAGGGCTCCAGCTGCAAGTCAAGAACCTGCGGCGAGACACGAGGATAGGACCAGCTGGATGGAGCGGTTCGTACGGGAAGTATATGGGACCGGGAGCACAACGACGGAGCGGTAGGAGCTTGCGAAGGCGGAGGAGCGAATCGCCCGGGAGTTGCGGTTGGTGGAGAACCTCCACCACTTGGTGGAGGTTGTGGATGTTTAGTGGCTGAACTAGCCTCATGGTTTAGTCTCAGAAAATCTTAAAAAGAATTTGGTTTAATTCTGCCGGGCTTCAGCTCTGGCTCTTGTATGTGTTTAACTTCAGTAAAGCATATACTGTTCAAGAAAAAAATAAATAAAAAAATCACTTTACACTATAAGCGTAACTAAGCGACTCAAAATTCCATTTTTGATTTTCTTGATCATGGCTCTTGGTCTTGTAAAGGGATCCTCACTCAGATGTGCCCTTACTAGGACAATTTTCTAGTTGCATGTTTTCTGCATGGCTCACCTCTCTCACTAGGCTGCTCACTAAATCCAATCCGGGTTCACGAGTGAGGTGGGGCCCCATTTTTTTGTTTTTTTCATTTTTGACCCCCTCAAGGTCATTTTTTTGAATTTGATTTTGAAATTTAGGGTTTACACCCCCCATTTTACCCTGGGTCCCCTACCTGGAATCTTAAGAAATTGTACACAAAAAAATACCGGACACCTTTTTATTAGCCTCCCTCAATATTTGGAAATTCCAAGGGAGAACCTGGATTAAATTTAGTGCCCGGCTCTCACCGGCACTGTGTACGTTTTTCGAGAACCGACTATGTAATCTAACCATGGATTGAATACTCATCTCCCAATGAGTGTTTTAAATGTTTCTCCGCTATGGTTGTTTCTTTCTGTAGGTGACTGAAATTGGTTCCTTCAAATTGATTGCGAGGGGATGTAGTAAGGTAAAGTGCTCTAAAATGGAGCGATACCAGTAATGTAGCACTGAGTTTCTTTACCTAGAGGTTCATAATAGCTTCTTCACTCAATAGTAGCATGTACTCATGGCAAACATTATAAGATGCCAAATTAGGGTACCACTTTAGAAACACTCATAAGATCACCTTCAAAAGTTCACAACAACTCTATAAAAGAGCTGAAAAGTGATGATTCCATTTTAACTATTCTTCCACTTACTTTGCCCATGCACAACATAACTGCTTACACTCTTGACTTCATCACAAATTTCCCATATGAAATTTGACCATTATTGAGCACTCTGCTTTAAGTGGCTCATATGTCGTATTGGCAATTTCATGGTGGGGAAGCCAAGTGAATCAATTTTGGAAATTGTGCAAAGTTAGTAGGAGATTGAACCAAATGGAATTATCAACACCTATAGATCCTTGATGCAAAATTG
Organism: Bryum argenteum; assembly: GCA_037043015.1. Classification (NCBI taxonomy): domain Eukaryota; kingdom Viridiplantae; phylum Streptophyta; class Bryopsida; order Bryales; family Bryaceae; genus Bryum; species Bryum argenteum. The sequence goes on from CM073322.1 coordinate 28,540,327, forward strand.
CTTAAATTATTCAAAATAGCCTTCTACTTTGGACCTGTAAGAGCTCAATCGAAGCATTGCTTAGTGAATCCAATCATAGGACCTTAACATTCTACCCATTTATCGGCTTTAAACCGTTTAATCTTCTTCATTTGTAAGATCATAATGGTCAAACCTTGTCGAATTTTTGTTTTATCAAAAGAAACACACACATACCATATCAATTTCAAGAATCTCTAGGGGTTAATTTGAGGTTTATTTGTGAAGTTTAAAGTGAAACCGAGAGGTGCACTTTAACCCTTAAAGATCCAAGAGGACCAAATCGGGCTTTTGCTATTTTGGGCAACCTAGATGAATAGGTTAAAAGTAATACTTTTGCCCAAATTTTTTAATGGGTGCTCCCTATACTGCAAAGTGTATGTGGTAAAATTTGCAAAGCCAAATTCCAATTTTTGAGTCTTCTACAACAATTCTTGGTTTGCGAGCCAAACTAGGGCAGTTTAAATTTAGTATTTTTTTGAGATTTTTTTTTGGAAATATGTTCATGACCAAATTACTACTTGAGTTCCAAAGTGAGCTAACTCAAAAAGTTTGTGAATTTCACAAGGGCAGCCCTCAAAAATTACAAAAACAATCTTCACAATTTCTAGTAATTTCTAAATTAACTCTTACAAAATTTGTCAAAATTTGAGGTTTTGGAATTTTCCCATTTTTTTTTTTCTCAAATTTCACAAACTCATAAAGGCACCTTCTCGCCAATTGGATTTTTAATTAAACCGAAGGAAATGCATGTTTTACTATATCGATGTTTTTAGACCTTCTTCTAGGAAATAATTTGCATGAAGGTCACACAAATGGAATGAGTTTCCAAAATTTTGCATGAGCGTACCCAACTTAATTATCTACATGGAAAAAAAATATGGGAATTATGTTTGGGGTAACAATCTTCAATTTTACCTATGCTCCATGGAAACAATGTCTCACAAGCAATGCCTAAAAAAACTTCTGCACCAACTTTAAATGTTAAGATCTCACAAATGGTGAAGATCCAACGGTTGAAATTTCACATGGTAGTACGAATAGTAGGTGGGTTTGAGATCTTACGGTTGAAAATACAGAAAAACAATAAATTTTTTGACCATATCTCAATTCGAACAAGGTGGTAGAAAATCACAGTTTTTGGTTTTGGAAGGCCAAAAAGCGCTTGGATTTTTAGGGGTTATACCAAGCAATTACAAATATTGTAAACCACAAGTACACAAATTCAAGGTTGAAAGCTATAACTTACCTTTTGCTTAAATTGGCCTAGTAAGAGTGGTTTGTTGTGTTGTGCGGATTTTAAGCCACCTACCATATGTGGGTGATAATATCTCCCAAAATCTCGTTAACGCCTTGGAGTACGGGCCGCAAAGTGCGCCTAAAAATGCGGAGGGGTATGGGAGGGGTCCAGTTGGAGGGTCTTGGGGGCGAGGGGTCTTGGGGGCGAGGGGTCTTGGGGGCAGGGGTCTTGGGGCATGGGGTCTTGGGGAGGGGTTTATCCCATATCATTTGCAGCTACTTCCTCCCCAGAAAATGTATAAAAGGGTTGGGGGCTCTCCTCTAAGTAAAAAAAATTACAAACTAAAGCGCATTCATGGGCCCATGTGGCACCCCCTTAAGGGGGTCCATGTGGCAAGAAAGACCATTAGGTTAATTAATTAATGTTGCTGCATAGGGAAGGTCACTATGCAGCAACATCTCAATCATGCATGATACTAACATGACTCTTATGTGATACTCGAGTATTTTTTTTTAAACTTGAACTTCAAGTTTCAAATTTAACCCCTAACCATAAAACTACATTCAACAATGCTTTTATACCTTATTATGTGGGGAATAAGAAGTGTTGAAACTCAATAAAATGAACCAATAATGACATAAATATTGGACATTCACAAAGAATATTATGTGTAGTCATGATAGTATATGTTAATCCATACTAAAGAATTACTTGCCCTTTTTATCATATATTACCATATGTACTTTTAAGTAAGTTACGTATGGTCTATCAAGTACTTGGAATGCAGGTTGCAGTTTGAGTTCGATGTGCTTTAAGGAGCTTGTTGGAAAGTTTAGTATTTAATACAAGGTTCATGATAATTCTAGTAACCTCAATTTTGTTAAAATGACATTATGCCATGTGCCATTTTGTCATACCAAATCTTACAAATGTATTCACATGGAATGGTGTATTCTATAATATCACATTTAAAAATAAAAAAAATCACTCCTTTACATACATTGTCACTCATTTTCCATAATATCACCTTCAAATTTTGTTATATCACATGGTTTTTGAACTACAGTTCAGAAAGTTGAGGGTGTGCCATTTTACTGGGATAATACCATTTTAACGGAATCAGTGGGGTTTTGTGTTGTAATAAACAAATAACAACTCTTTGACATTGGTGGAGACAGTTCTTAAACCTAGGAGCTAGGTAGGATGTGGCTTCATGATAATACTTAGATTTGGAAAAGACAAAGAAATATTGCCGGGCATACTGTGCCTTCGGTTCATGCATGTATTGATTGCTCAATGAATCAATACATCAATCATTAAATAAATAATAGATGGAAACAACCCTCTCAGTCTCTCACCGACTGCGTAGTTCCCAGCAGCATCATGTATTGCTGTTCAATTGATTGTTGCAATAAAAATTTGGTGTTGGATTCGACCAACTTTAGAACACTCAAATATTGGCTATCTGGCAGAAAGGGGCGTTTTGTGAACTTCGTCAACAAGGAAGGCATGCAAGCCGACGAGGTCTGACAATAATTTCCTGTAGTAAAAGGCCGTTTAATTTATAGATGTGTGAAAAATGAGCTACAGTTGCCTGGCATGAACTGTGGACTACTGCACGAGCATGCATCGATCGATGCCATGCGCAATGAGGGCGATGTGCAATAGAACCCTTCCAGGTGGAAATCTGCACACGTCAATGTTGACACACAATTATCTGGTCTTTCATTACGAGAGTAGACTGACACTTGTGTGGGGTGTAAGCCTACATCACTATTTTGCATTCGATGGATTCTATACCACTACAGGAATAAGTTATATCACTACACAGTTATGTCTCTTCTCGATTGGATGTTCCAATGGATCAGAGAACTCGATGCACTCAGTTGGCCACTCAAACTCTCACTAACTAAATACCTTTTGTACGACTAGGCTTTACATACACCGACATGATGGGAGGTACAGTAGATTGCGACTCAGCTCACAAGTGGATTTGGTTGACTCCAAATTCTGGAGAATATACTCATGGTTATATCTCACAAATTCTCGTTACATGGCATAATCCATCTTGGCAAGTTTTGAAACTTTCAGGTATATTATGGGCATCTAGCTGTCCCCGTGTTTGAAGAACTTGCGCCATCATTTGTCAATTCTGACCTTAATCTCCTCTGTCAGATCCAAGGTCTGATTATATATTAGGCTCAAGGTAGGTAACCACAACCTTTTCAACCCACATTGTTGTTAGACTAGATCCTCAGCCCCTACCAGACCTTTTCCTCGCCTGTGTGTTGCATTGCTGCTTCCCGATTGTGATTTCAACCTCGTGGCTTCTATCACCTCTACTTCGATATAGCCACCATATGTAGCTGAACATGAAGATCAAGAGAAGCTTGAGGTGGCCATATTATGGAGTATGGACAATCTAGTACAGACGAATGCATTGCATGATTATCACTTATCTATGTCACATTATGTTCAAGTTTGTGTTTGCCCAGTTTAAGTGCCCGCAAATTTCAGTTTAGGAAATCTGAAATGGACTGAATAGTCATTATAAGTACATGGAGAATCAATCTTTGAAGCTATTATGTCCTTGGTTAACAAGTCCAAGCCGTTATTGGACCACTCTACCGTACCTTGACACAGCTGCGGACTCGTCCAAAGTTTCTTCTTGCAGGACTAGGCCCATCAGCTTATTACCTGTATAAATTAAAATGAAGTACGCCTAGACATCAACTCGCGCAGCTGGTGTAGTGGTATCATAGTACCCTCCCACGGTACTGACCGGGGTTCGATTCCCCGGCTGCGCAGGTGACGGTAAATTTGATTTATCTCGTGGTATCGAGAGTGCGCTATATTTTTGAGCAGAAGTGATTTGAACTTCTAGAACCTGAATCAACTGTTAGGGTTTTGATTCTCTCTCTTACAAATTTGCTGATTTTGATTAGCTCTCTTGCAAGTTTGCAGCTTTTGACTGTCTCTCTTGCAAAATCTGCAGATTTTGATTATCTTTCTTGCAATTTGCAGAGATTGATTCTCTTGCAAATCTGCACATTTTGGTTATCTCTCATGCAAAATTTCCAGATTGTGATTGTCTCTCTTACAATTTTGCAGATTTCTCAAGATGTTGAACATTTTGACTCTTACACATATGTAATTAAATAATAATCACATTTTCCTCATTAATCAAATGCTCTAAATATAAGATATGCAATTTTTTATGGATTGAAGTTGTTTACTTTTTATGACTTTCGAGGCATCCTCAGGATAGTCTAAGTCACATCTAAACTATGAAAACATTGATTCTCATGTCTTTTTTTGTGATTTTTAGAACATCCACAATCCCTAACTTCATGCTACTTGTACTGTGTATGCGGGTTTTGGACTGTTGTAGCTAGTGTATGGTCCAATGCGGTCATACCAATTCAATCTTTCAACCTCCAAAAACCCAAATCCGACAAAGGGAAGGTACGATCTCACAACAAAATTTTTACAATGAAATTATGTAAGGTAAAAAATCATGAAGATCCATTGTGCACATGGGCAAGCAACTGGACAGTCCTCGGAGGTCCATTATAAATCCCATTCGTTCTTCTCTGAAAATGATATCCTCTCAACAATTGCATTCTGCCGGCTAGCACACTCGTTTAACTTCCCGTTCAACATGGACACTTGTACCTCGATAGTTGCCACTTCTCCAGCATGATGACTATGGGTTTTCTCCTCCAACGGCACCTTGAAAGCCAAACCCTCTCCTGACTGCAAAGTCTTCTCCTCCTGCAAACGCTCTAGATGATGTCGGCTTTCCGCTTCTATAACTCTCGTATCAGAAAGCATAATTTTTTTCCGCCTCATCTCACCCTCTAGTACCTTCTTTTCTTCTACAATCGCTGTACAGTCCACCTGCAAGGAGCTGCAAAGCGATTTTTGCACCTCAAGAACCGCCTCCATATTGCTAAGGTCACTTGCACACCACTTAACGCCTACAGAAGTAACTCTGGACCGGTGTCCATCCTTTCCCATAGCTGTAGACACACCTTCTTTCTTTGACCCTTCAAAAGAACAACTGCTTATTCTTTGCAAATTTATTGATGGAATTCCAACCTCCCCTTCTCCAATGCACCGTTTCCTCGACAACAGAGCTACAGGTTTCTCTCCTTTCCGCAAACAATCGACTTCGTTCCTCTCGGCCTTCTTTACCATTTTAGTTGTCCTCGCTTGGTTTCTTTTCACCGTAACCCTTGCTGCAACTCAGCCCAGTTGACAACGTGGTTCCTAGACTGCATCACTAGCCCCCAAGGTTGCAAAATCAAGACTGATCTCTTTATTCGGTATCTTCTCCTACAAATACACTCTCTGGTACAAATCAAGGATAGAAGCAAACTCTTTGGCAGTAGTGTATTCTCCAAAGTTCCAACCGTTCTTCCCTGATTTGGGACCAAAGAATGAACAGATCTCAGTCTGGGTTTTGTCAATGTCTAACAGCTTCCCAATGTCAAGGCCTGCTTTAGGGAGTTGTTTGTAAGTATGGAACCAGTCAGCATCCTAGATTGCTTACTCCATCTACCCCAAAAACCCAACAAAAAATCCGCCATTGCAACTTAGAAACTCAGTGGACTAAGGCCAATGCAATACAAGAAACTCATTTCAAGAAACTCAATGGAAGAAACTTATCAACAATACCTGAGAAAGCACTACAGGTGAACCTCGCACGAGTGAACTGACACAAATTTAATACACCTAATCGCATCAAAACCGCACAAAAGCGTTCAAACAACAATGCAAGTTCAAAATGCTACTTCTCCTTGGCGCGACTCCTTTCGCGCCTAGGATTACCCGCTCTTCATTTGGACACGATACATTGAATGGTCACGCGTCAATACTAAACAGCTCACAGCGATATCATCCATATCTACCGGAACGGAAACAAGGGCTGTTCTTTGTTACCGAGATAACCAGAGTCCATGCCACAGGATATAGTAATCCTGGGGAGACACCCACATTCTAACAGTGCTCAAGACTGTCCCGGTTATTACATTTGTAATGCGGAAATTATGTAAGTTAATAAAGTTCAGCAACCGAAGGTTTTGGGTATTGACTAGTATATTGAGAAAAGAGAGTTTTATGACTTCAGGGCACAAAATAAGTGCCATGTAAAACTCGAATTTCTTTTAGCGCAAAAAATTAAACGATAGAGATTGTTGTTAGGAAGATAGCAAAGGCAATTTCCATGTAACAAATGTCACAAGATAAATGAGATCATTTTCCAAGTGTACATCCCAATAGGACTTAGTAGTCGGACCACTCTTGGTATTATGATCTCTAAACATCTAAGAACATATCAAAAAAACAATCAATTCACTTTGTTCTTGAATTAAGTTTGAAATTCATCCGCTTCTTTTCAAAGATAAAAGAATATGGCTTATCAAAATAGAGGTGTTCAAAACCATAAAATCTAGAACACCAATTCATCAAACACCAAAACTACCCAAGAATGAAACAAAAATGAAAGTCTTTAAAAAAAACTCGAGAACCGTAATCCGTAAACCGACATTTGGATAAGCAACTGGTTTCTAATTACAAAAAACCGTTTAGTGTAGCCTTCACATACCCAGAGAGTCATTAGCGACCATTAGCAACAGTTGCTGCTTAATAAACTAAGAATTCCTTCAGATAAAAGTATAATGATTACATCATCATGCAAATAGGTAGTTCGTAAACATTCAAGAATAGGTTTAAATAGACACAATATTTCAGTGAGTTTCAAAAGAAGGCAAAGAAAATCTCTGACACAATACCCTAGATTAATTGTTGTTATTGCTCCTATTGTGCACAACTGGAAATAAAATTGAAGCACTTTTGTGAAGATCAAAGAGTCTTTTTGCGACCAACTACAATTCTTTCACCACCCAACAGCTCTTGTCTGGTTCATCAAGGAGTGGTGTGGCTAGCCCTGTATCAAGCCCGCTAGATGGTGCCCCCCTTGTATCAAGCTCGCTTGGCGGGAGCCGGCCCTGTATCAAGCCCGGGTGGTGATGCTCGCCCTGCAAGCCAGGATAGTGGTGCTTGCCCTGCATCAAGCCCGGGTGGTGGTGTTCGTCGTGGCGTTTAATCTAACTTGATTCTCCCGTTCTTTAGCAAAATCCAAAAACTTTGATACTTGATACTTTGCCAACCTCTCAAATAGATAATGCAAGAATACATTTCATTGATGTCATCCAAAACATTATCCGAGAGAGCTGAAAGCACCCACGTCCAATTCTGTCTTCAGATAAAGGTCTAGCTCAAAACTTTGTCCATCATCAATGTATGCTTGAATCAAATAGTTCTCCTTGATAATGAGCGGCGACCCACCATCATTGAAGATCTTCATTGTAAGCATCGCAAAAGTTGAAATCACCTGATTGTACGGTTAGTCAAGAGGATCACAAAAATTGAAGCTAAGTGTAGTCTTGTGCCTGCAAGCAAAGACCTCGATCGGAAAGGGTGGAAGAAGGATTTCAGGCCCGAATAGGGCGAGGAGAATTCGTTCTCCCAGCCAACCAAAAGGCTTCAGAGAGAATTCAAGCTATTGGCATGCATACTTTTTATAATTTTCCGATGCGTACCCGGCCCGATCAATGAATGCCTTTGCGATCAGACTCTTTTGCCCTTGAAAGTGAGCATATATATCTCTGGACTGCCCAAAGTTTTAAGTTTGACTTGAGTTTTATTTCACTTTTGTGATATTGAAGTTTAAATTTAAGTTTGAGCAAAGTGAAGTAATAATTGATAAATTCCACAAACTCAAATTGAGTTTAGGAAGCGGTTTGGAACAATTACTTAAGAATGTGATTTTTCATATTTGGTACTGCACAGCACTTCGCTGTAGTTCATGGAATACCTCGGATTTCGGAAATTAGACACGCAGTTTGTGACCGATCCAGGCTTCGACTACAGATCTTAGCTTTTCAACAACGATATAATCAAGTGCACAAGCTTCGTGAACTTGTTTCGCTTAATACTTCGTTTGCGAAGTCTCAGCTCATAACTAGTGTGCAAACCTTGAATGTCAATGATCTTCCTTGACTTTGGGATGAGTCTACTGTAAGTTCTTCTTCCAAGGTGAGGGTGCCATAAAATCTGTCAGATTGATGAGATACCGCAGTGGTGGTACTTAACCCTGGAACGTCGGAGCGGCCATTTTATGTCCGATGAACAGAACATTTTCACTGTAACCTATTATTGCGGGATGAATTTCATTCATGATTTTTGTAATTGGATTTATGAATGATAATAGCATATCATGGAATTCATTTGAGGTCATTTAAGGTATTTCCTAAGATCACATGTGGTATGAAAGTTGAAAGAATGGTTAAAAACAAGTCACCACACAGTGCATTTCTGCAACTTTTTCCTACTTTTATTAAGTCTCAAATTTAGGCAACTAAATGATCTCTTTTGAGTTCAAGCTCAATTCATAAAATGAATCTTACCAAGTCTTGTTTCTACTCAAGTTAGAATTTCAAGAAATTCCTAATATCTAGTGATTTACTGACACCTTAAGTTTACATGCCTATAGGGTCTCTTTCTCAATTTTCAAATATAGCATGACACGAAACCATGGATTACACCATGCTATTCTTCACTACAATGTCCCCTTATTCCAAAAATTTCAGATTTTTTGAAAGTGATTTGTATTTGATATGAATTATTTTTGGTTTTTCTTTGAAAATTCACTTGAATTTCAAATCTTCCCAAAAAAATCTGAAATTTTTACAGCATATGAAAAGCATGTGATCACATCTACGAAAAATAAAATAAAATATTTTACTTTCAGGTAAAGTGGCGAAATGGAGGATTGAGAGTAAGACATATCAAAGTTCAGGCCACGGTTATGGGCTCCGACGTTCTAGGGTTAATTTCCTCACAGAATTCCACACTTGTTGCGAAGTAGCATGAAGAAACTTCATCTAGACTCATTAAGAAGTTCGGACAATCACAATTGCTGGACTTTTCAACTTTGTGAAATGGTTATACGTTGATCGAAGCTTAACATCGAGATTTAAATACTTGTTACATCTTTTGAATAATGATTTTTCTTGTTTACGAAAGCATTAGGGGAAGAAGGTTCCCAATATGTTGCTTTCTTGCATCAAGTACATACCAGAAGTAGCATGATCTGAGTTGTGTACCGTGTTCTTAATTTGCGACCTTATTGTTGATGGGAAGAATATTAAATTTGTGATCTGAGTTGGTTCGAGTATGAGAGGTTCTCTTTTCTTTGCACTTGTACTGAGAAAGCTCTGTACGGTAGAGTTAGTCAAAATTCAACGTTTGCTCAATATGCTCGTGAACTGCAATGTATTCTCAGTCTCAATGTATACAGAAGAGTTTCTCGCTACAAGCCACGGCAGTTCTTTTGAAAGTGCTACGGAAGTGAAGTAGTGAAATCTTATGTTTCTGCGCGGTGCTCTACTATGTAGATCAGTAGTAGGTTCCCTAAGGACGATATTAATTGGAAGATTCGCACGTCTCCGAAGTGTAAGTAGTAGTCTGCAGTAACAAAGTGCTCATCCTCATATGGCAATCATAAATTTGAGGATTTAAACAAGAAAGACACTCAAATTGTTACATATTTGAACACTACAATAGATTCAAGGTTTTTTGACTATATGCGTAGTCATACTATCCAGAGCAATTAAGAGTAAATGACTCAGAATATAATCATTGGTTCACCTTATAACCATGTTTTGACAGTTCGTAGTCACATGTCATTAACGACACTCATAACATGTGATATGTAACCACAAATCATCATATTAGTATCACTGTAAGATGATTACGAATAGTCATATTTTCACTCATTTTCTTTTGGTCATTTACAATATTAACGGCTCCAGACAATATGACTGAAGTGTACTAGTGCTTGAAGCAAAAAGCAGGTCTTCCAGCAGCCAAACACAGACGATGATTGTGTCCAGAGAAGCCTTGTTACCTCATGATGAAAAGATAAAGGGGGCAGGTTTCAACCACCAAAGATCTGTGCAAGCATCCAGATGATTGATTGAACTCGTGTGCAAGCATGGACCAGGGCTATAAAATTTGTGAGGGAGGTTCAGATGCACGCATGGAGCTTATGCCGTAAGTGACATCAGTTGGTGAAAATTTCTCAGGTGCCTCTCTCTCTATGCAATTCGATGACGCAGGCTCCAAAAAAGCAAGACGTACAGTGCGATCAATCACGAGTACAATGCATGAAAACTGGTGCTAGCTAATTTTAGTTTGTAGTACTTACAGGAGAACTTCGCCGTACGTGTATTTGCAGCAGTCTTTGAAGCATGACTCATTTGTTGCATGCAACGGGACTTTGAAGTCAATGAGATTGCTATAAAGTTTGCGACTATATTTGTGCTGAAGAATTTTACCCGAATCCTAATACAGACAGCTTTATGATATTGATAATGTCCTTGGAAGTCATACTTTTGGATGTCTTCATCTATCTAGCCACTTTAATTACAGTATGAAATGTAATGTAGTACTTCGGACAAACTATAACCATTTTGAAAGCAGCAATGGTGTAGAACATTGATGAAGCTCTACTCTAGTGTATAGTATAGTATAAAGATCAAGTGAGAATACTGACGAAATGCAACATGTTTGACTGAACAAGTAATTCGTTATAATGGGAATATTGAGATAATCAAATTGATAACAATTGAGCTTGAGTTGAGCCAAATGTACTGTGTGGGTACATTTAGCTCGACTCGAGCTAAACCCACATTTCTCAAAATCAGTGAATAATACCATTATAACGAATTACGTGTTACTGGCATAGTCGGGATGATGAGTGGTGTTCTTCTACCCAAAAAAATGACACATTGGCTCACGAACTGTAGTGAATTGATCTGATCATTGGAGAGCAAACTTTTGATTTCTTTGCAAACTAACGATGTTTGATTGATAGACATGCCTTCAGTTGGAATACTCGATACTTGAAGTAATCAAGTTGGTTAATTCAGGACGTACTAAGACTTGTTCATAGGATTTTTGTCGAATCAACTTCGAAAGGTCCCATTGTTCTCTAATTTGTAATGAGCTCTTGCAGAGCGATCTCAGTTTTTGACATTTTATTTCATTCAGGTCAATAGCAATGGTGCTTGGGTTCTCAAATCAAATCGTCTGTCTGTGTCGGTATGCATGGGAATTTTTTGTATTGGACAGACGAGATCTAGGAGTAAAATGGAACCACAAAGTGTGTGATGGATGGCTGAAACCGGGGTAGTCTTATTAGACAGAATTCTTATTTATTTGTCAAACACAATTTAGATGAGATGTATATCTAAGACATCTTCAATATATCCGATGTACTGTACATCGTATCTAAATTGTATTTGACAAATGGATAGGAATTTTGTTTGATAAGGCAGTATACTGAAACCAGGTTCAATCAAGATATTACTTTCCTTTGACAATTTCATAAATATGTGTATCTCAATATAAGCAGTCTTCAGATATTTCAGATGTTCTTTAGAACCAACCAATGTTGGATGGGATGTATAAAAAGGACAATGAGTCTTCGATTAAAATCTAAGAATCATGCTTTCATTAAGCCTATTCATACCTTGTGAAGTTGGAACAACATTTTATTTGACACCTTACTTTAGACAATGTGTATACGTCTCTTTCACCCAACCCATTTGTACAATGACAATAAAGATAATTTTTGACAACTTAGTAAGTCATACATATTTTGGAGAACATCATAAGACTTGATTGAATTTCCCTTAAATTCTGTGTGTGTGTTTTTGGAGCTTCGATCCTCAAGATTGCACTTCTACCTACGTGCACTCATGGAGTGTGAACAAGATCTTCTATTTTCTTATAGACTTCCAACCGTAAGATCCTACAAATAAGCCTATTTTTTTTAAGTAACCGGTCCAAAATTTGGCCGTTGAATGTTAATTAGTTGAAAGATCATAACATCTAAAGTTTGTGCATAAGATTTTTTTGCAAAAAACAAATTCTTCTTCTTCTTCTTCTTCTTCTTCTTCTTCTTCTTCTTCTTCTTCTTCTTCTTCTTCTTCTTCTTCTTCTTCTTCTTCTTCTTCTTCTTCTTCTTCTTCTTCTTCTTCTTCTTCTTCTTCTTCTTCTTCTTCTTCTTCTTCTTCTTCTTCTTCTTCTTCTTCTTCTTCTTCTTCTTCTTCTTCTTCTTCTTCTTCTTCTTCTTCTTCTTCTTCTTCTTCTTCTTCTTCTTCTTCTTCTTCTTCTTCTTCTTCTTCTTCTTCTTCTTCTTCTTCTTCTTCTTCTTCTTCTTCTTCTTCTTCTTCTTCTTCTTCTTCTTCTTCTTCTTCTTCTTCTTCTTCTTCTTCTTCTTCTTCTTCTTCTTCTTCTTCTTCTTCTTCTTCTTCTTCTTCTTCTTCTTCTTCTTCTTCTTCTTCTTCTTCTTCTTCTTCTTCTTCTTCTTCTTCTTCTTCTTCTTCTTCTTCTTCTTCTTTCTTCTTCTTCTTCTTCTTCTTCTTCTTCTTCTTCTTCTTCTTCTTCTTCTTCTTCTTCTTCTTCTTCTTCTTCTTCTTCTTCTTCTTCTTCTTCTTCTTCTTCTTCTTCTTCTTCTTCTTCTTCTTCTTCTTCTTCTTCTTCTTCTTCTTCTTCTTCTTCTTCTTCTTCTTCTTCTTCTTCTTCTTCTTCTTCTTCTTCTTCTTCTTCTTCTTCTTCTTCTTCTTCTTCTTCTTCTTCTTCTTCTTCTTCTTCTTCTTCTTCTTTTTTTTTTCCTTTCCCCTACCAACCTATAATTTGAAAACTAAAATTTGCATTAAAAAAAAAAAAAAAAAAATCTAAAACTGGCATTTGACATTGCAATTCTCTATTGAATTCACCAAAAATTAGGATTTCCCTTCTTCAAGTTTTGGGTATCGCACATGTAAAAGAGGTACTAAGGCATAACTCTAGGATTCCAAGTTTTTAATCAAATATTTTTTCACATCTTTCTTAAATTTCTCATGTCCTTTACTTTTGCCACAAAGTTGGGCCTTAGTATTTAAATTTCAACATACCCCATGTGAATAAAACAAACAATTCTCTAGGTTGTATATGTTCTATGAGGGTAAAAAATTATGTAAACATATTTGGAATGAACCCCTAGGAGAATGATTAAAAAAGGGCTTAAGTTAGATCTACTTAGGAAAACGGCTTATTTGACTGTTGTTTTTTGTTGTTTTTGTTTTTTTTTTTTTTTTTTTTTTTTTTTTTTTTTTTTTTTTTTTTTTTTTTTTTTGGCACAAATGAAACTCGTACATTTCATTGCAAAAGGAACCAACTTACAAAACCCAGTCACATGTAACTTGGGTCTAAAAACAGAGAAAACTGGTTATTTGACTTTGAAAACACTTCCTTCCCTTTCTACATTTTTTTTTTTAATTTTATTTTATAATTTTGTTCCAACTTTGAACATTCATCCTACAAAAGGTAAGGAATGAGAATTTGAGACTTGCGTGACATGTGCATGGACTTGGACTCTTCGATTAAATACATCACAGATATTTTCACCTTACAATGTCCTTAACCCTTAAACGTCTAAAGTGACCGGAGGGGCTCTTTTCCAAAAGAATCTAATCTGTAGCTTTCAATGTACTCAATTTTTCTCTTATATTTTGATGTCAAACTCGTCACCTTCTTGTGGTGCATTCAAAAAGTGAAATTTTAGAATTCAAATCACAATTTGTATGAGTGATTTTGTGCTTTGAAAGGATTGTGGTAGCCGTAGGTTGGGGTTGTACATAACCTTGTAGGAGGTTGCAAGCTCATCATTGATTGGTTCATTCATGGTGCCCAAGTTCAAAAATTGCACTATTCATGATGCCCAAGTCCAAAAGATGTTGTGATCCAATTTTGGGCTGCCCGTTTTAGACCCCATGGGCGTTTAAGGGTCAAGGATTAAGCTATGCACACTTTCAACAATCAAGTGCATCTACCTTAATTGCGCTTGGCAAGTCTTTAAATTGCAAAAAATTGCAAAAATTTTAAAAAAACAAAATAAACTAAAATAAAATAAATAAATAAAAATAAAATAAAAATAAATTAAAAATAAAAATTAATTAAAAATAAATTAATAATAATAATAATAATAATAATAATAATAATAATAATAATAATAATAATAATAATAATAATAATAATAATAATAATAATAATAATAATAATAATAATAATAATCATCATCATCTTGTACAAAGAGTCTATCACAAGATCCCCAAGTCAAAGGGATACATCATGACACCTGGCTTGTAGCCAAAGTATCCATATATGCTGTGAACGTGGGATTGGGATTGTGTCTTTGTTGACGTCTTTGTTGACGGGAGAATCAACTTGGACAGCCTGTGACTCAACTTACTACTCAAGTTTCATGTTCTCCACTTGTGATCCAATGGTGTTCTATACTTCACCCTCAATACTATGCCACCCAAGTTCACAGGTCGTAGTCCAAACTTCTCTCCTTCTTGGGTGAGAGGTGGAGAGAGAAGTTCATCAAAATTTATATTAGTGACCTTTCAGTATTTTATTTTGAAAAAAGTTTGGCCTCTCAACCAATAGTTTGGGTTTTCATTTTCATTTGACACATGCTATTGGTTGAGAGGCCAAACTGTCAAAATGCACTGCCGTGTAGGCACTTTGGGCACCTTTCACCTTTGGATTTTAGGCTCTAGTGTGACGGCCGAGAGGCCAAACTTTTGCTCTCTACCAAACATATTGGCTGCCCATGTAAAGTTGGTAAGCTTTTTGACTTGAGTCACTTTGAAATTTGAGTAGTGATTTAGTAATGATCATGTTTCAAGAAAAGAAATTCAAAAAAGTTACTTTTTTGAGCTGCGCCATCTCGGCTCGCAACCCAAGGATCGTCCTAGAAGACTCAACAATTGGAATTTGACTTTGCAAATTTTACCACATACACTTTGCAGTATAAGGAGGACCCGATAAAATTCTTAGGCAAAAATATTACTTCTAACCCCTTCATCTAGGCTGCCCGGAATTGCAAAAACCCATTTCGGGCTTCAAGGAAAGTTAGGGGTTCAGACCACCCTATTCTCCCCTCCATTCTTCCCCTATGAACTTACTTTTCTTGGAACTCCACTAGCCAATGGGAATTTTTGTTTAGAAACTTGTCAAATTCAATTAAGACCCCCTTCCATGGTTGTCTTATGCGACACTATCAAACGTCAAACAAGCATAAGAATATGACACAACAGTCTCACACACATTCACCCTCGATGGATGGAGGTAGACAAAATCAAAGAGACAAATTTTCATGTTTTTACTGTGGTCTGACATTCCCGTTGAACTCGACATCAGTCGAACATAACAATCTAGACAAATATTACGGAAAGTGTGTCACATAAGACAACCCATTTTTTTGATGTTTATGACTTTAGGAATGGGGCATGCCACCCCCAAATTACACTCGAAGACTATCTGTAAACATTCAAAAACATTCAAAAACAAAAATCCACCGGTCTCCCTTACCCCTCCCCAGGTGTTTTACAGCAATCCCTCAACTTACATGCGAGTGGAATATTCATACATGAGGGTGATCGAATAATCAAAGAGTAACATTCCATGCACTATGGTAGGCAATCCTAAAAGCGCCAGGGGACCCAAAAGCGATCTGTCCTCATTTGTAGATTGTGAAGATACAGATGTACCTCATTTGTATATAACGCATTCGGGTCAAATCTTACTTAGCACTTTGGAATTTTGTATAAAATTCACAAATGCGAATTACGTGTTGCAAATTTTTGCAATCCTCCCGAAAACCTATTTCGAATGTGGTCATAATTTTATTTTGAATTTACTAGTGCTAAAAAATAGGTCAAATCTCTTAAGTTGGTGCTTATAGGACACTCTACCTTAACTTACTGTACCTGGCTTCGTCGGAACATTACCATATCCTTCCTTCCAGATGAACGCCGGGTGGGTCCACAGTCCTAAATCCAGTCTGCCAAACATTGTGGGATTTGTTCTGTAACTGTCCATTCAACAAACAGCTACAAGTATCAGTGAGTTGATGCATGAATAATAATAATAATTCCTACTTATCAATCTGCTCTCTCCACTCAGAGCATCTCCAACGGATACTCTGGGAAATGGCTCTAGCAGAGCCTCCCTCGGAGCTCGCAGAAAGTGCCAAAGGCCTGATTTTTTGGGCCACTCAGTGGCACCACACCCCCCGGTGGCTCTCGTGGAGAAGACTGAAACCCGTCTTATCCTGTGTCATAGGGCAACTTCGCAGCACAATACACGAATATTCGCGTTGACCAGCTCCCAAGTGCTCTGTACAGAGCTCTCTATATCATGCGATTTGGCCGTGCCCTGGGCCTTCTTGGTCGAGCCCGACTTCCACGCTACCGTTGCAGAGTTGACGGTGCGTTTCTGTTTTCTGAGTTTGACAGCAGGTTTCCGTTTTCTTGCCTCCCAGAGTCTCCGTTGGAGATGCTCTCAAGTCGGTCAATTGTCGGAGAGACACTTGCTGACTTGGACTAGTTGCAAATTACTCAATCATGCATGTCAGTTACCTTATCATCATGTGCTCGCTCTTGATCCACATGCTGCTACAGACCTCACTAGAGTCATGCATGGGGTTTGGAATTTGGTGAGTGAACATAATGCGATGATTCTATATTTGTAAATACTCATGACTCCAGCCTATACAATGAATAGAGTAGTTGGCAAATTCATACCGGTAGCTGCACTATTTGGGGGCACTCATGTGAATCATGTTGCAGAAATCTCATTGTAGATATTCAGAGTAATTAGACATTCAATTATTCTGACAATGTAAATATAGACAAGTAAGCATTTTAAGTATGTCAAAATTTGAGATTTGGGAATTAATAAAGTTTTAGAAAAATCGCAAACGTATAGAAGTACCTAATCACCCTTGAACAAACTTGATGCATTTTTTTTATTTTTTATTTTTTTTTATTATTTTTTTTTAAATTTTTTTTCGAATTGACGTTTTTACCTTCTTCTAGAGAATTCTTTCTTTACATGATTGAAAGCTCTGAAAACAGTTTAATCAGCCTCTAAATTTTGCATGGCTGTGCTCAGCTAAGTCATTCACATGGGAAACAAATATGAGAAGAATGTTTGGAGTGACGATCAGCAAGTGAGCAAGATGTGAGATTGGGGTAAGGGTGTGTGGCGAATATAAGATTGGAGAAGACAAGTTTATCATCACATTGCTTGAATTGCAAAACCATACATACTGGTCAGTGTCAATTCTGTCATTGAATTTAATAATAGATATCTCATTGTATGGGTCTGTAATTTTTCCTGCACAAACTAGACTTGATTTGGGACACAATCCAAGTGATTTCATCCAAAACAGACTCCGGATGAGGAAGTCATGGCTCTTCAAAGTTGTTGCAATAATCCAAAATGTCCGATTTTTGACATTCGGCACGGTTAAGGGTCAAATGTTATTTTCAATATTTACTCCCTGGTTTTTTCAAAACAACTTCCTTATGCAGCAAAGACGGTAATATTACAATAATAGTTTTAGAGATGTATTTTAATAAAAATGAATAAGTTCAACCCCTAAAGGTCCAAGAAAGCGGAAATCGCTTTTCGGAATTTCCGCAGGTAGAAAATTCAGCCAACTTTGACCATTATAATCTCAAAATTGGAGAAAAATTAACGGTTCAAATTTGATATTCGAGAAAAGGGTCAAGTTAACTTCAAGATCCTACGGTTGGATCTTCTAATCAATGCTTAGATTGAGTTTCTTTGCACCTAAAGTAGAAGAAGGTTCTTTTTGATAATTTAAACAATTTTGTATCAAGGACCTTTAGGGGTTAATACCACCACTATTCTATATGTAAAACTCACATATGGAGAATCTTGTAAGCATACTACCTAAAGAAAGAGTCAATTGCAACTTGACAGTTTGGCATCTCAACCTCACAAAATTAAAGTATCACAAAAGTTACTCTCATTTATGCCCAATGCAATGAATCTGAGGCCAAGCATACAACTAAGCGCAACTGAAGCCTTCTAGATCCCAATTTTTAATTGTTTAGCAATTGCGTGATCATATTCAAGAAGGCTTGAGTTTCAATCTTAGATTCAATGTCATTGTGAAGTTTGCCAAGCAAGTGTATTTCAAGTTTGGGGCCAATAAGGAGTGTGGCTAAGTCAGCCTTCATCTACACAAGAGGATCCGGATAGATAGATAGAAACTCCGGTCCTTTCTAAGGGGCCGGCGCGAATGAAGTGTCCGTTCGTAATGCTAATATCCCGATGGCCACCGGACAAGGGGATATTAGAACAATACAAAAGGATCCCGGATACTTCTAAGACAAGATCCCTTGCCCATGGAAGAAGATTCAACAATGAATTGTACTCGTCGCATACATGTGGTATGGCACAAAGATTGCCAAGTCAACCTATGGGACCTTGTGACTCCAAGCCGGTGGGCCAAGATGCTCTAAAAATCAAGTATCCAGTGTTTCCACCTTGTTGGAGTTTGATAAATCAGCTTATCAAATGAAGAAGAAATCCTTAACACTTAAAGGTCCTTCCACTCCTCAATGGGCAGCCCAAAATTGGATCTAAGCATCTTTTGGACTTGGGCAATATGAATAGTGCACTTTTTGAACTTGGGCAGCATGAATCAATCAATCAATGATGAGTTTGCAACCTCCTACAAGGTTTTGTGCAATCCCAACCTACCTACCACAATCCTTATAAAGCACAAATCACTCATACAAACTGCGATTTGAATTGTAGGATTTCACTTTGTAGATGCATCACAAAAAGGTGACCAAAATGATATGAAATAATAAGTGAAAAATTGAGAATCGAAAGAGCTACAGGCAAGATTTTGTTGGAAACAGCCCGAGGGGCTGACAAGCGCCTTTTAGGGTTAAACGCCCAAGCATACCCCTGGGGGCAATAGTTCGTGGCAGCTACCAAGGAGGCACCCTAGAATCTGTGGGGACCTCCCAAGACCGTTTTTGATAATTTTGAATTCAAATTTGAGGTCTGCGACCCCGAGTTACCCTTGGAAGCATACTCCTTGGCATTTAATGTCTATACACCAAAAAATTAGGGGCTCATTACCCCTCCTCCATCCTCCTTGGTAGCTGCTACGAACGCTTACCCCCCCCTGGGGCTTGCTTTTCAGAGAGGTTGGGCGTCAAAGGTAAAAACACTTACGATTCGATCGACAGCGTGAGAGCAGTGGAAAGTGTGCACACCTTCTGTGACTTTGGATTTGCTGCAAGGCGCCCTAGAAATGCGCCCAATGTGTCTGATATGTGTTCTTTCACAGCTGTCACCAGGAATGGTGACATAAGCATATCCAAAAGTGGGGCTGCGGTGCACTTGCTATGATATTTCGTCATATTACCATAATTCGTTGAAGATGGTCGGCGGCAATCCTGGGAGAGGTCGCCAGGGACACATGCAAGAGTGTAAATTTGGCCTTGTGCAGACTAGTACAGGAGGGCCCCGGGGGTCTGCTGCGCGCTGAAAGTGTTTTTGTGGTGACCTGCATCGCTGGAAGGGACGGAGGAAAGGAACGGGGGTTTGGAATGGGACGACAGCGCCAATCATTTCGGGAGTACACCTGGTGGAGTAAAGTGACCCATCGCACAGTTGTTCAACCGACGCTTCTGATGCCGTAGGAGTGCACGGCAGTCCTTTGCAAATTTTACTACTCATTCCGAAGCATTCTGTATTTACGTATCAGAAGTACCCTTTCACCACATTCTTCCTAGTCAGTCTGTTCCAAAAAGGAGCGCAGGATTCCTCTTTTTATCAGTGCCGTGCAGATGACATAGGTGTACAGAGAGCAACGTAGCTCTGATTTCATTTACATGTAAAAAGCAGTGTACATGTTACAAGCGACAACTGCCATCTATGACCTTGTCGGCAAACTTTGCCATCATCAATCAAAACTTCCGCTAACACAAATTTTGGGACCTCACAGAGACATCCCGGTTTAACCCAACATTACGGGAATGTAAGTCATTCGGCGTCCTGGGAGGGACGCCCAACACGTATTATGGAAAAAGAATAAAGGAAACCTGTATCCTACTCTAACCAACGACAATGACCACGAGACCGCGACAACAATTTATTCTACGCACTAGCTGCGACGGTAGGGGAGGCAGGAGGAGCTGCCGACGTCGTGGTCTTGGGTAGAAGCCGTCTCACGATCTTCTGAAAAAACTTGTTCTTCGGCTTCTCTTCCTTCACTACGGCTTTCTCCTCCACCGTCTCGGGCTTGGTTTCCTTGGTCTCCTCGGCAACTGGTGCCACTGTCTCCGCAGCGGGGCTCACTGGAGCAGCAGTCTCGGTGGGAGTTGGGGTTGGAGTTACCTCAGTGGCGGGGCTTGAATCCACTGCAGCAGGCGCTGGGGTGGCCTCCACTGCGGGCTCAGTGGCCGCAGGGGCAGCTGGGTCCTCGACAGCGCGCTCGGTGACTGCGGGAGCAGTCGAGGCATCTACGACTGCAGGCTCGGTAGACACGGGAGTCTGCAACCGTACCAACACGCTTAGTCACAGGGAATCATGTCTACAGACCTAGATTTTCATGGACTCTCAGGAACAATCTGATTTTCATGAACTCTTAACAACAGGGGGACCGGAATGGATATGGAATTTAAGTACCTCGGTGGTTTCCGCGGCCTTTGGTGCCTCAGGGATGGTTGCAGGTGGTGCGACACCGGGGGTCTTCGTCTCAGGGATGCTTCCGCTGAAAGAGTGGCTCTTCGTGAAGAACGACTTCTTCACTTTGTTGAAGAAACCCTTGCCCTCTGCTGCCTTCTCTGAGACCTTCGCAGCCACAGTCGGTTTGGTCTCCGGAGCAGGCTCAGGTGCCGTAGGTGGAGTAGTCTCCACTGCTGCAGGTGGTGTGCTCTCGACTACTGGCTCGGCTGCGACGGCGGCAGCAGGTGCTGCAGGCTCAGGCTCCGCCACAGGGGCAGCGGGTGTAGCTTCAACGGGCGCTGCAGCTTCCTTAGGTGCGGCATCCTTGGCAGCCGTATCCTTGCTCTTATTCTTGGGGAACTCAAAAGCCTTCTTTACTTTCTGGAACAGAGTCGGATGGTCTGCCTTGGTCGCTGCTGGGGGTGTGGAAACGTCAGCAGCCTTCGACTCAACGACTGCAAGCAGATGGGAACTGATTTTAGAATCAAAAGTTTCCTATGCCCTGAATGGAAACAACATATCGTTCAAGCTCCATATTAGAGTGGAGCCAAATGCACTTACCGGTCTCGGGGACTGCCTCTTTCTCCACTGGAGCCTCAGGAGTGTCAATCTTGACATCCTTGGATACCTCAGTGGTTGCAACAGCTGGTGATTCCTCGGCAGGGGCAGGAGATGCACCAGCAGGAGTAACCTCGGGAGTCTCGACAACTGACTCCTTCGCTGGTTCCTCTGCTTTGACCTCTGCAGCTGCTGTCGACGAAATAAAAAAATTGTCAAAACGTATGCAACAAACAAAATCCGAGAATCTTAAGCAACGTAATGAAAGAAGCGTGGATATTAAGAAATTTCTCGGGCAACACGCCAGAACCATGTAGAATATAGGACGTTCACATATTGCACCATGAAACTTACAAACTGAACTAAGACTCAGCATACACAATTCAAGCTACTTACGTTCAGTAACTGCAGGCGCGGGCTCCTCAACCTTGGTCTCCTCGACCTTAGGCTCTTCGACTGCAGGAGCAGGGGCTGGAACCGGGGCAGCAGCCTCAGGCACAGTTTCAGCCTTCTGCTCAACCTCCGGGTTGGTGGTGGCGGCGGCGATCTTCTCCGTTGATTCGGCCATCTTAGAACCGACAAAAACAACTACCTTTCGGTCTCAAAATTTCCTGGAAAGTACCGCGAAATGGAACACGGTGAGCGGAGCCAGAGATCGTACACCAACGGTTACATTTCAAACCTCACACAAGATTCTCCTCCAACACTCAGGTAAAATGCAAACTACAGTACACCGACACACCCAAAGACCGACTTCTCCACACCTGAAGCCCAGAGAGGAGAAGACCCAACAGCTGCCGACAAAAAAAATGCTACAGAACCAACAGCGGAGCAAGCAAGGAACGAAACATAAAAAGAACCGGCAGCTAGGAAACCAAAACTAAGACTCAATCCGAGAAAAAATATCCTCCCAAAAGTCGGGGCGGGAGATTGGAAATGCAAGCAAGCGAAGGGGGGAAGCGAAGAGAAAATTTCTACCTGCAGGGTGCAGCGTGTGGATGCTGCTGCGACGGGAGAGTGGGAGAGAGTGGAGCGTTTGAGGAGCGGAGGGGAGGAGAAGAGAGAAGACGGTGAGGCGCTCGACGAGCAGCGTGTATGAGGGGGGCGCGCTGTGGGCATTGTAAGCGCAGGCAGCACGCTACAGCGAGAAGTTGGTGGCGCGAGCCCGGCGCGTCGGAGCGTCCCCGCTGCGCCCACACTGCCTGTCACGCATAGTATCCCGTCGGGGCCCGCCGGGGCATAGCAGGGTTTCAAGCAGGTACCACCCGGTCGTCATCCGTGCGTTACCCACGTCTCGCCCGGGTACGGTACCAGATGCCGCCATCGGGGCCGGGGGCGGGGGGCTTGTGGGGACCGCGAGGTCGCCGGATCGAGATTCGTCCGGCGCCGCTTCACGTGCCATGCCAGCTCCTTGTGAGTTGGCGGCACTGCCAGCGGAGCTGCAACGACTACTTTCGTCGTCATCTGGGACGATGTCCACCTGATTCCCCTTACTTTCGTCCTAGTCGGCGACAGAGTCAGGGTTTCGTTGCTCCGTTCGCTGCAGACTGCCAGACAAAGCGGACTGGCAGGGTTTCCAAGACAGACCGCAGTGTGCTGGAAATGTGCTGGTTGCATGCGCGCCATCCAAAGCAACTTCTTTCCTTATGCGGTTTTAGGGGCCGTTATTTTCTTGGGTTTAGGGTTCCCACAGTGAAACTTTTTCCATTTCGCTCATCGAGCCCTTGTTCGACTTTCTATCTTGCGTCGGATGGGTAGATCAATCTCTCTTTTGCGTTTGCGGACTCGAGTTCGATTTGACACTTGCCGAGAAGATTCTGCCACACCAGATATCGGCGAGCCATCAGTACTACCTGCGTTACGATTTCTCTAACCAAGTACTGCTTCTAAGAGAAGTGGTGCAGGTTGCAGACGGCCGTTCCTCCATACCGACACGTACATTTCGTTTGTGACTTTGGATCTACTGTACCCAGCGACACTGTAAAGTAGCGATCGAAGGCTAGTGCATTCTACCGTGCTCACCGCTAAGATGGATAACGTTAGCAGTTTGGAAAATTTTGAACACGGAGATGGTGAAAAAAGTGGGACGCTCTCTAATTAGGTTGATACATACCGCTTTCTGGTCGGAGTGTCTCGAAGAACCTGATCAATGCGACATCCCCATCGTGATGTTTGCTGAGGTGGAATTTGTAATATAGGAAAATAAGGTGCACGAGAAGGCCAGATTTCTTACGAAGGATGAATGCCAT
The DNA here is from genome assembly GCA_037043015.1 of Bryum argenteum. Taxonomy (NCBI): domain Eukaryota; kingdom Viridiplantae; phylum Streptophyta; class Bryopsida; order Bryales; family Bryaceae; genus Bryum; species Bryum argenteum. Next base: position 28,564,075 of record CM073322.1, read on the forward strand.
CATATCGAAGCATGACAATGAGCACATGCTATAAGCACATAATGAGAGTCCTTTTTATCCAGATTGGAAGTCATAATTACGAACTTTGGGGCACACTCTGCCCTTCGCCATTGGCGAAATGTTGGCGGTGCCCTCTTTGAACAACCACTATACTGTAATTCGTAAACCAGATTTTTCTCAGCATCGGACGCCCTTTCCAACCCTGACATACTTTTTAGTAACAGAAAGCAGATGGATGATATTCCCTTTGTAGCAAAGACTCAAATTTTCTGAAAGTCACAGAAACGATATCGAACCATCACAGAGAAGCAGAGAAAGTGACACAAGCCAGACCTGATTGTAAATTCCATTATTGACCACATAGCCATTGGGATCCCTTCCGATCCGTCTGGCTCATACTGCTCAAGAAAGGAACATGTCAACGACACTTACGTGCTTTCTTTACATACATGCATCAGAATCTGGAACAAGAACAGTACAGGGAGCAGTTCAAGCAGTTATGGATATTATAGAGCTTCGATCTCACTTCTCCAAACCTAATTATTATAGCAGCGAATTTCTCCACGAAAACATGGGACGACCACGGTACTAGTTAAGTGATTGTAATTCCATGTATACCAGTGAACAAAGTGCTTCCTCGATCAGTCCACTCCGAAATCTTCTTCGCCCACAACCGTCACCTTCAAGGGCAACTTCCACGACGATAAACTTGATTGGATCTGAAACTTGAATGGTTTGGAAGAATACTCACTTAAAGTCAGATCATTTTCACCGTACGAGAGCTGTATCGGTCTGGTAAGACTAGTAGACTCAAAAATCTACCTTCTGACGCCTCGCATTTTCCCGTAGTAAACTATCTCAAGCTGGGCAGCATTCAAAGATGCATCGCCGAACACCAAGCTGATCTCAACCACAGCAGCTATATAGACAATCTTCACATGAGGATCAAGTTCGAATTAGACATGCAAGCTGAAAATGGGATGGAAACTGAAGAATTCAAGTACTCCCTCTGTCCCATTCTTATTGACCAGTAGGTTCTTTCAAATGTACCTCTCAAGGTAGATTTGAGAGAACCTATTGGACAATAAGAATGGGACGGAGGGAGTAATTCTTTGTGTGATTGACTTGCATATGCTTGTACCGGCTTAAATCATGGATATCAAAGTATACCTTGTCTTGAGTTTTATCCTCGTCGTCCTCCTCACTGCAATCTTGAAGTTGAAAAACAAGGCGGGAGAATCTACTCGCAGCGATTAGAATTCTCAAATACATTGGAACAAGCTAATGACAAGTCCATCAAAGCAACTCTGATGAGGAAACAAGTTCATACTCTAACTTCCAACGTCTACGTCTAGAAAAGCACTGGCATGAAGTCTCCTCGTAGATCTCGGCTGATGAATTGAAATTGAATCATCATGCAACTCGATAACTGACTTTCAGAAAGTTTGGGGGGCTCTTATCTAAAACTCTCTTCCAAGTATGCACTTGTTAGTAATGTTCATGGTCTCTCAAATATTCTCGAGCCCTGCTCCAGGCACCATTTACATTTGTCACGATTGGGCATGACATCTAAGATACTACATACTGAAGTAAGAAACCAGATTCTTCGACCTTTAAGAAAAACATATAATCGCTAAAGGAAGAACCATATTTAGCCTGCAGAACACCCCGCAGAAACCGATCGACCTTTGTTTGAGAACTTTTCTTGTCTCAAGAGCATACCCTTGTGCTGAGATTTCGCTGTAGTGCAAGTAAGATGAACGACCCGACAGTCCTGATAGATGAGAGGAATCACTTAATGCGGCTGTCAATCAGGGCATGAAACATGTAGTAAAAAATTGTTTGACAAAAAACCCAGAGTGGAAGAGAGTGGTCGTGACTATCTTTGGTCTCGAGAATTTTATGTCTCGACAAGATACATGGCGATAGCCATTATCATCTCGCTCAAAACTCTCACTTTGACATACAAGTTCTGCATTATAACTTAAAGATGAACGAACTCAGGTTGAAATCGGCACGCAATACGTGTAAATCGGGTCGATGGCCATAACTGGCCATTCTTGAGTATCAACATGATTGGGGACTTCCTATGAAATGTGTTCACCACAATTCCATGTCGAAAGAAAAACTGACTATTCGAATATTAAAGTTTCAGATAGATACGGTAGATACATCTTGACAAAGCCCTTTGCCTCCCCGCGAGTATACCCCGGCCCACTTCGGCACCAATCCTGGAGAACAAATTCTTTAGTGCAACCTTGACAAATTTCTTGCAGTAGGTATGTAAAGAATCGCAGAAAACAGAAAAGTGAAAACACACACAACTCTCGAAATTCTGGTGCTCTTCGACTCATTTCAACTACCGGATTACCAGCGGGTGTCAAAGAGAACTCATATTCGCTTCCTACAGTCACTCTTGAGCACGACACTGACCTTCATCAAAGAGTATCGACTGTGAGCCTGGATTATTAGATAAGAAACCATCTAAGTTGGAGATCAATCTACCTTGTAATTTCCTTTCCCAGTTGATAGGATCAAGTGGACATGGCTTCCTGGATTTTCTGGTAACTCCCTTTCCGGGGCGCTTCCTGGATTTTCCAGTGCAAGGTATACTCATTCAGAGAGTAGGAAGTTGCCTCGTGATCTTGGTTGACTTCATATATGTCGAGCTTCATACTCCGTCGTATCTCTTTCCCAGATCGCTATCCTTCACAGCTTCCTATTTCGAAGGGACGAGTAATTCATTTCGAGGAGTGAGCTAGCTGCACTCATTCACAGAAATTGAAGATCCTACTTCTGCTTTACCGTGATACACAACCAAAAAAGCCCCATCAGTCAAGCAATGGCCAGGTAAAGCAATACGCACTGGACCATGCTTGTACTGTACTATGCAGGCTCTAGATTACAAATCCTTGATCGGTCCCTCTACAGACTCATTCACACAAATGTGACGCACTTCTTCTAGATCGCGGACATTTAAAGTCCAGTCATTTGTGGAAGGAAGAGGGCAACGTACCGACATTCGGTGTCGAATGGAATGGATTTCTTCTTCCTCTTTTCCCTCCACTGTCGAAGACGGCTTCGATTTCCTAAGTTCTAGGTCCCGGACTTCGATCGATCGATAGTTAATCCTTGGCTAAAGGAGGATGTGGGCTTTGAATGATCCTGCACCTTGACCATGGGTCGATACTTTTCGGGAGGCATAGACACTCTAACTGGTTGCTTTTCCAGCTGATCTAAGAGTTCTGCAACCCAGAATGCAATCCTGTTGCGCAAGTTGCAAGCGACAAATATGGATCGCTGAGCAATGATTCTTGGACTTCAGCTTTTCCTGTTGTAATCATTTACATAAAAAGTAAGACTTTTGTTTGTTCTATTGTTTTGACCTTTGTTACAGTACGAGCGCCCGAGTTGCCATCCCGAGCACGAAGAACCTCCGACCTTTCTCTCGCCCCGGAAGAACATGTCGAAATTTGCAAAAATTGTATAAAGTCTAAAACGAAGACATGTTGAGCTGTGCAAGAATGAAGCGAGTGGAGAAATTGAGAATCAATTATAACATATTGAAAATTGATCAAAAAGGTAGGAGTTAAATTAGCAGTTTTTACTACAATATCAGCAGCAATGTGAAATGTGATTGATAGTGAGGAAGTGTCTTGTTTAATTGCAACAGCAATATAATTGCCATTGTATGAGGTATCCAGCTTACCAATCGAACAAATTACTTTGTGCCAGAGATTTTGTGCTAGCTAAAATTGCCAATGGACTCTGAAACAATCTTCATGAATCATCGGGAAGACAGTATCCTTCCGAATGTTATGAGAAGCACAAATTCTTGTAAAATTTGATGAATGGAAACTCGTGGGCTGCAACTTGAACCGATCGAACACCTCAGATTCAAGCTAAAACTGGAATTTCCAGTTACATTGTAACTGATGGAAAGCAAAAATCTTTTTCTTCATTGAGTACATACACTGTCTCACTGGGTTTTCAGTGATCGAACCTCCTTCCTTGCTTGCGATTGATCGCAAACCTGTTTGTTGCAAAAGTAGAAAGGCCCTCAGCAACCATGCTAAGTTTCAATCTTTTCCTCCTACTTGTAAATTAGGCAGCTCGCTCAATGGTCACAGACATCTTCCGCTTCCCAGATTCTTTTCAGATAGTCCGGCCCGACGTTCGTTCTTGTACTTTCCAACACCATTTGAAGCTTCTTCAATCACTTCCAAGTGCTCCAAAGATGAAACATTCTCACTATGGTTGAATATTTATGCAGCAGAAGGAAGATTTGAAACCTCCAGGGTAGTTGCTAGACATGCTCCCAATCATGAGCTCCAAGTAAAGGAACGATTTCAGAGGCCAGTACTGTTTCTTGAGAACAATTTACTATCAAAGTTTTAAACACCGATCGACACATGACTTCGAGGGAGATCAGAGGCTCATTATACAACAGAGAATCATTCTTGAAGAACTGCTCTAGTTTTAATTAAGTGCACACATTCATAGAACTCCTCTGCGATAGTCACTTGGTTAGTACAAATTTAGGATAAATCGTTTCAAGATGACTTTGTTTCAGAATACAAATGCAGCATAGGGATCGAAAGCTCTGCATAAATAAATATCGATATATCAATATCAATAGCATTTTCAAGAGGAGGTGAGCCATCTCTCGTGAACCTTCAACGCCGAGTCTCCTCAGTCTCTTTCACCAAGAAACTTCATTTGGGCAATTTCGTTTGAATGGCATAAGTTAGATAGATAAAAAAGATAGATAGATAGATAGATAAAAACTCCGGTCCTTATTACATTTGAATGGCATACATATAACCCCAAAAGATCCTTGGTACAAAATTGTCAAAATTATCAAAAAGAACCTTCTTCTACTTCAGGCCCAAAGAAAATCAATTTACAAACTAATTAGAAGATTCAACCGTAGGATCTTGAAGTTGACTTGACCCTTTACTCAAGTGTTAAATTTGTCTCGTTAATTTTTCCCTGAGTTTGAGATTATAATGGTCAAAGTTGGCTGAATTCTTTCCCTGCAGAAATCCCAAAAAGCCGATTCGGGTTTCTTGGATCTTTAGGGGTTAAGTCTCATATTAGCACACCACAAAAACTGTCAAAATTGTCACGTAAGTGTTATGATAATGGCATATTTCCAGGGGATGGTTCCAGAATAACACCTTCAGTAAATACCATTACCTTATGGAACATCCATTGCTTCTTTGAAGTAACTATTAATATCCTTACGTTACAATCCTCAGTCTCTTTCTGTTGTATTCTATGCCCTATTTAACCCTTACATTCCCTTGTGGCAAAACTGTCAAAATTTGACCTTCCACTCAAAAATCTCAATCTAAGCAATATTTAGAACATTCAACCGTAAGATCTCAAAGTTAACTTGACATTCTTCTCACATACCAAATTTGAACCGCTATTCGATTCTTTCTTATTTGTAAGATGATTTTGATGATAAGATTTGTCTTCTGAGTTTTTCATGAGTTTTTCCACCTCTGGAACCTCCAAAACACATTTCGGGTTTTAAGGAAATTCAAGGGTTAATATTGTCATTCTAACGGAACTGAGTTGAGTTGCCAATCTTTTAACCCCTAAAGATCTACAATGTTCTGGGAGCTTGAAGTCCCAACACTGACCACTATGTACTAATGGGGGTACAAACAGTATTTCTGGAAATTCTTGATAATTTCAACCGTAGGATCTTGAAGTAGACTACCATCGGTAGCAATGTGAAAATTTTCAACCGTTTGATCATCACTAGATGTGAGATCGTAGCATTTGAAGTTGACTGTAAAAAAATATTAGGCCTTGACGATAAAAGCCAAATCGGTGGCAATGGTTGTTTAGGGGTTAAATAGACTTCGTGAGTAAAATTCTACAAAAGAATGAGGTCTAGCTTATTGATTCTAAGAATATCTGGGGAAAATTAGGGTATTAAAAGTCACACCTTAGCTACGCATTCCCAAGCAAGGGCAAAGTATATCTAATGGTGTACTTCCCCCATTCCAATATACTTATTTGGTAAGTCGATTTGAATATATATATATATATATATATATATATATATATATATATATATATATATATATATATATATATACATATCCTTAAGATAAAGATGAGAAAACATATGAGAGAACTAAAATAAAATAGAGGGAGTACATGACATGTTTTTTTGAATTTAGCAATCACCTTCTTGTGGTATTTTTAGCCAAAAACTCATTTCTGAAAATGGTGACATAGATGAAATTAAAGATAAGCTATTTAGATCTTAACCTTACAAAATTGTGATAGACTTGTTGTAGATTATGCGGACCAAAGCTTGACGCATGGGACCTTCTAGATTGAGAGATCAGAGATCATAACATTTTAATTAGTGCACAAAAAACGCTACAAAAAAAACTTGCAATGAAAAAATCACCAACTAGGAAGTTGTCCATCTTCAACTCAAAGACCCTATTGTACTAGAAAAATTCATCAATACAAGTATCTTGCTTCAAATAGTAGCCTTGCAATGGTGAAAACTACCAAACATTTTACAAAGAACAATTGCCCAAAATTAGACCCCTTGGAATGAAATCCATGCCTTATCTTCGATACATCTTCAATTGGGTCAAGGATTCCATCACTAAAACTAGACTATAGTTTGAATTCATCCCAAAATAAAAAAGGTCAAAAAACTAAGGATGGATGAAGGAGATATAGCCCCTCAGAAATCATCCATATTTCACTTTTTTTGATACAAAAACATTATTGCAAATCCAGTACCAAAGTTATTCGGATCAAAAATCTTCTGACTAATAAGTTGTTGAGGTGCATCTAAAGATCACACTTATGTAAAAAAATTCATGAAAAACTAGTTCAGATCTCACATAATTGGGTTGCTATAGTAAAACATGCCAAATGCTTGAAATCCCAAAAATCAAATATGCTTCACTAAATGCATGCCATTTATCCATACTTCACTATGTGGAACTGCAATTTCTATAACACAAAGTAGACTTGATTTGTGACCCCACTCAAGTGATTTCGTCAAAAACAGAGTTCGGATGAAGAAGTTATGGCTATTCAAAGTTTCTTCCCTTCATCCAAAATTTCGTGTTTTGACATTAGAGACGTTTTAGGAGTTAAGGTATGAGCACCTAAAAAGAGGCACCCTCTATAAGCGTTGTCGTGTAGTAAATAATCTCTATATATAAAAGAACACGAATTGGGATTTGTTTGTTTGTGTAAGAGTCAAGCTGTAAGAGTCTAGCTGTCAAAACAAGCAAAAACTACAAAAGAAATATATTGATCCAAGACTTAGGTTTACAATGAATAAGAGTCCCTTATATACTAACCTCTTGGCTCAATCATGAGGCTATACTTTAGCTCTCTTCGCCGAGGCTATACTTTAGCTCTCTTCTTGAAAGTTCTATTTATAAAATTAATAGCGAGTGAACATCCGAGCTTATCAACGAGGCCTTGGCCCATGACAAATGCCTCCTCCTCCTCATGTGCTGATGAATTAACAAGTGTCATACAAGAGAATGTGCCCAAGGAATATCAAGATTGGGCGCGCGCAACAAGCGCTCGTAATCGTCTAAAGGCCATGACATTTTGTAATTGGCAAACAGGTTCCCCAAGTAGGCTCCGCCATCCCGTCCCACTTTACAAGTAGTTGCCAACCGCGCCACGACGTCGATGTTGCAACACTCTTTCAACAAAGATACTCGTCCTCGCTAGTGGATGCCTCGAAAGCGGGATTGCTCAAAACAACATCAGCCATTATCACGAGGTAGTTGGGAAGGCAACGGATCTTCACCGCCTTCTTCACTAAACTCACATGAAAAAATGAATGAATACCCGACGGTGTATTCAAACGAACCGCATGTGTACCTCACGCACTCCAATACACGATAAGGAAGAGCAATCCAATCAAGCTTCTTGATTGGCGGGACGTGTTGATGTTCTTCAACTTCAACCACACACGATCACCCGGACGAAAATCCTCGCCACCGAAAGGTCGTGTATTTGACCGACGTTCTTGAGTCTCTTGCGCAATGGCCATTGCCGTTGTTGCCGCTTCACTTGAATTACGCCAATCTTCCAACAAGCTTGCGTCCTTTTTCCCCGGTGACAACGAAGAACCCGCTCCTCGGGTATAGTAATATTCATGACCGAATGATGATAACCGTGAGTCATAAAAAAATGCAGACATACCTATAGATCGCGACACACGATTATTCAACGCCATCATCGCGATCGGCAAATCGAAAAGCCCAATCTTCTTGCTCAAATGTCGTGAAAATACGAAGATATGTTTCAAGCTCTTGATTCGCCCTCTCTGTTGCACCATCATCTCTCCGGATGGAAAGTCATTCGACAACCGACGCGTAATCTTCATCAATCTGCATACTTACGCTCCAAAGCGGACTAACAAATTGACTACCACGATCCGACACAATTGCTGCGCAGCAATCCGTGATCTTTGAAAAACTTGCTTAAAAAGTTTGTGAGCCACATCAAGTGCACGAATTGTCTTCATAGGCACAAAGAATGATAGATTTGAACAAACGATATGTCACAACCATGATATTTGTCATGCGATCGGCCGCTTGGTGCCAATCCGTAATAAAATCAATAGAGAGCTCGGTCAAATCCGTGCGGAATTGGCAAAGGTTTTAAGAACCCTCGCTTCGCGCTCCCGCCAAATCTTCGATTTTCCACACACGCTGCGCTTCCGCATAAATCTCCGAACATCTTGTGTCACAACCTGCGCCACGATATTCACGCGCAATCAAGTCACGCTGCACTCTCACGACCCGGATGTCCTGCTAGTGGTGAATCATGAGTAGATTGGATCAAACGCGTCCGAAGAGGTTCGTGCGCCGGAATCCATATTCGTCCCACGCCAACGCAATCGATGACTGAATCTACGTAACACTCACTAATTGTGATAGGTAAGCCCCATTCTTTAGGTAGTCGGCGCCACCATCCATAACCGCGTTTCGCATCTTCCAATAACGATGATTTGTTTGCGGGGCAACATCCCATAATGCAATCATCTCTCGTCAATAAATGGACATATGGGACGCGATCATTATCGACTCAGAGCGGCGAGCCTCTTTCTCTCGAATCGCATCACCATCTCGCGATCCATGCGGTTTAGCGACAACCTTCAAAGCGCCATCATCTCCGTCAAAAAGTCGATGATATCGATTCACGATTCGATCATCATCTGCGTGTTGAGAAGATCCTGCTTAAACGAGAAAGTGCATCCGATTGAACTTGATCCTTGCTGCGCTTGTGCGCGATCTCAAAGTCAAAATCATTCAACTCGTAGGCCCAACGATTTGCTTTCTCGCTCAAATGTTGCTTCTTCAAAAATAAGTCAAATTGCGATGATCCAACTCACTTCAAAATGTTGGCCAACAAGAATGTACGCCACTCGCGGATGCAATGTACAAATCGCTAGCATTTCCTTGTCATGAATCGGATAATTGGACTCACGGATCGTGTGTTCTTCGAGAAATAAGCAACCGCATGCCAAAGTCCGTCCACCTTTTGCATTAAGGTGCCACCAACAAAGATAACCAGGAGGAATCACATTCAATGGTTGTTTCAAAACCTGGAGTCCATTTAACGAAAGACCGCGCATTTAATTAATGCCTCCTTCAATCGATCAAAGGCGTGTTGACATTTCGATGTCCAATGGAAAGGTTGATCTTTCCGCGTTAGTGGAGTAAGAGGTTACGAAATGTTAGAATATCCATCTATGAATTGTCGATAATAATTGCGTAAACCTAAAAATCCACGAACTCCTTTCACTTTTGTTGGCGGCTCTCATTGACGAATTGCCTCAAGTTTTCTTTGGATCGCAAACCCCAACCGTCTTCACCAAATATCCAAGATCTTAATAGTGCCTGCTTCAAACTCGCTCTTATCAAAATCGAGTTGAAGCCTGCGTTAGTAAAGTTTTACGGATGATCCTCGAATCGCATCACGATGTTCTTTTTGAGTATTACTATAGATCACCACGTCATCAATATATGCAGAGCAAAGATATATCCAATTTGTCGCAAGATCCAATTGATATATCGTTGAAAAGTTGCAGTCGCCGTCCCAAACGGTGTGACCAACCACTCATATAAGCCCAAAGCGTGTTTTGAACGCCGTCTTCCACTCGTCACCTTCTTTCACACGTATCCGAGGTAAACGCAGAGATTACATCAACCTTGGAGATATATTTGGTCAGCAAAGAATGGATCTTAACGCCTCATCAATGCGCTGAATCGGATAGTCATCCTTCCGACTCATCTCGTTCAATCGCCGATAGTCAACACGTAATCGCAATCCTCCGCCGCCAGTTTCTTCATTAAATATGACCGGAAATGCTGCGGGTGAATTACTTACGCGAATAAATTCATTATCCAACAACTCCGTAAGGGTCTTGCGCAAAACTAATAATAATGATCCTTGGACATCCGATACAATGCGTGGCGGGGATGTCATCATTAGTCTTCCTTCAATAAGATTGATCTCGTGATCAATCCCTTTCCTATCGCGGGGAAACGACTTTGTATCTTGTCGATTAAAAGGGTCAATAATCGGCATGAGCGGTCGGGAGCATGTTGTGCGGGTCCCTATACACCTTCTCGTTGTAGTGCCTTCCGGATGTCAACCAAGTGGCACTAAAACCTCTACTTGGTTCACCGCTTCCTCTCGCAAAGTTTGAATCATCGATGCACGTGTCTCTTGCATTGGCTCCAACGTGTCGGTCGAGTCTTCAAATCATCTTGAAAGGTTTTGAACGCAAACCTCTTCTTTAGCAAGTCGAACACTTGCATCATGTCGCTCCATCCAACCTTTTCCCAAGATTATATCATCTATCTGTCCTGGAATAACATAGGCAACAATCTTCTCCTCCATACCATCAATATCGGCCATAAAATTTGCAATTTGGCAAATCATAGGCCGCTTCTTCATTGTCGTAACTTGCTCCAAAGATCTAGGTTGAATAGATGACGCATCCAACCCTCTCCGTCGAACAAATTGCTCAGACACAGTTGCAAAGCATTGGCATCCTGAATCACACAAAGCACGAGTAGATATAGTTGTGTAGAGATATTTAGTAATTCTTACGAATTGGTATAAACATCTAAGTAATTTTAGATTCATTCCAAGGAGGTTACTATAGATTGTTATAGTCTATTTTGTACATTGATTTGATTATTTGATACAATTCGATACACTAAAGATTAAGAAGGTAATAATTAACCACTCGATAATTGATTTTCTTCTCACTTAAGTAACTCTTTATTTTGTTATCAATTAGCTTTAGAATTCACTCTTATTAACATTATCCCCAATTAGATAGTAGGTGATAAAACTTTCTATTTGTTACTTTCCTGATTTGTTAGTTGTCACTTCTATTTTGTCTTCCATTCTTCTTCATCAAATCGTCTTTTTCAGTGATTCAATTTCTTCATGATTCCAATTCGATGTTTCTCTGCTTCTTCTTTAACTTGTCAATTCAACCTTTTCTCCTCTACTCCTTCCGCTGGTACAACACTTTTAGCTTTGTTCACTCTATTCGAATCAAGCTCCAACTCGGCTTTCTTCTCCGACTTCTCTTTGTTCACAATTCGAATTTCAGTCTCACAGATTAGATTGTTATGACATCTATTTGTACAAAATCTACAAGTTTTCTTCATTTCTCAATTGTACTCTCAAACATAATTGTTAACAATCAATTATACTACAATGACATCGACCAGTAGCTTCTCATAAACCAACTCGATATTTTATTTGTTTGACATTCATATTACTCGGAATTCCATCACTCAATCAGATCCTTCAATTTGTACTTTATTCCCTCAATTCATACACAAGGTAATTCGTTTCTATCAATACTTGTTTCAACTCATTTCCCTCTCAACGACTCGAATTTATTGTGTTCTTACAATTCGTTAACATTCGATAACTTTCTCACAACTTAGCTCTCTACAGGCAATTCAGATTTCACGACTCGTTCTACATACTCCATCACAATCAGACAACTTGCATTTCATTCACTCCACACACTTCTGTACAAAATACTATTCAAATTACGTTTATAAGTCCGATTTGTACATCAATAAAACAAACACACATTGATCAAAATACACTACTCGATTACACAGTCTTCCCACACGACCGACCACACACTCGACTACATGCAAATGGGCCCATAGTTTTTCTTCTTCCTCCTACTTGTCTTTGTTTCCTCCAAAGAGTAACCGTTGCACCTACTGCACCCTTTTCCCCTAGCCTATTCGTATCCTTTTACAACTGGCCTTTTACTTATATTAATCTAAGTTCCAATTAGTAATCAACTACTCGGATTTTCTCCTTGTTTGTTCCACTGATTTACTAATTGCTTTACAAAATTGAAGTTTAACCAATTAGAATTGCTAAAGCCAGTTTTCAGTAATTACAACTAGTCTACAAGTTGAGTTTATTAAAACATCAACATACATACCACCCGTGTCTAAGTTGTCTCCTAGATTCTTCAACTTTGACAACCTGCCTCCACGCCTCCGATCGAGTCATATGCGGGAGGAAGCTGCTCGTTTTCCGACTCTACATCGTAGTCACAACTCTCCATCTCTTTGACCTCCTCTATCTTGACATTGCTCTTCTTTCTCACTCGCGCGCTATCGAAGTTTTGTCCGCGCTCTCTTTCTTCTTCTTCTCATTGCCTTCACCTTGCTTGGATGAATGAGTCATTTGCACGGTGGCCTCGCTTCAAACATAAAAAAACAACGTCCCTCTTGGCGACACCGTTGTTGTTCCTCCAAAGTCGACGTCACCGAAGCTTGCTTATTTGGATCGTAGGCATCCAATCCATCTCATCTCCATCTCGCCATACGCGATTTGATGTCGCGATCGAAGCCGACGACCCTTCGATATTGCAAGCAATCAAGTTGAGAGCCAACCGCCAACAAAGCTTGGACAAACATACCATAATCGATGTACGTCACGGTCCAATCATCGCGCGTTGCATCTCTCGAGTTGAGAGCACCGGGAAGATATCCTATCTTCACCATATCCGGAACCATGGTAAGTTGACTCTCACCAAGCTCCTTCTCAAACTTGGGCAAGAATGTTGCGAATGACTCCTACCCCGCTTCCATTGCTTGAAGCCGATTCAATGCTTACGCATTTCTTTGCATTCGGTCGATGTAAACGCTCAAGATGTTGAATAAAAGTCGCCGCATTGCAACCACGTTGATTTTGGTAGAAAGATACTACCATCATCTGCGCCTTCGCGTCCATCCTCGAAAACAAGTATGCGGCTTGATCTTGAGGTGTACCAAGTGCTGACTCCATCAATTCAAGCTTGTTATCCGCTTCGACCTTCCATATCGGGTAGCCCTTGCGACTCCCGTCAAACTTTGAAATATCGCGGCAATCGCTTGCAATGCGACGGCGATTCCTCCATATTGTTCTTTGCATCGATTGCGGCATCATCTCGCGATGAAGACGGACCTCCTAAACTCGTGAATTGTCCGGCCCGGCTGGAGCCACTGCGCGATTTGTGCAACCAATCGCTGATAGCCAACTTCTCGACTGGCGAGAAGCTTGAAGTTGTGTGCGCAACCTCACGATCTCTGTTGATAGTCTTCCGCCGTAATTTCTCCTTGCGCTGCTTCTTTGCTTTGCTGCAAGATCTCATCATCGATCATCCGGGCGTTCTCCATCTCAAAAAGCAACACCTCTCAATCAACTCTTCAGGCTTCGCAAAGCCTTCAAATGCGTCCCGGTTCTGTGGCTATCTTCAATCACTACCACGGGGGTGGATAAGTTCCTCAATCTAATCAATGTCCTACTTTTGTCGTTTGAAAAAACAAGGGAGGATGAAGCCCTTCAGAAAATCAAGAGAAGTCTTGGATTATGTAAGAGTCTAGTCAAAAACAAGCAAAAACTACAAAAGAAATATATTGATCCAAGACTTAGGTTTACAATGAATAAGAGTCCCTTATATACTAACCTCTTGGCTCAACTGCCGAGGCTATACTTTAGCTCTACTGCCGAGGCTATACTTTAGCTCTACTGCCAAAGTTCTATTTATAAAATTAATAGCGAGTGAACATCCGAGCTTATCAACGAGGCCTTGGCCCATGACACAAGCTGTCAAAACAAGCAAAAACTACAAAAGAAATATATTGATCCAAGACTTAGGTTTACAATGAATAAGAGTCCCTTATATACTAATCTCTTGGCTCAACTGCCGAGGCTATACTTTAGCTCTCTTTGAGGGCTATACTTTAGCTCTACTGCCGAGGCTATACTTTAGCTCTACTGCCGAAGTTCTATTTATAAAATTAATAGCGAGTGAACATCCGAGCTTATCAACGAGGCCTTGGCCCATGACAGTTTGTCCTTGGCGATGCATGGTCATGGTCATGGTCATGGTCATCATCATTTAGTCATGTACTCATGTATACATGCTATAAAGAGTCCTAAAGATTTTAAAGAGTTTTCATAAGTGGTATTTGATTGTTATTAAGTATTCATTAGATATTAAGAATATAACAAGGAGGCAAAGGGACAAGGAATATGAAACATGAAAATGGGAGCAAAGAAGAAGTGAAGGGGGGATGAAGGGAACATCGGAGGGGATCTAGGAATGGGGAATAAAGGATTGGAACTAAGATTGGAGGATAGGAACTAAGAACAAATAATGAGAACTAGGAATGAATGATGGAAACTGAGAACGAATGATGGAAACCAATAAGGGAAGTTGGAGGATGGGCAACTCGGAATAAAAGTTGAAAACCATGCACGAGAGTTTGGAGGTAGAGAACCACTAAGAAAAAAATAGGAAATGGGGAACCATAATAAAGGACAAGGAACAGAGAACAATGGAATGAGGCAATGGAGGACATGCTACAAATTTTTAAATGCACATGGAACCAAAAAGAAGGGAACGGAGGACATGCTATAAATCTCAAACAACACTGAGAACTGAGAAGCATGGAATTTGCACATTGATTACATATTCCATAATTTTAACATCACCAAAAACCTCCGACTTCGTTATATATATATATATATATATATATATATATATATATATATATATATATATATATATATATATATAGGTTTAGATTTTGTATACATGTTATAAATTTCAATTTGACCTTTTTAATGTCTCTATGGAGAAGACGCGGGTAGGACTTGTAGAATATATATATATATATATATATATATATCATATTATAGAAAGAATAAAAACAGTGATTGTGAAGAGGTGGTAAGAATGAGGTGAAAGGTTGGAGGTTGGAGGTGAACGAGGATGAGGAGAATTTTGGTTCCAAAGAGACAAAGGACCTTTGGTTTTAAAGAGGCATATAAGAAGGACTAAAGTGGTAATTTTATAAGCATAAGCGGTTGTTCGCATGGATATAAGAAGGGTACCTTTTATTGCCAAAAAGCATAATATAGATAAGGTTTTGGAGATATAGGGTTTGAAGATGGGTTCGCATATAGTGAGATGTTTTCGGAAGAGTTTTGTTTTCGTGTTGGAGATGCTTTGAAGAGGTGATTTTGAGTTATGTGTGAATAAAGCTTTGAATTTGTGCGTTTATCTCCTCTAGTGGTAAAACTAGTGTGTAGAGTAATAAGTGTTGAGATGCTCAAACCTCTCACCTCCACCGCAATTGGTTGATTTCATTTCAATATTTTTTATTGTTTTAATATTTCCTAAGTTTGATTAGGAGCGGTGAGGGTCCCAACAATTTCCCAATGTGACTCTCCTCCGACAACAACGTGAATGTTAGAATCTTACTTTGATGAAGACTAGCATGACCTGGAGCGTTGCCACGCCCATATAAATACCCATGTATTTTTTGGGGGAGATTTTTTTAGGCCTTGAAATGACGCAATTCTCGCAAAAGTTGGGTATGTTCAGATTTTGGACATTTTTTTGTTCGTAAATTTTGCACCAATTTTCATCATTGCATGCCTCTTATTTGCACAAAAAAATCATTGGAAACTCACATGTTTGTTTTTTGTTCAAGGGTGTTATTAAGATAAAGGTAAACATCTTTGTAGTTGGTGATTTTTTCATTGCAATATTTTTATTGGTAGCATTGTCACCTCAAAGTGAAAATATTGAGATTTTGTGATGATTTTTTAGTACTATTATGATAAGATTTCTGTGAAGCTTGATGATTTAGCATTTGACCCACATGATGTACAATATGTCTTTTACAAGATTCTATGGTTGAGACCATAATAGCTTACCTTAGCTGACCATAATTTATGATACTTAATTTTTTTTCTTTTTTTTCTTGCCAAAAATAAGTCAGACCTTGGATGAAAACGATGTCATCTCATTCAAATTAGAGAAGCTAAATCAAGAAGTATGTGAAATCAAAACTTCCTCAAAGAGGCTTTATCCCTAAAGTTAAACAAGGTCTAAAATATGTTGGGCAGAAACATATTGATACAATTTTATTGTATGAAGTTGCAAATTTTAGAGTTTTTCGATATATTTTCGATTAGACCATTCTTGTTTCATAATTCATGCTTCCATTTATTTGAAGCTATTCAACCTCAAAGTTTAAAAGTGAGACTACGTCATGTTGAAATTTGCCCAAAATTGTGGTATATGCTCATTTATTCTCAAAATTTGCCCAAAATTGATTAATTTCAATAATATCAAATTTCACCAAAATTTGAAAATTTATTTTCTTCAAGTCTCTTTTTTGTAAATAATAAGGCATAATCTCATTGTTTGGATTCTCAATACAATTTCCTTACATGCCTTTTCTAGTGTCAAGAACAAGCTCAATTACGGAAATTGAGCATGCCTCCATGTAAAATTTCAAGCATTTCTTTAGGTTTCATAGGTCCTAAAAGGGTAAAAATCATGTATTCATATTCCTATCCCACCAAGGAACAAGAATCTAAGCGCCTTAATTCCATAAATGACTCTTTTGACCCTCAACACATGACTTTCATTTTCTAAAAAAGACTTTTCTCAGCTTTGAACATTAGAATCTCACAAATAATCTAAAATCTATTTTACATGGACATACACAAGTAAGGTGTTAGATCTTATGGTTACATACTTTGAAAATTCATCATATACTGAAAAAATTCACCTTGCATTGAGAGAGGAAAAATTTGATGGTAACAAGACCCTTCAACCTGAAGCGTTGCACTTACATACAATTGTGGAAAAACCACAAGAAACCATCACAAATAAAACCAATAAATACCAACCATTACTCGACTTAATAGCTCCCCGTGGCTGGAAAGTCAACCCCCTCATAGTAATTACTTCAGGTGCTAGAGGTACTACTCACACAGCATCAATGACCTCATTGGAAACTTCATTCAAACTAACCGAAAAACAAATCAAAAACGCATTCAAAACAATCAACATGATAGCCATACAACACGCAACATTAATCCTCCTATATAAACGCAAACTAGAAAACCACCAACCCCTCCCCACCAATCTCGAACCACCATGACAAACAAAAAGGGAGGGTAGTGGTACAAACCACTCTTGTTACCAGCGCACTGTTTCAGTCTAAGCTTCTCGGGTAGGGGCCGGGTGGTTGATTTATTTTTCCTGCCATATACTCACAGACAGCGCCAAGCCATGCGAACTGCTCAAACGAGCCCGACAAGGTTCGAACTCGGACCAGCACGATTACAAACGTCCTACGCCTCAACCACCCTAGGACTGCACGGCTTGGTGACCTTGAACCCATCCATATCCCAATTAAAACATTCATTTGTCAAACACTCGCACCCTAAATAGTTCTATCTTGGTTACTTTAGTTTAGACTGGTCTCGGTTACTTTGTGTAGTCAGTTTCGTATGTGTAGTTTAGTGTCTATTCCCATAAGGGGTGAGTAGTTTTGTTCTTTTACCACTTTGTCATGTGGCCATTGAGGTAAAGACATTACGAACAGACGCTGTATTCACGCCAATCTCTTATTGGAGATTGGAGTTCTTATATATATATGTGGAAAAACCATATAGAACCACATCAATCAAAGCAAGTAGTTTGTTTTGTATGTGAGTGACATTCTGATCTTGGAGACTGCCGATCGGGTTGCGGTGCATGAGGTGTCGTTGGAAGCGGGTGTGGGCAACGATCCATTTGCAAATTGGGCTTTTGAATTTCAAAGTGTTTAAGGCCCCCATAAGTACTAGAAATTATTTGTATGAGCGTGAGAACACCGAAGGAGGGGCGTACTAGTATGAATTAGACTATGGTCAGGAGTTTGTACATGTCGTTATTGCTAATAACCAAGGAATGTAATAACCAACTTAGGTCTTACTTCTCTTTAACCCCTAAATTTCCTTGTTGCAAAACGTTCTAAGTCAAAAAATCCGACCTTCTTTTAGATCAAGCTCAAAAAATCCCAATCTAAGCATTATTTAGAAGATTCAACCGTAAGATCTCAAAGTTCACTTGACATTCTTCTCACATACCAAAGTTGAACCGTTCATTCTTCCTCATTTGTGAGATTATAATGGTCAAAGTTGGTTGAGTTTTCCTCCAGGGAAACCTCCAAAACCCGTTTTGGGTTTTAACCCCAAACTTCCTTAAAATCCGAATAGGGTTTTGGAGGTTCCCGCAGGAGAAAAACTCAGCCAACTTTGACCATTATAATCTAACAAATGAGAAAGAATGAACGGTTCAAATTTGGTATGTGAGAAGAATGTCAAGTGAACTTTGAGATCTTACGGTTGAATCTTTTAAAAAATGCTTAGATTGAGATTTTTTGAGATTAATTTAAAGGAAGGTCAAATTTTGTGACTTAGACCGTTTTGCATCAAGGAGAGTTAGGGGTTAAGGAAAGTTAGGGGTTAAAGCACCCTTGTAACTTATTCTTCAAAATCAACCAAGACTTTTGTTGGGTGGTCCACATTCCTATATGAATCCACCACTGCCGGCCATTGCCAACATGTACTTATTGTTGTGTAACTGCCCATTAGGAAAAAAAAAAAAAAAAAAAAAAAAACAGCCTCATGTATTGCTGATCATAAAATTAATTTCCTATTCATTTGTTCAACAAAGACTTGAAAGTCGGTCAAATTAGACTTGCTGACTTGAATTAGCTGCAACCCATTGAGGCTTATCTGTTACCTTATCATGTACTTTCCATCCATATAATGCAATGACTCCATCAGATTTTTAAATTTTTTTAATTTTTTATTTAAATTTTTTTAAAAGAATTGGTGCATATTAGTGTGATACAAAAAATAGTCAGATTAACCTTGAAAGGTGTGAGCGTGCTGCTCCGGCCATGTATTGTGTTTTTTTGCATATTTGCATGTCTACGTTGGAGTCTACTCTGAAAGGAAGTTTGTATCTATACAAATAGCTTTCTATTGATACATTGCTAGCACCATTTTGTCACATACCTTGTGATTTGCAAAGATTTTAGTGTGGAGTTAGATATGGCGTATGAAAATACGTACGAGAATCTGTGAGATTTGCTATGCGTTTTTCTTTTTAAAGCAAGCACATCATAAATACACTTCTGAGCATCGTTGGGATGGAGTTGTGGTGTCACATATCTATATCTATTTCTATAATAAAATACTGTTCGGCAATCCTTCCTACCCACCAATGTACTAACCTACCAACCTACAAACTTACCAACCTACGAACTTACCAACCTACGAACTTACCAACCTACCTACCTTCATTTATTTGGATTATGTTAAAAATTTAAAAAATAGTAATACGGTTTGAGAAATGTTAGACACGGGATACTTTTTTGAAAGTACAATATAAAGATTTTCCCCATCGGGACGACGGGGACCTTACTAGTGTAAATATAATTTTTTAAAATGTCAAGATCATGCAACTAATGTAAACTCATTGTCTTGTAGTTTCCTTTCATGCAATCTTACCAAAACCTTAGGATAGATCACTCCCCAAAAAATCCTCTATACATAGTGCACATTATTATATGTCACATCCATACGGTTGGATTCCCAAAACCCTGTCTTTAAATATCCTCGGTTCTAAATTGGAAGAGCAAAACGTATTGCATGTTCTACGGTCACTAATCCACGCCTCCCATGGGACCTAAAAGAAGGGTTAAGTCCTTCATCATGAAAAGTACTAATTTTCAGACTCTCTTGAGGTATCGACTTGCACCAAAGATATCAGTTTTGAAAATACAAGTTCTCAAAGTTTAACCCTTGAACGCCCAAGCGGGCTTGCTTTTTAGTGTATTTCTAGAGGGGTTGGGCGTTTAAGGGTTAACGTATAGAAAAATTTGGAACTTATAGTTCTAACTTATTTATTTCAAAATAAATATTGAGCTTTATTAGCACCTATAGTTTAGTAGAATTAGTTTAAAAAGTCTATCCTCTTGTTTGTTTTTTTGTATTTGATAAATGATTATCCTTAAGTTAGAGTGGAAATAGTAGAAATAGTGTGAATTCGTAATATGTTGAATTTCTTTGATTTTTGAAGAATTATGCATGCTTTTAAAGTTTTGATTTTAAAAATTGTCACTTGTGATTCTCTTTTGTATCACAATTAATTAGTGTGGAAGATCTCTCTTCAACCAATAAACATAGGGATATTAAATAATGAATCCACATGTTTATAAGAATTACTGTGCATGCAGCTTTAAGACAGAGAATCTACACCTACCCACATAAATCTAGTTAGAACATCAAACTCTCTTTATGATTGGTTCCTGTAGCAAATTATTCTTTGCTATTGGAATGTCATGCTCTGACCAATGAGCCGTTGGAATAAAATGAAGATGCCCTATCAATCCTATTGTGGATTTTTAAAATTAAATAAATCATTATGACTCAAATGGAAGTTAATTTCATTGTGGATTTTAACTCCTATGTGAAAATTCAACAATTTGGATGAATAGATGAAAGTATAAAGTGTCATTCAATCGCTATTACCTATGGAACGATTTAACACTAAGGTAGGTGGAAAATTGTTTTGATTCAAGGAATTTAAAGTATTTTCTTTTGTACAACTTTCTTATCAAGCCTCATTTCAAATTTTAGGTGACCTAAGTTAAGATTTATTCACAAAGTTTTTAAAGGAAGGCTTCAAAGTTTTTAGTTTTTCTTTTTGAGATTTTAAAATAATTGATAATGTTTTGTCACGTATATCACTATTCAAAATTTTCCTGAGCCAAACGTGCTTGACAATATTTATGTTTTGCCATATGTTTTGCAAAAGTGTTATTTCCATTGATTGAAACTTCTATGAACATTATAAGGTGGAATCGAGTCTCTATACAGATTTGTATGCGTATACTTAACCTAGCATACGCCTCGGGAAAATATGTCAGCAAGAGTTTTGGGTGAACAATTTTCAAAGTCCTCCTTCACACAAACTAGACTATAGGTCTCTACACATGGACCGATCGATATATGTGGTGGTAGCAAGAGTGCCAGCAATGAACGTAGTTCATATATGAATCCTAGATTCATAGTGTACCTCCTCAAACACCACACTACCACCATTAAATATATTTAAACACCACACTACCACCATTAAATATATTTAAAAATTGCAAAATTGTTCCATACCACCATATACCATCCATCCAATTGTTGCAATTGGATAGAAAATTTGGCTAAAAGAAAACAAGGACCTTAGGAAGTTAAATCATGATTTTCAAATTGCTCTAAATGATGAAAAAGCCGTTAGTAACTAACCGTCATCCCCCCAATATAATAAGTGATTAGAAAAACTCTAACCCTATTTGAAGCCGGCATGAATACAGTGTCCGTTCGACCCATCCCAGTCTCCCAGAGGTCATAACACCAATGGTCGGACTACTAACTCCTCTCGGAGTGGACGAACAAGTGAATACATGAGTCTGAATTAATTCTACATAATTCCACTTCTCTTTCTTCTTTCTTTTCTTCCTTTCTTTCTTTTTTTTTTCTTTCTTTCTTTCTTTTCTCTCTTTCTTCTTTCTTTTTCTTCCTTTCTTTCTTTTTTCTTTCTTTCTTTCTTTCTTTTCTCTCTTTCTTCTTTCTTTTTCTTCCTTTCTTTCTTTTTTCTTTCTTTCTTTCTTTCTTTTCTCTCTTTCTTCTTTCTTTCTTGCTTTCTTTCTTTTCTTTCTTGCTTATATCTTTCTCTTTATTAATTTTTATTAATTTTTTATTTTTTGGTATTTCTTAGTCAATATTGCGCTTGAGAGGGGAGGATTGTACATAACATCCAGATCTTGCTACAGTACACAAGCCCTGAAGTTCAAAGGGTAATGAAGGAGCCATATCTAGAACAAAGATTTGTAATCATTGAATGAAAATGCTACATGCTTGCCTTGTTCACCCATCATTTTAGGGTTGTAGGGCAAATTTAAAGATTGAGGAGGAGGCTCATGTATCCATAAAGATGCAGATTCTTTAGGAAATTGTGGTACATGGGGGCATTAAAAGAGGCATGGCTGCCTGTTTGTTGTGTGAAAAGTGTGCACAAATTCCTGTAACAAAATCTTGCAAAAAAAGGAAGTAGTTGACTGATCATATTGGCATTAGATTCATTGAAGCTTTAAGAAGCTTTGGGAGAAAATCCCTCTTTACTTTCTTGTGATCTATGTCATGATCTCAATTCATGTTCCTTCATTATTACGTGTGTTTCGATATGCTCGTAATTTCGTAACATTCGTATGTCAAAATCGGAAAGGAATAAATTGCGGTAGAGGAGGCAGTCGGTCTTGTTGGAAAGATATGAGAGATGTGTCGACTTCTTTAAAGTGTAAATCGTGTATAGATGTTAGCGTGAATGACCATACTTTTGGGCGCTTACTTGATTGTAGGGGTGAAGAAAAAGACTAGACAAGAAAAAGGAAAAAAAAAAAAAAAAAACTATAACTTAGACAACAGTACATAAAGTGTCAGTTTTTTGCGCTTTGTTTTGTACAATATAACCAAGTAGGAACGAGCCGGTGTCCCCTCCCAATGGCATTTGCTATCAATGCAACCATAAAAATAAAAGCTTTACCTAGCACTCTACGCACAAGAATCTACCATTAGCCCCTAAAGATTCAAAAGCCAAAATGGCTGCTTGAGGTTCTCGCAAGAGAAAATTTACGTCATTACGATCTCACGAATGAAGAAAAATCAACGGCTGAAATTCGAAAAATGAGTACAAGTGTCAAGTCAGCTTTAAGATCCTACGGTTGGTCAGATTCTTTATATAATGCTTTGATTAAGTTCTTTTAGGCTTAAAGAGCATTTCTAGTAATTCAAAGCATCAAGGATCTTTAGGTGCTAAAAATAAAATCTAAAACAAGACAATCATTGATCAAACCAAGGTAACATGAAAAAGTGCACAATTTTGGAAAGGGGCTATGCACAACCCTAAATCCTAAACCTCAAAATAACATATTTTAAAATTCCACTTCTTTTTTTTCATCGCTAATACACTAATCAACACCTAAATCTCATTGCAAATAGACTAAACTCTTCATATGCCCAATTCACACTACCTTACAACCCACACTAATTAGTACAACATACTAATTGGGTAAAATTGAAATTAAATATCCAATTCTCCGTTGATATACATGAAAAGCTCATGTCCAGCTAGTGTTTTGTCTGTACTTACAAATCCATATATGAATGGCAGTGAGTATATTTTGAGACATGCACAGATGGCAGCAAAAACCTGTCTAACAAATTTAATGTGCAAATGGCCGGTTACTTTCACTAATCTTTGGAAGGAAGGATTAATTAGGCCTCTTTTTGAATAACAATTGGTTTTGAATTTTATATTTCGAATGGTGATCAATGCAGAGATTCTTTTCCTCATTTTTTGATGTGCACATTGATGGGTTCTAGATTGCTTGAATGCGAGT
Source organism: Bryum argenteum (assembly GCA_037043015.1). Classification (NCBI taxonomy): domain Eukaryota; kingdom Viridiplantae; phylum Streptophyta; class Bryopsida; order Bryales; family Bryaceae; genus Bryum; species Bryum argenteum. Next base: position 28,587,951 of record CM073322.1, read on the forward strand.
AATTTGAATGCTCGCGAGCAATTGAGTGATGAATTGAGTTAAAGCATGGTGGTACGCACTCATCACTAAGCTCAGATTGATCCCGATCTCGAGCACGATTTATCGTCTCGGAGTGGTAATCATCTTTTGATCGCTCGTGTTCTCGTCCTCATTGCGGGTTCATCTTAGGGTCGCTTTACGCTAAGATTGACCATGGTGTTTAACCCCTAAAGGTCTGAGCGTGCCGTGGCGACCAGTAGAATACGGTGTATTTTGGTTGTATTTGGAGTGAATGCACACCTTTAATGAGTTTGAGTTCAAAGAAGAAGTTGACATTTGAATTAATGCGGTTCTAGTGTGCTATTACAATTCCAGTTTAGAGTTTTCTGTTGGTAGCAAATCCTAATTATACGATAGTGTACATACTATCCCCAAGGGACTTTTAAGGGTTAACCCCTAACTTTCCTTAACCCCTAAAGGTCTGAGCATGCCGTGGCGACCACTAGAATACGGTGTATTTTGGTTGTATTTGGAGTGAATGCACACCTTTAATGGGTTTGAGTTCAAAGAAGAAGTTGACATTTGAATTAATGTGGTTCTAGTGAGCTATTACAATTCTAGTTTAGAGTTTCTTGTTGGTAGCAAATCTTAATTATACAACAACGTACATACTATCCCCAAGGGACTTTTAAGGGTTAAAACCCAAAACAGGTTTTGGAGGTTCCAGAGGAGAAAAACTCATCCAACTTTCATCATTATAATCTCACAAATGAGGAAGAATGAACGGTTCAAATTAGGTATGTGAGAAGAATGTCAAGTGAACTTCGAGATCTTACGGTTGAATCTTTTGAATAGTGCTTAGATTGAGATTTTATGAGCATAATCCCAAGGAAGGTCAACTTTTGTGACTAAGACCATTTTGCAACAAGGTTATAACTTGTGATTGGAGAGTAAAGTGCTCTCAATCTTATTTGGCTTTACGCTACTTTGAAAAAAGGAGAATAATGACTAGTGACTTTGAGGTTTCCGAAGTATGCTGATTTTTTTAATTTTTTTTTTAATGGATGATGTTTTTATGGTCTCCTTGATTATTGTTGAGTCGGAGCAAATGCCTCAACTCAACTACAATGAGGGAGACCAAGATCATTGATTGGCGAGTGTTCTATTATTTAACCCTTAAACGCCCAAGCAAGCCCGAGGGGCTTGATTCCAACAGAATCTTCCCTGTAGCTCTCATTGTACTCAACTTTTCACTTATATTTTGATGTCAAACTGGTCACCTTCTTCTGATGCATTCAAAAAGTGGAATTTCACAATTCAAATCACAATTTGTATGAATGATTTTGTGGTTTGAAAGGATTGTGGTAGGTAGGTTGAGGTTGTACATAACCTTGTAGGAGGTTGCAAGCTCATCATTGATTGGTCTATTCATGATGCCCAAGTTCGAAAAGTGCACTATTCATGATGCCCAAGTCCAAAAGATGCCGTGATCCAATTTTGGGCTGACCGTTTCAGACCCCATGGGCATTTTAAGGGTTAAGGAGAAAGGGGAGCCACGGTAAAAGAGAGAATGATGAGGATTTTTATTAGTGAATTGAGCTTAGTCTTGTCCAAATGCACTTTACTCTACAAGAGTGACCAAGGCACTCACTCAAAAATTGGCATTTTTTATTTATTATGGTAACGGCTCGCCATGACCACGAAAATGATTTTAATTTTCATCACCCACTCGCGATCCAAGCCAACAAATAAATTTTGTCCAAAACGAAGACGCTCCAGGTTGTGGTTTCAAATTATCATCTAGGATAAATTCAAGTTTTAACCATTAGCACATTCATTGAAGGTTAGTTGAACAATTTGCTTCATGTGAAAGTAGGTACTTCAGTAGTAAAAAATGGAGCTATAGATTTTATAAATAAAGAAGGCATTAAGATATTCTCGAAAACAATTCGGACACTTAATGTAGAGTCACTTTTGGTGGTTTCGCCCACATGGTCGCCTTTTAGGTACAACTTGCAACTTGATTAAGCTAAGCGCATGGGTTAGTGTGTGCAGATTAGGCCCTTACACATTAATAATAAGAATGTGGTAATGACATTGTACATGCCATATCATTAAAGAAGGCTCTGCGATGCACATGCCAAAAGTGGTGATTCCTCATACCATTGATGTAAATTGAAGTTTAAAAATTCTTTCAAAAATCTCCGACAACTCTTTTTTCAAGCGGATTATAGCTCCCCCACTCCGATTGTACCATGTTTTTGAGAGCAGATCGTACACGGTGTCGTTTTAGGGCATGTATGAGAAGAGTCCTTAATCGATGATTCTCGAGATATATTTCCACTTACTTTCCTCATGCACAAAATTTAGTTGCACTTTTTAACTTAGCTAACTTCGCTGTAGATTTTCCGTCTCCAGTTCTACCATGTTTTTTAGAGCAAATAGTACACGGTGTCGTTTTATGACATTCATGAAATAAATTTGTACAAGAGTCCAAAATTGATGATTCTACTTGGTTCTAGATATCTTTTTCCACTTACTTTCCTCATGCACAAAAATTAGTTGCACTTTTTAACTTCGCGTTAGATTTTCCGTGCGGAAAGTTTCCGAGCTATTATTGAGCACCTTACGACAAGAAAAAGCAAGCAAACATGCATGATGAGGTGCATGTAGAAATTGGAATTTGGGTATTTTTGAAGTTTCAAAATATTGAAAACCTGCAGCATAATAGCAAGGCTACAGAAAATTCTCCATAGCAGAGATGGACATGTGCACTGTCATGAGGCTTCCGCATCAGTGCAGTGCCGTAAGTGAATTCAGAAATCTCCACGTTAACATAACATAAGATGATAATCATGCTTACATGTGACAAGCGGGGTCGGATCTGACCACAGCATGATTAGCCACAATTCTCGCACTTCACGAGGCAAGGTTCGCCCCTATTTGCAAATTACTATCCGAAAGTTAGCCAGGGCCGGTTTACACTATGGTGGAGAAGTCCACCGGTCAAGAAAATAAGGGCCTTTCTCCATTGTGATTGGTCAAAAATGCCATTCTTGACCGGTGGGTGTTTACACTTGGTGAAGAAATACAAGGTGGTGAACTTTTGTCATGGATGAGAAAATGACATGGCGGCTTAGGTGGCCGTACTTTCTGTTCAAAGGCTTTTCTGCAATAGTGATTTCTTGTCCGGCCTCAAGAGGCCGAACAAGAAATCACTGTTCCGGAGAAGCCATTGTCAATAAAAATTTATTTTTCAAAAATAGATCTAGACGATAGATTCCAGATCTAACTTTCTAAAACCCTAAGGTGTTAGCAACAAGACTTCAACCATGCACCTCATACCCACCACTCCATGTCACTTGAGCTAGCCATTCATTCCCACCCTCTCGGTCAGTCTCAAACCTCTTGGGATCATATACATACACTACCTACTCTAGCTCCACATGCTGTAGTAAATTTTTTGAACCCATTTTGAAGGCTTGGATCTTCTTTCTTTGGCATTTTATCATCTTTAAGAGCACATGAGTAAGCAGATGCTAATGAAGATAAATTTAACCGGTCACTACCATTTAATCCGAGCCATCAACTTCTTCAAAGGAAAACACGTTTTAAGACCAAGCTTTGCATTACTATTTTTGAATAACATTGAACAAAGTATGACCATGACATGTCTTTTTTAGTATTTAAAGTATAAATGAATTATAAAAATTATTAGTCTATGGCACAACTTGTTAATAAAACTGATATGAAGTTTACTCAAATTACCATACATATGCATATTGATTTCTACGAAAAGAGAACCTTGTTGATGTATTTTCATACAACGTGAACGTAGAGGATTATAATATTTCTTATCACAAATAAATCTTCACCATTTGGTGAACTAGTTCTCTTCACCGGTGAATTTCTCCGGTGAACATCATCGCTAAACTTCTCCTCTAGGTGTTTAGACTACACAACCGGTCAAGGCTCCTTAAAAAAAATTTCTATTGCCTTTAATTCTTCTCCGGCCCATCGGCACCATTTGCCTCATATAACCAATGTGGGCATATCATCAAGTTAGGGTAGGTCGAACGGACACTATATTCACACCAATCCATAGGGGTCTGGTGTTCTTCTTCTTCTTCTTCCATACTCACAAATGTCTCAAAAGTTGCACCCGGGGGCTGTGTTTTTGGTCACTTTTTGGCAGTTTTTAGGTCTTACGTCCGTCCGAGGGCTGTTGTTCGGACTTTTTTTGGCAGTTTTTAGGTCTTCCGTCAAAGGCAAGGCAAGGCAGGAGCAAAGTGCACAGTGGTTCCCAAACAAAGTTGGTCACTACAGTAAGGTACTGGTAGCATGATCCAAAGTAGTAGATGTTCAACAAGGTATCGGCAACTTTGGATGTGATGAGAAGGCAAGGCGGGGGCTGTGGAAGAAATCGGTCTTTATCTATTTCGGTAGAAGCTTGACAAACCGACACCACCACGTTTGTCCAGTCTTTGCCTTTATACCGTAGTAGCATACGAGCATACAAGGTCGACAAGTTTATTTGCAAGTATGGTCAAGAACTGAAAAAGCTCAAGCCAAACCGAATGTGGTTTTGTCCTCTTCTTCGTCGCTTTCTTTCTAAATACTGCAACATTCCAAACCAAACCGTAGAAGAATACGACATAGACATGTAAGTCTGCATACGCGTATGAGAAAGTACCACACTTTTGGCTACAAAATCCAACCGAATTCTACGGTTTTGCCTACTTTTCCTCAAGCCTGCGTTTGCACAGTATTTATGGTAGAGCAGCCAAAAATGGCGCAGTGCCGAAAATGGAGCCCAGGTAGTAATCTTCACTGTCACGTACATACTGGCTTCTCCATACAACAGTACCATGTACACGCTGCAAAGATTATAGGGCGTCACTTTAGGGCACCATTTTAGGAACACCTATATTCCCATCTTCAAAAATTCATTACTTACTGTAGAAGAGTCGAGAAATGATGATTCCACTTGCTCTAATTTTCCCCATGCACAAAAATTGCTTGCACTGGCAACATTCCTGTAGATTTTCTTGTGCTGAAAATTGCGCGATTATAGGACACCTTACCATATATCCGTGTTTTGGAATATCTCCTTTGGGTTTGTCTTATAGCCCTCGCGTGTGGTGAGTTTGTGATTCGGAAGAATGTTCTATGAGAATGGCCCTCAAAACCGTTGCAGTTTGATCCCTTCCTTCCTATGAAATCTCCTACCACTTGATACAAGATTTCTTGTCCAAAGCACAAAAGAAAGTGATTGATTGTCCAAAATTCTCAAAACTCCCCTCTTTTTATGCAAGGTGTAATTTTTTTAAAAAAAATTTAGTACCTTGTAAATTTGAAATTTAAATTTGATTCCTTATCTTTTGCAAGATCATGATGTAGAAAGTTGATTGAAAAGACTTCTTTCTTATTGTTGTAGAACATGAAAGAGTGTCCTGAAGGGTCCCTTTACACTATGGACCATGAAGATTGACCATGGCCTTCTGAAACTTGTGATTGGAGAGTAAAGTGCTATTGGTCTCATTTGGCTTTGGAAACACTACCTTGAAAAAAGGAGAATGACCACTAACTTTGAGGTCCCCAATGTATGCTATATTTTGCATTGTGGATAATGTTTTCATGGTCTCCTAGATTATAGTTGAGTCAAAGCAAATACCTCGACTCAAGGAGACCATGAGGCTCAAAAATCATTGATTGGCTAGTATTCAATTCTTTAAAAAGGAAGGAGGAAAAAGGGGATGGTAAGTGAGAGAATCATGGGAATTTATATTAGAAAATTGAGCTTGAATTTGTCCCGGTCCAAATCCACTCTACACTACAAGAGTGACCAAGCCACTCAAAATTGTATTTTTGCTTTATCATGGTTACGGCTCTTGACCAAGAGCCGTGACTGTGAAAATGATTTTAATTTTCTTGGTCATGGCTCTTGGTCTATAGTGTAAAGGGACCCTCAGTTTCAAGTATTGTCAAAGTGTATAAAATTAATTTGACTTCTATCATTGGAATTTCTGATAATGAAAATTTTACTATTGATTAAAGTCAAATTTTAGCAATTTTCAAAAAAGTAAAAAGCCAAAGATTGAATCTTTAAACGACTAAAGCGTTGTTCTTTTACATTTTAGATGAAAAGCTGAAACTCTAAAGTGCCATAACTTCGGCATCTAAGTTCCGTTTTGACCCCAAATTCATTTTATTGTCTATGGTGGAAATCGGAGACCAATTAGAGGTGGTATTAAATATAGCATGTATTCTAATGCACACAACTATTGTTTTGAGACATGGGGCATGTTTTGCCATTGCAAGCCAATTATTCGGATCAAATTTGAATTTATATGATTTATTTTAAAAAAAAGAAAAAAAGTGAGTGGTATTAGGATGAAGCCCAAAAACTTTCTCATTGGAATAATTTTGGTAGTAGAATTTTAGTGATGTATCTATATCAAAAAGATTGGAAAAAATGCATGAATTTTGGATTGTATCTCATTCATCCTTTTTAGCAATGTGAGGCTAATATTTGAGCTAAAAAGACTTTTTAGTGAAATTTTTGATGCAAGAGTGTTCATAAGATGATGGTCATCAACTTCTTAGTTTAACCCCTAAACGACCACGGCCACCGATTGGGCTTTTACCGTCAAGGCCAAAAAAAATGTACAGTCAACTTCAAATGTTATGATCTCACATCCAGTGATGATCCAACGGTTGAAAATTTTCACACTACTACCTATGGTAATCTACTTCAAGATCCTATGGTTGAAGTTATCAAAAATTTCTAAAAATATTGGACGTACCCGCATTAGTACATAGTGGTCAGTGTTGGGATTTCAAGCTCCCAAAACATTGTGGATCTTTAGGGGTTAAAGTGTTTCTTAATTGTAATAGGTTTGCTGGTACCATTAAGGTAGGAGTGGCTAAAACCGTCCAGCCCCAAAAACCGTCTGAATTTCAGCTTTGCATACTTGGAATAGTGGTGTAAAATATTAATTATTTTTCAATAGTATGCAAAGCTAGTGCAAATCCATCCCAAAAGAAAAGACATTTTTTGAGTAATCCTATAATTTCCTATGAATATTTGAACCCTGCTGTGCGGTTTTTGGGGCTGGACGGTTTTAGCCACTCCTACCTCACAACTTGAAGGTTAGTATGATGAAATTGTAGAATCTCCTTATGAGCACATATACATTCTGATCTCGCAATCTATGAGGACTCAAGGCTCTAAATTTGATCTACATGACTTACAATAAGCATGTTATAAGATTGTACAGTTGAGATTCAGATATCTCACTTTCATTTTTATTTTGCTACTCCAAATATAATCTTGTTGATATATGAAGTGTATATTCCCGAAAGGGGTGCGTAGTCTTGTACCACTGGACCTTTGTCCGGTGACCATTGGCTCATTGTGAAGAGAAACAAACATTCTATTCACACTCGCCTCAAAAGAGGACTAGAGTTCATATCTATTTATCAATCATGACTGTTCATAGATTGAAAAAGCCTTGAATATTTGGGGGGATAAGGGCTCAATATCACAACCATGATCATATATTTAATTTTCATTTTTGACTTTTTTAATCCTTTCTTCTGTGACTTAGAGCATGGTCACCCTTGCACTGTCCTTTTTGTGATTGAGAAAATAACCTCAACAACTTCATGTGTTGTGACATTCGAAACAACTTCTTGGTGTTTCGCGGGTGACAAGAGAGTGGGTGACAACCCAACTTTGGACGAGCCTCAAAGCTTAACCCCTAAACGCCCAAGGGGGGGTAAAGCTCCTAGAAGTTGGTAGTAACGCTGATTTTTTCAAAACTGCGTAAAAACAAATAAAAGATGAAAATGGAAAATCCAACCGTATGATCTTCTTTGGAGCATGACAATTAGTATGACCGCCAAGTTGCATGCCATTTGGAGCTATGGTTTGCAAGATCCATGCAAAAAAGGGGTGAAGATCACACCACCAAAACTTTCATGAAAAATTTCTTTCGCCCACTCTCACAAATTGAGGATCAAGGTTTTTACTATTTACCCAAGGGGGGAGTAGAGTATACCTGTCGAGGAGTTGGGCAAAAACAACGGCGGATGAACAATCGATGGGATGAAAGCGGGGTTGTGCACCAAAGACGTAGCCTCACATCCAAAATGTCGAAAAACGACACTGTGGGCGCTTAAGGGTTAATAGCATCCCGTGCTTGAACAATACCCTCCTTCTTAGAGGCAGATTTGTGATAGTTGCGTTTCGTGTTGTTTTCAATCAGCCCAATGACTATGCTTTTATTTAGGGCCGGTTTACATTTGGGGCTGAATGGAGAGCCGGCCCGAACTCTTCCAATTTCAACCAATAGGATTGCTCGATTTTCTAAAATCCGGCCCAAGGGCTTTACATTTGGGGCCGTCTGGAAGCACAACTCATCCTACCTGTCGCCTTAGGTGGCATGGTTTTGGCACCAAACCATCCGGCCCCAAGGGAGCGATTGGGACGAGGTTTTTGGTGGCCCAATTCCCCATCTAGGGCCGGATGGGGCTCCATCGTTGGATCTTCCAAATCTCAACCGTCAATAACTTGAAGAGTTTTTTTACTTGTTTTCGTTTTGTTTTTTATTTATTTATTTTTAAGTGCCACTATTCATACAAACTTTGAGGCCTTCCCGTTTCGTTTTTTCTAATTATTTTTATTATTTTTATTTTTTATCATTTTTATCATTTTTTTATATTTTTATTTTTGTTTTTTATGTGCCCCTCTTCATACAGACCTTGTAGCCTTCTGGTTTTGCTTTTATTTTTATTTAATTTTTCTTCAATTTTATGTGCCCCTATTCATACAGACTTTGCGGCCCTCCCGATTTTATTTGTTACTTTTTTTTTTTTTTTTTTTTTTTTTTTTTTTTTTTTCCCCAATTAATCTACCCCTGTTCATGTAGACTTTGCTGCCTTCATGTTTGAGAGATTTTTTTATTTTTTATTTTTATTTTTTAAAAATTTTTTTAAAGAAAAATAATGAAAAGAAATTGAAAGAGATTAAAGTTTTGAGTAATTTTCAATCACGCTTTGAGAATCCAAGAACACTGGAATTGCAAATCTGGCTACAAAATTAGGCTTTAACCCTTAATTGACATCCTTGTTTTCCACAAATTGGAGAGAAATGCAACCTCATTGTCTTCTGGCCTTATTTCTGCACTGAAGGTAAAACAATTTTGAGAATCGGAAACGGTGGTTATCAAGGTAACTTGGTGATGTGACCAATGCAAAAAAGATCAATCACATCGGGTAAGATCTCAAAAAATGGCACCGTTGAGAAAAAAATGTTTTGGTTGTTGATCATGAGTGAGAAATATCATATTGCTTTTTTGGTTTTTCTCCCCTTCGGTCATTTTTCTGAAAATTGGGCATCATAGAGCATGGTGTAGGGATAAAGATCAAGATTTTTTATTATTTTGAAAAAAAAACGTCAAAAAAATAAAAAGAAAGGCCAAGTCAAAGAGCATTGACCATGGGATCACGTGGCCCTTACAATTTCGTGCGGATCACACAAACCTCAAGAAGGCGATCGGGAAGGAGCATTGGATTCGGAAAAACAAAAGAATAGGGGTGCCTTTGGACAAGATTTGCACCGTACCACTGTGTCGGACCCCAAAAGCAAAAACAATGACCTTGGTGACTTGTTTGGTCACCGATGACAATTAAGGGTTAAGGCTTTACATTACTTGGGGCCGAAGTGCTTAATTAGAAATTTGGCCCTCAATCCGGCCCCAAGGTGAAGAACACCATGGTGGTGAACATTTTTCATGGATGATAAAATGACATGGCCGCCAACGTGGCGGCAATTTTTGGAGGAAGAGTTTTTCGGAGGTGTAGTTTCTTATCCGACCTCAAGAGACTATAAAAGAAAACACTATAATTCTGGAGAACTGCCACTTCAATAAAATAATATGGATAAATTTCTAGAAACGCCACTATGATAATGCTTTGAAAAAAGCCGGTGACGTATATAATATGCTTAAATAAGCTCTCGAGACACAAAGTACTTATCATATTCCAAAGTGTGTCTAAGCAAGGGTGTATTCACACTATTCACCTCAACAATATTTTTCATAATTATACTTTACTATAGGAGCAACTCCCCCTTCCTTGTTTTTATTTCGCCCATGCTGATAGTTCCCCTTCAGCCTCAAACCCCCCTTATGTCGATACTTTTTCACATATGTGCCATGTATGTAAGAAATTATGGCCTCATGTATGTGAAAATTTTTGGGCCCCCATGTATACAAGATAGATAGACAATTTCTCAAATATGTTGCTATTCAAATATGCAAAACCTAATAAAGCATTCTCAATTTTAAACTAAAGATACAAGTTATTTTGAGTAACAAATTCTAGGAAACTCAGATAACCTATTAAAGGGAGAAGGAATGCAAAATATCATTGACTTAACTATCAAGTAAAAATGTCCTAGATAGTTTAATATTTTACTAGACAATTCGATAGGTGAGTTGATTAAAAATTCAATCGAATTGCTATACATGTATATTTCATTCTTCATGATCATAGATTTCCTTGAAACAATGTTCATGTAGGGGAATTTGATTATATCATAATAGGTGAAGATTTATTTTCACTAGTAGACTTCTCAGTTGTACTTTTCCAGTAGACATCACCTTCATGTGTTTGAATTACAATCAGTCCAAGACTTGTTATTTAAGAAAAAAAAAAAAAAAAATCTTGCCTTTAATTCTTCCCCGGCACATTCACCATTTGCCTCAGTCTTGAGAAATCATTCTTGACCAACCCGTGACCTTCTCCACCGTAGTGTAAACATGCCCCCTAGTGTGCACAAAGCTAATCCTAGTTACACGCTTGATCTAGGAAAATGGAATCAAACAACAAAAAGAGGGTTGCAAAATGCATGAAAAAGTGGGCTTTTGTTTGGCACGGTAGCTCCAACAAAGGACATCATGGTCGGCTTGTTGGCATGTGCTCGCCCCTTTAGTTGTTTGTGCCAAACATGCCTGCCTAGCATTTGGCAATTGTAGGTACTAGTTAGGGCTAACATGTAAATATGTACTGCCTTGTCGTCCACAGGTTGAAAAAGCCCAATTTAACACTTTATGCAGTTTTAGGAAGGGTGAGTTAGAAGCTGAAGAGCCTTTCTTGGCCGAAACTGGCAAGCTAACTTATTGAAGCTCATATTTCCTAAATTAGCTAGCTCCTTGACTTTGACTCACTTCAACGAACTTCCTTTAGTTACCGAGGGTAACTTAACACCCCCTTGTTACAATTGATCATAACAGTTGTTAAAATGGACAAACTTGAACTTGTGGTACAAATGTTAGGGCCTAGTACTTGACCAAGGTGAGGTAATTCTTTTTCTATAAATTCTTGTTTGTAGTGAGTGGTGGTCTTATTGTGATGGGAGTATGGACTTTGGTATAATCAAGCTTATGTTATTTTTCATTTTTATTTGTTCTAAATGCATTAAGTAATGAAGGTCCCTTTCTACCCAGCCTTTGTTAAGAGCATAATTACGTTCTAACTAGCACCTCCACAATTTTGGAGAAATCCCTATTTCAAGGGAAGGTGTCGTCGTCAATGAGGTTTAGAAAAGTGACATGGATAGTAGCTTGAATTACATACTGGCTTAAACGCACAACCCCTCTAATACACTAAAAAGCAAGTCCGATGGGCATGCTTGGGCGTTTAAGGGTTAAAGAGCCATATTGACTACAACCATTCTTAAGTATTTAAAACTCAAAACTTTTTCAAATTGTGGTGCGCCCTTAACAAATGCCTACTATTACTCTGAAATTATTATTTTCCTCTCAAATGTTAGCTAATATACTGTTGACATGTTGTCCTCCTTTGTCCTTCAAAGTATGCCATGTGGCCATCAACATAGGATTGGTAACTACCAAAGAATGTAGGGTGGAAACACATCCTCTTTTAAGGAGATAAGATCACCTCTAAGACCAAGTGGGAACATACGTTTTGATATGTTCAGTAGAACATTCTATTGTTACATTAAATGTACCTCATCGATTTTCTTTATGTAGCCATATAGGTAGAAAGAAATCGAAGCGTCCATATGCATAAAATTTTAGGTACACATATTTTATACACTACGAGTCTAATAAAAACTAAATTTAACCTGCTACTAGAAAGAAACGATAAGTATAGCACAAGCTCCTATGTGGCAGAGCTCCTTCAACATACTCGCTGGTCACAAGAACCTGGATTTTCCTTCATCTTTTCAAAAATGTGAAAGAGTCCAAAGGCAACTGAAATGAAATGGACTGAAAGCTAGCTAGGACAATCTTCCTATCGCGTCAAGGAGGCCGTTACTAAACTTACTCTCATAGTCACATACACCAAATCAAATGGGTTCGTAGGCTTGTAGCCACATTGTGGACCGTATGGCGGATCCGGATGAAATTCGTGGCCACTTGTCAGTCACGACCAGGAACAGGAATGCCACCGTCCCAGAATGGAATGCCAACTCCATATTCTCTTCATGATGGAAAGGAAAGGAAAGGAAAGCAAAGGAACGGGACGCCACTGCCACGCCCATATACTTCAGGCTCACCGTAGATAAGTACGAGTACGCCAATTTTGTACACTAAACTACAAGCGCTACCTTAGGTACACAGAGCCCTACGAGCCAGCCAACCAGACAGCAGGCAGGCAGGCACTATGATACTGCAGCAGTTTAGTTCTCGTTGCGGCTGCGTTTTTTCTTGGCTGCTGCACTCTATCATGCCCCCTTCACCCACCATCTTCTAGCCTGGCCTACGCGCAAGGCAACTTGAAGATCATTCAGTCCGTCCAGTACAGGTGACGAGCCCCTACAAAGCCAGGGCTCACCCTCCTGAACTTCGGCAGCATTAATTTACCTTCCTCGGGCTCCGCGCCTTCCTCTCTCCTCTCTCCTCTCTCGCTGCGAGTGACGGTAGCGCTAGTATACAAAACTTATATGTGTATGTACACCCCCGTCTGCCCAGAGTCCGTCAGTCACGTTGCATTGTCTTATAAGGCGACGCGCATGCGTCACTGCATCTTATTCTCCTTGGGAGCGGGGTCTCCAGTCCAGGCTCGTGAGCACCAGCAGTAGAGCAGCTCCTGAACAGGGTGAGTTAGCGCGAGTGCGGGTTTTGTGTGTGCTGTTTTCTTCTTGGATCTGCTCCCGCTCGTGTGGCTGTCCGAACCCCACTCCAGAGTCCCCTAGTACTTGCTTCTGGACTCTGGCCACACTTGCGGAGGTTACGTGCATCCCATTCGCATGTGTGGCTGTCTGCTACCTACAGCTTCATTCGCATTCCCTCGCCTCAATTGGTCCATTCCTTCCTTACTGTTGCTGCTACAGTTGCTGCCACCACAGTGCTTGTTCTCGATCGGAATATTAGTGAAGCTTTCTCATGCATGGTGGCGACTGTTCGGGACTACGTCGATCAGTCCAGACCGGGCTTAGCTTCTAAGTGGAAGTCGCTGCAGGTGATCGGCGGGGGTTAGCTCGTCGTCGGTGACTGCAATTCGTGAAATCGCTCTGAAGCATGTTACAGAGAGCTTGAGTACTGGTCGCTGCTCAGTTCGTTTCTTGGCGCAGGCGAGGTTGGACGCCACTAGAAGGGTTTGGCTTTACGTCTACTGTTATCATCAGATAGAGCTTCGAAGTATCGCCGAGGTGGAGTTTAGAAGATCTGATCCGCGTCATCGACCAAGTACTTGGTGGCCCAATATCGTAGAGAGAGATAATCAACAAGACGTCTGATCATGACGTTGCATGACATACTGGGTGGTCCTTTGCTCGCGAAGCGAAAGTGGCCAGACGTTACACTCGAGTGTCCCGCGTTGAAGAGAGAAAAGTGGTACGAGGGCACTGAGAAACGCTCCGATGAACAACGGGGCAGCTGGAACAGCACTAGTACGTGCATTCGGTGCTCGTGCGCACCAGCTGCGGCGTTCCACCACCTGTGCGATCGGTGTCTGTCCGTGACGACTGTGGAAACGACGACTTCAGATTGCTCGTTTAATTCCTCGGTAGAGACCAACTTCCCAGTCCTTGAGATGGACTCCACCAGACAATGCAATACTGTGTCTCCAGGAGATCAATTCTGGTGGGAGAATCTCACTGATTTCAGTCCCACCAGTACTTTCAGCTTCCTTGCTGGTTATGGTGAATCTGAGGTTGAGGTCTCGCCGCTTCCTCACCTGTTCAATGACTGTAACCAGAGCAGCACCGACATGCACACCGATCTCGATGGCATTGCGGCCGTTGTGGGACAGACTATCCTGTTCGGAAACACAGAGGCAAGGTGTCTAAGCACGCCTGTCCAGCCGGAGCGTGCTTCATGGCAGTCGCCGGTTCTACAGCTTCAAGAAGATCACTGTCGTGCAGTTTCGCTGGCGCCAATTAACTCACTGCTGAGCTGGAGTTTCAGCTCATCACCACGAATTGCTGAGTACCCTATTTGCTACACCGCTGATAATCTAAGAGTTGCCCTCGACAATTTCATGCCAACACCGGACAACATCCTCACGATCGCCAAACCAGCCGCTGACATCAAGTCTCGGTTTCTGGACCAATCGAGAGGAGCTTCTGACGGGCCCAAAGCGCCTGCATCAAAGTGTGTGGCGGCCACCGGGCGGTCTTACCGAGGTGTGAGGAAGAGACCATGGGGTCGGTGGTCTGCTGAGATCCGCGACCGAATTGGCCGGTGTCGACACTGGTTGGGGACATTCGACACTGCTGAAGACGCGGCTAGAGCTTATGACAGTGGTAAGCATTACATGCAGCGCTTCCATTTCTGTTATCGAGTTACCTTGTAACGTTTGTCATGTCCAAATGAGAATAGGGCCTTACATACATCTGGGTTGTATTATGCAGCTGCACGAGCTCTTAGAGGTGCAAAGGCTAAAACCAACTTCGCCCCGCCACCATGCAATGTCGATGACCTTTGTAGAGGGGTGTCGCTGGCAGTCCCTCCGCCTCCAGTCGCACGAACCTCTCAGCGCGGGAAAACTAATCCGAGATCACGATCAATCAGTACGTCGAAATGCTCCAGATCGAGTGCAAGCGCGAAAGGAATGACTACGCCCAAAGTGAGTAACGAAGTTAGAACATCTGAATTCATGACCCATCCTCCGAAGAAAGGCGTGCCGTTGCAGATGACTGTGTCGAATGATGCAGTCACCGTGCTTGCCAGGTCTGCCGAAGCTGTTAACAGTTCAGTGGCGAGATCATTGGAGCTTGACTTGAAGCTGGGCTTTTGCAGTCCCAAGTCTTGCAGCTCGAGTCTTGAGAGCGCACAAGAATCTACAGCAACGTATCAGTCACCAACTGAGTCGTTAACTTCGTTCCCTGCAGTTTCGGGACTGTACACGAAGTCACCTTTTTCGCCGGCTTCCTATCCTTGGCGCTAGCTTGCCCACTCCCGGTGTACGAGTGGTGATTATCCAATTTATTGGATCTTAAAGGAGATGGAGAATCTTTTCCAAATCCACACAAGGGTTCGTGTGCATTGGTGCCCATACGTCCGTATACGGAGCTCCAAAGTTTCAAACAGGTTGCCTGAGAGGCCGAGCTTAAGGCGTACAGCTCTGATTCGATATGGATATCATGTAGCGCGCGGATTGCATAGAGATTGTAGCACTCATTTAATCGATACTTACCATTAGTATCTTGGTGGCGATAGAAACCGATACGTAGTTTTTACACCATTTTAGCTCAGAGCCTTTGCCCTTATTTATTCCTCTGAACTGTTTCATACACTGTAAATAAGGATTCGAATTTTAATTCTTTGCTTAATGCTTATAATTATTGTGGTGGGTATGTAACCACTCCAAGCTGTATCTGATGGATTTTCCGACAGTCTGCATAGTTGGTGTAAACTTTGTCGCAGCGAGCGCATTCCCTAGTTTGCCCTCTTCATATCCTCATAATCAGGTTCGTTAGATCATCTTAATGCCAGCGTCTCTCGAAGCTGTCTTCATGATGTCCAGTTGTTCCAATTTTCGTCATGGGGTTGTCTAGCCTGCATGCCAAATATACGTCGAACTGGAATGTTGTGTCTAGATTTCAGCGGTTCGCACTAATGGATGAAAAATTATTCAATATTTCAATCCGGAATAGTTATGAAGCTGTGCAAAAAGTGAAGTCTTAAAACGGCGCTTTGCATTCTGACAACGTGCTTACTACACATTTAGTAACGCTAGGGACATGAAGCTAGTGTTTGAGTATCATTAACTGCATTGAACATCTGTTAGCTACTGAATCGAGTTTGCAGACATCTTGATGTAATCTTGCCACGTTTTGAACTTCTTTAACATCGTCCGCAAAGACGTTACGATCCGCGACACCTCGATCGATCAGGGATGGTTGTCTTAACTTTTTATCGACTTCTCTTGAGAAACCATGATTGATAATTGTACTTCGATCGAAACAATTATCGCAATACAGATGTAAAGGCTAGTGCATCAAAGATCGATCGCCTCAGCACAAACAAACCGTTAAGGGTTTAAAATCTGACGATTTCGAATGACTACATGCGATGTTCAGCCAATATAATAGTCTCCGTCGATCACCTTTAGTTGTTGTAAGCATCGATATGCGTGATGGTATACGATCTCAGCGGTGGGGCCCAAGTGCTGATTTGTGCATTCAGTGGTGAAACGGCAGCTAGCTCCCAGTTGAAAATTATGAATAGGATTTGAGATTCTGTGCGTCTGATCGATCTTGAGCGATATAATCTCGATGATGCTTGTGCTTCGAAGTTTAATGCCGAAGCAAAAAGGTGTGTTTCATGTTTGTTTTTATTACTCAAGATAGAAGTGAGATCGGCAACAGCATAGCAACAAACTGAGACAAGATGCTCAGAGCTAGAGAAACGCCATGCAACATCGATCAGTGTGGACAAACAAAGTCACGACACGGCGACACCCCCAATTACTCAAAGCAAAGGTTTGATACGATTATTTGCGATACATGGTCGATCACCATCTCGACAGTACTTTGGATTCATGTTTCTTTCGTCTCGAACAACTGCAAAGGATTCTCTCGAAGATTCTCATATTGATGGTGATACCCTTCGAACTCCGGAATATTACTGTAATTATAGTCTTTCTCATATCCGATCAGAATACGCATTAGCCTGCAAAAGCTTCATTTGTTGTACTTAGGAGTAGAAACGACAAAGAAAAATATCCGCCCTGGAGGCATACTGTGCCTTGTTTTGTCCTCATTGTATTGATTGTGCACCAAATTAATAATTTATTTGGTATTTAAAAAAAACTGCATTTGTTCAATTTGAACTTGATCTTCGTTTTAAATTATATCTTCTGTTATCCTCTTTCAAAATTTGGACAATTCACCCATCTCGCACCCAAAGTACCTCTAGAATATAAGCTCTCGATACCTATTGCTAAGACTTTCATTTTTGCACTACCAACCAGGGTAACATGGTTGTCATGTTGGACAAATTACTATTCATTTCATGTCCTATAGGACGAGTTACCATTTATCAAATGTACCTTTCAAGTACATGTGATGAATAGTAACTCGTCCTATAGGACATGAAATGGATAGTAATTTGTCTGATATGACTACCATGCCAGGGTTGTCTCCTTCGACACATTTTTTGCAATGTTTGTCAAGTTGTTGTGTCCGTCATGTTCATCAGGTGTCTGGTACGTTATACAATTTGGATGAAATATGCTCGAATATCGAAGAATATGTGGGCATATCTAGAATATTCTAAGCATATTTTAGGAATATGGTATATACTCAAACGAAGGGTCTGTTGTTTGTTTGACATGTCGTGTTCTCAAATTTATTAACATGACCACATTGGTCTTAGAGTGTACATAGTATTATCTAGGTGTAATTCAAGACTTATCCCTAATATCATGGTTGTCATATTGGACAAATTGCTATTCATTTCATGTCCTACAGGACGAGTTACTATTCATCACATGTACTTGAAAGGTACATTTGATAAATGGTAACTCGTCCTATAGGACATGAAATGAATAGTAATTTGTCCAATATGACAACCATGCCTAATATGTTTTTTGTCTATTACTTTTGAATTGTGTGAAGTAGGGCTCACTTTGATGACACTAGATTTGATTTAGAACGGTTGAGAAGAATTTATAAATAGAATGAAAGATGAAGTTTAAAACTATGGAGAGAAATTCTTATTCTCAAACACTTAAACAATATGCATTTTGATTTTTATCAAGTAAAATTAAGCCAAAATAATGTCAAGCATTGAGTAAAATACATAAGTGGTAATCTAATTTTGCAAATATATGTTGTTTGATTTCTTGTAAACTTTGCATACATTCTCATGGATTTTATTTTTGGAATACTTAAGAATTGTAATGCAATCTTTAGACTTCTACCAGTTACTAATTGGCTCATTGTAGAAAGTGATATGAATTTTACCACAATTTTAAAGTAGTTGTGGTGATTTACACTTAGATTTGTAAGAATATAAAACAATGTTAGTAGTAGTTGCCAATGTAATTAGTGACTTCTAATAATATAAAACTTTAGCACCAAAATGAACATTAGAAACAACGCACCATTGTGTAAAAGTATACGTAAAAGTAACCGTTCCTAAAGTAAAAGTCAAGTAATTATCTCTTATGCCAAACTTACATCATCTAAACACCTTATGATAACTAGAATTACCGAAGTTCTCAACTCCAAACTCTTCTTAAAACTGTGAAAAAAGAATTGTTGCAATTTCAGACAAAAGGGATGAAAAGTAATATTTGTTCCTGAAATTTTTATTGGCTCCTTAAAGTATATGTGGTGAAAACATCTTCTACTCTCCAATTCTCATCCCAAAACAATCACTAAGCAAACCACTTCTATAGAACATCACAACTTCTATGTTGAAGATAGTGAAGACATATAATGCAAGAATCTAAGATGAATCCAATAGTACTATTATTATCATAGAATAATAAGCCATGCATATAAGTAGATCTGGCTGGGACAATCTGATAATCATATGGCATACATTCGTTAAATTAATTAATTAATTAATTAACTAAAAATTGCAACACCTTTTTGGTACCAAAATTGGTGAGAATGAACAATTGGGTCCCTCCCTCCGTCTCTCTTTCATTAAATTTCATTAATTATAGTGAAGGCACTCCTGTTTTTAAACTAGAGAATCAAGGGTGAGATCTGGTTTTTGCTCATATTCAGTTGCTCACCCTCCCCCCTGCCCAAGGATTTTGGCAATAATCAGGTGATTATTATACCGACGCTTGTAATGGGCCAGTGGCAGTGATTATAATAAATAAAGGGTTCCTAATCCCCCCAGTTTGTGCATGTATAATTAATTATTCTAATCTCCATTGATGATTGCACCCAATTAGAATTTAATTACCAGGGCTCTGAATGTTTGTACCGTGAATTGTCAGGCTTGCAGTGAAATCTGCTCATTAAATTTTGCTCACCCCTTCCAACACTCAAAAACCCACTCTTACATCGAATTCCTCAATGGTTCAACTTTTGGATAGAAAACCACTTCACACTATGGTTACTAAAAGGTGGGCACCCATGGTTCTTGCCTTTATAAAGATTTGACCAGGTACCTCGTGCGTACATATTTAGGATGCTTGCCTTTAGGGCTTCTATTTCTTGAAAGTGTATTTAATTGTGTGTGTCTGTGTTAAAAAACCACAAAAATAGGGAAAGTTTGTCTTTTCCTATTTCTTATCCTTGAGAAATAGTAACTCACTCCAAGTTTGTAGATTTCCTTGAGTGCACAATAATAGGTGGTTTCACCATACAACCGCAAGTTTGTGGTAAGAAACCAATATATATGTTATCAGTGTCTTTTGGTAAGAGTATTGGCAATATTGATGTGGAAATTAGATCTCTCACCTAATTTTACGCCATGAAAAAACTCATAGTGCGAGAAAATATGAAGCTTTCAAACATCTAGATTCCAAGAGGAGACATTCTTGGATTTTATTTGATGATCAAGTTTAGCAACTCTTCTTCTTTTCTTTTCTTTTCTTTTCTTTCTTTCTATCTTTCTTTCTTTCTTTCTTTCTTTCTTTCTTTCTTTCTTTCTTTCTTTCTTTCTTTCTTTCTTTCTTTCTTTCTTTCTTTCTTTCTTTCTTTCTTTCTTTCTTTCTTTCTTTCTTTCTTTCTTTTTCTTTCTTTCTTTCTTTCTTTCTTTCTTTCTTTCTTTCTTTCTTTCTTTTTCTTTCTTTCTTTCTTTCTTTCTTTCTTTCTTTCTTTCTTTCTTTCTTTCTTTCTTTCTTTCTTTCTTTCTTTCTTTCTTTCTTTCTTTCTTTCTTTCTTTCTTTCTTTCTTTCTTTCTTTCTTTCTTTCTTTCTTTCTTTCTTTCTTTCTTTCTTTCTTTCTTTCTTTCTTTCTTTCTTTCTTTCTTTCTTTCTTTCTTTCTTTCTTCTTCTTTCTTTCTTTCTTTCTTTCTTTCTTTCTTTCTTTCTTTCTTTCTTTCTTTCTTTCTTTCTTTCTTTCTTTCTTTCTTTCTTTCTTTCTTTCTTTCTTTCTTTCTTTCTTTCTTTCTTTCTTTCTTTCTTTCTTTCTTTCTTTCTTTCTTTCTTTCTTTCTTTTTTTTTTTTTTTTTTTTTTTTTTTTTTTTTAATGAACTTTTAGTTCTTGTTGATTTTGTTCTTGGTGGATTGTAGTCAAAGCTATAAGGCTTTGCTTGAATGGTGATAATTCTATAACACCTAGTTCACAATATTCCACATGCCATCTCTAGGTCCCTTTCTAGCCTTCAATGTTCTCAATTTACAGATTCAATCTATATTGAAATATTAATATTTCACTTTTAGAGCCAATGGTGGAAACCAATCAAAGGCGTGCTCACAATTAAAAAAAAATATAACATGGGTTGCAATTGTTCAAAGGGTTGTCCAGAGTTATTGATTAAAGGTCATGGTCTTACTAGCAAAACTTACGCACCCGGGTTGATTGCAAGCCCCAAGTCTAAGACTTCCAATCAGCTTGTGAAACTCTCCAACTTTCTTGAAATCAACTTGCTCCCAACATCTGTACACATCATTTCACATTTGAATATCTTAATCCACTCCCCACTTTAGAATATGTTCAAAAGACTTTAGCTATTACCAAAAACTACACAAAATCAAGAACCATGCACTCTCGGCATCGAAGCATAATCCAAAGTCTACAATATAGAGCCGCGTGCAATTTTACCACTCTTACTCTCATGATTCCAATTAATCCAATTTCCTACATATTTTTCACACGCTCTAACAAACAAACAAACAAACAAACATAAATAAATAAATAAAAATCACTTTGAAACTTCTTAATGAGGTTCTCATGTGGTTATTAAACATGCTAATATCTTATGGTACAATATCCCCATAGATCATCAGCTCTTCAAATCTTGTCTACCTTACTGGATTCACATGTTAGATTCACCGCAAGAGTACTATGCTTAACCCTTAAACGTCATATGCTGTCCTGATACCACACCCAAAATCTCTTTTAAACTCCACTTTTAGCATTATTCTATTTTTAATTTGCGTGAGCTCTATTCTAAGAAAGTATAGATCTCTTTAAGGTGCTCAGTTTGGAATTTTAAAAATTCCATTTGGTATAATGGAGTGTAAGTTATGAGCAAGATTCTCTCGAAAAAAAACCCAACCCCTCGGGCTGGGTCTGACGTTTAAGGGTTAATTACGCTACAGTTTCTTCAGCATAGAATGTAGTACCATTGATTTTCTAAAGCAATGAGCTCTGAAAGAGTATACATACCATGAAGGTTGAATATATCTGAGGTATTCAAACTCAAATTTTGCAAACAATGACAAGATGCTGTCAGCCAGTATTGTACAAACAAAAACAGTTAGCCCAGAAATTTGAACTGATGTAACTTCTGGGATGGATGCTTCATAAATAATAATGGTTCCTCTAGACAGCAGCCCAGAATCTGAACAATGGAAGCGCACATAAATTTGAACAGAAGCATGAAAGATTGCAATCTCATAGCATGGCTGTTGTTGTCTCCATGGACACAACAACTCCTTGCAACCATCCAGACTGGCTCAGGACTGAACATTTGCCTGCAATCGGCTGCATGGAAAGAGATCGAATGGTGCCATGGGAGCACTATGGTAAGGTGTCCTATAATGGCGCAATTTTCAGCGCAGAAAATCTACAGGAATGTTGCCAGTGCAAGCAATTTTTGTGCATGGGGAAAATTAGTAGAAAACTAGAGCAAGTGGAATCATCATTTTTTGACTCTTCTACCGTCAGTAATGAATTTTTAAAGATGGAAATTTAGGTGTTCTTAAAATGGTGCCCTAAAGTGACGCCCTATAATCTTTGCAGTGTGTACACGGTATTGTTGTATGGAGAAGCTATTATGTACGTGACAGTGAAGATTACTCGGGCTCCATATTTGGCACTAAGCCATTTTTGGCTGCTCTACCATATTACAACTCTAACATTTGTTTTTCCTACTTTTTCTTGACCCAAATGAAAGTGCGGTAAGGGCATCCTCAATGGATGCCCTGCAATTGCTCACTCTAAAGGCCGGTAGCGGGCGCCCGCGGAGGTAGCGGGAGTGCCTGTGAGCCGGCGGCCCCAATGGTTCACCCGCCACCCGTGCCCAGGAAGGCCATCCCGCGGTCATAGTGGCTGGCTGCCGACCACGGTGGTGAGGCGGTGGCCACGCGGTGCCATCGTAGACCTTTGACCAGGATGGCGAGAGTAGTAGAGCTCACGGCAAAAATGGAAAATATGCCGAGAGGGGGAGCTCCAATAGCGGACTCGTCAGGGTGAAGGGAGCTGTAGCCTGACCGTTGGGTCGACTTTCTGGTGAACTTACGGTTAGAGCCGTTGGCAGGACCTGTTACCGAGTCCATTGAGGATGCTCTAAGGGCATGATATGGGTACCCCTCCAAAAATAGAAACTTCTTTCTTGATGAAAAAAAAATATTGAAAAATCATTCTATCTAGATGGTATTATAAGTGACATGGCTATAGTTGTATACAATCATGGGGTTAAAAAAGGAATTTCTGGCACATATATAATGAATTACACACTATGAGACGCCGTCTTAGTGGTACATGTGTCATGCCCTTGCTGAGTGACATCCATTACAACTTGTTTCCAAACATCCCTTGCCTTTTTAGAACTATAGTAAGTGGCAAGCTTAGAAATTGATCGATCAGTTTACGTAGGGTTGTGTTTTCAAACATACAAAAGTTCCCATTCATTTGTCAAACACAATTTAGATGAGATTTACATCTAAGTCGTCTGTCTTCAATGTATCGAGTGCACATCTTAATATCTAAATTGTGTCTCACAAATGAATAAGAACTTTCGTCTAGTAAGACAACAATGGGTTTATAGATTTGGCAAGCTTGTTGTGAAGTGATTTTTTGTAGATGGGCATACTATGTAAGAGAATGGACAAAATGTATTCTTTAATTATGAGTTAATAAATTTTGGATGTGAAGTGTATCTAAAAGCACTTAACGTAAGTAAATGTACCCAGTGAGTATGTACCTCCTCGGTTGAGGTGGTGTTGTGTGGGTTTTGAGCCACCTAAGGTAGGAGTGGCTAAAACCGTCCAGCCCCAAAAACCGCATAGTAGGGTTCAAATATTCATAGGAAATTATAGAATTACTCAAAAAATGTCTTTTTCTTGGGGATGGATTTGCACTAGCTTTGCAGACTATCGAAAAATAATTAAAATTTTACATCACTATTCCAAGTATGCAAAGCTGAAATTCAGACGGTTTTTGGGGCTGGACGGTTTTAGCCACTCCTACCTTACCATATGTATTTTAGTGTAATAGGGGCGTTTGTTTGCAGGTGGTGTGAAAGGCAAGGAGAATGTGGCGGCCCTGCTGGTTCCATCAATCATCTACGACAACATGAGCGAGTGGCTTCTTCGGCATCTCCGTCCCTCTGTCCGCCATTATGGAGTCAGTGCCTCTGCACCACATGAACACACACCCTGAAAACGGAATGAAAAAGGTACGGAGCCCTTTTCAATCGTTACGGCAGCAGAGTCGCTATGGCAGGAACATTTACAATCTCCGCTTCATGCAGGCTGGTTAGCAGCCAGATTACCTGTTCTGTGCGCTTATGGATCTCATTATCATACTGGTTCGGAAAAAAGGGATTTTTAAAACTGGATCATGCTGTTAGCCCTCATCAAAGTAAAGGCTTAGAATCTCGCTGTGGAATGGTGTCATATGATTATTACATTGATCTTACTGCCATGCTTGCACATGCTCGCTGGTGCAGAAAATCCGACTACAGAAGCTCCCCTTTCTGTATTTTTTTTTTTTTTTTTTTTTTTGAAAATTGAATTTTTTTTTGTTTTGATTAAGGTAGTGACACCCATAACCGTCCCAGTAAGCAAATATGGTTGGTTACAACCACAAAGGAAGCTTGAAAAAAATATCTACGGATTAGCCATTGGGAGTGAAAAATATTTGCTTTGAGAGATGAGGTTTTGTGACGAGCTTGAACTTATAAGAATATTTCAAAGTACAAAATGAACATACTTATATGCTTGTCCATAGGTGGAGCTAAAAATGACCACCACTAAAGTGTTTGTTGTCTTGTAGCAGCTTAAAACCAAGAAAGATAGTTACTATAAAAGTTAAATGGGGAATTGAAAAACGTCCCACCGTGGTTCAAAATTCCAATCTGTGGATAAACAAGGTCTAACTACCAGTTTAAAACACTATGCACTTTACACCATGACATACAACATCCATTTCCAACCAATTGGCAGTAAAGCACGCTTTGATGTACACCCATTACCGTCCCTTTTTCACAACAGTCAGCTATGGGTCTGAAAAGGTCAGCAACAGGTACAATTATAGGTCACGCCAATGGGGACAGGGATGCTTATGGCTGTCGCTACCTTAGAGTTCGTTGTGCCCTCTTTTCATGCATTGAGGATGACATATTCTCACAAAGGTACTCAACCAGTAGAAATACTTGTGTTTATTAACCCCTAAATTTCCTTGTCGCAAAATTGTCAAATACAAAATTTGACCTTCCTTTATATTAAGCTCGGAAAATCTCAATCTAAGCATTACTTACAAGATCCAACAGTTAGTAAGATCTCAAAGCTAACTTGACATTCTTCTAACATACCGGTCAAATTTGAATCGTGGATTCTCCCTCGTTCCTAAGATTATAATGGTCAAAGTTGGCAGACTTTTTCTCCTACGGGAATCTCCGAAACCCATTTCGGGTAAAACTTTTAGGTTAAAGTTTTAGGGAAATTTAGGGCTTAAAGCTTGAAAACCCAAAACTCCTTGAGAAATTTCTCTCCTTCATGATGTATTGCTCAGGTGATTGATACTTTAAAAAAAAAAAAAAAAAATTATGTGAAACTAAAAAAAGAAAGAAAGATAACCCAAAACTTCAATTTTCTATCTCTATGCATGAATGGGGGTATGGGACACTTTTCTTTTTCACTTCATACTATAGAATATTGTATCTAGCTCTATGTGGAATGTTCTAAAGCTTTAGAACTCTAAATTTCAATTGTTGAATGTACACCAATTGTGACATTGTAACATTCAATGTTTGTGCTAAGGTATTTTCGGACATTGCTAAAGAGATGATATCAACATTGTCCAAAGAAGGACTACATACATGATTGGTACCTAAAACATTTTGCTCACTAAGTTGAGGACGCCCATTCAAAATTTTGGACATTCATTATGCCCTTTTTTGGTATATCTATGTATATTTATTTCTTAGAAGAAGGTATGGAAACATCAAATGCATAAAAGTATAATAAAATGGATAATTATCACCAGAAGCTTTTAAAGCTACCTTGAAAAATTACTCCAAAGTTTGAAGCTTGTAAATACCCTTGTAAATTACCAAAATAAATTTCACCTTGTGTCACTTGTCAATTTGAGTAGGAATTTTAGTTCAAAAAATATTACAGTACTTTTTAAAATAAAAACCCAAAACTCAAAAGTATATAGTTGCCCAAATTTGGGCTTCATTCTAATCTTTCAATTTACAACTTCTTCATATAAGAATTAGTTATCTACAAAGCTCATCAATTTCCTACACCCACAATAAACTGAAAAGTAAAAATTAGAATGTTTAATTTTATCTCAAATAAGATCTCAAGAACCTATTTTGAGTTTTCAAAATCTCCAAGGGTTGATACATAGAAGATAGTGTCTATTTCATCAATATGTTAATCAGTAATTTTTTTGGATTTCAACACGAGTGGTGAGACTACTAACTCTTCTAAGGGTGAACACTGTGTTAGTCTCTACCAATCCATTGGTGCCTCATAGATAACCAACATGTTATTCTTAGAAGGCTTTGAGATACCTACGCAACAAGGTCCAAGAACCAGCCCCCTGCCCTCCCCATAGTTGGGTGGACTATGGTTGTCAGTACCACCATGGCATGAGGAATGAAACCCACAACAACCTAATTGGGACCATGAGCTCCAATCACTACGCCGAGGCTTGCGGTGCCTTAACACTTAAATATTGCAAATGTATAGATAGATAGATAGATAGATAGATAGATAGATAGAAACTCCGGTCCCTTTCTAAGGGGCCGGCGTGAATGAAGTGTCCGTTCGTAATGCTAATATCCCGATGGCCACCGGACAAGGGGAAATTGGAACAATACTACTTCCCCCTCTCGAGGGTGGACACTATAACTACGCTAGTTTCTAGCCTAGTTACTAGTGCCTTGAAGATACTTGACATAGTATCCCCCCAAAGGGCTTTGAGGTACCCATACAACAAGGTCCAAAGACCCCCCACAATAGTTGGGTTGCAAATGTATAATTAAGTGATTTTTGATGGAAAAACCCCAACTTTGAAGAACCATGTTTCTTTTCATCCAATGTTTGTTCTCAATAAAATTTGTTTGAGTGGATTCTAAATGAAGTCAATGTCTTGGTGTGAAGATCCAATCTTCATCCAAGATGGTGTGAATGTATGGCATGCGTTGTTGCGTTGGTTTTGAAAGCTTTGGTTTGTGTTACATGGAACATGTTTCACTATTCCTCCATCATTTTTTAATTTATAAAAAAATAAAAAATAAATATTGAATTTTTGTGTAAGTGTAATCTTAGGATTAACTTTACTATATTTCTTGTTGACATTCTTTCAATTGGAATAATTTTGGTATGAGATTTTCAATGAAGCTTCTATACCAATAAAACTAAAAAGATACATGTTTCTTAAAAAGATGAATGCCCTTCATTTGTTGTTGGATTTCAACTTTATTTGTTTGGTTTGGATTCAACCCAAATCTCCTTCTTGTGTTATCTTCGAAAACAAAATTCAAGATGTCATGACAATGTTGCATGCATTTGTAAGCAAGGGTCTAATTTTTAACTCTCGTTCCCAAAACTTGGGGTGGTTATACTATTGCAAGGCCATTATTTGAGAAAAGTTATTTTTTTAATACTAGAATGTTTGCAACTAAGATAGCAACTTCTTAATTAATACGTTAATTAGTAGCATTTTAGCTCCAATGTGGAAATCATATAATTTCATATTTTATTCTAAGCAATAATACATCATAAAATCATCATCATCTATAGTAAAGTCTTTGAAGGGATACACACTAAGATCAAAATACTTTATATGAAGATTGCTTCGGATGCACTTATGTTTTAGAGTGTAGATATCTAGGGATGTATGAGGTTTAACCTCTATATTTTTGTGTCACAAATTTGTCCCTTTATCAAAACCAACTCCTAGAAATCTCAGGATTCAAAAATCCCCATCCACAAATTATTTTATAGAGCCCTCTGTAGGGTGACTAGGGTCTTGAAGCTGACTTGATTTACTTGGTCATGTTTCAAATTTCAACCGTTAATTCTTTCCCTATTATAAGATAATAATGTCTAGAGTGGGGTGAAAATTTGCTCCCCAAATTCTCAAAGACCAATTAGATCACACAAAAATTTAAGGGTTAAGTAAGCTCACACAAAATAATTGATAGTTGCTATGCTTACATCAACTCCTAGTAGCCCAAACAACCATATTGTGGTTGATTGGGAATCTCAAAGGCTTGTCCTGTGTAATTTTTTAATTTAAGATTTTTTTAATTTTTTTTAATTTTTTATTTATTTTTTGGTTTTTTTTTGTTTTTTTTTGTTTTTTTTTGTTTTTTTTTTGTTTTGTTTTGTTTTGTTTTTTTTTTTTTTTTTTTTTTTTTTTTGTTTTTTTGTTTTTTTGTTATATATATGTGTATTTGAATTATATTTTTATGATTATAGTTAAATTTGCAAATTAAAGTACTTCATTTGGTCTTGTGGGTATTTATTTATAAGTGTTCAAACTCAAACACAACTCAACTTGGTTTTTTTAATAGGCAATTTTGAAGGCAAATTCTAAAGCAATAAATATGGAGAAAGATTGATCATAGACCACTCTAATAGCAAAGATAAGCACTAAATCAATTGTCCATAGTTAACAATTTTGTATATGGGCAATGATGGATCTTCCATAATTTCCTCCGTCAAACTCCACTTCTCCCCTTTAAAAAGCTTAATTTATCTACAAAGATATATTTGTTGAGTGGAGATTGTGGTGATGAATGGTTTCTTGTTAGTCCCTTGTCTCATCGTGTGTTGAAGTCAAATTCAAATAAAGGCTCCCTCCAAACAACCTTTTAATTCAAACTTGCCCAAACCATTAATCATTTTTTCAGTTTATTTATTAACCCCTAAACTACCAAGGCCTCCGATTAGGAGATTTGCGATTTCGGGCAGCCTAAGTTAAGATGTTAAAAGTAATATTTTTGCGTGAAATTTTTACTGGATGTTCCCTATACTACAAGGTGTATGTGGGAAAATTTGCAAAGTCAAACTCCACCTATGGAGTTCTCAAACGCAAATTTTAGTTTTCAGCCTTGGGGCGGGCAGAAAAAAACTTTTTATTTTTACCTTTTTTTTGAATTTTTTTTAAAAAAATCTTTTCTTGATTGATTTTGTACTAAGGTTTTCAAGTGACCCAAGTTGAAACTTTTACCAATCCTACAAGGGCACCCTTCAAAAATTACAAGAGCTAGATTCAAAGTTTTCTTTGATATTTCCATTTTTCTTTCAAAATTTGCCAAAATTTGAGATTTTGGAATTTTTTGAATTTCTTTCTTCTTGAAATTCACAAACTCAAGAAGGTATATACTCACCGTTCATTTTTCCCATAAACCATATACAATAAACGTGGTACATGTTTTACCAAATCCTTGATTTCTACCTTCTTATAGTAAATAAATTGCATGAAGGTTCAAAAAGCAAAATGAGTGTCTAAAGTTTTGCACGGGCATGCCCAACTTAGTTATATACATGGAAAAAAATATGGGCTAGATGTTTAAGCTAATAAGCATCACGTTTTCCTTTGCACAAAGTCGACAATGTTTGTTGGAAAAAAAACTGCATCAACTTTGAATGTTATGATCTTACAAATGGCTACGATCCAACGGTTGAAATTTCAGTCACTACCTCTAATAATAGTTTTCTTCAAGATCATACGGTTGAAAGTTTCAAAAAAGTGTAAAAAATATTCTCACACTCCAAAGTTTACAAGGTGGTATAGAATTGTAATTTTGGAGTTTGGAGCTCACAAAACACTATGGTAGTTTAGGGGTTAATTGTTAGAATTTTCAGTACCCTTATCAATGGAAATTCTCACACACAAATTTGTAGATCTTCAATTCATTGACAATTGAGTAGAAGTATTGTAGGGAGCTACGCATTGTGCCATATTCTTTAATTGGACCTAGTTTTGACCTCATATGGAGTTGTAAGGCTTGCTCAAAGTTATTTGCCTCACCTTTTTTTTTTACCTTGTCTTTCATCATATGCGCAGATCTTCCAATCAGTTGAGTTAATCAATTCAAATTTATAGAAAATTATATAGGGACCTCAAAAACAAGGGAATGATAGTAAAAATGCAAGATCCACTAATAGAAAATGAACATGTATTTTTTTATAATGGGAATATTCAAATTATCAATTCAATAACAATTGAGCTTGAGTCAAGCTAAATGTACACACAGATTGGGTACTTTACTGAAACTGAACAAAACTAGTTGTCAACATTTTCAAATGGTCATAGCTTACTCAATTTTTTTTCCAAATTGAGCATATGAGGTATTTTTGAACATCTACAGAAAGAGTAGATGTAAAAAAACACCTCATATGTCCAATTTGGACAAAATTTGAGTAAGCTATGACCATTTGAAAATGTTGACAACTGGTTGTTTTGTTTAGTTTCGGTAAAGTACCCAATTTGTGCTTACATTTAGCTCGACTCGAGCTAAATTGTACATTCCCATCGTAACAAAGAAACGTGTTAATGGCATAAGAAAGGCAACTTGTAGTGACTTGTCCCTAGTTATGCAAGTGTCCCTGTTTAAATTGGTAATAATAAATGATATATACTAGATTACTAAAAATTTATAAAAACGTGAAAAATATAATATTTTATTTTGATGTTATTAAAAGCACAATCTTAACAGAGACTCTTGCGTCACTAGAGATGTCGTTATGGACTGTCTTTTTTATGCCATTTCAACAAGTGACTGAACCGAACGATCAAAATAGAGTCTAAATCATAAGAGAAAGCTCAAAGAATAAAGTGGAGAGCGTCCCTTTCTAGGGGGATTGTATTCTTTGCGTATGAAAGTGATCAGGGACAAAATATCAAGTCAGTATAGGGTACGATTGCCTTGCATGGTGAGAAAATTGCACAAAAAGTTGAGTTTATAGATGAGGAGAATCATTAAAATGAGATTATTAGGTGAAAATCAGACTTTCACGACCCAAAAATACATTCAACACTTTTTTCCTTCGTGCGAGATGGTAAACTCAAAAACATTCTCCGACCAAGAATGATGATAGGGCTCTGCTATTCATGCCACGTGTCAAGAGTTAATTGGCAGAAAGTGTTCCTCCAGGAAACAATCTCGGAGGAAAATGATTACAAGGATTTTGTTGTTCGTGCGAGGTGTTAAGGGTTAATTAGTGGAAAGTGTCATTACTCCTCCAAGAGACAATCTCCGATGGAGAATGATGACAAGGATTGCGTTGTTCGTGCTAGATGTAGAAATTAATTTCTAGATTGTTTGTTGAGAATGATCCTCGGTTTTAGAATCAAGTTGTATGCAGAATTATTAAGAAACTTCAGAAAGTCTCAATATAACGAAATTGGCCTTGTAGTGACTTGTCCCTAAAGACGCAAAAATAACGTAATTGATTATGCTTCTAAAAACATCAAAATAAATTATTATATTTTTCACTTCTCTTTGAATTTTTTTGGTGTAATAAGCTATACTTTAGCCTACTAGATTAGGAAAAATCTAAGGAAAATGAAAAAAATAACAATTTTGTTTTGATGCAATTAGAACAAAAAAATTAGGAGGCACTATTTTGTCACCAAGATAAGTAACTAAAGATGTCACTTTTCAACCTGTTTTCTACTAGTAACTCTAAATCAAGAGATTATATATATATATATATATATATATATATATATATATATATATATATATATATGAAAGAAAATGAATAGGTACCGTGAAAACATTTGGGAAAAATCGTAGAACTTCTCGTATTAGTACTCTACAAGATCCTATAGGCTAGAACTTCTTTGCAATAAATCTAAGCATACATTCATTGGGTTGCTCACTTTGGACAGGATTTGGAGCTTACTCCGCCCTTTAAGGTTAAAGTCAAAGAGTTACAGGACTAAAATATATAATGTGCTTTCACTAATGGAAATGGTATTCAAAACTTTGTTATACATGACGCAAATTAATGACAAAGAAGCACCTATTATTTGTCCGGAAAGCAATTGATATATTTGTCACTATGTGATACCAATATAATACCTTGCTACATTATCAATGAATACGAAAATTGACAATAGTAAAAATTGATTTTTAGATGTAAAACAAGTACTTTTACATCATGGCCAACATGTTAATTTGAATCTGTTTTGAATACTATGTCTACTAGTATTTGGAGATTCTAATGTAGACATGACAAGTTATGTTGTAATCATTGGTAGAACCCCAATTCCGTTAAATGGTGTTTTTTTTGCTAAAATGGCACTCCTTAACTTTGTGAAAAGACATGACATTATAGAATTTGAAGGCGATATTACAAAATATGAATGACATTATGTATTAATGAGTGATTTCACAAAAAAGGTGTTACACCACAATGTAGATGCTACATTTAACTACTCCTATACTAGGAGCGGTCTAATAGTAACATTATGGGGCTCCCTCCATGATTTTGAGAACATAAAATTGAAGTACATTAGAGATTCATTTTGGGGGATTTTACAAGAATATAATAATACTCAAATCCCCCAAAGTTGATTTTTAATTAGTATACTAATCATTTCACAAAACCTAAAAATCCACACTCAAATCCCCCTGAGTTAATTATTAGTATACTAATCATTTCACAAGACCCAAATCCACACTCAAATCCCCCTGAGTTAATTTTTTATTAGTATACTAATCATTTCACAAAACCCAAATACCCACTCAAATCCCCATAAGTTGATTTTTAATTAGAATACTAATCATTTCACAAAACCCAAAAATTCACAATCAAATCCCCAAAGTTGATTTTTAATATATATATATATATATATATATATATATATATATATATATTATCATTTCACAAAACCAAAAAAATTCTGAAATCTCTGAGTGACTCTCGAATTACTCAACAGTGGCATGCAAATGCAAGTTTTGATGCCACAATTGGCACATGGCATAGCGCCATTTTAACAGAATTGAGGTTGTAGATGTCTGCTATGGGAGAAGCCGTGAATAGGTGAGTTCGTGAATAGGTGAGTTACAAGTTTCATTGCAATTTGTGAGGAGAAACTTCATGGATTCCTAGGACAGTGATATTCATTAGTATAGGTATAGTATGTAATAGGCACTTAAGGTGTATAGTGTCACTGGCTATATTTTTGAGTTAATTAATTAACAAGATGAAGCTTGTGGGGGCCTGTTTTGCCACATGGACCCCCTTGAGGGGGTGCCACATGGACTTGGGGTACATTTAAAATTGAAACATCATTCCGTCCGGCCCTGCCCCCAACCCTCTTATACTTTTTAGGGAGAGGAAGCGGCTCCAAACAGTATGGGATAAATCCCTCCAAACCGTGCAAGCCCCTTGTCCCCCTGGAACTCCCCCAGGACTGTAATGAATTAATGCCCCTGTAGGCAATTTTCAGTGGATAGTGATAAGCTGGTTCACTTTTGAAATTAAACAACATACTCTTGTCACGTAAATCTCTAACTCATGACATACAACATCAGGAAGGCCATGGAGTACAGAAAGTTCTCAAACAACATTCATTGCAGAATATCAAGGTTTAGTAACAAACTTCACTGTAAGCATGTTGCAATACATACAAGCTTTACATATGGGACTGAGTTGAGCTCCACTAGAAACTCTCACAAGTAAATAACTTGTGACCTCGAGTTTAGATATTGATGACAATTTGAAGAACGAAATCAGACTCTTGATGTTACAAAAGGTTGAAGAATTCGAGAATGATGTCCGAGCAGAATTTACTGTGCATATTCACTGTACATATGCACATCAAGAAACATTTGCAATTGACCGAAGGAAACATGGAGATTGGTAACAATTTTTTGTGGAAACGAGACTGCAAAAAGTCTTCGATTTCAATCAAATGAAGAGTACGTCTCATCGAAGAATAGAGTGCTATGAGCCCTCAACGAAATGAATGGGAACAGAGACTAGCTGTGCTTTGTTGATTGTTTCGCAATTATATCTGCAAGTGTTGATCGAGGATCGCTCACAATTATGAAAATTGATAATAGCGCTTCAAGTAGCGCTTCCGTTTAGAGCCACTGAATGGGCAAGGTGGAAAGATTAGTAAGTGGCTCGGATGGGAGTGAAGGCGCCTTGTTTCTTGGGATATTCCGCAACCACAGTCAAGTATGTGAGATCCGGCAATACTCCCGACGGCGTGGTGGTCTCTTCCCAATACTCCCACACATACTTGGCCACCTCCTTACCCACCTGCACCGCGTCCACCACCGACTGCTCGTAATGCGCCCCTGCCCACACCCGTGCTCGTTGCGCGAACGCCACGGCATCCGCAAAGGACTTGAACTCCACGTCCGGCACCGCTCCTGTGAGGGGGCAACCGGGGGCGAATTGTCCACCCCCAGACACTTTGATCGGGTTCGGTTGCGTCTTCCACTCGTCAAATATGCTCTCCAGCACCTGCAGCTCACCATGCACATCTCAGTAACTATAAATGTACATGCATGGTTAGTGAAACGTCATCTCTCTGGTTGGGCATGGACAAGAAACGGGTTCATTTTATGGTGATACTGAGCAATATGCGAGTTGGGTGATTTGGGCACCGTTGCGGCTGCAGAGTAGCTAGTGACTGTTCCGCTCGGGTATTCTGGATGAGGCGGGGTTTGACTCCAGGGACTCCAGTTCGGAATGGGAGCGTGATCTGGATCGCCAGCGCGCATGGCGCTCTCCGGCCGCCAGAACCAGAAGCCATACTGGAGCGTGGTCAAGACGATCAGTGCGTCGTGCATGGTGACTGCAAGCTTCGCGAGCGTCTCCACAGTGTCGTACAGGGACAGCGTCGGGGGCAAAGACGAGCGCGTGATGGCGCTCCATATGCTCTCAGGGAAGCATGCAACGTTCCCCCCGACCTTGAAGCACGCAGAAAACGCGGCCGTGACGTTCATCTCGGCTGTACGATTCGGATTCCCTGAGCGCCCCGCTTCCACGATGCTCGCGTAGGCTTTGCTCCATTCTGAGGAGGGGACCATGGGGGGCTTGAGGCTAGCCAGGTAAGTTTTGATGAAGCGGCGCGGCTCAGGGACGACGTAGGGGCGCGCAATGGGTATGTTGTCGAACACGAACGAGGCCGCGGCGCGTCCCGCCGGCGTGTTGTTGAGGTAGCGCCACAGGCCTAGTCGGGGATTATTGCCTTCGGCGTTGAGCGCCGATTTGACTGCTCTAAGAGCGAATTCTCGGCCCGTGCGGCGCTTCTCCAGGAGGCTGATTGCCACGGCTTCGCCCAGGCGCTTGCTGAGCGTTTGCTGCGCCTCCGTGGCGTTGAGCACTGTAAGCTGCGCATCGAGCAGATTATCGATGACGGTGACCTGTTCGAAGGGGAAGTAATTGGCCAATACTGTGTGGCTGGCGTACGCCACGACGAGGTTCTGGGAGATTTCCGACTCGGTGACGCGCTTGAGGGCGAGCAGGGAGTGCCATTGCGCTAGATGCAATTGCGCGAGCACAATGTTGGGCTCAATTATCGCGCCTGGGGATCCGCAGAACAGCAGGTTGAAGAGATAGTTCCATTGCACGGCTACATTATCCAGGACCGCTGCTCCACCCACATGTGACGCTGAGCTCATCAGAATTGCGCCTATGAGTAACAACACTCCCCGATGGGAATTCATCGTCATGGCTGAGCACCTGCAAACAATCATGCCACGATTCAATCTTCCATCAAACTTCCATCTGCATGCGGCAGCTCGATCAGTGCAGGGACCGAATGGATAAGGGTAGAGTCCTACATGCTCTCCGACTTCCTCACCGCAGAGAGTGTTGCCCCATGCCGCATATCATGTCGTAAAGTCACAATACAATCATTCTTAACAAGCAAATTGTGAGTGAACGACTCTAGAGTAAAGGCTCGGTGGTCAACTCTTTCGTACGAAACGGTATGCACGTGCATGTACAAGCACCTCCTCAGCCCCTTGTGCACACCAGTTTATGAATTTCAGTTATCCACGGTCAGCAAGCAAGTTGAGATACCATTCAGAACTCATAAAGAAAATTGGCACCTTGCATTATAAAGCTGAGAAAGTGTGGCTTTCTCTAATTAAAGTAAATGTGCTTTTATACGAAGAAGATACATATATACTGTACACACAATTTTCATGTTCTCTCGAGACACAAACAACCGACTCTTCCGAAATGTCTTATATTCTCCGCAATCCAATAGCTGCACGGCACCGAAGCTATGCAAGTATGGCCTTCCGACTAAGTACGCTTCAGCATGCTACACTCGGAGATTGAGGGAGACTTGAGCAGGTCGACTTGAGCACACCTGGACATGAACAGACTGAGATATAATCACACAAAAAAAAACTCATTGTTTGATGTACCTTGACAATCATGTTAGCAAATTGTTAGCCATTTTAACTTGTTCGAGGGTTGACAGAATTCTAATTTTACCTACAAACCTTTGATAAGGTTACTTTGAAATGAGACATGAATAAGAACTTTAGTACCCAAGGAAAGCATAAAAGCAACTCTTTGCGACTTCTTGCGCACGTTTGCTACTTTTCAACGATGGTCGTATACCATGACATCAGAGTTATCGTAGAGGACACATGGATCTGCTAGCACAAGAAACAGTATCTTCTGCATGGGGTCTCAAGAGCCTCACAATTGAGTATGAAAGTATACCCATTTCTGTAACATGTTCCCACGATCTATTTCTGTGATATTGTAAAGGAAACATTTCCCTCGTTCTCCACTCCACTTCACATTTATAAGAGAAAGTGCTCAACAATGGCTCGGATATCAGATTTCTTTGACTATAGTAGTGGAGTAAAGTCAAAGTGGATTCATAAATTATGGACTCTGTTACAATTTGCTATGAGTTTTTGTAGGTGTACTTACAGATGTTTCTAAATCTGTAAGCCCTCATTTGACACCAATAATGTTTGGGATGAGTACTTGTTACTGCTGAAGTGTGAAGCTATCATGTACGTACCTCTGGATTAAGAAGCGTGTGAAGCTATCATGTACGTACCTCTGGATTAAGAAGCGTGGCGCTCCATTGTTGATACCGCTCCATTTTTTAGCACTCTCTCTTATATCTGGCAATATTAGAATGTACAGGAAATAATTTAGAGTGCTACAATATGGTTATTGTAAATGGAGAGCCAGGTGAATTATTTGATTGATAAAATTCAACAAAATGACTTTCTTGTATGATTAGTTTGAAAACTTCTAGGGGTGACAAGGCCGCTATTCCTCATGTGCCTGTACCTTAATAGAAAGTAGCGTTCTCTTCTCTGAGTCATAAGAATAGTAACTCCTACACTCTTGCCTGTACTACACAAGAGTTGTTGATTAGTGTTACCTGCACTAGTTTACATAAACATGTTAGAGATTTTTACAATTAATCAATGGTTATTTTAGTTTATTGATCAAGATGGTAATTTTCATTAGGATTGGAGGTAAAGCTATTGGTAAATATGTATATTAAAAGTAAAAACATATAGCATTTTCAAATTTGAGAAAAGTGTAACACTAATTAACAACTCTTGTGTAATGATCATAGACATAGAGTGGCTAACGTGTTATTTTCTTTTCCAATTTCTGCACCTCTTTGCAAGAAAAAGCCTATCAAGCAACCATTATGATGCTCCAGCAAGAATGTTGGGACTTTGGGGGCTTGTAGAGGAATGTTGGACTTCTCTAAGACACGTGTAAGAAGACTGAATAACTGGTCTGGTAACACACAACAGTAATGCACTCAGAAACAATGTACCAGTAATATAAAAAACTGGATTCAATCCTTACAACCTTGGTCAACTTCTTCGATGTGTACAATGTGAGGGCCTTGACCGGCTCTCGTAAAAAATGGAGCCAATGCCAACCATAAAGTTTTCAGTTCCACAGCCTGCGTTAATGCCGGAACTAGGATCTGCCCATTACGTCGTCTAATCATTCTGCACCAACACGAGCGGATGCTTCATTTACTGTACAAAGCTCAATCGTATCAATCATTCGATAAGTTCAGCGTTGGCTCAAAACCTCACTGCAATTCCTCTTGAAATTTATGCATTCTTCCGCCACAAATTCGCTGCACAGTCCAGAAATCACTTATCAATCACCTGCACCAATGTTCAACCGCAATTGCTTGCAATACTATGCAACTGTAACAAAATACCTAAAGAGAGATGACAGAAGAGAGAGAACCTGCAGAAAATCTAGGGTTTGGGGTCCCCTATAATCAGAGTCATCAAGGAACGGCAACTTTGCCTTTCATGAAGTTGCCTTCATATGCTGCAAATGTGCACAGAGCATGTGCAGGTTCCTTGATGATGCTGTTTCATAATTCCCAACGCAATCTAAGTTTAGCAAAGAATGCAAAAACTGGAGCAACACACTCACAATATTCGTTGAGCCATTTCAGATGCTTCCCACCGTGGACTCCAAGGATAATCTTGGTAAGGACGTGATACTAGCGGCTTTCCCCGTGCATCAAAATGCTGCGCACAAGAAACACCTCGAATATTAGCAAATAAACAAGTAACAAGTTTGGTCTCTTACTGTACATTCTGTAACGAAACAGATTTGGTCACAAAAAACAAACCTGAGAGCTTTGAAGAGTGAAGGTTGGCTGCATCTTTGGAAATTGGATTGGTAAAGTAAAATGAATCTGAACAGTGGAATTCCAACACCAAGTGTCACTTTCAACTCTACACTGTCAACCTCTGATCTTTAAGCGCCATGCTCGTTCTCTCTTCGCAAATCAAGCCTACATACGGAAGCTGTTCAGAAATGTAAAGATACAGATGAACCTGTTCGATGAGAGATTCTGAGCGACTAAACATTACGGAATCAGCACAACCGAGAAACAATAGATCTCGTAACTCTAATACTTGTGCAGCATGGACTTACCAAAAACGCGAAAACTCCTGACGAAGTCAACACAGATATTTTCCGGTAGTGCGGCTGTAAAACACAATCACTATTAGACAAGACAAGTGAATGCCAAGTAGAGAAGACCAGATAGAACATCTGTCTTGATTCCAGCGGCAAGTTCACAATGTAAATGATCATTCTAAGCATGAAGTCGTTACCTACCGTGTCAGCTTCAAGAGGACGACCAAACAGTGGAAACAAAGCCTCCATAAAACTCCTCCGCAACCCAATGGAGGCACGTGCTTCTCGTTCCTACAAGAAATAACAATTATGGTTCTGCGTCTACTTGCAAACAGAAGAAACTGCTACACCCAACATCTTTTGAAATTCAGGATATGCACAAAATGCCAATGCAGACCTGTTGCTGTATAGTAAGTTGTAGTGTCGGTATGTACTCCACAAGGCACCTGTTGCGTGACAGGCTATTATTAAGCAGTGTAGAAATCATATGAACATTAGCTTCTTCACGAATACCATCATAACCCATTAAAACAACAATGACCGTGCAAAGATACTCTTCACCAATAGACGATGAGAACTCACATGTGCTCAGGCCATTCAGGAAGTTTGACATCATCAACGTCGAATACATCTCTTATAGATTCAGGTGCCACTAACTTCAATTGAGGGGCGCTTCCTACTGTTTGCCCTCTTTGTACTGGGAACTTGACCTGCATTCCAAAGTAGATGGTAACCGTCAAAATCTATGAGATAGTATCTACATGGCAACTTGCTTTGGTATCACATACCTAAAAAAGGCTAAAATTTTGAGAGGCAGCTCATCTAAACACGACATATTACAATTAAGATCAAGTTGAAGTTCCTATGAGACAGCTCAGAGAAAAAGAGCTGAAACCATTTGACATTACCATAAGAGCTTCAGAAGACTGCAGTCGACACTAAAAATAAATAAATTATACAGTGTACAGAATCATACTTGCAGCGAAATTTCGTCCATAAGAGTAGTCGCAGAGTGAGAACTATCCTCCTCTTGTCTTAGAGGAATAGCAAAGTTTACCTCCTCCATCTGTGGAACCATAAACCCCCGCACGACAAGCAGATAAAACTCAAATTCTTAAAACTCAAATTCAGAGAAATTTAAAGTAAATCCCGTTTACAGTATTTCTTACACAAAAATAAACGTGAATTCATGCATATGATGTTATCAACCTTATAAGTTCGAAAGCAGCAATCTTTAACAAACACATCAAATTAGAAAACCCACCCCCTCAGGAGTCATCGTTACGCACATCTCTAGACCCTGCATAGCACAAAAACGCACAAATTATATGAATCCAATCGCTCCAATAGCTAACGATGAAGGCCGTAGAAAGAGGTAAACCTGAATCTGAATGAAGTAAAGCTCTGAAAACAATAGTATGAAACCCTCACCTGCATAGAAGCCACTGTGCTCATTTCGAAGCGAACACGTTCATCACTTACTTCTCCAACTTTTTTCCGCTGGTATTGCATATACAAAACCCTGCAAGGATACGAACAAGGAGTAGAGCAGAACATGAGTCGGGAGTCGTGAATGCAATGCTAACACACTTCCATCATCAATTATGAAGCAACAAATGGTGGTTGTCAAAAGAGCCTACAGCCGGTTTTACAGTGACTTCAATGAACGTGTTGGACCACGTGAGCTAAATAATCTGGATGACAACACAAGCAGTTTGCACGTGATCGAAGGCAGATCTTGCTCTTTATAAAATCTTGCCTCCCCATGACCGAATCTCTGAACAGAGTCTAAATTCTTAAAATTGATTTTTTATTTTTTATCTGATAAACTTCACAGACATTCAAGACTATTCATGAAGTCCATGATCGTTGTAACCAAAAGTTTAACATAAAAGCAACACAGCACCTGCAAATTGCCAGAAAAGCAGACGAAGAAAGCCACTAACCTCATGACAAGAATAAGCTTCAAAAGCCTACTGGGATCGGTGGCTGTCCAGTCTTTCAAGTAATGGCATGGCGACAAATCCGAGCTATCAGAAAGTGGTTGAAACATATCATCACCAACGCCAAATATAAAATCCGGTGCCACGCCTATGTCATTGCCATTGTACACCACCTCCCCTGCCATTCAAGATTCCTCTTATATTAAGAAAACCATGCATTTCTAACCTACCTTGAGCATTTTCTGACACTAGAGGATGCGAGGAACGTACATTTGATAAAAGAAAGGCAGCACGGTATAATCAGCGAAAAGCGATCCAGAACAAAGCCATTGCGAGCGCCCGACCGCAGGTTTTCTACCTGTACACATTCCGAAATCAATCAGAGCTTGGAGACTGCGCCTTATACACAAAAATAGGAACCTCCAAGTCTTACATCACTTACAGGCTATTCTTTCATGTACGTGATTATCGATCAGCAACGTTTAGACCCGATTCATGAGGCTCTTAAGAAACATCGAGGCACTTGAACCCTAACATCTGACCTCCAAAACCCCTGGTCGATGTTTTAATCACCTCCGTTATGTTACAATTAATTCATCGAGATCGTAACTGCTTCTTTCAGATTGTGTAGAGATACCAATGCTGATGAGTTTATTCGGCAATCCTTGAAAAAGGCACTAGGACGAAGGAGACGGGATCCTTACACACCTTGAGAGGAATAGGAGAGTGCGTGCGCAAGTATTGCAGCTGCGCTTGTAACCAGGATGGAACAGACGCAGCTCCAGTTGTGGACGACGACGATGACGGCGGTGGATGCTGTACCATCGCCATAGCTGCGAAAAGATCGACAATCAGCTGCGCAAAAAAACACGTCGGAAGCACCCCTGTAAACAATTTCATGGGGAAAGATTAATGTCCGGCTCTGTACCCTCTATTCCCCCGGGTATCGACCGCTTACTACCCGGACTCGATGATGGTGATCACGAAAGTACGGCCCACTTTATACTTGGGTCCCAATTGAGGGCCGGCCCAAAATTTCGACCAATGGGATCACTCAAATTTTTCAAATTGAGCCCAAGGGCTTTATACTAGGGTTGGACCCGAACTCCCTTTTATCCTACGTGACGTCCTACGTGGTAGTTTTTTGGCGCCAAACTTTGGGCCCATGCGAGGCAATTGGGACAAGGTTTTACCAAGCCCAAACTTGGATCTTAGACCCGATCATGCATCTCCATCGGATCTTGTAAATCTCCACCGTCGATTGGACGATGGTGAAATCCCTAATCCCTAACCCCTGGTGACAGTAATTCGATCTGGCGTAACTTTTGGCCGATTCTGAATATGACGCCACCACATGGCAGATAGTCTACCCCAGATGGTCCTCCAGTCCTCCCGCTCAAAGCTAAATTTAGTAGCTACTGTCTGACACAATTTATGCAGTGACGATTTAGGCCCGATTGGGGGCTGGAGCCTGGCCGAATTCCGGCCCACCTTTCGGCCAGCCCCACAGCATGTGTAAAGTGGGCCTAAGTGCTCCAATTGGAGCAATACCAAATA
The DNA here is from genome assembly GCA_037043015.1 of Bryum argenteum. Taxonomy (NCBI): domain Eukaryota; kingdom Viridiplantae; phylum Streptophyta; class Bryopsida; order Bryales; family Bryaceae; genus Bryum; species Bryum argenteum. The sequence goes on from CM073322.1 coordinate 28,630,154, forward strand.
ATGGAGTGCTAAGCTTCTTAACTCATAGGTACATAATAGTTTCACATTTCCACAGTACCATGTACTCATCCGAAACATAATTGAGTATCAAATCTGGGCAGTATTTTAGAAACACCTTTAAGTCCACTTTCAGTAAATTGTAGAAGAGTGCAAAATTTATGAATCCACTTTGACCATCCTTCCACTTACTTTCCCCATGCATGAAAAGTGCTTTCATTGTTAAACCAAAAGCTTCATTCAAAAGACAACCTCAATGAATCCTTGACAACATTCTTGTTCATAGTTTTGAAAACAAAGCTAACTTGGACGGCACACCTTCTTAATGACCCTTCAAGATTAGAGAAGTCCTATTTGAGTGAATTTGAAAGTAACTTAACCCTTGATTCCATTTGAGTGCATGTTGGCTTTTGAAACCATTTGACTTCATGTTGGTCATCTCATAGAAGTATTTAAAAATATATTTGATTAGTTGTTAGAAAACTTATTCACATGACCGATCAACAAGGAGCTAAGTATTTTAGCATAACTTCTCTCAGGAATTCCGGTCCAAGTACACTCATGTAATATGTAATAGAGATGGAATGAATTGAGAGCATGATGAATGCATCTCAAGGAGCTGACAAGCAAGATACTCCGATCATGATCAAGTATTTACTGAGATTTTACTTTTTAAAATAAATAAAATATTTGTGTTGAAATAATGTGGTACCAAGCGCTTGGGGCTTGATTGAGCTTGATTTGATGTGTAAGGATTGAGAATATAATTTCTGTACGGCAGTTAAGAAAATAAAATCAACTTGTATGTGTACATTTTCTGACCATTTATCAAACTTCATTGGTATTGTTAATGTAGAGAAAATGCTACAACAACCAGGGCAAGATACAGGATAGAAAACGCCTCCAGTGTGATACTTTCAACAATGACAACTTGTGTAAGAATTTCGATTGATGGCTTCGGTAGTTCTTTACAAATTCTTGATACTGCGGGAGACATACTCAACACATGAGAGCAGGGACACAACCATGTCAGACATCTAATATACTTTGTTTCTATGCTACACAAAACTGACCCCTTCCAGAGTAATCACTTCAAGTTCGGAAGATAAGGACCAACACAAGGTGAAATGGCACTGTTCGGTAGCTCGTTAATCAGCTCCCGTACTGCAGCCAACGCTTTTAACAATATCCCCTTCTCGATAGCCAACAACTTCTCCGCAACTCTTTTCTTCGCATTTTTCTTAGCGTCAACAATCTGCACACGTTTGCATGACTCATCAACAAACGTCGAGTACAATAGTAGGAGGATAAATAAATGTATTGCACATTGCATTAAGTGATTGATTGGTTGAGCAGAATGAATACCTCTGATGTATCCGAGGATTTGTATCCTGCCAAGCGTCGTTCAAAGTGCTGCTCTAATTGGTCTAATACAGCTCTCTCGTTACATGCACTTACCTGCACAGAATTGTATCACAAGTCAGCACATTCTCTCGTCCAACTGACTTCTATAACCGCGCTTGTCAAAATGGAACCTCGCTTGGATACAGGAAGAAACCGTAACTTACAGGACAAACAGGCCCCTGGGCAAATGAGACAGTCTCCATCTCTTCAGGATCAGACAGATGTGCAAGTCGCATGTAGGGCAACATGTCTACCACCGCCTCCATTTCTTTGCCCTTGTAAATCTGAAAAGGAATAGGAAAGATTGTCACAATCACATTAGGCATCCTTCAATGAACATGGAGATTAACATGCGAAAGTGTGCATCCACAATCCTTACTCGTTGTCGGGTGATAAAAAAAAAACCTGAATGAAATGACAAGGTATGCCTATCCAACATACGAAACAACAAGTACGAAAGAACTACCTGGAAAGTTTGAATGGTCAAGCGATTGTTCTTTTGCACGATAGCCCTCTTTTGCTGATAAAGCGGGTCCTCCATGTCCAACGATGCCTACAAGGTAACGTCAGAGTGAATCAGAAACCTAACTGCATACTGAGGTATCTAATCAAATGTTGGCAAGATAACAGAAAGTGAACCACCGCGTGAACAGTCAAGAGAATGAACAAATCACATGATGCATTGCAGAAGAAACATACCTCAACTGCAAGTCGATCATAAGGATTATCTTCATCTACAAATCCGTAGTTCAACAATAGCCTAGAGTTTGGCTGGGGACCGCACCTGTTGCACCACTCATAATTGTGTTAACCGAAGAATACTATACTCCTCACACCCATTTCCGAACTATTTCACTCCGTTTGAAGTTGGAACACGCTATAACACAAGCGATCCGCGGAGTAAATTTCGATAGGCAATTGACGACATACCATACAGATATAGGATCACCGGCCTTGTAAGCACGATCAACTTCCAGCTGTACGTTATCACCAACCGCCTTCAACATCGCTTTGCAATTGCTCTTGTATGCAAGAAGTGGGGGCCCCAATGGTACTAATGCAAAACGTCTTGCGAGACTCACTCCCTGCAAAAAAGAAGAAACGAATCAATACAATTGTTCTGATCCACTAAGGCCACTTCAGTGGAAGTTGTAATTTGCTTGAAGTTTAAAGATCCACGTCAGGCTGCTCAAAGAAGCAGCCTGATAGATCAGATGAGTCGGCCGTTATTCATGGCAACATAGTTGAGGCACTCTGTTCTCATGTATACATCGTCCTTGTATCGGGCTACTTCAAGAAGCTATCAACATAGAAAAAAAGTTTCATAACTCCAAGATATTAGAAACTGCTTCACGACACAAACGTGAAAGAATAAGATTAGCATGAACTGCCCATCGTAACGATGAATGAAAGGTCTGTGATACATATAAGATAAAACACAGCTAATTATTATGCAGCGCCTTGGTCGATGAAGCATAAACCAGGATCGTGCAGGGTCTTAGATGCATTTCAGGAACCCTTTTAAGCTAGGAAGTGAAATAACTGGACTCTGCAGCTTAATAATGTCGAGACCCAAGGGAGTGGCAGTGACCTTGTCTTCGCAAGAAGTACCTGGAGATGAACAACGCAAGACTGCACAGCCACAAAGGCTTGCTTAAATATGTCGAACGAGAATGCCTCTGTTGGTAAGTCGAAAGGATATTGCTGTTCACAAAATCATGAAACCACGGTCAGAAAATTCAGAAATAACTTACTATCCATAGTACTCCCCACAAAAGTTTGGAAAGGCGGAAAGTAGAATCTGATTTGTTGCTCCCGATTAAGGTGACGGAAATACCTTGAATAAGGAACCCGCCATAAACCATACGGTATCCAGCTCTTCATATTCCCGTTTAATACCAGCCAATCTCTCGAGTACAACCTCCTACATAATCCAGAAGACAACATCACAATCGAGTACCAAGAATTCACACGATCCTAAGATTCAAAAATTGAGGAAGAAGGTCCTTTCATCTACGTCCTGCCAGAATGAGTTCATTATTCAATAACGACTAATTGGATGATACTACTGCTTTTTATTAGTCGCTGTTTGAACATGTGTAATCTCATGCGAATAATCCTGGAACAATGTCCAAGTTCTATAGGGCCCACTACACCATTAAAGTAGGACTTATTCTCAAGAGTATACATAAACTAGAAACATCAAAGCATGCACAGGTTGGCACCTTCATGGTGCTTCCTTGAAAATAATCGTTGAGCTCATCTCGGGACCACAGCAACGGCGACTCCACAGCAAGCTGTCCACGTCCTCTTTGCCTGTCAAGTTCCCGAATGTACGGGTACCAGTACGATTCTTTCCCTTGTTTTTTCTCGTACATTAAATAAAGAGCTAGACAAGCGAGTTCAGAAAGCTTGTTCGTAGTCAATAACTCGGCTGCACACAGTTTCGTAGAGAAGCCGCACTCAGTGAAGCGCAGTGACATTGAACGTGAGGGAAGAGATGAACATCAAAGCTCGTCAAACACCACCAATGGAAGATATCAAAGGCCTTCATTGAATAATCAATAGACAAGAATGAGGATGATCACCTTTCAGGACAACTAGAAATTCATGCGACCTCCACTTCCCATTACGATAATTTACTGCTTAATCAGGACTCCTAGACCTCCTAGGATCAACGACTCCCGCCGCAAATAGTGCAGATTAAACAGTCAGGGTCTGCAGATTGCCAGAACATAGATCGTGGCAAATAACTGACGTTCCAACTAACTATTTAGGTCAATAGGAAAGCCAGATCGAAGGCTTCAAGATGAATCAACAAACGTTCATACCTATTGTTTCGTCTCCTAGAACCTTCTCCAATGTAACCACGAGAGACTTTGGGACGGTTAATGCGACTTCACCAGGCTGCAAGCAGTGACACCAAGAAAATGAATTATCAAGACTAACGCAACATTGAAACTCTCACTTTGAAATATTATAATAATAATAATAATGTTTAGAAAATAAAAATAAAAATTAAACTCTGCACTCATGAATTAGGTGAACTGCATGCTCAATTTTCACTGCATTGTTACTGTGATGTGTTTCTAGAATGCGAATAGTGAGCTATTACATGCCCTATGTTGTAAACTACTAAATCACCTGCAAGTCTTGGCTGGCCACAACGTAATGTATAGGCCTCCCTTTGTCACCTTCCCACGGCCGGTGCTCCGCCAACGCTACTTTACACTCGGGCAAGCCCTGCTCGTGCATCCACTGCTTCAAATCAATTCCGCTTTCGTGCTCTTCTTTCCTAGTTTGAGCAACGTCGTGCTCGTCTTGCTGGTACACATCTGTGGTGAGCGTGCTACGAACTCGAGCACTGCATTTGATGCTGCTCGTGCTCACATTCTGAATCCCGAACCTCGGCGGGCACAAATTTCTCGCTGAGCCAAGAGAAGTGTACCGCAAGGCAGAAATTGACCTACTGGGACAACCACTTGCATTTCCAGACTGCAAACTAATTCCCGCTGCAGAGGCTGCCATGGTGTTTGCTTACTCCAGCACCAAATTCGGCACAGCCTAAACCTACAAACACCAGAGCGAGGTGTCCTGCCTAGTCCTAATCTACCCGCACATTTTCCTGGCGTCTCATGCTCTTCTCCCACGCGCAATGTCTCCGCTAAAATTCAAAAAGATAAGAAAACAAATACCGCGATCGAAATATCGCAGCAATCGGGAGCACTGAACCAGAAGCTCCAAAGCTCCAAGAAAGAGATGCAACGCTATCCACTCTCAGCCTCCCACAGTGGACGAAAATCAGAATACGTCCAGATTCTTCGTTGATTCTGCCCTCCGCGTTCGTCCACATCAATGAATGAAAGTATCAGGATGAATGTGGTCCCTCCTGGAGCCCCCCCAAACAGCGGCTCGCCGCTTCTTTTAAAATCCGAACATGCAGAGGACAGAGTTCATCGAATCTTGCCTCGCCTGAATTTACCCAGATGAATACCTGCGGATGTGGACGATGTTCATCGTGTGCTCGCTCACAGTGTGTAGAAACCCACCTCTTCCTTGAGAATTCCTCATATTCACCTAATTTGCAGGACACCGACCATTCACGGAGTGATGAGTTTCTCCATCGGTAGGTATAGTTTTCTCGATTCTGAGAAGTTGGTGAATCGTGAAAAAAATTTATGCAATTTGCTCGATGTTCACAACCCTGCCTTTCGGATTCTGTAATTTCGGTGATTGTGAGATGCGAACGGGATGCAGAAGGGGGCCCATCTGCTCCAAGGTACTGACCTCTTCGATTTCGAAGACCCATTCGTCTGCTGGTGTTTCCTTCTCATAATAATTCTCAGGGTTCATGACTGCGTACTTCTCGCAGGCCGTAAGGCCACCGTACCGAGCCTCTCGTGAGCACATGAATTGACGAGCGTCGACCTGTCTCTTCAGTATAATACTGTCATGTGCATGTAAGACTTCCACACTAAGGTAGGCGTGGTGAAAACCGTCTGAATTTCAGCTTTGCATATTTGGAATAGTGGTGTAAAATTTTAATTATTTTTCGATGGTCCGCAAAGCTAGTGCAAATCCATCCCAAAAAAAAAAAAACATTTTTTGAGTAATCCTATAATTTCCTATGAATTTTTGAATGTGGAGTCTTAGGAGTCCCGCTACTCGAACATAAAGTGCAGGCTTTTTTGCAAGGTTGTACTCCGGAAACTGTGGATTGAATGTCCCAAAAAAATCAAAAAAGGTTCACTACCTGACATAGGAGTTGTCCAAAACCGTTCAGTATGCATGGTTGAGCTGAAAATAGTGGATGGTGACAAAAATCACATGTGCTGGCACAATAGTGCATGGTGACATGAAACCGCCATTTCCACCCACAAATAGTCAATTAATCCACCAAGTTCATGGCGTAAACTGACCTCAAATGTTCCCAAAACCGGCCAATTTACCATGAATTTTTTTAACTTTGATTTTTTACGAATCACATCCGACGGTTCTACAGACCCTACCCATGAACCTATTGTGCGGTTTTTGGGGCTGGACGGCTTTCACCACTCCTACCTTACCAACGCTGTGGCTTCTGGGTTCATTCGTGATCTCAAACAGTCGAAACTCGAAGGAAGCAGGACTTTTGGACACGTTGAAGCTCTGCGTATCCATTCTCGACCTCGAGTACATGTGCGAGGCCGAAGTTCACAGCAGACTTAACTCTCGTGTTTTGATCCTGGCAAATATAGTATCCGTAAACTTCAAGAAGCGTATGCAGTGACTATCAATTCGAGAGAACATTTAAAACTGAATTCAAGCTGGGTGTAGCCAGCAATGGGTGCGTCCTCGCATTTCCACATCGAGTACAACATAACCTATCTTACATCTCCTTCAATTGTGACGAGTTCACGTAGTAGTCATATTGAATGTTAACTGCAAAAAGCCATGCAAACAATCAAAAGTCGGCTTGCCCTAACATTGATCTCCTGAGAACAAAAGTAGTAAATTGATGGTTGTGAGCTTGGATTCGAGGATGGTTCTTTTCGCAATGCAACACTAAACTGATAGCAGCACTTCCATGTTACAGGAATGTCGTAGGAAAGGTTTAAGATCCCTCTTGACCAGAATTAACACAACAAATAACAACATTGAAGTGCTTGTCATCTGCTCTATGACTCACCGCAGAAGATTCATAATACGTACTCTTGAGTAGCGAAGGTAAGCTGTGTACACTAGGAACTTGACACAAACCAAGAAATCAAACCAAGCAACAGAAGGCTCTAGTACTTGAAAGCATGTTCAAAATCAAGAGACGTGGCAATTCATTAAGAAAAATATCTCAATTCCCGGTGAATACCCTCAAAGTCACAAGTTAGGGTAACCGTCACCTCCTGAATCAGGATACCACAAATTTGGGCATCTCCTACCTTACTACAATACACGTGATGCCTAAAAGGAAGTGCTGGTGTCTACCTCTAGAACTAGTAAAACGGCTGCTTCCCAGCTATGCCCATTGCTAGGATTAGCAACCACCAAGTTGATTCGACGATCAACTTCTCAACAGCATACCACAAAAAACCGAAGGCCTTTCAGAAATACAAAATACAGAATAAGATTAGAACATCGCGATGTCATCCTTGCAAGCGAAACAGCATGCCCAAACAATGATAACAAAAGAGAATGGAACAACACATGTACGATAGAGAGGCACGAAAAGAACGAAACTCTTCCCGTAAGGAAAAAGTCGCAAAGACATCAATCGCAATTAAGAGGTAAACTCATGTTCAGTTCAGTAGTAATTATGATTCTAGAGGAAAATAGGACTGTCATCACATTACAGCTGTTGGATGCAAACGACTATGTTAGACTAACCGTAACCTCACCTGGGTCAAGTCTCACAAGGAATTTGAAGCGAGCAAAGCCTAGCAACCAACAAAAAAGGTGAAGCAACAACTGTAGATGTCCTGCGGAATGCTGCCTGGCAATCAAGTGGTATATTCTTGCAGTGTATCCAATTCCAAGCTGCACTTAAGAAAAACATGAATAATATCCTCAGTGAGTAGGCGACACATGTCACTAAGAAGGGAAACCAACCAAAGTGTGATGATGATCCTGTACACAGAGAAACATAAACTGCATGCAAGAGCCAGCAAATATTACCAGCAACGGTGCCACTTTTAAATCTTCGGCATTTAAGGCCCTTCTCCAGATTTTATCAGGTTCCGAATGTAGTCAAGGTCCTGCCGCCCAGCAGGGACATTCCGTAAGAAGACAAATCAACAAGTGGACAGGCTCTAGTTGCCTTGATAACCAACTAAATACTACTAACTACAAACACGAGCCACCACGACAAGTCACAGTTTCACTGTATCTGAACCAGAGCTCAGATGCATTCTCTGCCAAACACACATAATACAGATCTTTCCAATAAAAAGGAGCATTAGTGAGATACGGCCTTCTTGGCCAGCAGTGACTCTAGGGCTTTGTGCCGGAGTGCATCCTCTATCTGCTTCTGATCATATTCCTTGTCGCTGTGTTCTTCGTCGCTGTGATCCATTGCCTCAGGACTATCCCTCTTCTCTCCATTCGTGACACCCGCTTTAATTGCACGTTTTTCCTCTTTTCGCCTCAGCTTCTCCTCCCTCTTCCTCTTATGCCTTTCCTCTCTGCGAAGTCTCTTTTCTTCTTTCTTGCGCCGTTTTTCCTCTTTCCGTTTATCCTCGCTCCCTCTGGGCGACAGACTGTCTTGGTCATCCTCCCTAACGTCTCCACCATCCTCAGTCTCTTGTACTCTGGCTCTCTTTGGAAGATTTTCGCGAACATCAAAGTCCTCATTGTCAAGCTCCATAGATCTCCGGCCGTAATCTTCTCTCTTCCTTTCTCTGACTGGGCTCTGTGATGGCTCACCGGTTTTCCTTACTCCTCGCGTATCCGGTTGCTTCTCGGACGGGGGGCTTCTTTGTCTGCCCGCGTATCTGTCCCTGCGATCACCAACGTACCGATCCTCTTTCTCAACGATCGACTTCCTAATCTCTGTATCACGTTTCCAATTGCCACTATCCTTGCCAACCCTGTCTTCGTTCCTTCTCCCATTGTCATTGTAGTACCTATCCTCACCAAGGTTGTCTCGTCCAGCACCAGTGTTACGTTCAATTTCACTTTGCGGACGTTTCTCCTTTGGTGCTCCTGTCGGAGCTCTAGTGGTCTCTTTCTGACCTTCGTTTGCATCTTCATTATCCCAATTTTCCCTAGAATCCCGAACAGGCCTTTCGAACCCAGTCCTTCTAGTTTCTAGATCATTGTAGAGTCTTTTCTCTCCAACTGCATCCCTACCCCTTTGAGGATCTTCCTCTTCGTCATTCAAGTCACTGTGAGCCCATTTGTCTTTTCTGTCTCTGAACGTTCTATCAGCTCCTGTCTTCCTGTCCTCCATGTCACTGTACAGTCTCTTTTCTCCAGCATCTTTTGCTTCTCGGACAGGAACCCCAGTCTTCCTCTCATCTTTCTCACCATATGCACGTCTATTACCTTTCCCGTCCTCTTCTGCAGCTACTCTCCTGTCTTCAGCTCCAACAGGAAGTGCTCTATCCCCAAAGCCAGTTGGTCGTCGACTGGCGACTGGTGGCTTCTGAGGAGACTCTGAAGCTCGCGTCTCCGGAGAAATGCTAGTCCGTCTTACCTTAACCCCGGGCCGGTCCACCCTAAAGATCAAAGTATTTGTCAGATATGGCAGGGTCTACCGAACACGGCAAGAAGACTGAAAACATACGATACCAGGTCTACCGGAATATTTCACAAAGATATATATCCTCAAAACAGTTAGTCACTTATGAGGTAATAGCGTGGTGCAGAAACCACAATCGAAAGCATACCTGTCCGGACTCTTATACTCCCTCCTCATATCCGCCCCATTACGGCGATAAGGACTCCTGCAGATCAAGCGTTTTAACATCAGGATACAACGTCTGTGTCTTCCTGGTGACAAATCGATTTCAATATGACGTAGTACTGCACCGTATGAAAATACTCTCCCAAAATCGCAGAGAAACAGTCAGAACTTCCATCTACAGCACTCTTATACACAGGCATTCCAAGTAGTAACCTGGCCCGGCTTCGTGGCACTGGAGATAGAGAGTGACTTGAGGACCTTCGTGCATGTGGGGAACGTGAAGAGTAACGACGCCGCACAGGCGACCTATAAATTGGAGGAGGCTTTCTTCTCCGAATCGGTGATCGGGAGTAACTCCGCCTCGCAGTGGAATGAACGACTCTTGGAGCACGAGAAGGTCGATCTGGTGAGAAAGATCTCCTCCGTCGGCGAGGTGATAGAGAAGGGCTGCGGGAGTACACACGTCTCCTAGGAGGGGTTCTTACTGGTGATCTACAGAAAAAAGACAAATCGTCGTATGTAAGGCCATACAATGACGTAACACCATCGTAAAAGTTCTCGGAAGAAGTTTAGTCAATTTAGTCCTCTATGTTTGTAAACATCTAAAAGATAAAAAGACTTGTGTAATGACTTGGCCATCTGTCACCCTTTTTTGTTCATTTTTTCAAGATAAAATTTATATGCGATGTACAGAAGACCATGTAAATGATAATTCCCGTACAAAGCGAAGTGAACTCCAGCCCGCTTATTGAGAAATAAAAACAAGTATCAAAGAATAGGGCCGCTGAAAACAGACCATCCAATCTGAAGAAAACCCAGTTCGTTAATCTTGAGTGAGTAAATACCTGGACAAGCTAGAATCCGAAGAATGCCTAGAACGATGACGCTGCCTGTAATTTCTGCACACGCAAAAAGTCTTCAATTAGACAAAAAAGGTATAGCCCATCATCAGCACCAGAGGAAGGGAGACAAAGAAAAGTGAAAGACAATATAACAACTGCTGAGCCTGTAAAGATGAGATTTACCGGCCAGGGGGAGATCGACCTCTGCTGACCGACCTTCTGTAACTGCTGCAAGGTCAGAACCATACTCGTCAAGATCAGAATACAAATGCAAAGAATCACAGCGTCACAGAGGGATATACGACTGGAACTCTTGCAGAAGGACGCAAAGTGAAAGTTAAGGATTCTCAGCTTGGAAATTCTCTATATTTTCATATCTAGTTGGTAAACTAGGCGTTCTAACGAAAGTTGATATTTAGACGTGGGAACACACACTAAAAAAGATGTTTAACTGACTAGCGAAAGAAAAAGCCGTGTACCCGTTTCCTCGCCCTGTTCTTCGGTCGTCAGATAGTTTCGAGTCCCGATCATTCTCTGCAGAACCTTTAGCTCCTCTAGCAATTCTTGCAGCTTCTGCTGCTGCATCCTGGAGATGTAAACAAGCCCTTAGTACTAACAAATTCTCAATCAAGAGTAAATAACTTTCGTTAATGCATCGGCCAAGCAGGATTCAAGGGCTGTAAAGCATGAAAGTGCTTACCTTCTCACGTTGCCGTTCCTCCTCAGCTTGCTTGTCCAGTTCCCTCTTGCGTTGAAGTTCAGTTGCAATACGCTCGGATTCAATCTGTTAGCACATGTTGACTAGGTGAGCAGATGGACCAGACCCTAGCAGGGAAAACCGACGAGAAGATAAGAATATCGTAGTAACGGGATAAACGCTGATATTCCTGACTTAATAATTAGCATGATCATCCACCAGCACATGTAATAAAAAAATTTCTTACGAATCGACTTACGATTACTCTCGTCGAAAAATTACAGATAAGGAAGTTGAAGTAGACAAACGTTACCTTTTTCAGCCGTGTTTCTTCTGCCTTTTGGTCTAAGAATTGCTGTGGGATACCACTCACATTGGACTGAGCACTTATCAACAAGCTCCAAAGCTCCTTCATAAACTTTCCGGTATTTTTCTCCATGAAACCCGTGATTTGAATTTGAACATGTTTCCCATCTACATTCTGTTACGAAAATCAAGATTTACGAGTATTAGTTCAAAATTTTGAAAAAAAAACAAGCAGAATTAAATGGCATGCACACATTCACTACATAGCATGCTTATCATAACGTTAACTTGCTCATGATGTGACTTATAAGAAATTCACCCACCTTCTCTTCAAGCATACCACATATGAAATTGACTAAAACCTCATCTTCAAAGCCAAGCAGCTCGGTCGCTCGAGTAGCTACCCAGGGTTTTATAACATCCATTTGAACCTTTGAGGTGTCGATCTGTAAACAGGGAGTCCGAGCACAAAGATGGCCATTAAGTACACTAATATAGATAAAGTACAAAGGATGATCAGTGTTTGATCAAATTACCGATTGTTACAGGAAAGAATAACTGAATTAATACCACGTGAACACTTTACAAAAGTGGTACTGGAATCCGTATATGCATGTAAGAAGGACTTATACTATGCACACTCACCGTTATATCAAGCTCCGGTGCAAACTTCTGAGACTTCAGTAACTTTTTCATTTTATTTGAAAAACGTGTATCCTGATCAGCAGATGTTCCCTGCTCAAGAGAAAACAGACGCAGGGTTATAACCCTAAACTGTAAGATAGAAACGGTAATAAGAGAGGAGAGAGAGATGAAAGGCAACTGCTGCAGTACACAGAGTAAGTCGCGTATCCACGAACGAATTCGTATGCTTACTTCAATGGATACAAAAGCAAACAGAAAACTTGTAGCTAGGTAAAACATCAAATCGCTAAAGCACTCTCCGTCACAGACATATGAAAAGTACTTTTCTAGTGACAATATAGAGTGATATAATTCATTCCAGAAAAACTCGTCCTGGCAAATGCCAAAGCAGAGCAAAGACACGAAAACTACACACACGACCTAAATTCTGGTATGTCCGATATGTCCTAAATTCCAATATTTCCCCTCAATATGCTGTTCTTCTCTGTGTAAGAAACTGACACTCCATTCTCACATACTCATTTACACGTGCAAGTCATCACAATTCCGCCTCAAACGACTTCGCTCAACAAAAATCTAATGTGAACTTCGACAATCAAGCCGTCGCAAAGTAAAGACCTATATCAATGCATCAACGATGACATTTTCATCCATTCTGCCGCAGCAAGAAGTCGTCACTACATTACACCTCAGAAGACTGCATCGGTATATAAATAAAAATGCCACAATCCAGCCATAGTTAGGGCATTTGATATCAATCAATCCTCGACGAGAATTCAAAGGCCTGAGCCTAAACTACAGCGGCAGGACAACACAAGCTAGGGCATCGAATGAAGGGGCATCCACGAAGCAGACGGGTGAGGGACAGGAAAGGAGAGCAGAAAGAGGAAATGAGCGATGATGGATTGCAGGGATGGAACGCACTCGAAAGAAACCGCCGCCCGACATGGTGAGCGTCGGGGGAGAGGGGCGCCGTGAAGACTGCAAGCGTTAGGGAGCCGAAGAAGCGGCGAGGCAACGAGGCATGCCCGATGATGAAAGCTGGCTGCAGTAGCACCAGCACCAGCAACAATAAAACGGGGGTGAGGGATGAAGCAATGGGCAATGTAGGGTTTGGCGTGCTTCAAAGCACGCTCGGATTCGGAAACACAGGGTTTTCTCCCGCGGGGAAGGGATTGGGGCAACCCTCGCCACTAAGGGCGGGACAGTGATGGACCTGCTCCTCCCTGCCCGCCTGATGGCCACTGCCCGGCCTTCACAGATATTATAAGAAGTGAAAAGTAACAGGGCAGCAGTTAACCTCTTGAGTCGAAAGCCCCCCAAACTGCCATAATTTCTATAAACCACCCTCTTTCAATGTTAAATTTAACTCTCAAGTATGTATTCGTAAGATCTTGTATCTAACTTGTCCATGTATGTGTGTACTATAACTAAATTTGAAATTCTTTACCAATTGTGAATTCATAACATTCAAAATTGAAAAAAAGTCTTTTATCCCCTTTTTGCGAAATGGGTTCGAAGTTTTTTGTGAGCCCAATAAACCAACTTTAAGAGTAAATTTGAACTATGGCTCTTCAAATTCTAGTTCCTAAGTGAATTAGGAACATGTCTATGCAATTTTACCCTCATGCGACCTATAAAACCTAAAGAAATGCTTGAATTTTCACATGGAGGTATGCTGAAATTCAACTTCAAAGGCCCCTTTTTGATGATACAATGGCATGTTTACAATAATTGGATGAAATATCCAAACAGTGAGATCATGCCTTGAAACCTTCTTTCCAAGTACAAAAACAAAACTTGAAAAAAAGTAAAATCTCAATTTTTGGTGAATTTTTGAAGTTCATGCAATTTTTTTTATTTTGGGCAGATTTTGAGAATAAACGAGCATATACCATAGTTCGGACAGTTTTGGGCTGATTTCAAATAGTATTTCCAAACTTTGACCGTAAATATCTTCTGAAGTATTGTTACCCGCCACGGCACCGCGGGTATCATTACCAAAGACCAGTAGCCACGGGGAAGACCAAGACTTAACAGCCACGGGGCTCGAGGCCGAGGCGGTGATCAGAGGACCACGAGGATCGAGAACAGGGGCACAGGGAGTTAAGGCCGAAGCACAGCGCAAAGAATTAGGTTTTATTATAAATAGAGGAGGAATTACACAAAAGAGTAGTTTTGTATCACACGGATTTTAGTGATAGCCTCACGAGCACATTTGCTGCGACTTGTTGTAGCCAATTCGGCATTTCACGGATCAATGTAATACGGACTCAAGTCCAATTCCTACTCTCTTTTGTCTATCCCTAGAACCCTTCCTTCTTTCTTCTGCTGTTCTCTACCTAACTTCGATACTCACCGTGGCGCCGAGAACGACCCGTGTTGGCTGTGTCTCCATGCGAAACGCAACACCGTCGTGGGAGACCTCCTCGTTTCACCTTGTCGCTCTTCGGAGGCAGTAGCCTCACCAACAAGGACCTTGGCCGTGGAGACAGAATCGGGGTGACACTGCAAGGTCGTAACCCTGAAGTGCTGTCGGTTCCCACACACTCACCAGACCTCTTACCACGAAAGTCCCGCCGACGGTACTAATCTGTCTATTGATTACGAGCTAACCGGTCAACGGCCTTGGAATCCTACCCTGCCCCGGGCGAATCGTGGTAACCGCCACATACCCGCCCTCCTCATGTCTCTTGTCCCCTTCACCCCCCCCCGGGCCTCGGGCACCTCCATACCACGACCCCGGCTAACATTTTGGCGACCATCTTTGGGGATGGAGGTGCGGTAAAAAAAAAAAAAAAAAAAAAAAAAAAAAGAAAGAGAGATAGATAGAAAGAAAGAGATTTTTGGCTATGAGCACAGTAGGGAAGGAAAATGCCCTCGAAAAGACACGCCGCGGAAAAAGCCGTGGAAAATATAGTTGCGGATATGGAAGAAATCGCAAACACGAAGATGAGACCAGAGAATTACTGCAATGGATGAAGCAACAAATGACGGATTTAGCGGCCCAGAATGAGGCCACGAATGCTAAGTTGGAGTTGCTCAGCCTGAAATATCAAGACATCCAGGGTAATGTCGCCCCCGAGGTTATTGCTTCCACGCCAAGGAGCGTGGGAGAACCAGCAGAAGCCGTGCGGTCGGCCACCATACCTCGGGGGAACAACGCCGCGCCCACTCAAGTACCTCGGGAATGCCATCACCGGCACCAGTAGCGGTACCCACGGGACTACCCACTGTGTCACACACCCCAGGGAACCTTGACGCCCATGCCAAGTTACCAAAGATACCGTACCCCGTGTTCGATGAATGTGGGGATCTAGATTGGCACGTCAGGAGATTTAAGGTAATAGCACGCACAAACGGCATCTTTCATGCCACGGACCTACAAAACATTTTTGGCACCACGCTCCAAGGGAATCATATCAACTGGTACATTGACTTCGAATCAGAACATAGCAATGCCAGTTGGGAAGACATGGAGCGTAGTTTCTTACACAAGTTTAGAAAACTTAAGACAAGTTCGGAAGTTCTCCGAGCATTGGGATCAATTACGCAATCCACGAACGAGCCTGTGGATAAGTTCTATGATCGATTCAAGCAGTTGGCGGATAAACTTAGCCAACGACCCGAGGAGGAATATATGTGCGAATGGTTTAAAAAGGGGCTACTTCCGTGGATTCAACAGGGCATTGTCATCCGTTGCGTTAAAACGTTACCGGACATCCTATCCGCGGCCAATGATATTAGTCGAGAGCTCACGGCTCTCAAACAGACGCAGGCGCCCATACTACCATTACCCTCAACGAGGCAGGATGCCAGATTAGCACCCCCGTTGTGTGACACTTGCGGAAAATGCACCAAGGGAGGTGTTGGTACTCCACCAATGCGCCTCCACCCCAGGATCCAAGGCGTTCGAGGAATACCATGGCCGCGGTATATCCCGAGGAAGTCAACGTGGACGCTGTCCAACCCGGCCGTGCTGATGCATGCTGGGAATGCGGCGGCCTAGACCACCGAAGAAGCCAGTGCCCCGTGTTCAAACAGAGGTGGGTACAGAACCGAAACAGTAACCCCCCTGGGCCCCCAAACACAAGCGCCGCGGCACCCAGAAGAGGGGGAGTGACATTGACCGAGGTACACGGGCCAGAAACAAATGTGTCCACGATATCAGCCTCCGCGGTAACTACGAGATCCAAGGCAAATTCCCCGAACCACGTGGTGGAACACAGGAAACCGTTTCCGGAAAATCACTGGGAGCGGCTGCATAATCTGAGAAAAGATATGCAGAGAGACCTGGAGACAACACCTACGGAGCAAGAACGTGCCACGGACCATACTTTGCAGCAGATACTAGATACTACCAACGTAACCCTCACCTTGGCAAAACTAGTACAAATTAGCCTGTTGCAAAGAATACTTACAACGGGCCATGGTGACCACAACAAAATCAGACCCCGCATTCGTGGAGGTAAATGCTACCACCTTAGACCCGGACGCGGCGGTGATACATGTTCAACTAGGAGGTCAAACGCTAACCAACGTCCTCGTTGATGGAGGATCGGGCGTGAATGTAATGAGCAATCATGTCCGACAAGCACTCGGGTTGCCACAACCTCGGAATGCCCGTTTCATACTACGCATGGCTAACGATGCCCCCGTGACACCACTGGGAATTCTCACCATGGGTGGAATTACAATACATGGGGTATCGACACCGGCAACATTTGTGATTATCGAGATGCCTCACGATAGTAGTTTTCCAGTTATACTAGGAAGGCCCTGGCTGCGTGATATGCAGGCAATCCACGACTGGACCAAGAATCACATCCGCATTCAACGCCACGGGCGAACCGTGGTAATACCCGTGGATATTTGCCTTACCCGTGCCAAAATGAGCCAAATCAGAACCTCATCAGAAACTGACTGGCCGGAAGAATTTACCAATGAGCAGGAGGCCCTCGTACTCCACGTACATCCCATTCTGGTACCCGTGGCAGAGATACACCTAGCCAGTCCGGTGCAGGAGGAGGAGAAATTAGACATCCCCAATCACTTCACCCGTGAGATAGCCGAGGAAGTAGTGGTAAACGCTGTCCCCGCCAAAACAGCGTTACACCACGAGACTATCACGGGATGGACGCACGGGGCCAAGGAGAGAGTCCAGCTAGTCAACCTCGGAACGGAGGATGAACCCAAATACATCAAAATTAACACCGATGCACCGCCAGCCATCAAACAAGCAGCCATTGCCTTGTTTCGCGAGTATCGAGATATATTTGCTTGGAACCACGAGGATCTGAAAGGCATATCCAACGCCTTGGCCGAGCATACAATCGATCTCATCCCTGGAGCCACCCCGGTGCAACAACGACGATATAGAATGAACCCAAATTACGCTACTCGGGTCAAGGCCGAGCTCGACAAATTACTCCACGCAAAGTTTATCTCACCCGTGGACGCGGCACCATGGCTCTCACCCATGGTCATCATACCCAAGAAAAACGGCACGTTGCGCATCTGCGTGGATTTCCGGAAACTTAATGCGGCAACAAAAAAGAATCACTATCCGCTCCCATATATGGAGGAGATCATCGACGAAGTGGCTGGACACGAGATGTACTCATTCTTGGACTGTTTTTCGGGATACTACCAAGTAGCCATGGCAGAGCATGACAAAGGCAAAACAGCCTTTTCCACGGAATGGGGCCCGTACCAGTTCGAGAGAATGCCCTTCGGAGCCAAAAACGCACCCATGACATTTCAACGTGTCATGGAGCTAATATTTAGACCATACCTTAAACGATTCTTCCGCATCTACCTAGATGACGGTACCGTTTACGGGAAAATGACAGACCACGTCGAACATCTCAGACAAATCTTCCACGCCTGTAGAGCCAACGGGGTAAGTCTCAACGCGGATAAATGCATGTTTTTGTACTTCGCCGGGGTGATCCTCGGGTACATCGTATGTAAACATGGTAAACTACCGGACCCCGAGAAGATCAAAGACATCCTGGGCATGACACCACCGTTAAATCAGAAGGGTGTACAAAGACTGTTGGGCTTGGCCCAATTCAACCGCATCTACATCGAAAAGCTGGCGCACATCACCGCCCTGATAACCGCGTTGAACCACGCCAAGTATGTCTACCCACGGGACTGGACACAGGAAGCACAGACAACATTGGAAAAAAATAAAACACGCGTATTCCAACGCACCCATACTCATCGCCTCGGATTGGTCCAAACCGTTCCACGTCCACACCGACGCATCCAACATTGCCGTGGGAGTAATGTTAGCCCAAAATATAAATGGCAAACACGATCAACCCGTGGCTTACGCCAACCGACTACTCAACCAAGCCGAACGAAACTACTCCACCACGGAACGGAAAGCCCTGGCAATGATCTACGCTGTCAAAAAGTTTAGACATTACCTCCTCGGAAAGAAATTCCGGTTCATGGTCGATCATCACAGTTTGTCGTACCTCGTCAACCAAACCTTGGTCACAGGGCGAGTAGTACGATGGATTATGATACTACTCGAATACGATTTCGAAGTAGTATACGTCCCCGGGAAGCGACACATCGTGGCCGACTACCTGTCCAGAGACACTAACACCACCGCGGAAGGAATCGATGATTCCTTTAACGAAGCCTACGTACAGGCCGCGCAAATAACAACGGATCCCGAGGAATGCGGGGATGATTGGAGGGCCAATATTATTCGGTACCTCACCACGGGCACCACCCCCGGGGACTTGACCGGAGCACGCAAGATAAGTTTCGTACAAACGACCTTGCCATACACCGTGGTCCGAGGGATACGATACAGACGGGGGCCTAACCAAGAAGTTCGATTGTGCGTACCAACGCAGCAACAACGGCAAATCATCGAACACCTCCACGATGGACCCGCGGGAGGACACCAGGGCCCAGACACCACGATAAAAAAAATATTGTCCGCCAAATACTGGTGGCCAACACTGCACAAGGACGTGTTCACCTACGTCAAAAATTGCCACGCCTGCCAGGTCTCCACGACGAATTTTCAGCACCAAGGCAAAGTACCGTTAAAATCCATACCCCCCTGGGCCCCTTTCAAAGATGGGGGCTGGATTTCGTGGGACCAATCAAACCAACGACACGCCATGGGTACAAATATATCCTCGTAGCCACGGATTATACCACAAAGTGGGTTGAGGCTAAACCCCTGCGACCAACACCGCGGTAGTCACAGCCTCGTTTATCTATGAAAACATAATTACAAGGTTTGGGTGCCCCCTGGAGATAGTATCGGACCAAGGCACACATTTTGTGAACACCGTCATCCACGACCTCCTCGACAACCATATTATCAAGCATCGGACTAGCACCGTGTATTACCCCCAGGGAAATGGGCAAGCAGAGTCGACAAACAAGACATTAATCAACATGCTCAAACGATTTGTGCATGCCAACCAGCAGATCGGGGGCGATTGCTTACAAATTGCGGCTGGCAAGGCATACCGCGCGTGGCCATCAAAACCGCCACGAATGCCACCATTTGAAATGGTCTATGGCACTCAACCACTCTCGCCCACGGAATACATCGTGCCGACATTTCGAGACTCTCCGGTAGGGGACTATACACCGCAGAATGCGGGCGCACCGCATCAACGACCTCCACCACCGGGAGGAAATACGAGCCACGGCGGCTACACACGTCTTTGCACAAACAGAGGACCTTGTCACCAAGTATTTCAAGGCACGCAACCCACGAGGATATTCCAAAAAGGTGACCAAGTACTTTGGTGCCCCAGGGACCCAAAACTCAAGCGATCAAAATTTGAATCAATATGGCACGGTCCATACACTGTACAACTGGCGTTACCTAACAACACGGCACTCCTCGTCAACGGTCCAAATTACGACCCCCACGCCACCATCGTTAATTCTGCAAAGTTAAAACAATATCACACCACGACGCCACAAATCACAACAGCCCTCAGCCTCCAAGATATTCACGCAACCCTGGCGGCCGAAGCTACAAACGTGGACGATAACCCCGGCACAAAGAACCTTCCGAGTGCGACCCCAGGAAGCCGTGGACATCCACACCAAAGTATGTCACGACCAAGGCATCAGGTCACGCCAGATACAAACCCGGGGGGAGAGCCACGGGAAGACAAGCACAGAATCCGAGGAAACACGACACCCACAGGTCACCAGGAAACAAGCCCAGGGACACACCGACACCACAGCACAGGTGCAGCGAACAACCCCATGGGACTTAGCCGCGGAAGGGGCCTCCCCTGCCTCGGCCATACCCATCCACATCCCATGTGCATACATAAACCACATCCACGTCATCCATGGCCAAAACTCAGAGGGTCACAGTCACCACCCGACTACCGAGGCGTGGCAAATCAGTGCCATAATTACCCCCCAAGATCTTCCCGAGGCATCACCACCCGATTATACTACCGAGGCATCATTACCTGATTATACCGCCGAGGCCTCATCACTCCACATGATAAAAGCAGACACCGCCGCCACGGACAGGTCTCTCATTATCACCACTCTCTCACTTCCGCAGTCAGTGAGAGTTCAAGTATCGAGGGTTTTCCCAGGGAGAAGGCTCATTCTCGTATTTCCGCCACCGCCCTTGCCGCTCAGCATCTGTAGTTTTGCACACCCTCTATACTCCTCGCTCGCACAAAATCGCTTTTTTTCGGTGCAGGTCGCAGCAGCTATGGCGCGTGGTGCTCCCCGGGATCGCAAGCCCCTGTACGTTCCCCGACAGATTGCCGAGTGGAAGAAATACCCCGATGCGGAATGGCTCACGCAAGCGGGGCTGTTTCGCTACGCCAGTCACCTCCGCGAAAACATCGATCTCGGTCGATGTCGCGCATTCATCGCCTCAATGCGGGAGAGGCAATTGGCGGATCCCAGCAACAGGGACGTGGTCGGGGTCGTGGAGGGGGTCCTCGTCCGATACTCCCCGAGGTACCTCTATCAGTTTTTTGGGTGGGATGGCACGGGGGTCACGAGCTGGGCATCACACAGCAGCAGTTTTCCGCAGCCAGACACCATGATTTACACCCACGGGTACCCAGCACAGGGGGACGGCAAGTTCGATGTCTACGAGATTACTCGTAGCAATCCAAATTTGCCCGATCCATGGTTCGGCAGGATCCGCGGGATTCTTAGTCAAGTATTTTTTCGGAACGACTGCAACGCAGTCCACCCAAATCAACTCGCATTGTGCGTCATGGCGGGCCGGGGAGAAAAGATCAATTGGGGTAAACTCGTGGACGGAAACGCTGTGAGCCAAATCCAAGGGCATGTGTACAGCGATGCGTACGAGAGTCCCATAGCCCCATTTCTGACGCAGTTCATTGGCCACTTTCTGGATTACCACAGGGCAAACCATCACCCGTGGACCCTGGGTACCTTCTTAGATGTGCAGCGGGAAATCGCCGAGGCTGCAACGCCAAGTACTACACCGCCACACAGAGGCAAGCGCCCACGTACCGAGGAAGCCGAGGTAGCGGAAGCGAGCCCCGGAGGGTAGCCAAGACGTCCACGGTCACACGCGATTCGGCTCTCGGCCGCAGCGTTTGAAGTATGCGAGCGCACCATGGAGACATGCATGGAGGACATACTCAATTTCCTCCACGCCACCGAGCAAGAAGCAGCAGAGACGGCCACGGCCAAATACAAGGAGTGGGAGACCCGCACAAACGCCACACCGCCCCCCTAGTTCGGACCACACAAAGCCGCGACACACAAAACCATGGCGGTTACAAGTCGGAAGTACAGCCACATTGAGCAACTCAAGGGCGTGTAACATCCCCGTGAAATCAACTCAACACGAGGGATTTGGAGCTACAGGCTGCCACGGAAAGGGCCAAGTCTTTTGAAGACCAGGGTGCCAGAGATCGCGAAAGGATTGAGCGGCTGGATCGTCAAACAACTGAACTCGTGGTGCAGTGTAAGACACTGACCGAGGAATTGGCACTTAAATCCACGGCCCCGACACCCAGCCCCATGGACGTGGAATCGATACAGCGGCACCGCCAGGAGGTGGACGATGCCCGAGAAAATTTTGAGGCCAACAAACTGGCATGGACGAACCACGCGGCCCAAGTGATAGCCACCACGGCCTACCAGCTACTGCGATCCACACCTCCCACGTCCGAGGAACCCCCTGCATCGTTTCTCGATCAGTGGACCAGCGAGGCACTAATCACGTTGGACCTCGAGAGCTCCGACAACAACTGGGGCAGCCAAGGAGAGCCATTCCTCGGCGAAGAAGAGGAGGACAGGCACCCCCAGGAGGAGCCGGAGTTGACACAACTCCGGACACACACCCACGAGGAGGATTATGATGCACAGGAGGAGGACACCCCCGCACAGCAAACCCACACACATGCACAACACAGGGACATGGACGCGGACTCCGGGGAAGGGATGTATGACTTCCCAACACAGATAGGAGAGGAGAGAGTGGACATACCCGAGGGATTTACAGACCACGAGCAGACCCCACACCAGTCCCCGCGGCAACATACCACGGCAAGCTCCCCGCGGCAACATACCACGGCAAGCTCCCCGCGGCAACATACCACGGCAAGCTCCCCGCGGCAACATACCACGGCAAGCTCCCCGCAGTACCATCTCCCAGTCCTGTCCCCCCCAACACAATACGAGTCCCTGGTCAGACAGAACGCTGACGGGACTTACCCGTGGCCAAGACGGGCCGAATCTCCCATTTCTCCCTCGAACCCCCTGCCAGTGTTCTCCCCATTGCGAACGAGGCCTTCCCCGCAGTCCCTGGCCCGGCACAGACAGGTCCTCCTCCAACAGGAGGAACACGAAGGATGGAACATCGAGGACGCAGACGAGGGTGGGGATGAGGCCTCGGATTCAATGCACTTCGTATTGAAGTACTTCCACGAGCACCCCGATCTCGCGGCACACTACACAGACCCCGAGGCGCAAGGACGCCAATGTCCGGCATGCAACAGGACGTTAGGAGGCACGGTGTTTGATGTGTACACTCATGCACTCAATTTCCGTGGCAATCACGTTCTAATGCACCGAGCCATGGCCGAGGCGCTTCGACGAATCCACAATGATGACGAACCTCCTCGTAGCGGTCGACAGCTTCCCCGGGAGCACGCCAGGCCGAACAGGAGGCCCGCCCCCTCGCGCCGATAAACACAGCAATTCGGGGACGAATTACACTATGCGAGGGAGGGCAAAATGTTACCCGCCACGGCACCGCGGGTATCATTACCAAAGACCAGTAGCCACGGGGAAGACCAAGACTTAACAGCCACGGGGCTCGAGGCCGAGGCGGTGATCAGAGGACCACGAGGATCGAGAACAGGGGCACAGGGAGTTAAGGCCGAAGCACAGCGCAAAGAATTAGGTTTTATTATAAATAGAGGAGGAATTACACAAAAGAGTAGTTTTGTATCACACGGATTTTAGTGATAGCCTCACGAGCACATTTGCTGCGACTTGTTGTAGCCAATTCGGCATTTCACGGATCAATGTAATACGGACTCAAGTCCAATTCCTACTCTCTTTTGTCTATCCCTAGAACCCTTCCTTCTTTCTTCTGCTGTTCTCTACCTAACTTCGATACTCACCGTGGCGCCGAGGACGACCCGTGTTGGCTGTGTCTCCATGCGAAACGCAACACCGTCGTGGGAGACCTCCTCGTTTCAGCCTTGTCGCTCTTCGGAGACAGCCGCCTCACCAACAAGGACCTTGGCCGTGGAGACAGAATCGGGGTGACACTGCAAGGTCGTAACCCTGAAGTGCTGTCGGTTCCCACACACTCACCAGACCTCTTACCACGAAAGTCCCGCCGACGGTACTAATTTGTCTGTTGATTACGAGCTAACCGGTCAACGGCCTTGGAATCCTACCCTTCCCCGGGCGAATCGTGGTAACCGGCCACATACCCGGCCCTCCTCACGTCTCTTGTCCCCCTTCACCCCCTCCCCTGGGCCTCAGGCACCTCCATACCACGACCCCGGCTAACAAGTATGAATATGCCCAAAATGTAAGTCTTCTACTATTATTATTTCAATAGAAAACCAATTCTAGTGATAATTTTTTGTTTTAGATTTTAAGTTAGTATTTTATAATTAACAAAAAAAACACCTTCAAGTAAGAATTCATCAACTTTCATAGTATTTCATGAAACTATGTTATTTACCTGATTGAAAAAATCTTTAAAAATATCTACTTATGACATGTAATTATATTGAAAGAACTCCAAAATTAAATGTATCATTCTTCAAATGATTGCATTGTACTAGAAATAGAGCGAGAATTTATAAAGAATGCAAATAAAAAATGTATTTTCTTATACCTAGAATAATAAGTCTTTGCTACTCTAGACGATGTCTTCTTCTTCCACTTGAGAGATAGATAGATAGAAACTCCGGTCCTTTCTAAGGGGCTGGCGTGAATGAAGTGTCCGTTCGTTTTGCTAATATCCTGATGGCCACCGAACAAGGGGAAATTAGAACAATACTACTTCCCCCTCTCGAGGGTGGACACTATAACTACGCTAGTTTCTAGCCTAGTTAATAGTGCCTTGAAGAAACTTGACATAGTATCCCCCCAAAGGGCTTTGAGGTACCCATACAACAAGGTCCAAGGACCTCCCACAATAGTTGGTGGAGTATAGTGGTGGGCACCACGCCGGCATGGCGAGTAGAACCCACAACCTCCTCATAGGGGGCCTAAGCCCTGACCACCAAGCCAAGGCTTGTGGTGCCTTTTCCACTTGAGATATCTACACTAGGATTGAACATCTATATGTATACGTTGCATTGCTGTAATTTCTTGTCAAGTTGAGAAATTGAGAACAAAGACAACTTTCAATGAGTGTAATGATTGAGCTTATTGTTTTATATCACATATATTTGTACATGTTCCAAAAATAAAATATGCTCTTCTATGCCTAAAATCTACATTTTATAATTATGTAATTTTTGACAATTTGATATTTAAATCCAATACATTTTTAAGCTTTATATTGTGTATGCTATACTTTTAAGTTTATCAAAATCTTTTAAGCTTCATAAGTAGGAAAATAAAATATGAGTAGAATTCATTAAATTTCATCACTTCTTCTTAAAATGCTTCTTCTTACCTGCTCCAGTCTTCGGCCCCATGGGACTTCCTTCACACATGGCTCTATACGGAGTACGTTCTCAAGCAAACGGTTATCTTCCCGGAGGTCCTTCGTAGTTGAATCCTAAGTTCCTCCCTTGACCATCCGTGGTGCAAGTAGAGCGCGAGGAATGACTAGGCCTAAGCGTGGTATGTCGAATACACTCAATTGCGCCTACA
This sequence comes from Bryum argenteum, assembly GCA_037043015.1. Lineage (NCBI taxonomy): Eukaryota > Viridiplantae > Streptophyta > Bryopsida > Bryales > Bryaceae > Bryum > Bryum argenteum. Next base: position 28,655,784 of record CM073322.1, read on the forward strand.
ATAATCAGTTAGAAATGATGATTGAAGAACATGCTCTAATTGAAAAATTGGAAAATTGGAAAATTGGAAATTTAACCGGCAATGATGAACTTTCATCTTTCCTCTACCTATTTTAGCTCACTTCTTTGCTATTAGTTGGTTCTGCAGGTGTGAGTTTCATTCTAGACTTACTAGGCTCAATTTCTTTTGGATCTTGAGACTTCTGAAGCATGACTAGGTAGGTACAATCCCAATACTCTAGTCCTTGTTGATAATCATGATTTCCACACCATTACCCTACCATCACACCAATTTTTGTTCCTTTAACTCCATATCAGGTACAATATTAACAAACCCTGCTAATATGATCTATAGCCATGTGCAATCATGATTGGTAGTAATGAGTTCGACAAGGTGAATACTGTTTCAAAACACCTTCTTGTCTCCATTCAAAAAATAAAAGTTAAACTCCAATTGTAGATGAAGGAGATGTAGCTCCTCAAAAACATCTTTTATTTCATTGGAAAACATCATCGCAAATCTAATACCAAAGTTATTTGGATCAAAGATAGATAGATAGATAAGAACTCCAATCTTCAAATCGAAGATTGGCGTGAATACAGCGTCTGTTCGTAATGTCTTTACCTCGATGGCCACAGGACAAAGAGGTAAAAGCACAAAACTACTCACCCCTTTCGGGAATAGACACTAAACTTCTACATATAACTGAAACTGGACTAACTGGAGTAACCAAGATAAACTATATATGGTGCGGGTTTTTTGGCGGGACCTTGTGTGTTTTAAATGCGATTTTGGTGGGCTTGTGGTCACCAAGCCTTGCAGTCCTGGGGTGGTTGAGGTGTGGGACGTTTGTATTCGTGCTGGTCTGAGTTCGAATCCCTACGGGCTCGTTTGAGCAGTACGCATGGCTTGGGGCTTTCTGTGAGTGTATGGCAAGAAAATAGTATTCAACTACCTGGCCCCTACCCGAGAAGCTGAGACTGAAGCAATTTGCTGCTAACAACAGTGGTTTGTACCACTACCCCCTACTTTTTCAGGGTGGTTCTATATTAATGGAGAGAGGTTGGTGGTTTTCTATTTTGCGTTTATGTAAGAGTATAAGTGCGGCGTGTTGGATGGCGATTGTGTTAATTGTTGTGAATGCATTTTTTATTTGTTTTTTAGTGAGCTTGAAAGTGGTTTCTAATGGTAGCATAGATGGTGTGTGAGTAGTGCCTCTGGCGCCGGCTGTGATGACTATGAGAGGATTAACTTTCCATCCACGGGCAGTTATAGAGTTCAGTAGTGGTTGGTATTTGTTGATTTTGTTTGTTATGGTTTCTTGCGGAAATCTATCGTTACAGTATGTGAATTCGATGTATTGGATGATGATGTTGTCATTTGGGTGTTGTGGGGTGTGCCCCAAAGATGGGAGACCAATTACACATAGTAAGTCGGGTCTGAATCTTGCATTGCATTGGCATCTGATTAGTATTGCACTGCAAGGGAGGAGCCACTTGGGACTTGTGTTTGTCTGGGGGGGTGCATTAAGGTGTCTACCGGCATTTATAAGTGTGTAGCATCTTGCTTTGGTGTTTGACAAGATGAGTTGTTTGATAGTTTTAGCTGCTTGGTTGTGTCTCGGTAACTCGAGTGCGTGGATGTTGGGTTGGGGGCATTTAAGTAAGACGTGTAGCCATGTGTCTACGTCTGTTGAGTTGCATATAGGACATGTCTTGGATGGGAACCTTATATGTCCAAAGAATAGTTGTTTCCTAGCGTGGCCCATGTATTGGCATGTACGGAATTTTAGTATACTAGTTATTTGAGAGTCTGTGATTTTTGGGTTTTTCCAAAAGGCATTAGAGGATTTCGCATGTATGTCTGGATTGGAGGTCCATTTGTTTATGTTAGGGAAGTTTTGTGCTAGTGTCTTGAGGTTATTTTCTCGATCGTGTTCTGTGAGATATGTGGCTAAGTTTCTAACTGGACCTTTATCTGGTCTGTGGTGCGGTCTAGGCCAAGTATTTTTTTGGAAATAGAAAGGGGTAATGTGAGCAAATTCGTGTTGTTTTCGACCAAGTTTATAATTTTTCTCGTTTCCTGCTTTGGCAAGTTTGTCTGCTTTCTCGTTTCCAGAGATGTTGATATGGGCTCGTACTTTGTGAAATGTGGTGGGTTGGGTACGTAATTTTAAGATATTGGTTATGGCGTGGAGGGTATTGAGATCTGGGTGGTTGTTTTGTAAGGTAGGGTGCATGAGGTGTGTTTGTAAGACGTAGAAGCAGTTTATGCAGTCTGTGAAGATATATGCAGGTTCATCTATGTTTTTGGTTGTGAGGATTTTTAGTGTTTTATATATGGCCATGAGTTCTGCTCTGAAGATGGTTTGTAAGCCAGGGAGTCTTCTTGATATTTGTATTTCTGGTTTGGTTGAGTTATAAATACCATAGCCGGCTGTTTCGGGAAGTATATATCCAGCTGCTGTTTTGTGTGGTGGTATGAAGGATCCGTCTGTGTAGTAGCTGTATTCGGGTGCGAATTTAACAGGAAGGTGTGTGTTGTATAGTGGGAACGGAGGTGTGTTGAGGAAAGCGAATGTGTGAGTTGGTGAGTATAGTAACTTTGACCAGTTTTTGTTTTTGTTGACTCTAGTGTTTACAGGGGTGGAGGGGATTTCTTGGAGGTGGAACTGAGTGATGGATAAATTTCTAAGGGTGCTTATGAGGTTTTGTGTGTCTGTTGGGGTGGTGAGATTATGGTTTTTGTGGTGGATGCAGAGAATCAGGATTGCGTTTGACTCGGTGCGGGGTTTTTTGTGGTTGTAAGGAATGGTGGGTTCTTCATATGTTATTGTGTCTGCAGCAAAATGTGCTAAAACGTGCGTGTCCGGGAACTCGGTTGAGTATGGTGTTGGGTTGTGAAACCATTGTTTGTCAGGCATGATAACCAAGGTGGTGGCATTGTGGTCATGTTGTGCGGCTAACCTAGCCCAATGTATGGTTTGTTGAGCAGTTTCATCGTTATGGGGGTGAGCGTAGCCAATACCTTGCCATTTATATTGAAAGGCGAGGCCTCTGGAACCAAATATTTTGTCGCGGGGACATGTAGAATAGTATTTTGTGATTTGAAGTGGGCATGTTACTGGGGAGGAGAAGTATGTGTGTGTAATTTGAAAAGATGCAATAAGTGTATTGATTATGGTAGTAGGGAGCGTGTGGTGGTTTGTTGTTTTGGGGTTGTGTTTGGAGATATTATGTGCGTAGCGTTTGTATAGGAGAATTATTTCTGTTTCAAATGATTGCGTGAGGGGGGTTAAACCGTGGTTGGTGTTTAGACATGAGTGATATTGTTCCCATAGCCATGTGAGTCTGGATGTGGGAATTGTGATGATGAAATGCCCAGTATTGTCAAAAAGGTGAGCTGTTTCATTTAGAACTTGTATAGAGGGGGAGTTTGTGTGAATGTCTTTGTCTGGGTTGCAGTCTTGCAGATGAATTTGTGTGAGGGGTAGGCTTGTAGGAGGCGGGATGAAGCGAGTGTCTTTTTCTTGCGGCAACGTGAAACAGATGATGGTGATGTGTTTGTAAAGAGTGTTTTTTTGTTGTGTATAGTAATTGGATAAGAGGTTGAGATTATGTTGTGTCGTGAGTTACCAGACCGAGAAGACCAAAAATAGCCCAATTTTACTTATACAACCTAGCAAAATGGTCCACCTTCCGGGTAACGTTCCACGGAGATTCTGTGAAGTGTGAAGACAAAAATGAAATTCAGACCGACCACCATTGGACGCTACAACGACAGACACGTTCTGGTCTACCGGATTAGGGAACGCGGGGATTGAGACCCGACTAATTCCTAAACCCAAAACCCCAGGGTGACCGGTTGATTCTGATCCGGTTGCTTCCCTCTACTCGATTGTTATTTTGGCCGGTTAGGATATGTTAGTGAGTGATGATTTAATTTAACCTCCGTGAATCCTCGGAGGGGTTCTCCTTGTAGGTTTTTAACAGAGTACGGAAGGGGCACTCTCCTCCGGTTGATTAAGGTGACTGGAGTTTCACCTATACTCGTATCCCTCTCTCTCTCTCTCTCTCTCTCTCCCTCTACACGGGGTTCCTCCCTTACAACTACCGCTACCGCTTAGTGGATTCACTCAAACGGTAGGTCACACCGGCAGTTGTCCGGTTCTCTCCTTCTTTCTGGGCGACAGAACTTGTGATCCGGTCTGCAGTGAGTAGCATCCCACTACCCGGCCCACGAGGTTCCTACTACGCACACCGATAGTTAACTGGCCTCCGGGGTTATGTACAACTCCCGTCGTGGACTTTCCTCACCCGAATATCCCATCCGGGGGGTGGTTATGCGGGATGGCTTTACTCGCCAATCCCAACTCCCCTGTCCAGTCCGGTTGGAGTCACGACCCCCCCCTCCCTTTGGCACTTGTTACAACACTTCCAGGACGCCCGGACTCCTCTCACTAGGACCTCTTACTGACGGCGTCACTCCTCCGGCTATCCACTTCGCGGACACCTCAGACTCGTAACTACCCACACAACAAGGGACTTCCCCACCCACAACCGCCAAAACCTCACTTCACACACAAGACCAAGCAAATCTCTCACACATACACAGCAAGGACGCAAGGTTTCAGATTGCAAAATTGGACCTTTACTCACAGGGGGGTGGATCGCAGGAAAGACCCGAAGGACTCCGCAGAGTCTTCTGATGAAGTCTGATGTTCGGATTTCCGGAAACCCTATCGAGATCGAATTCCCGGGCCTCCGAGATTCCCGGGTGAGTGGCCAAAAGGGCATCTACTATTTCTAGCTACTTCTAACCTAACTAATTACTAACTAATGTCTTCTTCCGGCGGCGTGGGGCGGCTCGAGGGGTCTGGCGGCGGGGTGTTCCTCATGGAAGTGCCTGCCTACTCGCGGGGGGTGTACCTCTGTGATCGACCAGTGTCGATGTAAAACCTCGGGTTTTCTTTTTGTGTCCTCCGGCTCTTCCACATGTCCCGGAGTGCCTTCAACTTTGATGGAGGGGGCACGGGTTGAACTTCGACTTCTTCCTGAGGCACCATGGGCTCTTCCTGCTGCTCCTGAGGGGCCACGGGTTCATTCTGATGATCATGTTCGCCCGGATCTCCCACCTCGTTGACTCGGACCTCCGGTTGAGGTACTACCTCCTCGACTTGATCGGGGAGTCCTGCCCCTTCTCCTGTGACACCGCCAACCGGGTGCTCATCCCGTTGTTGAGAGGGGTTAACCTCTCCTTCCACCACCTGCTCCACCTTGGAGGGACCGGTTAATACTGGTTCATCCGAGGTATCGCCTCCCGAGGGGAGTCGCAGCTCGTTCTCCCTCCCTGTCCACCGGAACTCCACCATCAAGTGGAATCCCCTGCTCCTCCGAAACGGGCAGGGACACTTCCTCAACCTCCATGGGCACCGGTTCCTCCGTGGGCACCTCTGCGGGTGCGAGCACCTCCTCTTCCGGAAGAGCTTCCGTCGTCTCCACGTGGGGGAGGGCCCCCAACAACTTACCCGTAAGAGTCCGGAACTCCTTGAGGCACTGATTGATCCCGGTTGTGTGCCTCCTGAGCAGCTCCAGGGATTGGGGTGATTCGCTGATCCCAATCCGGGCATCATAGAAGGCCACCTTCGTCTGAGCCTCAGCATCCGGTTGCAACACCTTCAGGATGGAGTGCAACACCGTCCTGTCGATGTTCTGCAGCTTCCGGAGTGCAGCCTCCTGCTCCTCCACAATCCTCCTGAGGGCTTCCACCTCCGGATGTGCCTCCGTGTCCGAGGGGTCCGGTCCACACTGGACTCCCACAGATGCCTTCTCCTTCGGCCGGGCCTTCAGCACCAGCTCCACCTTCTCTCTCCTTAGCCGGGCTGTTTCTCGCTGCATCTCCTCGGCTAACTCTGGATACCTCTCTACATTGGGGGTCTGGAAGACCCGCTCGAGTCGCGCCAGGAAGGTGAACAATTGTTCATTCTCCCGATCCACCTCCTCCATGGCTAGCCGGATGGGGTGGAGGATACCCTCGCTGGGTATCCGGTAGTAGGGGCGGGGAAGCACCGGGGTGGTGTTTTCCGTTCCGGGGGTTACGAGTCCTCTATGGGACGACCCCGGAGCTGCCACTGATGCTGGAGTGGCCGGGGCGGGGTCATTCCCCTGCTCCGGTAGCTCCAGTCGGGGAGGTGTGGCCCTCTCCGGAGTGCTCTCCTCCTCTGAAATGAGCAGCCTTCTCTTCACCTTGGGCTGGCTCTCCGGGATTGGCTCTGCTATCAGGGCAGGAGCCGGATCTTGCGTTGGTGCGGGGTCCGGACTTGGGGCCCTCTCCTCCTCGATGGCCCTCGGCTGTGCTACCGGACTCGCTGACCTCTTCCTCTTCTTGGCCTTGCGCTTCAGGTTGGGCACTCTCCCTCCTGGGGGTCTCTCTCCGGGTGGAGGCACCTCCGCAATGGCCCCTGCTGCAGCCACCTCCTCGTTCGGGACTCCCTGTTCTACCGGAGGAGGAAGTCGGGCGGGAGAACGTCTCCTCCCAAAACCCGTCGTGTCTTTCCTCCTCACCCCTCGGGATGGTCTTGCCTGTCGAGGTGGGGCCTCCTCTTCTTCGTCGTCCGGCGGCCCCGGTCATCAACCCAGTAGGAGAACCGGTCCATCCGGGCATCTCAGGGTATCAACCGGATATCAACAAGGGTATCCGGTAGGCTCTAAAATCCCCTAAGGTTAGCCGGAAGGATCCTAACACAAAACTACTATCTACGAACCGGTTTAAGCACACCGATTTTTATTTCTACTTGCTAAATTTACCCTTTTACTCCTAATTAATTGCTAAAAACAAAAATATTGGAGAACAGGGTTCGACATGTTGGGTGGCGGCCGGGTAGTTAGGTGGGAAGAGTTCTTTAGGGGAGAGCCAGGTGTGAAACGAGGAGTGGTTTTCTACTATCCAATGACACATATATATATTGGAGGAGTGTGTGATTTTGTATTTGTCTTTTTTGGTAACTAACTTATGTGCAGAAATGTGATGTATGGGGAAGGTTATCGGGTCTTTGATGATTTGTTTTGATGGTGGTATTGTTGGCGTGAGCGGTGGGGGGGGGGGAGATGTAGAGAAGCTACAGGGGCAGGAGGAGATATGTTATGATTATGCGTGATGTATTCATTATGTAGCAGGTGGGACGGTTGGTGTAGGTGACATCGTTGGGCACATTCAGGATTGCAATTTTTTGGACAAAAGAGTTGTTGTGCTAAATTTAGGGCACTACGCTCTAATTTTGTGGGGTTCTTATAGTATTTTCTGAAGTCTATGGGTGACATTAAGGTGGTACCATTTGGGAGTGTAAGGTGTTTGATTTTATAAATTTTTTGATGTAATATTTTTTGTAATAGTTTGAGGGATAGTTTGGGGTCAAGGTGGGGTAGGAGGTTTGATGTTTGGGCCATCCAGTGTATTTCTAGTTCGGTGGGTTCAAGATGGAAGTTGTTGAGTGTACTTTTTAGGTGAACTCCTCCCTCTTCTTTGAGTAAGAAGAGTATTCGGGTGATTGGAGAGTGTATACAATCATGATATTTTATACGGGGAATTTCTTTAGATCCACCAAATTTGGCTAAGATGTGTTGTGTAAGGCCCTGGTAGATTGGGCCAAGTTTGCCTTTGTCATTAAGTGCATTTGTTAGTTGGTCTCCAATGCAACAAAGGTAAGCATTTTTCAGGGAGAATGCTTCCAGTCCAAAGTCTGTATGTGGTAGTTGGGCTATGACATTTGCGGTGCACTTGGGGAGACCACATATCGTTTTTTGGATGCTGATTATTTTCCTGTCTAGTTTTTTGATCATTGGGAGTGAAAATGGTACGGCGTAGAAGCTGTATGCAATTCCTGCACGTATGACTGTGTCCACCATGTTAATTTTTTGTTTGATTGTGGCGGGGCAGTTAGCAAGTTTCTGGCATTGTTCTGTAAGTTTTTTGATGGTTAGGTGTGTTTGGAGTTTCCATTTTAGTGTTGGTACAACTTGGATGCCGAGATATGGATAAGCTTCGTTTTGGTGGAGTATTGGTAATGGTTCGTTTTTGTAGTTTATGTTTTGTGTTTGAAGGAGGGTTTTGAAGGCAGTGGGAGAGAGTTTGGATTTATTTGGGCACCCTGTGACTGCACATTTTTGTGTTCCTACTTCGAGTCCGGTCCAGTCACTGAATTTTTCTATTTTGTTCATTTGTATTTGTAGTGCTGGAAGGGTAGCTGTAAGGGCGGCTAAATCATCGGCATATGCAGCGGAGTTGATAGTGGCGTTTGATGTGCCAAACTTGTATCCATGGTTCCCTCTTTGTAACCATCTTAGGAGAGGTTCTAAAAATACTATAAAAAGATATGGACTTAATGTGTCTCCTTGAATGGTGCCTCGTTGGATTGGAATTGGTTTTGTTTGTCCAAAGTGTTCGCCGGTGTATATGGTGGTGGAGTGAGAATATATATTTCCAATTAGTGTGACAGCATCTACTGGGTAGCCAAGATCTTTCATTATTGCTAGTAGCCTAGCGTGATCTAGGGAACCGAATGCGTTCTTGAAGTCAATGTACATGATATATGTGAGGTTAAATCCCGGTGTTCCGGTTTCTAACTCACAAGTGGGCCGTGGGGGTGGGTGCAAACAAAACAATCCTTCCAAGCAATGGACACTAAACTTCATACATGCATGCAATGTCTAATTTGAATTCAATCATAGAAGCACAATCATTCAATCAATCCTCAATTTAATCCCAAACATGTAACTCTAGTAGTGAAGTGAGTCTCCCAAAGCATACCGAGGAGGTTCAAATAGCCCTCATTTGACCACCAAGGGCCTAGGGCTCAATTGTGGACACAAAAACGACCAAAATGAACACTTAAGGCCTCCAAAACGCATATGGACCAAGAGGTCCAGCACACAAATTAGGGTTGAAAGAGGTTGCAATTCACATCTAAACACCTTCTACCTCAATCCTAAGCACCCTAATCAACATATGAGTGCTAACAAACCACTAAACATGCAATTCACCACTCCGAACACAATTTAGGTTTAATCGGGAAATATTGGGCAGCGCTTCCGCACCGATTACAAATCCCCGAATTTTTAACCTATCTTTTATAGTTTCAGCCCAAATTTGGGCAGTGCTTCCGCACTACCCTTTACACACGGAGCACCCTAATTACACATCTAACATTCCAGCAAGCTTATTCATTCAACTAGACAACCATCACACACATAAGATAACATGAATCACAAACAACAACAAACAATCAATTTTTTGGCAATTAGTTTTGCCATTTTCAAAATAGAGGTCCACAAATTCCTATCAAGCACTCTACAACCAACCACAAAACAACACAAACAATGAAGGAGGGGGGGGGGCTCCCTCTATATTAGTACCCTGTCTACCCTCCGTAGTGTCACGGGGAGGGGACATGGCCGTTGTTGCTGCCGTGGTCGACGGCTCCCTGTTGTATCCCCTGATGCTGCCGCCGAAGGTGCAATCGTTGGCCAGTGCATTCGACGCTGTCTCCGGTGGCCCTCCTCTCTGCTGTGCCGCACTGCTGCTCGCGTTGCCGACCGCTCCTCGTCGACGTCGCCCCTCTGACTGCGGTTGATTCGCAGTTGCGCTGCTGGTCCGATGGCCGGTGTCGCCGTTAACCTCCGCTGTCCTGCCGACCGCCGTTCCTCCGAACTGCCAGTTACTGTCCGGCCCCCACTGCAGAATGCTGTCGAGCTGCTCTGGTAATGAACTGGCTCGGGGTTGCCGGATCCCTGCCGGTGCTGACCTCCGGCCTTCCCTCGTCTGTTTCCCTAGTTGGATCAGCCACGCCGCGTCACTACCGTTGCTCGGCTGATGCCAAACCGCCGCCTCGTGATGATCCTCGGGCTCCGGAACATGTCAACGCTGGTGGACCTGCTCAACTCCGTGCTGGCGCTGTCGATCGGTAGAGAGCTGACCTCCGGCCTTCTGATCGAATCTCCCTGCTGCGCCGTGCCGCTGCTGGAGTTCTTCGCCGTCGTCTTCCCTACCCAGTTCCGGATCTGACCTCCTGAGGTACCGATTGCCGTTGCTGGCGGTGGTGACAGTGCCGCTCCGGCGCTGCTCTCCCGTTCTGATCCGCCGCAGTTGTTGGCCCCGTCGTCGGTGGCGATCTGCTGCCGTCGCCCTTCCCTCGCTCACAATCCAACCTCCGCAACAAGTCACACACCCAAAAATCTCCCACAATCACACACTTTTTTTTTCACAACATGCACAATCCTATCCCCAAACACCGTACGTTCAAAAAAAAACTAGCCTAACGGCCCTGACCTGACTCTCCTCCCTCCCTGGCTGATCCAGGGAGGTTGAAGCAAAAAGCTTCATCCGTCCAATTGGGCAGATTTCATCCGTCCAGTTGGACGGACTTCCATCCATCGTTTCTTCTAACCAATTAGGCAAGATAAAGGCCCACACTTCATACTAGGGGTTTTGTAGAAGGTAAGGGCAAAAATGGGGCAACCCGACCCCTACTTAGGAATACGTAATCGCTAAAACATACTAAAAACTCGCCATTTAATATATTGGCATTTATCAAAAATACTAATTTGGTATAAATTAGAGCAAGAACGGCCGCTTGTGCCACAACCCCCTATGAGACCATGGGTATTCCGTGAATCCACGAAATGAGCTCAAAAGTCTAATTAAACCATGGAAAACTTGATAATTACGCGCTAAACTTTGCGGGGAACGTATTCCCGCTAAAGTGAACCGTTTCGCGGGTTCACAATATATATGTATTGGCTCAGGATTCTAGCATCTTCAAGTGCAGCTGTGAGAAGTTGTATCTGTCGTGAAGTGCTTCTCTCGGCGCGGAAGCCTTCTTGACTGTCATGAAGTATTTGATGATGTTTGCCATATGTTGATAAAATGGCTGTGAGGGTGCTAGTAAAGAGTTTGTATATTGTGTTGGCTAGTGCAATTGGTCTGTGGTTTGGGAGATGAGAGGGGTTGCCTTTCTTATAAAGTAATATGGTGAGGCTGGTTTTCCATGATGCGGGTATTTGTTTTTGTTTGTAGCAGTGGTAGAAGAAGAGGTGTAAAAGTGTGTGAAATGAGTTGGGCATGTGTTTGAGGATTGAGTTTGGGATTTTATCTGGGCGAGGAGCTTTATTTTGTGAGAGATTTTTTAGGCAGATGTCAAAGGTTTCGCGATTGTAGTATGTATGTAAGGGGGTTTCTGGTGTACCTCGCTTTTCGAGGGTAAAACCCTCTAGGTCATGCCAAGGGTATTGACGTACCGCGCATGTGCACGTTTGGAGGTGTTCTGGTTGATAATAACACGTTGGGATGGTTGGGCGATTAGTGATAGATTGTTGTAAGTATATTTCTTGGGCAATATCTTCTGGGCTAGTGAGAATTTCATTGTTTTGTGTGGTGATGCAATCTAATGGTGGGGTTTCAAGATTTTTAAAAACGCGGTTGTTTATTTTCTTGGGGCTAATGTTATAGAGCTGTCTATATTTGGTGATGGCTTTTTTGATGGATTGCCGTGTGTATTTTGTAGTGATGGCGCGTGCCTTTTTGTTTGCGGTTTTAGCTAAATCTGCTAGTGTGTTTAGCCATTCTTGTTTGGTGTTATCAGTTACTGGGGGAAGTGGTATGTGGGTGGGCGTATGTTGTTGTATGTTTTGTATAATTGGGTGTGCTCTCCAGTTATCAATGTTGTTAGCGACGTATATTGTTTTGCGGATTAGGTGGTATGTAGAGAGGTGTTTTTTCCATTCTTTTTGGGCTTTTCGTGGTAGGAAGCCACCTTGAAGGTTGGTATGTGGGGTCAAGGTGGGAATGGGGGGGGGCGGTACATGTGGATAGTAATGTTTCTGTGATATTTTTTATGATGTTGTCTAATTGTGCACAAGCATTAGACCATTCGGTAGAAGTTAGTTGATCTTGTTGTAAAATTGTCGTAAGGTTGTTGATGGAAGGTGCGTTTTGTTCGAAAAATGTAGTGGTGAATGTGTTCAGGTTTGTTTGTGGGATAGGATTAAGAATTCGTGGGGGTTTTATAGTGAGAACGGGTGACGGTCTTGCTATCAACAGTTGTGGAGGGATGTGAAGGGATATTGGTGAGTGGTCTGAGTTTAAGTTCTGAGTGTGGTTTGTCGTGGATGTAAAATGATGGTGGTCCGTCAAGTTTATGTAGTAGCCGTCAATCAGGCTTGTTTCTGTATAGTTATATCCACCTTGTCTAGAGAATGGGTCATTTTTGTGGGAATGTATTTGAGGTTAAGACTTTACGTAAAGGTGCGCCATTGGGTGTCTTCTTCTTGTGGTGGTGTGTTGGTTTGTGCGTTTTGCTGCCTATTAGAGCGATATCTCATTAAAGTCCCCCACATAGGATGTGGATGTGATTTGGGTGTGCTTGTGTTTGCGTGGTGATTGTTTGTTGGATGTGGGAGATTAATCCTATGTCTTCTGGGTGGGAGGGCATATATAAGTGTATGAGTAACCAAGGGGTGAGGGGTCTGTTGGATATGAGAATGATTTGAAGGTAGGGTGAAATGTTTGCCGAAGTTGGGATTTTGGTGATGTTTCCCGGATAGGCGTAGTTTTGGTGTATCAGGGTGAGAAGACCTCCCCTAGCGGAGGTATATGGCATTCGTTGTTGTGTGCAACGCGTTAGTGCATGAGTGTTGTTGAAAAGGAGTTTATATTGTGGTATACAGCGTTGGATGATTTTTGTGGATTTGTTAGCGGTAATTTTTGTTTCTTGGATAGTTATTATTGCAGGAAAGGTGTGTATGAGATTTTGAAGATTTGGCAGGGCTGTGTTTAGTGAAGCCGCGTTCCATGTAATAATTTGCGTGTTGTTTTGGGTTGTGGGGTGTGGTTGAGGTTGTATGGGGGTTGTAGGTAGTATTGGTTGGGGTTGGGAGTATTCGGGAGTTTTTCGATTGCATCTTAGGGCTTCTATTAGTAGCGTGTCGGAAGGTATGGAAAGTTGTTTTGTAATGATTGTAGGTTTGCAGTGTTTGCATGTCTTACGATATGATGATATAGTTCTTTATGTATGGTTAGTGTGGGTTTTATGATGTCCTTTTGGGTGTCGAGAAAGTGGGTGTATGGGTGAGGAGTTTGTAGGTGTCGAGCTGGTGCGTTTGGTAGTCTAGATAGTTTGTTTAGTAATGATGTTGTCCAATTTGGGTTTGGGTTTGAGATCATATATTGTTCGCACATTTGTAATTGTGGCCCTATGGTGATTATAAGTGCATATAGAACGTTTGGTGGTGGGAATTGTGGGTGATTTTGAATGTAACGTGTTAAACATGGGTATGTATTTTGACTTGTTTGGTGGTTGGGATGGGATGTTTGGATGGTGGAGGAAAATGTGGATGCGAGATGTTTATATTTTGGGTAGAGTTTTATTGAATTGGAGATTAAATATGTTTTGTTGTGTTGTCGGTGTAGGGCTGGGTGTGCGTGTAGTATATTTGGCATAGGGCCTGGGTTGGGTTCAATGTCACCTCCTAATAGTAGGAGGATGTGATTGGGTATAAATTGTCCTTTGATGGTTTTTTCTTTTGGTTTTGCTAGGTGAATATGTGTGTAGTATTTTATGTATGTGATGAAGTGTGAGTTGAGGTTTGGCAATGGTGGTACGGTTTTGTTTGTATAAGGTTTGCTGTGATGGTGCATGTGTGGGAATTTTGGTGTCTTTGTTGTGTTTGTTTCAAGAAAGGGTGTGTAGTTATTGTGCGGGGTGAAAATGTGTGTGTGTAGGTTCTTTTTAAGTAATGTGTGAGTGTTTAGTGTTGGCGGAGTGGTGCAATTAGGCGGGTATTGTGTATGTATGGGGGTTAGTCTTGAAGATATTAAGGGTGTGATATTTGGTTGTGTATAATGGTGTTTTAGGGGAGTAGGTTGAGTGGATAATTTATGTTGATAAGGGGTTTGAAGAGATAGATAGAAACTCCGGTTCCTTTGTAAAGGGCCGGCGTGAATGAAGTGCCCGTTCGTAATGCTAGTGTCCCGAGGCCCACTAGGGGTTTGAAGAAAATCAGGGGCGGCTATATTTTCCAGAGAAGGGTGTGTGGTAGGGACGATTACGTGGTTGGCTATTTTATGTGTGAAGGAGTGTGCTTGTTTGGGTTGCGGGTTGGGTGTTTTGGATATGGATATGTGTTTATGAGTTTGGATAATAATAGGTCGAATGAGCACTCTATTCATATGGTATGTGGGAGAGTTTGAAGAGGTGTTGGGATTTTGGTTTAGGGATTGTTGATGGAAGTGTGAAGGGTTTAGTTTACAATGGGTGGATAGTGCGTCATTTTGGGGGTGTATTTCTGGGCTGCCGTTTGGGTTGCATGAGTGCGGTGTGCTTTCAGTCCCTTTAAACAGCTCTCGTTGTTTCAAAACGTTCCATTTGACTTTCGCATTTACATGCGAGGGCTTCTTGTTTCTTACGTCAAGCTCACGGTAGCGGTCCCCCCCAATCTCATTTTTTCTTCCCACCTTATGGCCCGTGCCTGAGCTAGCACCAGGGTCTTCCCTTCGAGCCATGCGCTTTCTTTTCCGGCCCGTGATACCCCGCATGTTCTTGTACTGCACGCAGCCGCCTCCTGGTCGGGTGTATCCCGGGTATGGCCCGTGAGGGTATACCCTTCTTTTGTCCGGGTATGGGTTACTGTGTTGTTGGAGCCGGGTATCGGGGTTGCTGTGTGGGCTGGGTTTTGGGCTGTATAGCTCCGGGTTCAGGTGTTGGGTGCCGGCGGTGTGTGCAGGTGTCGCTTTAGGGTGAGCGCTGGCTGTTTTACTTGTCGGGGACGATCGCGCTGGGTTTTGGGGGTCAAGTGGGCGGTGTGAATGTGAGTTTTGTTGCTGGGTTGTCGTATGTGCATCAGCAAGGCGGTCCGGCCAGAAGGGGAACGGTGCAGAGGTACGGTGGCGGATTCGGAGCTTTTTGTTGGGTACGGTGGGAGCTCCGCAGCAGCGGGAGGATCGGGTGGTGTGCGATCGGCAGATACAGGCGCTGCAGCGGCTGTCGGACGCTTCTGTCCGAAGTTGATCAGGGGCGTTGGTGGTACGAGGGAGCCTGTCGATAGTTGTGCTGTATTTATTTGTGTGCTGGGTGCGTTGTGTTGGTGTGAGGTGAAGGTTGCGATAGGAGCAAAAGAGAGTGCCTCCGATTGTGTGTTGGTGCTCTGGAATTGTCTGTTCAGAACGATGTGCATACATAGGATGTGCGGTTGTGTAATAGGTGAAGATTGCTTGTGAAGGAAAGAGACACGTTGCATTGTGAGAGGTCACCCCTCTGAAAGCGGTACATTGAAGAGTTGTGAGGCTAAATATCAATCTCAGAGTTTTCCTAATCATGCGTTTGGTGGATGTGAAAATCCTGGGGGGCGAGAGGGAGGCAATTGCAGGGGCCCTACCAAGAGGGCGCTGGAAATACCGGACATATGTTTCGAGTAGTCACTTGATGCCGTCGTCAGAAGTGTTAGTTGGTGAAGAAGGTGCTGATGTTGTGTCTGCTGTGCAATAGCGGCTGCCTCGACCATCGATGTGGTGTGTTGGTTCACCTCCGTGCTAAGCGTTTGAAGCCGTTGTTGCAGACATTCGACGCCTTCGGAGATGGTGTCTCTAATCTGTGCTAAAGAGGGGCCGCTTGGTGTTTCATTTCTTAGCGCCGTGATTGCATCTTGTAGGAGTTCCCGTGTTGGTGCCGACTTGTGCTGAATGGGCGCAGCACCTGAGGCGCTTCGGTAGTGCGGGGAGAAGTCAACAAGCTTCCCCGAGAGCGGAACGGGCACGCGCTCGAGCACCATCTCGTGTATACCGCACTGTTGAGGCAACGAATGGTTGCTATACCGTCGTGCCTTCCTTCTTTGTCGTCTTGTGCTCGGTTAAATGTAATGCTGATGATATTCTGAGGTCCTAAGAGCTTGTGCAGGGCTATCGAGCACTCTTTTTGAGAGGTCAGCTGGTTGAGTCCCCGTACCAGTATGGTGGTGCTTAGGGCATTCGCGGCAGTGGTGCGAGGCGCTCCAGTTGAGGCAGGTGCTTCCGAGATGTGCGTTGGTAACTCGTGCAACGGTGGTGGCGATTTGAGGAAGAATTCCTTGGTGAGAAACGCTGTCACAGTAATCTCAGCCGTAGTAGTGTTAGTGAGTTTTTTGGCTACTCCTACCACTTCCGCAAAACCCGAGTTCGTATAGCATATCTTAGTAAGATCTGCTTGTAATTGTCGTGAGTTGTATGTAGACAGGGCGGAGCTGGAGATTTGAAGTCTCCTGTTATTGGCAGTCGAAAGGAATTCATATCCTTTCTCCACCTTGCCAATGACAAAGTCGGAGTTTTGCAGTTGGAGAGTGAAGACTCGATGGCCTCGTAGCAGTGCGATGGCGTCTCTCTCGGGATTCAATAAGTCTGCACGTAGGAAACCTAGCCACCCGTGGGTCTTCTTATTCACGATTGCACTGATAGGTTCACGAAAGCGGCTCGCCAGTGGAATCTGCATCATGGCGAAGCGCGCCGTTGCTGCCTCTTGGACTTGTTGCTTTGACATGTGGTGGTAGTCCCTGTCAAAGCGAATTATAATCTGATAGCTTCTAGCAAGGCCTGTGGATGGGTTAATTTCTGTGTCTAGGGGTATTTGAGTCAAATGTAAGTATTGTCCGGGTACGCCATCAAGTCTAGAAAATGGATACAATTTCTGCGCTACATGGGGGAATGCATGGCGACATGAATGATATTCTACCATCTCTACGTCTGGCATCACACCTTCTATCAATGCTTCAGGTGTTAATTCTCTTATTTCAGGGAGGTTTGCTTGGATGTTCAAGAACTCATGTACACTAAACGAGTGCCAAAGATGCTGGATACATTCTGCAGGTAAGAGTACTGAGTTTAGGGGGGGAATGTTGCCTGTGGGTGCAGCTGCCGGTAAGGGCGTTTCGCGTGTGGCCATAAGCGGTGAACTCAACTCCCTGGGGGTCGCTGAGAGCTTGAGTGCGGCAATGGAGCTCACCGGGGCGCTCAAGTATTGGCTGGAGGCCGTGTCCCTCTGAGAGTTGGCGAATTGGCTGTGCCTTTGTGACGCGGAAGTGTGGGTCTTACTGTCTTCCTGTTGATGGTGCAGGCGGGGTCTCTTCGACGCCAAAGGAGGCTGGGCGGGCACTGCAGACGGCGACAACGACAGTTGGGGTGGGGCGGGGTGGGGTGGTGGTCCATCCTTGCAGGAGCAGCTTTTGGTGAAGTGGTGGCGACTTCGGTTCTTGCAGGTTCGCCACCGTTAGTGTCTTTCCGCTTACTAGAGCCTGTAGAGGGAGAAGAGGATTTCTGAGAGAGAGATTTGAGAGTGCGAGGTTTCTTGACAAGAGGGGACGAAGCCTCTGCCATGGTGCGTTGGGGAGAAAAGAGAGGGGAGGTGCGATAGAATGGTTTTAGTGTTTGCGATAGCTGTAATTTATGCTGTTTGGAGTGGTAGGAGAGTTTTTTCGGATGGTGGAAGAGTGGTGGAGCGGGAATTGCTTGGTGTGTAGATGCGCTAGTGGCTGTTTGGATTTTGTGGCGTGTTGCTGTGAACAGATAGGTGTTACTTCGGCATTGTGGGTGACGTGGTGACGTTTCGTAGGGGAGCGAATAGGATGTAGATTGTAGCCTGTTTTCTAGGGCGTGTTTGTAAGCGGTAATTCGGAGGTCAGATTCAATGGTCAAGTTGGTTTGATGGGCTGGGGCTAGCAAATTAGCTAGTGGGTGGTGGTTTAGGTTTTTTGAGCATTGGTGGTAGGTCAGTTGATGGTGTGTGTGTGAATTGCAGGAGTGTGTTGAGTTTTTGATGCGAGAGGGTAAGGTTTGAACGTATTGTGTTTGTGCAGGAGCAGGTGGAGTGGATTCTTTGTGGTGCGGTGTGATGAAAGGCGGTTTCGGTGGCCTCGGCTGTATTCGAGGCTGCTCATGAAGGAAGGTTTCGGTAGTGTAGTGTGGGGGTAGTGAGTTGCGTGAGGTGTGCGTTAGATAGTTGGGATTATGGGGGTCAACGTTATGTGTAAGTTTTGTGCGTTTGGTTTTGCGGTGGAATGCTGCAAACTTGACTAATGCAATGGATACCACTTGGTGTTTGTGTGAATCTGAAAAGTATGGTTGGGTGTGATTCTGTTTGTGCGTTTGTGTATGTGATACAAGGATGCATTTGTGTGCTGGTGTGTGGTTGCTGTGTTCTCGGTGTGTGGGAGGTGTGTTGTTGGGGTTGCACCCGGTTACATAACTAATGAACTGGTAAGAGAACGAAGAGTAAATAGTTGAGAAAAGCACTTGGAGATATGGCCGTGTAGCCTCGAGAAGCCTGCGATGTGTTGTCCTGCCATGTGACTTTGGTTGTTGCCCTGGTCTTGTGAGTAGTGGGCGTTGCCACTTGTAGCGCCTGCTTCGCTGTGGAGTCTTGTGCTGGTCATGGTAACCGCTGCGTTGAGCGAGAGGTAGAGCGGCTCGCGAAGTGTCACATGACACTGCTAAGCTGGTGTTGCGCGCGGGTTGTAGAAAGGTGGCGACTGCTTCAATTTCATCGATTCTTTCGTTGGCGTCATTGTCTTCAGATGCTTTGTGTCGTAGGAAGGTATGCGCGTTAATGCTGGACGCGAGGTGAGCGAGGATACACAGGGCCCGAAGGATGCAAACATGGGCGCAGCGGCGTCGAAGCGATGGGGTGGCGGCGGCTAGGACTTGCCTCCGGAGCGCAAACATGATAGTTTTGGATCAAACATCTTACACCTAAGGAGTTGCTAGATTGTAGCTCATAAAATCTTGATCATTTTTAAAAATTTCATAATCATGAACTATGTTTGGTTCCTCTTAATTGGCTTGCAATGGGAAAAACATGCTTTATGATTGAACTTCGAAATCCCAAAGCTGCCCCTCAAAAATGCATGCCACCAATTCAAACTTTATTATATAGGTCTACAATAGGTCTGCACACAAACAAGGCTTGATTCGGGACCCAACTCAAACCAAAAATGGGATTTGGATGAAAATAATATGGCTCTTCAAAATTTGTGCCCTTCATCCAAAATGTAAAAAGAATAACACTGAGGATGCGTAGGGGTGGAGATCGGTTGAATTTGTAAAGAACTCCTCTCATGACCTCCAAAAACAAATTCAAAGGCTTTACACATGAGAGAATTGACCCACACTTTATTGATTCTCGAATGTGTTTTTCAAGCCACAAATGGAACCAGTTGGGCTCAAAAATTGATTGAATTGGCTTGGAGATTTGTTGACCCCAGAATCCCCATGGAAAGCGTCCCTAATGCGTTCCTCTTTATGCGGTATACTGGAGGTTTGAGGAAGGGGTTGGCGAGCTCTTTGAGTGTCGAGCCTCGGACTCGCCTTGTTCACTGGAGTATTGGTTTCACCGACTGCTTTCGGATCTTGTCGATCTGTCGGTGGTGTCGGTGATCCATCTGCTTCTGGCAGCTACACTGCTCATCAGTGCTATCATTTCTTTCAAGTCTTGCATGCTACACACTCTAAGAGCAGCATATCTTTGTCAAGGGCAATTCACCTTGCAAATCCCGGGCATGGTCTCATCTTCACTCTCCTAAATCAGCTGGTGAGCCAATCAAATGCTAGACGCTCGGAGCTCTTGTTGCCCCATTTGAGCTAAGGCATTTACTACTAGAATATTGTTAGGATTTTCGTGTATGAGAATTCGCAGATTATGTACAGTCATTGCCTTGCTTCCGTCAGGTTTTCTTGTGGATTGAATTTCATATTCTGTGCGTTCAGGGTTTAGGGTTCTAGGCCATGTAGCAATTGGTCCTACCCATGTGGCGATTTAGCGATGGGAGGAGCATGCGGTCGGATTGTGCTCTTGTCTATTCTCGGCGTGGCCTTGCAGCTTACAGGCCTGGTGCTCTTTGTTTTAGGGTTTTTCCCTGTGAAACCAACGCTTACGGGCTCAAGGCAAGTATAACAAATCGATTTTGGCTGTTGCCCGCGTTTTGACTAGGCAATGTACATACTTTATTCAGTTCAATATTGACGGAAACGTGATTTGAAACCATGACCGCTTGGTCTTCGACCTTATCAATCAATCGAGCAATCGAGGTCGATTCCTGTTCTTTTTCACGCTTAAGTGTTTGCTTATGTCCTCATTTGTGAGTTGTATTACAGTGATGTTGCCAGTGCTATGCCGAGCTACCAGAGAAATGGACGTGAGGAATTGTCACGGCTTTCTTACCAGGTATAATACTCTGGATGCTCTTTAAGTGTCGCTTGTCTCATCGGTTTCTGATACAATTAGAATATCTCATTTCTGGGAGACCGTTTTTGTGCCTGTCATTCATCAGGAAGCCAGTGGTGTTCCGCGGCAATTCGACCGTCTTGTTATAATGGTAAGCTCACTCATTCTTCATCTTCACAGCTCAATTAAGAGCAAGACTGTACTGAATGATGGGCAATAGGTTGTGGATGGCTTGCCTGCAGAATTACTACTTGGTAGAGGGGATCGTCCACCTCCTGCAGATCTGGTCGCTGTCATGCCATTTACCCATAATCTGCTAGCCACTGGGAAAGGCGTTGGATTTCATGCAAAAGCTGCACCACCTACTGTTACCATGCCCCGTCTCAAGGTTATCATGAGCGTACTCAATAATTTTAATGATATTCAATGAAATGAAACTATTTTCGTTCAGAAAAGCAATGCGTGGTTTCGAAACGAGCATTCTGATAATATTTGTTGTTTATAGGCCATGACATCGGGGGCTATATCTGGGTTTCTGGATGTGGCATTCAACTTCAATACACAGGCTTTACTTGATGATAACCTTCTTGGTAAGTGGACTACACGCAAGTTGGTTGATTACTCCCTCCGTTCATCGATGTCGTGGATTGCACATCTGAGAGGCGGATAATTGTAGACCAATTGGCACGAGCGGGATGGAGAATGATCATGTTGGGAGACGATACGTGGCTGAAGCTGTTCCCAGACAAGTTTATGCGTCGTGATGGTGTCCACAGCTTCTTTGTGAGAACACGCCCCCTTTTGCCTTTTTGTTAAGATTTTATTCGTGATTTATTGGTTTCGAGGTGTTCATGACATTGGTACTCGTTTGAAGCTGTCATCGAGATCTGGTGAGTTTTCATTTGCATATATGTATATATGATCAGGTGAAGGATACTGTGGAGGTGGACCGCAATGTCACTCGCCATTTGAAATCGGAGCTTGCAGCAACGGATTGGGATCTCTTGGTACGCATTTCCTCTGTAGAATCTGAATTGTTGTACTTAAATGGAGAATTGACTGAGAACTTGATGTGTCCAGGTGCTTCACTATCTTGGACTTGATCACGTGGGTCATCTTGGAGGTCGTGGCAGGTGAACTTCCAGCAAACTGAAATCATCTCCCTTGTGTTTGCATTGTCGTTTGGTTAAACTCAGATTCTAGTTCCTGTTTTCCATCAGGCTCTTAACACCTGATATGTAACTTCAGCTCATTGATGGCGCCGAAGTTGAAAGAAATGGATGATGTAATACGAAATATCTTTGACAAGTTGATCAAAAGCTCTGGCGATCGTCGCACCCTGCTGGTATGTGGCAGATGACGTTGTTCCTTGCTTGCTTAATACATGTTGTGCTTTATTACTTCCGACGTTTGTGTTTGACATGGGATCTACAGTAGGCACGGGGAAATTTTATTTCAAAGCTCCACGGTTTCTTAGGATTTTTGACAATGAAAGGTGAAATGCAGGTAGGGACTTGTGAGGCATTTTGCTTTTCGGAGATCTGATTCTTAGTAATGTGTGTGTAGATGGTAGCCAGCGATCATGGCATGACAGATGGTGGAAACCATGGAGGTGCATCATATCAGGAAACAGATGCTCTGGCGATGTTTATATCAGGAAGTTATGAACGAAGAGCAGGTGTTGCTACTTCCTCGGACTGGCCAGCTTTCCAGGTCGATGTCGTGCCAACGTTGGCATTGCAGCTTGGTGTTCCAATTCCACAAAACAGTGTCGGAGCTTTACTTCCTCAACTATTCACCTCCCTCTCACGTAAGTTTTTGTGTGTTATCCTTCATCTCTTTCCCATTTGAGGATCTGGGTCAAAGGCTCTTCCTCCAACTAAATATAACAGGACAGAGGGTACTTAAAAACAGAGTCTCCATTTTGTATACCAAGAGGGCGAAAAATAATATCACTTTCGAAGATCATACCATTCGCTTTTAGATGGCAGTTATCAAACTCTTCATGCCTCCGACTGCTCATAGTCCGGTATACATTTGGGCTTCACTTACTTTCAAGGTAGCTAGCAGGACTCCTCTTCCAGAATGTTTAGCTGCGATATCAATTATCAACGTTGACCCTGACAATTGTTAAGTGCCTAGGTTTTCTGGAGTATTTCTCATTACTAGTTTATCGCGTGCAGTGTAACATCTATAGCTAAGTATTATCAGTAGCTTGCTAGATTGCACCTCACTTTTGGTACAACAGTTTCTGGGCATCTTAGAGTGATTCTTGCAACAGCCAAGGAGCAGCTGCGAGCCATGGAGTTGAATGCGTGGCAGCTCTTCCATCTCGTACGTGTGCGATCTCCGGGGTCGGTGTGTGTCAAGCGCCTCTATATGAAGCCATTGGATAGTGGATTCATGTCTGTGGAGAAAGACGAGGATTTGAAGGTTTTCTGCGAGCTTTTCAGACAAGCAACTGAGCTTCAATCCTCTTGGAGCCTTACGAGTAGCAATAACTCACCCGGGTATTCAGATATCTGCAATGGAATGCACCTTATATCACCATGTTATGCCCGCTATTACGTAAATGCCATGCATCTAGTGTATCGTGAGTATAAACCTTCTCTGCATTTTTTCAACAAGGTGGCGTGAAGACTTCGCAGATTCTTGCATAAATTTAGAACATAATTTTTTTGGTACTGAAGCAGGACTTTGACCGAATTCGAAGCTGCAAGAGACGCATATTTAAAGCTGCTGAAACACACATCAGAGTGGCTTGCTAGGGGCACAACAGAGGTCAGTTTACTTTACCCTGGAAGAGCCAGCCTTTGAGCTCTTAAATTGTTGTGATTTTGACATGCCTTTATCTCTGCTTCAACAGAAGAACACTCTCCTTCTCGTCTGTGGTGGAGCTCTCATGGTCCTGTCGCCTTTAGTTCTCCTCTGGACACTTCTCATACTCTCGAGGAGATCATCCGAATCTGGTTTCGAAAAGTGGATGGCAACTGGGGGCATCTGTCTGCACGCTGGAAGTTTGGCATCATCTTCGTTCGTAGAGGAGGAGCAGTACACATACCACTTTTTAATTTCCACGTTGTTTCTGATCCTCCTGCGCCGTGCAATGCAACAAACTCGATCAGGGAAGACACCGAAGAATGAGATCGCTGTAAGCGTGGTTCTTTTGTGTGGGAGGCTCCTGCGAGCGTGGCATCGAAGTGGAGTAAACTGGGCACACTTACCTGATATAGCGAAATGGCTGGACACAGTTGACGTGCAGATTCCAACTGCAAGTCGCTATGCGGCTCTCGTTTTCGTCACGGCAAGCAGCTGTGTGCTTGTTCTCTCTCGACGGCATCTTCTTCGGAAACTGCTCGCCTGCTGCTTATGCCTGTCTGCCACATTAATCTTTGTGTATGTGGACTCAGAGTCTGGCCAGGTTCCCAATCTTTTTGGATCAGCCTCATACCCAGATCAAGCGCCGACTTTACTGGCTCGTATGGTGTTCGGAATCCTTGGCGCCACAGCTGCTCTGGCAATCACCCTTTTGCCTTGGATTGAACCACTTGGCGAGAAACTCCCGTTGGAGGTTGGCGTCAGTTCGGCATTGCAATCAACAGGACGTGCCCTGATTTCTTGTTGGTGTTTACTACAGTTGCTTCTGCAGCAATCCGTAAATGCTGGACCTGTCGCACTGCTTCTCATCCAGCTTCTAGCTACCATCGTCTTCTTCAAGCAAAGCGGCAACGTTCATTCTCTCTGGTTTCAAGTACGAGAGCCATTTGTATCACCCTTAGCAATAGATTTGAGTGCTCAATTGCTCATGGGTTCCTAAAGCACTTCTAGTATGTTGGAACTCTCATGTGCAACATTTAGCAACATAGCATAGTATTGAAGCAAGGCGATTGAAATATTATGAAGTACGCACTTTTTCACACTGTTTATGTCTAAACAGGTTTTGGCGCTACAATGGATGGGAGCGTCCGGCCACTTTGGACTTGGCAATAGCAATACCCTGGCCACGGTTGATGTCGCTGGTGCTTACATCGTACGTTTCTCATCCTCTCATTTCTGGGATTCATCGTTTTACTGTATAACCGTTTCGATTGTCATTTACTGGAGACGGATCATATCATATCATATCATCAGAACAATATTGCTTGTGTACATTAGAAATCAACATTTTTCTGAATGAAAGTCAAACTCATCAAAATGCTCCAGAAAAGAACATAACTTGGTCTTCCAACATCAATCTAGGGTGCCAATTTTTGCTCAAAATCACAATCTCAATGTCTGTACATAGTGAATCACTCGGATTGTTGAATTGGAATGTGGGGAGCAGGGATTGTCATCGCACTCGACGGTGTTGTCAGGGCTTCTAGCATTTATCATCACCTACGGGTCGCCATTCCTCTTCCTTATAGGAATGATGTTGTTACCAAGTCCACCTTCAAAGCTTGGCTCCTCCGAAGTTTGGCTACTGGAGAGGCTCGCAGTGCCATGCATTCTCCCTGTGGCTTTGAATGGAGTCATAATGGTGGCATTCACAGCCGTCCTCACACTCATGCAGAATCATTTATTCGTGTGGAGCGTCTTCTCACCCAAGTACGATGATCCTCTGCTCTAAATCTCTCCTTGGCGGTGTTGTATGTGGATATGCGGTATATTTGTATCTGCTTTTACTCTACTTGGGGAAGGGCGATTTGCTGGTTTAAATACGTGTGATTGATACGTGTTGAGTGCGGCTTTGCAGGTATTTATACGTTTGTGCAGCTACAGCGTGTACATGTACCGGTGCACTCTTCTATGCTATAATCTCGACGTATTGCACTTGTATCATAACATTCCGCTTGCGGCGGTTAGAGTCCATTTCTCAATCAAGTAAAAAGCAACTGTAAGGTCCTAAGATGTAATTCTATTCCATTTCTCTTCGTATCATATTTGTTTGACTCAATCTGATTGAGATATGCGCCTTTCATTGTCCTCAGGTTCCTTTCTAATCTCTATTATTTCACTGCATGTCTATATAGTTATCAGTTGTCAAAGCAATTTGGGTATTGGTGCTTACGGTCCTGAGCACCGCTCCTGATGGGTGGGATGCTTATGCAACAATGATTACGGAGTATTCGAGTCATATACAGCCTTCAGCCCAATGAGAGATGCACTTTTGTGATGAAATCATTCAAATTGTATTAATGGCTGAATGTTGTGACAGCGTATTCTAGATTACTTGGATGCGCCACAAGAAAATAGCCTGGACTGCTTACGGAATGAGCGATTCTGTCGAGAGTTTCAGCATATGGCAGTCGAGGTTTTTCAAATTCACCTGCAGCAGGCACATGCATATGTTAAAGGTGGATGTTGTGCGCAGTCAAACCTCTGACAACACACTACGGCCTCGGGGACTTACAAGTATTGCCGTGCTTGTAGTGTGAAACTTGGGGATGCAAACCAGCCGTACTTTTTGTCCAGAAGGACCTGAGATGAGAAAATTTACGACCAATCAATACCACAAATCTAATAACTTCCTGGAAATTAAGCCTTTCTGTACATCCGGTTTCATATAACAAGCGGTTGGATGCGTTTTTTCTGATGCTATTGATCTAAATGATGAGGTAGTACTCGAAACAGCTATTTCACATGCGTTTCTAAAAGATCAGACAAGTCTAGTAAATAAGCAGCCAGCCCAACTTGCGATTGCGAAAAGGACGTGAGATATATTACCAGTTACCAGCCGAGATCCATATTGAGGTTGATTGCCACAGAAGTACACATGAGGGCAAGTCTCTAAGATGAATGGATCTCTATCTGTAAAAGGATAACATCCTGCTCGTGCACACAACACCAACATTCAGTACCAGGATGGAAACCAGAAACAGTAGCCATTCAACAAATAATATTACGAATGACTTAAGAATCACAGGGCTTCAAACAAACCAAGAGTATCAGGAGCTGTAGGTGCTAAATGGCGCCATATCAAGGTCCGTTCCATAAAATCCAGCCGGTCTTCAGCGTCGGAGTATTTGTCCAAATCGTCAATGTTCTGACCTGATGTACCTAGAAACCTGGTCATCAATGACCCTTTACGTCAATATGCAAGAAAACCGTCCAGATGTCCTATCATGCTATCCAGCCTGCAACGTCCACACAGATGCAAAAGCAGCTAGAATAGACCTTAGTCGCAAGATTTCTATGACGTTGAGTGCTGCATAAAATGCTCTTAGGGAGAACATTCAAGACGTTTCTAGGACTTCATGACTAACAAGAGGTAAAAATGATACGAATCGGATCCTACAAGTAAACGTCTAGAATACAGAATATGTCGACGTGGCCAAGTTTTTTAGAAAAGGAAAAACACGCACGCAATTAAAAACTCACACAGCACCGTCAAGCTCAAATTGGTGGGGGTTTGTTGCCGAAATGAAGGTATTGTACATGGTAGCGCCTGGAAATAGACACTTGTGAAGTGGCTGGAGCAGAGACAGAATGTAAGGGCGATATACTTTGCAAAGCAGGCATTTTCCGCAACAACTGCAACTTTGATGTATGTGACAGATGTTCCAGTGAAGGTATGTACGTCATGAGCACGGGAAACTGAAGTATATGAGGTGCGCAACTCAGTGACTTAGAAATCTAATGCAGGACTGCTCATAATCAAGTTTTAGGACTGCATGTACCTGCTGAGGAAGTGAAAAATTGGCTGGATCATTTACGCCGGGCATAATGTCCACTGGTACAGCTGCTGCAATCTGATATCACATTTCCAATGGTGACTGAGAGATCTGCCCAACAAAGTACAGATGAAATTGGTCCTAAACCAAGCTTGTGACACCCAACGCTTTGGCAACTGAATTTTAGAATGAATCTTGCGCAGTTACACAGACAAGAGGATGATTTTTCGTTACAGCAATCCCTTCTGCAGATTCCAGGAGGAATTTCGAGATCTCTGTGTCCATCATAGAATTGCTAAGACCCTCTCATAGGAGTGTATACCGGGTTAAAAAGACAGCAATACTTAGTGAGTAATCTGTATCGCTGCCAGTTGTGGCCATCCTAGACTTGAATTTTCAGCTTTGGTCTACAACAAGCATGTTTCATCACTATAGCCTTTACACGATAGAATTCTGCTTTATCCTTCGTGATCAGCTACGCCAGTACCTGAGTCAGAGCTAAATCAAGCTCCTTGACTGGCTCCACAAGCTTGCTTTGGTTCTTCGCTGACATCGGCTGCACAAAAGCTCATGGGCTTCTCAGAATAATTCGAGAAACAATCACTGCAAGCAAAATCTACTGACAGAAACACCAGAACAAAGGATAACTGAACAAGAAGAGGTAATTAAATTGGTAACCTCTTCATGGAAACTCGATGTATAGATCTGGGATGCCATAATAGATTATGAAAAAGGAGCATTCAAGGCACTATACCTGAATTGTAGCAATGGTACGAAGAATCAAATATGTACCAAAACTGTTGAAAACTAGAAGGGAGGACGTAGTTTTACCTGTCCATTAGTCATACTAGTCTGCAAATCAAGTGAACCGCCAGCAATGACAACGCGTACTATCTGTGAACTCAGACTTTGCTCCTGGAAAGACAAATCATCGTGTCAAATATCATCTCGAGATGCAGGAGCCTTGCAATCTCCAAGAAGCCTACAAATATCACAAGCTGAATGAGCTACAACTGTTCCCTTCTACTTCTGGGAAAACTGAGGAAAATTATTCAACACGTATCTCAAAGAACCATAACTAGAAAACTCAACAATCGTAATTGTGATATGAAGGACGTTGGCATAGGATAGAATTCCGCAAGGAAGCAGGACAGAACCTGCTCTTCACCGATGTGACCAGTTAAGTGGTCAAGAAGGAGCTGCAGGTCGAGAGGATTTGTACCATGACCACCAATTTTCAGTCCCGATACAAAAACTACGAACTTGTCCTGATCTGAAAACATAGCCAGAAAATGCTTGTCTGAGATGCTTGCCTACTAGATCGCTCACACGATGCCATGAAGTACATATATCACAAGTCAAATAGCCAACATATCATCAGATAGCCTACCTAAACTCGGCAGGGGCTTCTGCGGTGGCAATCCGGCCACCAGAACATCTTTCACACAAAATTCACCATCTTTCTCCTCTTGACCGAGAACAGCCACCACGACCCCTGTTACAGAAATGGTTAAAATCATTAGTTTACTGCACACTAGAAACCTTGAATTTTTTCAGTAAAGTGTTTCCGATTGATCAAAGTCCCAAAAAAACAGGAACTAACAATGGATACCTGTACGTACCAGTAACGTACGTCGAAACCGATATAGCCCCTCCTGTCAACTTCACACGACCACTTTCATCTTCAAGGACTAAATAGTCATCGTTGTGAGTGAATTTGCTTGGTGTGGCTAAAGGAACCACAGATCTCTGCATCACCACAGTGAAATTTCAATATGATGCTGCAATTTTCAAAGAAAGTAGCCATTTTCTAACCAATGCAGAGCATCTTGAAAGGTTTCGCCACGGTAATTTTGAGCTACGGTAATTATACATAACACCACTATAATAAACAATGTTGAGCTGAAACCAGGTAGATATCATTGACCTGGAGTTGAATATTTCATCTAGTTAATTTCAACAGAACTAACATCACATACGCATAAACTCTGCGTCAATCGAATAACAGAAGTACATTGCCTCAACGACTCTAATTCCACGAAAAAGCTTCCATTTGATGAAGAAGCCGACTAACACAATGAATGAATAGATACATTTCAAACAGATAGCCATCAGAATGCTTTCTCTTACCTCTTTGGAATATTCATCGAGAATAGAAGGCTTCAGCTGCATCTGCTTATAAAGCGTCCCTACGACGACGCATGCTTTACCCTCCTCCAATGCTAAGATATTGCACACTACATGCAGAAGAAAACCATAAGCAAACAAATTTCAATGAATTGCAGATTGAAGATTCACGGTAAGTAAGAACAAACCTGGGAGAGAAGGCCACCGTTGCTGCACACAGGGAGTAAGAAATTGGCGAATAGTGAGAATGCGGACGAAATACAATTGACTATACTGCTGGCCCTTGTAACGTTGCATACTCAGCCCATACTTCTCATCCTGTGGAAGAAAGAGATAGAGAGAGAGAAAGAAAATGGTTAGAAGAAAATTCTTGGAAGCGATGGAAAGAAACGGGCCGAGGAGAGTGACGGCACCTGACAGAGATAGGGAGCATGAAGGCGAGGGATGGTGGAGGGATCCATGTCCGTGTCCATGGCGGGCATCGAAACGAGCCAAAGATGGATTCTAAGAAACCGATTCCTTCAATCTTTGCCGATCACCAAACCCTAATTGTTACCAGTGACCACGGCAAGTGTGGAGACGAAGACGATGAAGCTGTGTGACAACAATGGAGGAAAGACTCGCTCCAGACAAAGGAATGCGACTCAAACTCGCGGGAATACTTTTGAATGTAGAGCGGCGCTTACGAAGGACCCACACTATTTAGAACCTTCATACCGACAGCAGAATTTCTTTCTCTTAGAGTGATTTTATCTTGTCTTGCGAGTTTGACAATTACAATGGTCATTTCAAACTAATGAGTTGCTGTATAAAAAATCTTCTAGGGACGATTCCTAGGTTACAATTATGATGTTATGAAGACATTTTGAATTTGTGGTAGTGTAGGTCAAAGGTAGTGTGTGGTGTTTATGGTAACATTGTCTCTTTGGCTAAGCAGAGTTGTAGAATAGATGGAGTTGAAAAATGGATGAAAATCATCAGACATCAATGAAGATTGTTCTCTCTCTTGTGGGAAGGTGGACCATCCATTGCAAGCTAGAGGAATAAATAGATAGAAGATAGAAACTCCAATCCCATTCTAAGTGGTAGCATGAATGAAGTGTCCAAAGACCTCACCATAGTTAGGTGGACTATGGTGGTGAGCACCACGCCGACATGGGGATAGAACCCACGACCTCCTCATCCGGGACTATAAGCCCTAACCACCAAGGGAAGACCCGTGGTGCCTTCAGAGGAATTGGACACTGTCCAAAAACTGAATGCTTTAGTAGGATGAGGCAGTCAACCTACAAGGGCTACCCTATGCAACATGATTTTGCAAACTCAACCACATAATAATAGAAAGAACAAAATATACATAGTGCAAATCCAGAAGTAACCACATTTGGAAAAAATAATCACAGGTTTTTAACAAAATTAACTAGAAACTTGTACAAAGACAAGGCTCATTGTGAAGTACTCCCTTTATCCCATTATTATTGTCCAATAGGTTCTCTCAAATCTACTTTCTGAGGTAGATTTGAGAAAACCCACTAGACAATAATAATGGGACAGAGGGAGTACATGCTTTTATATTTGGAACCATAAGATCTTAAATTGACCTGAACATCTTTTATTTGTTCAATCTCTTGTATCCACACCTGGAGGTTGTTCACGAATCGCAACATGCAAACATGTTGCTTTGCAGCCATTTTGAAAGCGACAGGAAACCATTTCGGCTAGACCGCTCGAAAGTATGATTTAAGAGCTTGATCGACATCCATAGTACACATCATAATACAGAGGATATTCATATTCTGCAATCGAAAGCTCTGTCTACTGTGGAAGGTATCAATAAAGCAGCAGGAATGAGATTGACGGCGGTCACTCAATCCACGCCCAGTTCACGAGGATTATCATTCACATATAACAGTACCGGGCTAATTATCTGGAACCTCAATGTGATCCTACCAGCATATATGGACTTACCCAACCCAAAAACATAGATCACTATAGATCACTATGTACAAAACTATGTGATCGTAGTGTAGTTCCCAAACTGGCACTGACAATTTATTCATACTTGTGATAAACAGGTACGAAAAACGCACCAATCTCGCGCACACAATTCAGAATCAATGGTGCCCCCACCAGAATCTACCCACCTGCACCACTCTACATTTTTGGATGACAATCTGAGATCCTGAAGTTCTATTCTACACTGAAGTTTCTGGTGGGCTGCAGCACCGAGTCCCGAGACTGATGACTGGAACTTTTGACGGAGCTGGTCGTGAAGATTGACAGAGAATTCTGACCAGCTAAAACAGATTACAAGGATCCAAATCGCTGGTCATGGATTTGTGTTCCATCTAAAATGGAAAGGGAAAGGATTGTCGAGCTGTGGAAGTGTTTGCCGTTTACTACCTGTGGCGAGGCTTGATCAGCTTCTCGCCGTCTTCAGTGCCAGGGTTGCCTTTGCGCATCATGGCGACGAATTCGTCGTAGTCAATCCTCCCGTCGTTGTCAGTGTCCACCTCGCTAATGATCTCATTGATGGTTGCCGGATCTCCCATTCCATTCTTCTCCATCACTTCCTGGAGCTCGTAAATGGTAATGAAGCCGCTGTTGTCCGTGTCAAAGTGCTGGAACGCCGCCCACAGATGATCCTCCTTCTCCGTCTTATTCATGTGCATGGTGGCAGAAATGAACTCGTTGAAATCGATCTTCCCATTGCCGTCCACATCCGCCGCCTCCATGAGCTTCTTAATATCAACTTCAGTGAGCTTGGTGCCTTGTTTCATCAACCCCACCTTAAGCTCTTGAATTGTGACCGTCCCGCTGTTATCAGTGTCAATCGCCTTGAAAAGCTGTCTTAGACCCACAATTTCTTCCTCCGAGAGACTCTCCGCGATCACCTTCAACGCCAGCTTCTTCATCTTGTTCGCCGCGGAGAAATTCTTCAGTCTGGTTAAGACAGCGTTGTCAAGAGGCGCGTCGGACGCGCCGTCCACCTTCATCCACGGATGGTCCAACACCTGCTGGGCCGTCAGACGCTCGCTGACGTTCGGGTTCAGCATTTTTTTTACCAAGTCCTTTGCTCCTCTGGAGATTTTCGGCCAGGGATCGTTCGTGAAATCGATATGGCCACGGATGATCGCGTCAAAAATTCCTTTCTCGGTTTCGGCCCAGAAGGGTGGCACTCCGCACAACAAGATGTACACAATGACACCAGCGCTCCACACGTCCGCTTCCGGACCGTAGCTCCGCTTCAAAACCTCGGGAGCAACGTAGTATGCGCTTCCCACGATGTCCTGGAAAACGTCTCCGGGCTTGAAGAACGTCGACAGACCGAAGTCGGTGGCTTTCAGCGGTGAGTCTTCGTCCTTGCTGGCGAGGAGAAAATTTTCGGGTTTGAGGTCTCGATGGAAAACGCCCAAGGAGTGGCATCGATGCACCACGTTTACAATGACGCGGCACATGTCTGCCGCGGCCCGCTCGCTGTAATGCCCCTTCGCGATGATGCGATCAAAGAGCTCCCCGCCCGCGCAAAGCTCCATCACGAGATGGATGTTGTGCTTGTCCTCGAACACGTCTTTCAGTTCTACAATGTTGGGCGTCCCGGAGAGGTGGTGCATGATCTGAACCTCACGCTTAACATCCTCAATATCTTCCTTTGTGGTCAACTTCCGCTTGGCGATCGTCTTGCAAGCGTACGCCACACCTGTATCCTTGGCCGTGCATAGGAAGGTCACGCCGAACTGGCCGCGGCCGAGCTCGCGGCCAAGTGTGTAGGTCGATTTGATGTCCCGAAGCGGCTTGCCCAACATTCCCGACGGGGACGAACGCAACGCAGCCCTAGCCCTCGGCGGTGGCGCCGAATGCGTCTGATATCCTCCACCGTGGTGGCTCCCTTGCGCACTACTGCCGCCATGGCTACTGCCCTGCACGCTGGCCGGGGCGCTCCGCGGGTGGCCGCTCGCATCTTCGCGATGCCCTTTCCTCCTTGCGTGCGAGTTCCCCATCTCTGATTACTAGCACAACAACTCTTCGAACACTACAGAATTCCAACCTAACTCCTTCCTCACCAAAGATTTCAGTAACAAAATCCACGCACAGAATCCACCACGCTGGAGACTTATGGAACAGTAGACCCCATAAACCCCAAGTTAGTGATGTCCTCCACCGACACGACTAAACACCGATCTCTCTAGTAACAAACACCAACCCACCAAATGAAGAAAAATTCCAGAAGACAAGCCCATTAAGAAGGCATGCCGAACTGTCACGTGCAAAATGGTGTTCACGTAGTCCACCTTGTCAACCCAAACTAAATTGACTTTTCTGCAGGCTCGAGAGAAAAAATCCGCCAGTCAACCGATAGTACGCGTCGCTGACAAAAGAAATGATCTACTAACCTGGGCGCTAGTGATCGAAGAATCCGGCTGACTTGAATGCACGGCGCACTCGCATCCAAGTGGAGAAGGCGCGAACTCAGCTGGCCGGGTCGAGAGCGCCCGTGATGATTGTACACAAACTTAACATGCCAGTGCCGATGAGTCGTTCGAAAAGTTGCTGCTGGTGCCTGCCTCGTCCGAGGGCATGGCGGTTCCGCTCGCAAAAATCCTTCATTCTCGTCACCGAGGGGAACAGCCTGTGAGAATGGAGCCGTGGAGATCAGGCGTCGATGCCGGAATCTCGGATCCCCAGACATCCATCCATCCATCGATCTGCAACGTAGCCACTCACTGTACACGGATGCATTCTTTCGTTCATTCATCTTTGACCTTTGCTCATTGACGGACTTCCCCGGCGAAAGTGATGCTTACTATTCCGTTGTTCACTTGCTATTCGTTCACCGTTCGCCTGCCTGTCGTGGAGGCTCGTTACTTACGTTGCAGACAAATTTTATGAAACGTTCATTGACTCCATTCAGATTAGGCAGTAGCAAAGAAGGTGCACTCAAACTTTCTACAAAAAATGGGTGAGATCTGACAATCCCCAAGAAGGTGTACTCAAACTTTTTACATGATAGAAGTTAGTGGAAAGATTAGCATGGATCGATAGTTCCCTGAATATGTGCATTGGAATTAGATAGCCTTCGTGGAACAGCCCATGGACATACAAACTAGCCACTTCAGACCGTGGGGCCGCCACATTGGTGAGAGGAAGGGTAGCTAAAGTAAAAATAAGAAATGAATCTGCTACAATCCAAACTATTATAACCATATG
The DNA here is from genome assembly GCA_037043015.1 of Bryum argenteum. Lineage (NCBI taxonomy): Eukaryota > Viridiplantae > Streptophyta > Bryopsida > Bryales > Bryaceae > Bryum > Bryum argenteum. The sequence continues at coordinate 28,690,005 of CM073322.1, forward strand.
TTTAAATCTTCTTGAATTTAGAATTTTAGTTTCATGGTGTTCACAATTGAAAATAATCGCGTGTGGCCCAATCTGACCGGGGTTGCCATAAATAAATAAAAAATTTACAATTGAAACTTAATAACAGTTTAAAGTAAGCCGGAAGCGAATGAAGCGGGAGTGGACGAAATGAGAAGTGGATGAAGCGAAAGCAGATAAAGCGGAAAGGAATAAAGGAAGAGATGAAATTGAAAATGAAGGAGGAACTAGATGAAGTGGGAAGCAGAGGAAGCGAATGGGTCAAATGAAATGTATGAAGCCATAAGTGGAAGGAGGAGGGAAGCAAATGAAGTAGGAAGGAGATGAAAGACGAAGGATAGGAAGCAGAAAACACATGAAGAACAAAGCAGATGAGGTTGGAAGTAGATGAAGAGGGAAGCAAATAAAGTAAAAGAAGTAGGGAAGAGAATAAAAATTAGTGAATGAAGTGGATAACTCAAAGGAAACTAGAAGCCAACCAAAGGAAGGGAATGTTAATGTTTGAAATGGAAACAAAACTAGAAGCGAACCAAAGGAAGGGTATATAAATGTTTGATATAAAAACTTTATGCGAACATGATTAAAAACGCTACATGTGTGCATTGGAATCAAAAAATTACATGAGAAGACACAAGATATAAATAAGCCTAGTTGGAGTGGGAAAGGTTCAACAACCCTAATCAATTGAATAAAATAGACACCTCTATATAAATTGCACTGAATTTACTGAGTGAATGAGAGGTTCAATAAGAAATCGTACAAATTGTGAACTAAAGATATGACAAGATGTTGAACAAGAGATCAACTAACAATTTGTAACCTTTTAAATCATCAAGACTAAAACTCGAGTGAAAGACTTCGAAATGACCTTATACTAGCAAGGAATGGTGATATAGTATCTAATAGGCTTTCGTTGCTTTAAGGTTGCCAATCCAACTTTAAGATCCAATTTTAAGATCTGTTACTACTTAGTGCAAATCCTAGCCTTGTTGTAAAATCTCCTATTATTCAATGCAATCCTTTACCTTCAGCTCTCATGCTCTTCTGTGGCAAACAATATGAAAAAACAGGAAAAAGAAAAACCTTGGAGATTTTAGATTCCAAACCTCATGTAGAGCGTATCTTCTATTATTGCATGTTCTGGCATCATCAAATCAAACTCATTGCGCAATTCAAATGATAACAAACAGGGATAGTTAGACATTTTAGAGCTCATTCGGCCATGATAGTTAACAAAGTGACATAACATTTTTTTTTTTAATTGGTTTTTATTTAGTTTAGTTACCATGTTATTTTATATTTAAAAACATTACTCAATTGGTTGTAGACCGCATAGAACACAGTTTCTCAAATTCGAAGAACAATAGTAAATGGATGCACAACACGGTTCTAATCCCATGCACTAATTTTAAAATTCAACACCAACAGTCTATCATATAAGGAGCAATCGTCATGAATTTATGAAATAGATAGTATAAAAATCTCTGAATCCCTAAATTTCCTTGTTGTTTTTGGAGCAAGAAGTCTCAAAAGTACCTTCTTAAGTCTTGTGCACTCTTGGTCATACGAATCAATTTCCTTTCTCTATTCTTAGACTTACAATTGTAGAATCTTGTAATTTAATTGTTTTTTAGCTATTGTTAAAAAATTTCAACTGTTGGATCTTCTCCATTTGTGAGATCATAACGTTCAAAGTTGATGCAAAAGTTTCTGGCCATTGCATGAGACACAATGTAAATGGTGCTAAGGGCAAGTTGAAGTTTTTTACCCCAAACATGTTGGGCATATTTTTTTTCCATGTAGGTAATCAAGTTGGGTACGCTCTTGCAAAATTTAAGAGACTGACTTTTTTTAACTTCATGCGAATTATTTTATAGATGAAGGTCTAAAGAACAATATAGTAAAACACGCATTTCATTGAATATGTTTGATTTTAGAAAACGTGAATAGCGAGTACGTGCCTTTATGAGTTTGTGAAATCAAAGAAAGAAATCTTGTAAAAAATCCAAAATTTTGTAAGAAATAATTTGGAAATAAATAGAAATTGTGAAGATTGTTTTTGTGGATTTTGGAGGTTGTCCTTGTGAGATTGACAAACCTTTTGACTTAGGCCTCTGTGGAACTTCAATAATGATTTGGTTATGCTTATATTTCTTGAGAAAAAATTCTAAAAAATTCTGAATTTAGACAGCCATTTCTGCACTTGAAACCTAAAATTTCTCGATGAAGGTTTTAAAATTGGAATTTGGCTTTGCACATTTTCCACTGCACTTTGTAGTGTAAGAAGTACCTTGTATAAATCTTAAACAAAAATATTACTTATAACTCCTTCAAATAGGTTGTCGGAAATCGCAAAATCCCATTTTGAGTTTTGAAGATGCTTAGGGGTTAATTTTGTTTGACCTGAACATATACTTCCTACATTTCATAATGCCTCCTTTAACCCCTAAATTTCCTTGGGAAATTTTTAACCAAAAACTCATGTTTGACAAAAGAGGCATAGATGAGAATAAAGATAAGTTATTCAGATCTCAACCAAACAAACTTGTAATAGACTTGTTGTAGATCATGTGGACCAAAATTTGACTCATGGGACCTTATTGACTTATTGCGAGATCATAACGTTTTATTGCCCAAAACAAGCTACTAGAAATTATCATTCTTACTATGAAGTGAAAATACTACTAAAATAAAATTTGCAATCAAAAAGTGACCAACTAGAAAGTATTTCATCTTCATCTCAAATACTCTATTGTACAACTCATTAAAAAAATTACTTGGCTCAAATAGCGGCCTTGCAATGATGAAAACTGCCAAAAAAATTACAAAGAAAAAATAGTCCAAAACTAGACCCCTTGCACTCATACTCATGCCTTATCTTCAATACATCTACGATCCGGTCAAGGTTTCTACCACTAAAACTAGACTATAATTTGAATCCATCCAAAAAATCAAATTCAAAATCTGATGATGGATGAGGGAGATATAGCTCTTCAAAAATCATCCATTTTTCACATTTTTCATCATGAAACATCATTGCAAATCCAATACCAAATTTATCCTGATCAAAAATATTCCAACTACAAAGTTGTTGGGATGCATCTAAAGATCATACTCGTGTAGAAAAAAAAAAAAAAAAAAAAAAAAAAAAAACTATTATTGATCTCACATAATTGGCTTGCAATGGTAATACATGTCCCATGTTTGAAAATTAAAAACAAAAGCTGCCTTTACTAAAATGCATGCCATTTATTCACACTTCACTGTACGGGTTTTCAATGTGTACCACACAAAGTAGACTTGATTTGCGACTTGACCCAAGTGATTTTGTCCAAAGTGGAGTCCAGATGAAGAAGTTATGGCTCTTCAAAGTTTCTGCCCCTCATCCAAAATGTTGTTTTTCAACACGAGGGGCGTTTACAAGTTATAAGATAAAGTAAGCAAGTTTGCTTTTTTTGGCAAATATACCACAAACCACACAATAGTAGAAAAGTGCTTTGAGTATACCATCCACTATACCAACAGTTCACCCTTAGTGACAATATACATTGAAGGTGGGTGTAAAATGCCACCGTGGGGTTTACTTGTGTAGCATACTCACACCACTTTAATTTCTATTAGTGACATATTGCTAGAGTCAATCCAACTATGGTATAGTGGCTTGACCTCATTATTTTGGGTACCTTGAGAGCCATGTGAGAGAATGGGATGCCCAACATCAAGGACATCATATAAGGAACTAATAAGGCCTAGTTTAGATAAGGGATGGAGGCTAATATTTGGGTTGGGGCCATCGAAATAGAGCTCCCTCATTGGTGTAGGAGTTAAGGCAAGTCTAATTAAGTTTATATTAGGAATGGGGGCCAATAGTATTTTAAACTATTTGTCTTGCACCACTTTGTTTCACATTTGCACTTAAGGGCCACTAACATGGACCTCAAGGCTTCAAAGGGGAAGCTTTCAGTTGGTACTCCATTTCCATTTTCTTAAAGGCCATGAGTGGACACTAAAAGCCTTTGCATTAATTAATTGATAGGGGCTTGAGAGCCATAAATGGACTCTCTTGGTCTTGCAATTTTTGGCCCCCACCTCGAAGTCTAAACATGCCCTGATTCTTCACCATAAGTTTCAAATTCATTGTATACAAACATTAAAGGCTAGGCCACACAATTACTTGAATCACACCAATCTCAAAACAAGGGATAATCATATACTTTCACTCTATGCTCCTTAAATTAACAAATTCAAAACAACTTTCGTCCATAGAGGAGTTGTCACATAGCTATGTACAATTTTGCAATAGAGAAATTATACGCATTTGGTAATTTCTATCAACCCCAAAGTTGAGGCCACCCCAAAAGTATGTCGATTCGCCTCTGGTCAGCCTCTACTTCACCCAATATAGATCTTATGAAGTTGGAACCTTGGCACATTGTAGATCTTCTCCATACCTTTCCGAAAAGTTATCTCATGCTTCTAAATCCTTCATACTCTAAGAGATATTCACGGTCAAAGTTTGAAAACAATATTTGAAATCTATCCAAGTTTGCCAAAAGCACGGTTTATGCTCACTTGTTCTCAAAATCTACCCAAAATTATTCAAAAGCGGAAACTTCAAAAATTCACCAAAAATTGAGATTTATTATCTATTTATGTATTTGAATCTTTTGTTTTTTTGAATTTGTATTATTTTGAAATTTTGTACATGGAGGAGAGATGCCAAGACATGCTTTCACAATTCAAATCTTCACTTCGATAAATTTTCACATGCCATTTTCATGGTAAAAAAGGGGCCTTTGTATAACAATCTCAACATACCTGCATGTAAAAAATCAAGCATTTCTATAAGTTTTATAGGTCCTACAAGGGTAAAATTTTTGTAGACAAATTCCTAAGTGAGGGGAGAACATGAATGTGAAGAGCCTCACTTCACATTTGCTTTCAAAGTTGGTTTTATGCCTCAAGACATTAATGTCCCTTTCCACAACAAGGTGTTTGATTTTTATTTTATTTTTATTTTATTTATTTTCAATTTTGAGCGTTATGAGGTCACGAATGGTGAAGATTCTGAGTCTAAGATTTTGTGGTATATATATATGATCCACGGTCAAAGTTGCCTTTGGGGTTTGCAGCTTAGCTTTATTGCATAGTCCTCAGTGGACGCAATGTAGTTGAAGTTCGAGGCATGCACACTCAACAGTTCTTTATTTCGAAAGAAAGAAAAGAACCCATTTGAAGCACACGTTTCAGAGATTTTAGGGTTGCAATCATGAAGGCCTACTCATTTTATTCTGCTTTCTGGTATTATAATGCCCATGGAGTGTCTGAATGCGCAACTTCAACAGAAAGTTGGATCAGTGTACTTACTTGTTCCTTTTCGTGAGAGCCTAAAACAATAGCACTAGCATTAGTCAGTAAAGCTCGAAGCTTCAGAAATTCTATCGTACTCGAACTCACTGCAATGGAATGAATCACAAATTTGCACTTTTGGTCCATCATTCAAGCGTTGTAACCCAAACCAGATTTCGTTTATGAATATACAAATGCAAGGAGATGAAGCTTCCAGACAGAGTTAGGCTACAGCAAGAGTTCTCGACAAACTAGAAGATTGCCACGGATTTAAGATCCCACGAATCCAGTGCGTGCATGGATTGTACATGTAGCATATGCAAGGATCGAGAGTGACGAGCTTTGAGGAAAAAATGTCGTGATCATTGCAATCCCAAATGATTTCTGAGAAGAGAAAGCGTTGAGTGCGATCATTCGTTGCATCAGAATGCTTATAACAGATTCATAGTTTGAGTAACAAATTTTTATCCAAGACGGTATTCTACGTAAGAGAGAGAAAGACCTAATGGCTGCCAGTGTGTAGAGACCAATGAGTCTACTGCCGCAAGAGAGAGGAGTATGAAGGAGGAGATGGGGTTTATAGGGTTTCGGGATGGACTTTGGCGGAGTTGAAGGCGCGCCCCTCCAGGAAAGCGACGACGCTGGTCATGGCTTCATGGACACTGCTGTCGCGATTCTGAATCAAGAGCTCGCTCACTTGCGCCGGGGTGACCAGGACGCCGTTGCGCAGCAGCTTCTGCACTTTGGGAAACAGGAAGTGGGTATCCGTGAGTAAGTAATTTTTCACCAGCGTCCGGAACGCTGCATATGTGCAATACGTCATGTAGATATGGAGGTCCATGCGACCCGGCCGCAGCAGCGCCGCGTCCAGCTTCTCGATGTGGTTCGTGGTGAAGATGAAGATGCGCTCGTTGCCGCAGCATGACCACAGCCCGTCCGTGAAGTTTAGCAGGCCCGACAACGTGATTCGCCCCCCGTCTTGCTCCGACATTTGAGCACCTTCGCTGTCCGATGATGATGAGCGTCGCTTTGGTGATGGTGAGGGTGAGCGCGCGTGCGCCAGGCACACCGAGCAGTCGATGTCCTCAATCACTATCACAGACTTGTTTGTCGTCTGGATCAGCAGCTGCTTCAGCTCTGAGTTGCTGCGGACCTATGTTGATTCATCCAACTATCTCAATTCTCATTCTCCATCATCTCACTTTCCGAACGTTTGATCACATTGAACAAGGTAGAGCCATAGTTGCCATGGCAGGTGTAATCCTTTGCAGGTTTAAGGCAACTATGGAACAAAGCGTAAGTCGATCGCCATCTGAGTTTTCTACACAATTACTGCAGTTCTATATTTCGAAAGGACTCTTTCGGCACGGAATCAAGTAGGCAATCAAAACCTCTGTGTTTTTGCGTTTTCAACTTTTGCAAGTGTTCATACAGCGTCGTCAAAAAAGGACAAATTTGTATGGAGCCTACTAGAAGAGGATCGGAAGCGTGATTTGTAAATTGAGAACTGGATACTCAATTGCGTCGTAAGGAATCATTTATTGATAGTGACATTGATATGGAAATACTGTCGTGGCCATGGGGTAGTGGTTTCAACGACCGCGAAGGAGAAAGTGCGTACCTGAGTAAGTTCCAGGTCGTAGACATCCCACTTGAGGTAGTTGGCTATGGCGGCAATCATGCTGGATTTTCCCGAGCCTGCAGGTCCATAGAGCAGGTAGCCACGCTTCCACGGCCGTCCGACTCGCTGAAAATAGTCCTTCCCGGCCACAAAGGCGTCGAGGTCGGATTTGATGGACTGCAGCTGCGACGGCTCCACAGCCAATGTGTTGAAGGTGGATGGATGCTTAAAGTGCACCGCTTGCCAGAGGTGCCTGCCCGTGGAGAATGTCGACTTGTTGTTCGAGTACAGGAGCATTTCTCTGCAAAAACCATCCATCACATCAATTCCATAGCCTCGGAATAAATGCGCCATTGATCAAGAGAGCTGTGCGGACGTAGCTGCTCACTGACCTGTTTCTGTGTTGAAAGTTGTACGCATTATCGCGTATCGCATCCAGGTATGCAGGAAGGATTTTATCACGGTCTTGTTTGTGGATTTTCAGTGAGTACGATCGCTGGTCTTGGTTGCCGCCGTCTAATACTTTCAGTCCGTGCACTGTGTGCGTCCACCAGATCTTGGCGCCCTGGAACGTCTCCATCACTCTTTCGCCTCCTGCAATGCATGAACCTCGTATCAGTACATACGATTTCGACAACAAAATCGACGCCCTGGAGGAGAATTCACAAACCTGCGAGGGTGGAAGTCGTGCTACTGGAGTTTTTGACCCTACAGAGCACCGTTTTGCGAGCAGTCCGACACAAATCCCTTGCAGTCAAGTGCAATTGCACATTCTTGTAGAGCTCATTGATGCTGGAGCCTTCGAACTCGGGAATTTCAAACACCACGTACGGTACTAAATACGAGCTTAGCATTCGCAAACCTCGGTTGAGCGCATCCGCGATTTCAGCTGGCAACAGACCTCGCACGAAGGCCAGGCATCCGAGGAGCGTCCATAGATACGAAAGCTCCATCTTCATTCCAAAGCTCGTCGTTGGTGGAGGAGACGACGTGGGGTCAAACCTACAACACAATTGCTGATTCATGAACACATCCGGCATGGAGTAACGTCCAAGTCGACCTCCAGCATGCAGCTAGATTCGGAATTCTTCACAATCTGACACGAATCGGAACTCAATGGCGGACTCAATGGCTATTCAAGGAAATGGCGGTGGAGCTAATTGATAAAGCTAAAGGGGGTAGCGTGATAGGTAAAGGCTAATGGGGGAGCAATGAAGCAGTCGGATTGACAGTTGTAAATTAAGATATGGTATCTAACTTCGATTTTGCGACTTTAACTAGAAAGCTGAAACTTTCAAACCGGTCACATGTAAAGCATGGAGAGGCACGCTGAAGCACGCATAACGCAACCCAATCGAGTAGTCCGTGTCCCCGGAGACGACGCTTCTCTCGTGTCACCATGACTACCGCTACAGTCCGACGAATCGAATGTGCCAATGTGGGTGGTCGAACTCTTTTCGATTTTAACAATGGCAAACCCGGTCAAACAACAACTCACACACAATCACCGCATTTACTAGGCTCAGGTGCGTACCTTGCAGACAGCAAACGTCTAGTACTGAACGTCGATCAGACGCAAGTGCAACCGGCGCAACCGCAGAGCACAGCGTCGAAATTCATGCTGGGATCGCGCACAGTAGTACAAACAGTGGATTGGAGCGCGCCCTTGCAAAGACCAAACCCGGGAGACCACTGGGAGGAGGTCAGTAGCAGAGGGCGGATGACAGGAGAGAGATGAGCTTGAGGGGTTTATATACAGACAGGGGGACTGAAATCGAGGCAGCTTGAAGTTTGTTTTGTTGCGAAAGGACACTTTCCAGCTGGGCATGTGGTAGTGGTGCCGCTGAAATCGGCTTGCCTACAGTAGGTGCAGAGGTGTGGTAGGCGAATTCCGGAGCAGTGGAGTTGGGCCATCGCAACAGACGGAAGTTCTGGAGCCGTCGTAGCGCTGCAGCGGTGCGCGCATGCGGGCTCGATAAAGGCTAAAAGAATGGGTGTATGCTGGTGGCCAAGGTGGTGGCGGGACTTGCGGACACACATGGCGCTGCCGCACAAGATTGACATGATCTGTGTCTGCACTGTTTTTGTTTATTAAAGTAGCTTTAGGAAGCTCAATACCTAACTTTGTATTGCGTGGATACTCCCATCATTGGTCCTCGAGCTTTTGTTCTCTCCTCTCATTCGGCCCACCTAGGAAACTGTTGCACGTCTCATTGTACAGTACTTCTCATTTTGTTCGGTTTGGGTAATATTAGAAGGCATCTTACAGTGAGGTCAACTTTGGATCATGTGTATCAATATAAACTCACTCGATGAAAAACTGCTATGCATGTTCATTGTGCAATTGGAATTCCAAACCACAGTCATCCAGATTATTATTCATTTAGCCCATCAATTAATACTTATAACCCGTGGCTAACCTTGGAAAAAGTGCATAACAAGGAACTACTGATTTCTCATCCTAAGAGGATAATATATATGGATGTGCATTGTTGCTCAATCCCCTTCCGGACAAGGAGAAAAACCTAGAAATACTTCACAAAAATGTAAATTGTGGTAAATTACTTGCGGGCACCTGTTGATTGGGCTCCATCATCCTTGCCGAGGATTTACCCTTCGTTAGGGATACGAAGTAGTAGTAACAAAGCATCACTATATGCATTTTAGATTATTGTTATACATAAAATTCACTCAGTCAATAAATTATGGTGGGAATGTCAACTAACAGAGCTTAGGGTTTGAAAAAGATTGGCTGTACTTGAAATAATGTTTAGAACCTTAGCCCTGTATGTTTCCAGTGTTGGGACAATATAGATGGAATGAAAGGTTTTGGACTGAGCATGTCCTCAATGACTGTAGCTAGTAGTCACAAGTGGGTGTCGTTTTTCCTCGGAGATATGATAAGCACCTCGTCCGAGCAACCAGCAGTCGATCGCCAATTACTATCCAACTTGTTAGTAATTGTCCAGTAAAATTGAATGCACTCAGTTGACCTGCAACTTTTTACTTGTAACCTCGGAAGTCGAGGTGGACGTAAGAGCAATAGCACATGTGACCTATAACGGCATAGCTCGGAGGGTCCATGTCGGTAGCACATGACCGGTGGTGGTGTCGGTGGGGGCCAGGCCAGGTCAGGCCAGATGATTGGATTCCACATTCTCGAACGTTGTCTTTGAGGCTGCAGCATGTACTCCACACGTACATTCTTGAATGCATGCCCATTCGGTCCTGTACAGTTCTGTACAGTACCAGCTGGTGATGATGAGGCTGCATTGAGTGAGGCCTTCCTCCAATCTTCTTCGTTCGTTCGCTTTTTCAATTCGGTTCGTTCGAAAGGGCTTGATCTGCCTAGGGATTAGAGTCATTCGTAATGAACAACGCCGAATGTTGCCAGCCACACCGGCCACTCCATTTTACAGTACTGTCGCCTCCTGCATCTCCACCCATCACTGCACTGATTGATAACTTGTTGGGATACGAACTGTAAACTGCGAGGACACCCAATATGGTGGAAGCGCCTCAAGTCAGACTGTATGCCCTAAATGGTGATCATGTTGACATTCTGATGACTTTATATCGTCTAGAGAGTGTTCTTTTTGCAGCAGGGGAGAGGTCAATTCTGATGTTGGTTGTGTGATTGTGTAAGAGCATCTCCACCGGAGACTCTGGGAGGCGAGGAAAACAGTAACCTGCCGGCAAACCTAGAAAATAGAATCGCACCGTCAACTCTGTAACCGTAGCGTGGAAGTCGGGCTCGGTCAAGGACGCCTAGGGCACGGCCAAATTGCAGGATATAGAGAGCTCTGTACAGAGCCGGCCAGAGCTGGTCAAAGCGAATATTCCTGTGTTTTGCTCCTTTTCGGGAAGGATGGCTGCTGCGAAGGTAAACTGCTGCGAAGTTGCCCTGACAAAATAAGGCGGGTTTCAGAGCCACCGGTGGGTGTGGTGCCACTGGCCCAAAAAATAAGGCCTCTGCCACTTTCCGCAAGCTCCGAGGGAGGCTCTGGCAGATTCAATTCCCAGAGTATCCGTTGGAGATGCTCTAACACCATATTTTATACAAAAGCCTTGACCATCATTTGGGGTCACACTATTTCCCAAAATCTCATTAATGCCTTTAGAATGCAGACCGCGAAGCATGCCTGAAAATGAGGAGAAGAGGGGGTATGGGAGAAGTTCAGCTAGAGGGGTCTTGGGGGCAGGGGTCTTGTGGACGGGGAGTCTTGGGGGAGCGGATTTACCTCATATCGTTTGTAGCTGCTTCCTCCCCTGAGAAAGTACAAGAGGGCTTGGGGCTGTACTCGAAGAATTAAATTTCAATATTAAGTGCACTCATGGGGTCCATGTGGCACCCCTTGAAGGGATTCATGTGGCACGAAAGACCCAACATTAATTAATTAATGTAAAACTAAGTGACGGTCACTATGCACCAACATCTCATCACTGTGCCATGAATGATTGATTCCTAAATAAATTTCACAGAAAGTAATCAGAGGACCCGCAATAGTTTAATTAACTTCTAAAGTATAGGCAGCTCTAAAACGAATTGGGTTTACTTTGGTCATCAGTTTTTGAACCATGAAGTTGGAATCTCTTATTTTGAAGCATGAAGTTGGAACCTCCTATTTAAAAGCATGAAGTTGCAGTATTCACCCAATATGAAGCAGGTAAGTTTTTTCATACCTTCTGGAAAAAGACTTTTCATGTTTCAAAATTCTTACACTTTAAGAGACATTCATGGTCGAAGTTTGAAACAGTGATAGGGCATGATGAAATCTACCCCAAATTTGCGATACATACATGCTCACTTATTCTCAAAATCTGCCCAAAAGCAATTCAATAATTTGAGAAACTTCTAAGAATTCACCAAAAATGAGATTTAACCCCTAAAAATCCAGGGGTTTCCTCGACCTCCAGAACCAAAAACTGCCATTTTTCACCTTCGTTGGGAGATGGGGAAATGGAGAAACTTTTTTTTCTGGTTTTAGACTTTGAACCGTAAGATCTTGTACCTAACTTGTATACAAAGGACTGGTCAAAATTTCAACCGTTGGATGTTTTTCATTTGTGAGATCATAACAATCAAAGTTTGACCAACACTTTTTTTTTGCCACTGCGTGAGAGGCATTGTCTAAATGGTGCCAAGGGCAACTTGATGATTGTTATTCCAAATATTTTTCCCTCATTTTTTTTCATGTAGGTAATCAAGTTGGTTATGCTCATGCAAAATTTTAGAGACCAATTCCACTTTTTGACCTTAATGTAAAATATTTTATGAAAGAAGGTCTAAAAACAACCATATAGTAAAACAAGCACCACGTATGATATATTTAGTTTGAGAAAAATCTCGACGGTGAGAAGGTGCATTTATGATAATGTGAATTTTGAAAAAAATCTTGGAAAAAATCCAAAATCTCGAATTTTGGCAATTTTTGAAAGAAAAATTGTAAAATTACTAGAAATTGTGAAGATTGTTTTTGAAAGTTTTGGAGGCTGCCCTTGTAAAATTGGTAAACTTTTTGACTTCGGACACATTGGAATTTGAATAGTAATTTGGTAATGAACATATTTCTAAAAAAAAAAAAATTAAAAAAAAATTATTTTAAACTGCCCGATTTGGACTTGAAACCTAAAATTTCTAGATGAAGGTTATAAAATTAAAATTTGACTTTGAAAATTTTACCACATACACATTACTGTATGTGGAGCACCCAATAAAAATCTTAGGCAAAAATATCAGTTTAAATGCTTAAAATGAGCTGCCCGAAATCTCAGAAAACCGAATCGGCTTTCCTGGATTTTTAGGGGTTAATATTTCTTCAAGTTTTCTTTTTTTGTATGAGTAGAAGAAGTACCAAGGCATTATCTCATAGCTTGGATTTTAAATCCAATCAATTTTCATTTGCATTATTTATTAATAAAAATTGGCCTCTATATCTGAATTTCAGCATACCTTCATGTGATAAATTAAGCATTTTTTCTTGAGGTTTTACAGGTTGTCTAAGGGTAAAAATTGCATACACATGATCTTAACTCACCTATGAACAAGAATATGTTGAGCTCATGTTGAATTGTTGGTTAAAGTGGTATTCCTCGCCCTCAAAAGACTACTTATCCTTTTTACAACAAGCAGAAAACTATTTTCTCTACTTTGAACAGGACGGTCTCACACTTGGTGAAAGATTTGAAACCATGATTTGATACACATATACATGTACAAGTTAGGTACTAGATCTTGTGGTTATATACTTCAAAATATATCATAAAGTGAAATCTTTTACCTTGCAGTGAAATAGGATAGTTTAGAGGGTAAAGCATGCAAATACTGCCTTAAAATCTCCAGATTAAACCTGCAATTCCTCGAATACTTTATCATGAAGTTGAATTTTTTTGAGAATCCTAAAGAATTTCCCTAAATTTTTTCCGAAATTCTTTGCACTATACAATACCTTAACCCTTAAAAGTCCCTTGGGGATAGTATGTACGCTGTCGTATAATTAGGATTTGCTACCAACAAGAAACTTTAAACTGGAATCATAATAGCTCACTAGAACCGCATTAATTCGAATGTCAACTTCTTCTTTGAACTCAAACCCATTAAAGGTGTGCATTCACTCCAAATACAACCAAAATACACCGTATTCTACTGGTCGCCACGGCACTCTCAGACCTTTAACCCCTAAACGCCCGAGCCTATTTTTAGCAGAAAAGCACATTTCCATAGAAATCGTCATAGATGAAAATCAAGAGAAGCTATTAAGATCTCAACCGTACAAACTTGTAATAGACTTATCGAAGATCATGTGGACCAAAATTTGAGTCATGAGGCCTTATAGATCGGGAGATCGTAACATATTAATATCAAAAACAAACTGCAAAATTTCATCATTTTCACTTTGAGGTGGGAATGCTACCAATATACCTATTGCAATGAAAAAATCACCAACTAGAAAGATGTTCACCTTCATCTTACTAAATCCTTTACCCAACAAAAATTCATCAAAAAAATTTCTTGGCTCAAATAAAAGCCATGCAATGGTAAAAACTACCGAACATTTTACAAAGGAAAAATAGTCCAAAACTAGACCCTTTGCATTAAATTTCATGCCTTATCTTCAAAACATCTTCGATCTTGTTAAGGTTTCTACCACTTAGACTAGACTCTAATTGGAGGCCATCCCAAAAAATTAAGTTGAAATCCAACGGTGGATGAGGGAGATATAGCTCCTCAAATATCATCCATTTTCTCACTTTTTTTGTTGACAAAACATCATTGCAAATCCAATAGCAAAATCATTTGGATTAAAAAACTTCTCACTACAAAATTGTTAAGAATCACCTTAAGATCATGACCATGAAAAAAATGACCATGAAAAAAATAATCATGAAAAACTATTTTTAATTTCACATAATTGGCTTGCAATGGTAATACATGCCCCATGCTTAGAAACCCAAAACAAGAGTTGTTTTCACTAAAGTGCATTCCATTAATTTATACTTTATTGTATGGGCTTGAAAATTTTACAACACAAACTAGACTTGATTTGGAACCTAATCCAAGTGATTTCATCCAAAACGGACCTCGGTTGAAGAAGATATAGCTCTTCAAAGTTTCTCATGTACATCCAAAATGTCGTTTTTCGACATCGTGGGCGTTTAAGGGTTAAGTGTTAAACTCCAAAAGGTGTTCAATCTCAAAGTTTCACATTTATGCACGGGAGCATTCAAAGCTACTTAAATTTGCCCAAAAAATTAGCCTTCAACAAACATTAAGCTTTAACATTTTCACGTTTTGTTTTTGGTACATGTGATGAAGATACCAAGGCATGTATCCACTGTTAGGATTTCTTGTGTACAATAATTTATAATATGTCTTTTTTAACCCCTACAGTCGACTAAGGCCAGATTGTGTTCGACTAAGCTCGTTTTCCTAAATTTAGCTCGTATGAAGTTGAAACCTACTGCAGGTTGTAGAGATTTTCCTTACCTTTCCGAAAAGTCCTTTTTTGCTTTGTAATTTCTCCTAATTTAGGAGATATTCACGTTCAAAGTTTGAAAATACTCTTCAAAATCTGCCCAAAATTTGCCCAAAATTGCCAAACTACTGTATGTGCTCATTTATTCTCAAAATCTGCCCAAAATCAATTAGATTGCAAAAACTTCAAAAATTCACTAGAATTTGATTTTTTTGATTTTTTTTTTTTTTTTTTTTTTTTTTTTTTTTTTTTTTTTTTTTTTTTTTTTTTTTTGTGTACATGTAAATAAGGTTTAGCTCCTAAAGGACCACGGTGTAAAAAGTGGTTGCAATTTTGGGCAGCTTAAATGAAGGTGTTAAAAGTAATTTTCTGTGCCTGATATTTTTACTATGTGCTCCCTGTACTACAAGGTGTTTGTGTGAGAATTTGCAATGTTAAATTCCAATTAAGAAAATTTTGATGTAAATTTTAGTTTACAAGCCCAAAAAGAGCGGTTCAGGTAGGTTCAAGTTTAGTTTTTTTTTTTTAAGTTTCTTTTTCAAAAGCAAGGTTACAATTAAAGTACTACGTGAGTTCTAAATTTCCCCAAGTCAAAAAGTTTCCCAATCTTACAAGGGAAACCTCCTAAATTTGCAAGAGCAAGCTTCAAAATGTTACAAAAAACTTTTGCATCAAGTTTGAACGTTATAATCTCACAAATGGTAACGACCTTGTAATTGAAGTCTAACATGGTGTTCGTAGAAGTCGTTATTTCAAGGATCTTACAGTTGGAAATACCAAAAAAGTAAAAAGACTGAATCATACCTCAACTTGGACAAAGTGATCACAAAAATCTTAGTGTTTGGTTTTGAGGACTCAAAAACACTCTTGGCCCTTTCGGAATTAAACACACGATCTTAGTGTTTGGATTTTCAATCCAATTATTCTTCACATATCCTTTTTATCGTCAAGGATCGGCCTATATATGTAGCTGAATTTCAGCATACCTCTACATGAATACTTAAGGATTTCCTTAGGTATTATAGGTCGTATGAGGGTAAAAATTGCATAGATATGTTCCTAACTCACCCATGCACAAGAATTTGAAGACCCTCGTATCAAAATACCTACCAGAAATCTTTTTTTTGGCCCTCAAAGAAACTAATTACCCTTTCTACATAGAGCGAAAAAAATAAATCTTTTTCAAACTTTATGCATTATGATCTCACGATTCGTTAGGAATTTGAATTTAACCCTTAAATGCCCAAGGGGGGTCCCAAGCCTAGAAACACAATTTAAAAAAAGATGTTATAGATGAAAATGAAGACAAGCTATTTAGATCTCAATCATACAATCTTGTAGTAGACTTATTGTAGGTCATGTGGACCAAAAAATGAGTCATGAACCCTCATAGATTGCGAAATCATAACATATTAGTCCTCAAACCTGATTGCAAAAATTCATTTTTTTCACGTAAGAGTGGAAATGCTAGAAATAGACGTACTGCAATGAGAAAATCTCCAACTAGAAAGTTGTTCACCTTCATTTCAATAATACCCTCGAACCAAAAAATTCATCAAAAAATATTATGTGCTCAAATAATAGCCTTGCAATAGTGAATCATGCTAAAATATTTACAAAGGAAAAATAGTCAAAAACTAGACCCTTTGCAATCAAATCTATGCCATATCTTCAAAACATATTTGATTTATTCAAGGTTTCTACCACTAAAACTAGACTCTGATTGGAATCCATCCCAAAAAATAAAGTCAAAATCCAACGGTGGATGATGGAGATATAGTTCCTCAAAAATCATCCATTTTATCACTTTTTTGATCATAGAAACATCATTGCAAATCTAATATCGAAAGTATTTGGATCAAAAATCTTCCAACTAGAAAGTTTTTAGCTTTCATCTTAAGATCATGATTATGTAAAAAAAAATCATGAAAAAATATATTTGATTTCACTTAATTGGCTTGCAATGCTAAAACATGCCCCATGTTTCAAAACCGAAAAACAAAAGCTGCCTTCACTACAATGCATGCCATTAATGCATACTTCATTGTATGGGTCTGCAATTTTTACCACACAAACTAGACTTAATTTGGGACCCAACCCAAGTGATTTCGTCAAAAACGGACTTCGGATGAAGAAGTCATGGCTCTTCAAAGTTTCTGATGTACATCCAGAATGTCGTTTTTTGACATCGTGGGCGTTTAAGGGTTAAGATTTGACATGTATATGCACATACAAGTGAGGAACAAGGTCTTACGGTTACATAATCAAAAATACATCAAAAGTTAAAAACAATTCACCTCGCAGTGAAAGAAGGCAATTCTGAAGACAATTTTAAGGTAGAAATAATTTACTGGAGTTACCGCAAGCCCACCAACTCCATTTTGGAGAGTCCTCAAATTACACATGCTTCACTCCAGCATGAGTTGGACCGGCCAATGCTATTTCTACAGGATACTGACACCTCTAGAAAGCCTTGTTCCTCAACCTTCTTGGGCAACCCTCAAGCTTGCCCCCCAAACCAATACTCCCTCTGTCCCATTATTATTGTTCAATAGGTTCTCTTAAATACCTATTGAACGATAATAATGGGACGGAGGGAGAATTATTTTATTTCACTTCTTAAATACTGAATATGAGCTTGATGGCTCATTTTAGGGCTGAATGTGTAGAATTAGGGTTTTTGAGGTGGGGCTCTTCGTTGATATTTGAGGTTATTAACCCTTAAAGGTCCTTGTGAGCCCGAGGGGCTCTTTTCCAACAGAATATGTCTTGTAGCTCTCATTGTACTCAACTTTTCACTTTGATGCCAATTTGGTCACCTTATTCTGATTCATTCAAGAAGTGAAATTTTGCAATTCAAATCACAATTTGTATGAGTGATTTTGTGATTTGAAAGGATTATGGTAGGTAGGTTGGGTTGTACATAAACTTGTAGAAGGTTGCAAGCTCATCATGATTGGTCCATTCATGATGCCCAAGTTCTAAAAGTGCACTATTCCTGATGCCCAAGTCCAAAAGATGTTGTGATTTTGGGCTGCCTATTTCAGACCCCAAGGACCCTTAAGGGTTAAGATGCAAAACCTAATTGAGAATCTATGCTTGATGCTCCAACACCATAGATGCTTCATTCCATGGCTAATTTCTAAGTCGTGGTTGGCCTACCACCGACATGATTGCAAGACGTAAGACATCATTGCTAGTAAGGGCCTCTTCACACTATGATCAAGAGGCCATCAACCAATCAAATTGCAAGAAATCATAATTTTGGCCTCTCGAGTCTTCACACTAGAAGCCAAATTCCACTAGCCGTTACTCTCCAAATAGCGTACATGGCAACACTTTTTGACCAAGGGGACCGCCTCTCGGCCTTTGTTGTTTTGGTCCTACATTTTGCAAGACCCAAACTATGGTCGAGAGACCATTAGAATTTTTTTCGTAAATTTGTTTAGAAACTGGCAAACATTGCAGCCTATGTGTTGTACTCTTATCAGTTTATTTAATTGAATGAATTAGCCTTGAGGTCATTAGGAATTTTTAACAATCTTGCTACAGAGCACCACCACATCACTTCTCAAGGTCAAA
Organism: Bryum argenteum; assembly: GCA_037043015.1. NCBI lineage: Eukaryota > Viridiplantae > Streptophyta > Bryopsida > Bryales > Bryaceae > Bryum > Bryum argenteum. The sequence continues at coordinate 28,708,551 of CM073322.1, forward strand.
CAAGTTATCCCATCTACCAAGACAAGACCCCGAAAGCACCCCGTGATATTGGGTGAGATTAATCATTTTATTTATTTATTTATTTATTTCAACGTTGAAACCAATTACTGTATTAACCCTTAAAGGTCTGAACAACCATATTTTGGTTGCTAGGATACAGCATATTTTGTTTGTATTGGAATGAGTGCACACCTTTAATAGATTTGAGTTCAAAGAACAAGTTGACATATAAATCCATGCGGTTCTACTAAGCTTTTAAGATCACAATATAGAGTTTCTTGTTGGTAGCAAATCTCAATTATACGCCACCGTACATACTATCCCCAAGGGACCTTTAAGGGTTAATCAATTGAGAGAAATACATACATAAGATTCATTCTTTTGTTGCGCAAGGAATTTACATCAAGTTTCTTGTATGTATCACTGGTACGGATTTATTTATTTATCTATTTTTCAAGAATAAATAGCTTATTAAAATTTGATAAACGTTTGGGAAGGAGGAGAGTAGGGGATTACTAATAAAACACAAGTTTTGGCAATGCCAAAATGCCCATCATGACATATTTCATAACCATGAAAATCGAAGTGACACAAGAGTGCGTTCCCTTCTAGAATCCATGATTAGAGAATGTTAGTCGAGAATTTTAGAAATTGGATAAATCGATAAAGAGATAAGTAGATTGAAGCCAAACAAATCGTATGGGTTTGGACTTTGGGTTTGGCCTGTGGAGGCTTTACACTAGAGCTGTCCAAATTCAGAGGCCATGGAAGTTCATGGCCAAAGCTTTGGACTTTGGGCTTTGAATTTAGAGGCCGACTAATTTAGAGACCTCGCCCCGCCATAGGCTCCAATTACAATAATTTTATTGGCTATTTTCACTAAATTTGTTTGGATTTTCAACAAAAATTGGACTCTCAGGGGCACTTCACACTATGGCCGAAGGTCGAGAGGCCGTCGATTTCAGCCAATGAAATTGCAGGAAATCCTAGTTTCGGCCTCTCGAGCCTTCACACTAGAAGCCAAAGTCCACCGGTCGTCACTCTCCAAATGGCCTACGTGGCAGCACTTTTTGACCAAGGCGACGGACATAGTGTGAAGCGCCCCTCAATCCCACAACCTCTTAACTTGGACGACATAGTGTGAAGTGGCCCTAATCCCCCTTCCCGGCTCTGAGGTAAGGGCCTCCCCCTTTGAAAACTCATTGAATACTTACTTAGTTTGTTTGTACATTTAAGCTAGTTGACACTTGAAATAACGTGCCATTGTCTTCGTCAACAAATTCCTAGAGATTTCTTTACAACTAATGTACCCAACATCAAACCTGTACAAGATGAATCTTTGCGGTATATATTTATATTTAAGTATTTATTTTTTATTTTTTTATTTTTTTATTTTTTTATTTTTTTATTTTTTTATTTTTTTATTTTTTTATTTTTTTATTTTTTTATTTTTTTATTTTTTTATTTTTTTATTTTTTTATTTTTTATTTTTTTTATTTTTTTATTTTTTTATTTTTTTATTTTTATTTTTTTTTTTTTTTTTTTTTTAATTTTTTAAAAAAAAGTTAAAAATCATTTATAAAAGAATCAAATTATGACTCTATGAATACACCGCATAGTATGATTAGATGTATATTGCAAATAATTCACTAAGACCACATACTAATCTATATATTGGTTTTATATTGAATCCGTCTATTAAATATTGTATATATTACACTTTGTATATAGTAAAGAAATTACAAATTCCGTATATTACAATGTATACAATATATTGTGATTGAGGACATATATAATAGACAATATATTGAATCATACACAACACATATAGAAAAATGTATGCATTTTTTCATATACATCACATACGGCAAACAATACTTTATTATCATATTATTTGTATACATAAAATCATATATTGAAAGTGCATTTACAGTAAGTACAACAAATTATAAATCCAATCCATATAAAAAACATATATAGCAAGTATCATATTGAAGCCATATGAGACCATACATACAGTGGCCCAATCAAGGCCTTTGGGAGGTCGACCAATCACATTTCTGGAAAGAAGGTTGCGGACAGACTAATTGCAATAGGCCTTTTGCCTAAGCACAAAATACTAAAACCAACCTTTCTCTCTAATCTAGGTGTAACCTTTAACCAAGTTGGAGCATATGTTTCAAAATGGAATTTTGATGAAATTAAGTCAATGTTTAACCGATGAATTTAACCAATGTTGAACATTGACTTAATTTCATCAAATTTCCTTAACCAATTAAGTCAATGTTTAACCAACCTACTTTTAGCCAAAAAAACATTTTCAAAAAAAGTGTAATAGATGGAACTAAAGGTAAATCATTTAGATCTCAATCGTACAATTTTGTAATATACTTATTGTAGGTGATGTGGGTCAACTTAATTTTAAGTTATGAAGCCTCATAGATTGCAAATTATAAGGTAGTAGGACTTAAAATGGACTTCAAAATTTCATCATTCTCACTTTGAAGTGAAAATGCTACCAATAGACCTATTGCAACATAGAAATCACCAAATAGAATGATGCCTACCTTTAACTCAATACCAACTTTACCCAAAAATATTTATAAAGATAAAATAAAATTTGGCTCTAATAATAGCCTTGTAACAAAGGAAAAAGGAAAAAGAGTTCAAAACTAGACCCCTTGCAATGAAATGCATGCCATGTTTTACTTACATCTTGGATGGAATTAAGGTTTTTACACTAAAAGAAATTCCAGATAGGAATCCAACCTAACAAACAAAGCTAATATCTAATCGTTGATGAAGGAGAAATAGCTCCCCTGAAACCAAATACTTTAATCTAAATTTCATTATGAAAATATCATTGCAAATCCAACACTTAAGTTATCCAAATCAAAACTCTTCCAACTGCAAAGTTGTTGGAGTTCATCTAGAGATCGTGATTATTTTGAAAAAGTCTCATGAAAAACAAGATGAAATTTCACATGAATGGCTTGCAATTATAGAACATCCCTATGCTTGCAAACCCAAAAACAAGAGCTAAATTTTACTAAAATGCATGTCGTTCATTCATACTTCATTGCATAAGTCTCAACTTTTAATCACGCAAATACACTTGAGACCCAATTCATGTGATTTCCATGCGATTTGAAAGAGCCATAACTTCTTTAGAGGAAGTCCCTTTCGTAAAATTACCTAAGTGGCCGTCATTCCTCATGAAGATCGTTTGATACTATCACTTTCCAATACATCTTCAGAATTCACATTCGCAAGCAAAACGTTAAATTCACATTCACATTCGCAAGCACAACATTAAGATAACACATTTGCATTTGCAAGGACTACATTAAGATAAACGTATTCTAATTCAATATTTTCACTTTGCAGCAAATCTTTCAGAATGTGTTTCACACGCACTTCATCAAAATAAGCTCTCGCAAGAGTGGCTAAGCACATGTGTCGTAGATGTTTTCTCCCTAACTCTTCAACGTTGACGTCAAACAAACTAAGATCTTGTTGTTTCTTCCAAGCACTCCAATCTTCCATTGTGTTATCTTGATGTCGTGCTTGCGAATGTGAATTTGAATTCTGAAGATGTGATGTGAAGAGATAGTATTGAATGAGCTTCATGAAGAATGAGGGCTATTTTGGTAATTTCAAAAAATTAAGGGTCACTGTAGTAAACATGCAATCTTCGAGAGCCAATTTCAAAATTTCCCCAAAAAATATCACATAAGTAGTGTAATTTCAGCATGTACGGAAATCTCTTTGCAATTTTTTTCCAAAACTAGTTTTCAACTTTACCACACACGAGGTTGTAGGAAACAAAAGGAGAAGACAAGCAATTGGAAACACATGCCTTGGGAGCATGAGGGAACGGTAGAGAAAACTTAAGATAAGAAGGCATACATTACAGGTACATGTAGTGTTGTAAAGATATCCAAGGCTCTAAATTCCAAAGAGCTCATGGAAGTTGCTTGTTTCAACGCCAAAGTCGAGAGCAAGGGTGGCTATGCTCTAAGGTAATGTGCAAATAACACAGAATTAGGAATTTTTGCACTTGGGGGTAGAATCATGCACTTGCAAATGGATGGTTCAAAAAATCGCATTTAGAGAAATTAGGTGGACCATTTCATCCTTGAATGTGGTATCTTATTTTAATATCAAATTCTAAAGAAATATTTATTTCTGGTAATTATTGAACCTCATAACTGAATGCAATGTATCTTGGCGATTTTTATGTCTACCATTCATTTCCCAAATTTTAGACTCCTTCAAGTGGTTTAATGGACCAAAATATCCAAAAACTTTATTGCATTTTTGTAATAGAACAAACATGTAATGTATAAGAAATCCAATACTTCTACAAACTCCTTTAGTTAGCAACCCTAATTTATAATTACCACTAAAATAAACATAAACTGCTAAAAGTACACCTCTCTTCCCTAAATATTTATTTCTACCTAATCTCTATACTAATAACGGTCTATATCATTTTGAAGGCGTTCGTTTTTGATGTTACGCTGTTGAATCACCATGTATTGGAATACAAAGTTGGTCCTTGCATGATGTGTCTCATCCACCCAAGAATAAATTGATGCTTTTTCTCCACCCATCCATGTCTTTCACCTGATGGCTCCCACTTTGACTCATGCAATTTGAAAACCGTTGTTTATCAATAACTGATGATGTTTCTCGCAATCCCCTCCATTGTGGCGAGTACCACACTATTTTAATTTTTGTTGTCCACCTTCCATGACCAAATTCCAAAACTTTTCCAATAAATAACGGTACACTTGCTTGAACCCCCGTGGGATTCACCATAAGCGCTACAAAGTGTCCAAGCTTCACATCTCCATGGCGATTGCAAATATTGGTCAAATTCTAAATATTGGATAAGGGTGTTACGCATGCCATAATTTTTGAAAATAAAACTAGAAAATTTTGTATAGTGTATGACATACATTCTATGTGTCTCACATATGGAAAAGTAATTATGTAGTAAGAGATAAAATTACATGTTTGTCAAGATCTTTGATCCTAAGCATAAATTATTATTAGTAAAAATATGTGCATGCCCCTTGTACCTCAAACCTTCTAATCATGTATGGAAATCTATAAACAACAATACTAGAAAAGAGTGGGATTTGCAAGGTTTTTTTGGAAATGTTCTTCAAGTGAAGCAACGTCTTGGTACTTGCTCTAGCAATGTTTTCACTTTTAAATATTTGAGGTTGTAACCAACTTTTCTCATCGCTACGATAAATTTACTTGTTTTTGTAAGAACATTACTAAAGCAAGACCTAGGACATTCCTTTACTTGGGTAGCGTTTGACAAAAAAATGCTCGGATTCCCGTTTTGTTTTTTTCGTAATGTAAAAATTTGTATTTTTCTTTGATAATTCAAATGAGAGTAAATTATAATATGAGGTTGTTTCCATGATTTTTATTCACTATAAAATGTCATATTTATGGAAATTCTATTTTATTTCTAAAAAAGCAAAAATTGTCAAGGGTGCTATAATATTGTGCTACCGGCACTCAAAATTTTAAGTCAATATTATCAAATTTGACTATTACATGGGGATGCAATCTTCCTAACTCCAAAAGTAGAGCAAACCATAAAAAGTAAAAGAAAATAGAAAGGAAAAAGACAACAACAAAAGCTAAATTACAGAGAAAGGAAGAAAACAAGATCGAGTACTGAACAAAAACAAAAACTTTCAAAAACCTTCAAAAAAATTCTGAAAAAAATTCAATTTTATAAAATATTAAAAAAAAAAAAAAAAAAAACAACTATCATGCAACCCCCTTGGCTTACAGGTGGGCAAGTGTGCTCGTGCGCTTAGCAAGAGTGGCAGACCCTCCGCATGTGCGGAGGGGCGCAGGTTGGTATCAGGCGCAGGGGGTGGGGGCATGGCCGCCTAGCCTGCTTCGCCAGGGGGGCTGGGGCTTGGTCGCCGCTTTCTTTGGCTTTGGCCGGGACCGCCGCCGCCACCGCCGCTCTTTGCTACCTCGCCGGATTGGGCTCCTTGGCGGGGCTGGGTCGCTGCCCGCTCTCCAAAGTCACCAGCTTTGAAACAGCAGCGAGGCGAAACGGGGAGGGTATAAGTAACCCTCCCCACATTTCATTTTCATAACTTGCAATTTTTCACATACCTTCACAGTGGATATTCTTTGGAATAACAAGAATTGATGTGCATTTCAACCTTTAATACCAAATAAAATAGGGTTTAAGTGTTAAAAATCTCAAGTTCACATGATTTTACAAGTTCTTGTAAACTTTCTTTTGCATTACTAGGGTTTCATTGCGAACCAATGTTTTTGTAGCTTTATGGTTTTCTATACTTAGTTCTTTTTTGTTGTTTCATGGTTTTTGTGTTTATATAAGTTTTTCATGGACTATTAGGGTTTCATTGCAAATTTATTTTGCAGCTTTAGAGATTTACATAGTTTGAAATATTTTGTTGTTTTATAATGTTATGTGGTTTTATAGGTTTTTGTAGTTTATTTTGGAGTTTTAGGATTTCATTGCAATGCTTTTATGGAGTTACAGGATTTTGTGTGGTTTGTGATTTTTGGACTTTTTACAAATTTTATATTTTTTTTCTTTGTGATTTTAGAATTTTATTACAACAACATTTTCAAGTTCTAGGTTTCTTGTTTGTTTGTAAGTTTTGTCGTTTTGATATTAATTGTTGTATTTTGAGCTTTAAAGTTTGTTTCAAATATATTTTTTATTAAATTAAAGCGTTATGTAACCTATGAGTTTCATTGCAAAACCATTTTTTGAAATAATTTATGATGGTTTGTACCCTTAACCTCAATTCCGTTAATATGGCACTATACCATGTGCCATCTTGTCACACCAAATCTTACATATGTGCTCACATGGAATGGTGTATTCTGTAATATCACAAATTTTTAAAAAATATCACTCCTTTATATACATTGTCAGTCATTTTCCATAATATCACCTTCAGATTTTGTTATATCACATGGTTTTCGAACTGCAGTTCAGAAAGTTGAGGTGTGCCATTTTAGCGGCATAACGTCATTTTAACGGAATTGGGAATCCTTAAGGTTTTTTGTAATTTGTGTTCTTTTGTGAGTATAGATTTTTTGGGGGGGTTTTTTGTACTTTTAATATTTCCTTTCCCAAAAACTTACAACCATACGTTTGTAAAGGCATCGTCTCTTTTGGACAAAAATTCAGGGTTGAACCGAGTGCTCTCTAGACATAGATGATGAATGCTATGGTGGCGAAAGGGGCAATGGATTATGCGGACCCCTTGATTGCATGCGAGATGGGGCCACGTGAACGGCGAGGAGCTACATCTGTCACCGAGGAGGAACAACCGCAATCAAAAAGTGTCGAGTCAATAGCAGAAACTCCCCCAGACTTGCAGTGATAGGTTTTTATACACTACGTACTGTAAAGAGTGCAATGCACGTTCAGACGGTGTCAAATGTATATTTGTTTTGTGACAAGAAAGCATGTAATGTTTTATTTGGAGTAAGGTAAACAAAGCTTTGTTTCATCATGAATGTATTTGATTTTTAAGTTGCAATAAATGCATGTTTTTGTATGGACTATTCATTACCAAAATGTTGATAAAATATCATGAGTGTTTTTATAATGTTGTTTAGAAGTTTTGCATGTTGCAATGACATTCATTAAGTGTACTTTGTTAAGAAGAAAATAGGGTATCCACATTGATAGTGATTTGGTATACCAATTTGAAAAAATTAAGGATTTTGGTCAAAACAAATTGCAAATGTACATTGCACTTCTTGGGTGCAAAATTAACGAATTCGGTGTTAAATCCTGTTGTAGCAAGCTCCATTTGAATTGACGTGTTTGAAGTAACACATAAATTTAGAAGGAAGGAAATATTGGTACCTTAAATCTAACTAAGATTCCACTTAAAAAATCCAACAATTACGTCCATTAGAACTTGAAAATAAAAACCATAGATCTTCCTCTTACATAATTGCTTAGATTGTACAGTCCGGTACAGAAATAATTCGAACTGCATTTGAAGGCAGTCTTTGAAAAAAGTTTGAAATGTGCTTGTATGCTCAAAAATGATCGGAATTGCAATCCGTAAAAGGTGTTGGAACCACGTCAAAGTGTTTTGTACTATCATTGCAAAAAAAGTGCTTCTTTTTTGTAAAATTGTTCAAAGAATTAAAACTTTACATGTTCCATCCATAATTGACCATTGTCGCTTTGTGCTTCAATTACAATGTTCATTTTCACTTGCAAAATTGATATGAGTGCCATAGGTTGTTCTTTAGATACTTGAGCTCACTGTTGAGTGTTCAAAAATACTTGCTCCCTCTAAACTTTTAGTTGGAGTAGTTTCGTGATAAGTTTCCGATCAACCTTAGGGTAAATTGAACTTTGATTTAAACTCAGCGAGAATCCTAAAAGAATTTGAGTTTGGCAATGAGCTTATGAAAGTAATGACCCTAACTTTATCAAACCATCCTTTAAGTCCTTGTAGGACATTCCTAGTGGTGTGAATGGCTTCACAAAGTTTGAGAAAAATTGAATAGTCAGAAGCACATTCTAAGACATTCCTCCTACCCAAGAAACAAACAAGGAACGTATCAATGATTCAATAAGCATGGGCTCAAGTATCTAAAGAACAACTTATGGCACTCATATTGATTTTGCAAGTGAAAATGAACATTGTAATGAAGCACATAGCGACAACGGTCAATTGTGGATGAAACATGTAAAATTTTAATTCTTTGAAAATTTTTACAAAAAAGAAGCACTTTTTTTGCAATGATAGCATAAAACACTCTGACGTGATTCCAATGCCTTTTACGGATTGCAATTCCGATCATTTTTGAGTATACAGGCACATTTCAAACTTTTTTCAAAAATTGCCTTCAAATGCAGTTCGAATTATTCATGTACCCGACTGTACAATACAGTCTCCGGTCCCGAGCGGTGTCTGGCATTGTTATTGTTACTCTTCTATGCTTGCTCTCAGAATAGTAAGTGACTTTGAGAATAAAGAAAACTCTATACTTGTTGTAGATCACATTTTCCAAGCAAGATACAATCACACCTCAATAAGTGATAACTGTTGGTAGCATACTTTTTGTTAACACTTAGGGAATAGTAACTCTTAACACTTATCGAGGGTGATGCCGATGATTTATAAGAGCATGCCCAACCCTGTGCAGCAGGCCGGGCCGCTCCACTGAGCGAAAACCTCACACGCTCCGCTCGGCCGGGCGTAGTGCCCCCACTCCAGACCGCGAAACAGGCCACAGTAAAAGGTCCCTCACCAATTACAGTTGCTGACAAGCAGATAATAATAGATATTATTCTTTGCCAATGAACTCTCCGCCATGTGGCACTCTTGCAATGGTTAACCTCTGAAGTCGAAAGCCCCCAAAACTGACACAACTCCTCAAAACCACCCTCTTTCAATGCAAGATGAAAATTTTAAAGGTTTGACATAATCTCAAGTATGTAACCGTAAGATCTTGTACCTAACTTGTTCATGTATGTGTGTACCAAAACTTAGTTCCAAATTCCTTACGAATGGTGAGATCATATCATTCAAAGTTGAAAAAAAAGTTTTTTTCCCTTGTTGCAAAATGGGTTCGAAGTTTTTTGAGAGCCCAAGAAACCAACTTCAAGAGTAAACTTGAAATGAGGCTCTTCAAATTATTGTTCCTTAGTGAGTTAGGAACATGCCTATGCAATTTTTACCCTCATGCGGCCCATAAAACATAAAGAAATGCTTGATTATTCACATGGAGGTATGCTGAAATTCAACTTCAAAGGCCCCTCTTTGACGATAAAAATGGCATGTGAAGAATAATTGGATGAAAGATCCAAACAATGAAACTCTGCCTTAAAACCTTATTTCCAAGTACAAAAAACAAAACTTGAAAAAAAGTAAAATCTCAATTTTTGGTGAATTTCTGAAGTTCCTGCGATCTTATTTATTTTGGGCAGATTTTGGGAATAAACGAGCATATACCTCAGTTTGGGCAGTTTTGGGCAGATTTTGGGAATAAACGAGCATATACCTCAGTTTGGGCAGTTTTGGGCAGATTTCAAATAGTGTTCTCAAACTTTGACCGTGAGTATCTCCTAAAGTATGAGAAATTTTGGAGCATGAAATGACTTTTCGGAAAGCTATGGAAAAACTCTTCAACTTGCAAAAGGTTTCAATGTCAGACGAACTAAATATAGTAAGTACGGGGCTGACTAGACTGCAAACGACCCGATTCGGGCTCCTTTCGACTTTAAGGGTTAATGGAAACGCTAAAATGTGAATGAAGGCAGGGGATAACTTGGAGTTATGGTGTGCTAGAATTTAGGAGACTCCAACCCTCTTGACCGGGTTACAAGGATAGTGTGTGGGTTGGGGCTCTTCACACACCAAATTTGGCTCCACTCTCCGGCCCACAGTGCGGGCTTGGGCATGCTCTAACATTTATAATAAATAAGTGCCTCTACAAAGGTGCCTCTACAAAGGGAATCTATGATGGCGCAAAACATTGGTTTCGATGTGTGGGGTCGGTGCAGCAGCATGTGGGTGGGGCATTGCTTGAAGGAACATGCAGTCTCAATGCCGCCCCTGTTTCTGCGCAATCACTCACTCTCATAGCAGATTTGAGATAGCCTTCAGGATGTAGGTGCACCTCAACTTTGCATTATAGCTGCGGTTGTAGCAAAAGATGCAAGAGAGAGAGAGAGATTTCAACCCTAGGACATCGAAGCGGAAACAACAAAGTGTCTTGTGAATGATTGAATATGAAATCTGATACTGGATTATCCCCTAAACGACCACGGCCACCGATTCGGCTTTTACCGTCAAGGCCAAAAAGAAAAATTACAGTCAACTTCAAATGTTATGATCTCACATCTAGTGATCATCCAATGGTCAAAAATTTTCACACCACTACCGATGGTAGTCTACTTTCAGATCCTACGGTTGAAACTATCAAAAATTTCCACAAATATTGGACGTACCCCCATTAGTACATAGTGGTCAGTGTTGGGGATTTCAAGCTCCCAAAACATTGTGGATCTTTAGGGGTTATAGACAACGTTTTTTTTTTTTTTTTTTTAATCCATCTTCTCGACTTCCTTATCATCCGTGGTGATGGGCTCCGACGTTCTAGGGTTCAAATCAAACTAGGTTGGGTGTTTTTGAAGGCTCAGGACATGAGGCTTGATTTGATCCTTGGGGCAGACCAAGTTACGAAAACCGTGCACTGGGCACTCGAAGGAAGTATTTGCCGCTCGCTGTGCATGGGCCGCAACTATAAATAGTTGGTGCCAACCCCTAAATTTATGATGTGTGAGGGCCATAATTTGAATTTGGCAAGTGGATTGGAGTAGCTAAGGAAATTAATTTTGGAAGACGTACAAAGTATATAGGAGATCGGATTACTTGAAGTCACAATATTAAATAAACTCATGAGGATTCTTAAAAGCCAATATGGCTTTTTGTTGTTTGGGGGAGCTTAGAATGAAGGGTCAAGTTTTAGTATTTTGAGCTATGTTTTAGTGTGAGTTTGACATGGCATAAGTGCATGCCGTAAATACTGCAAAGTCAGATCCAAATGTTGAAATTTTTATGATTTTTATGATTTTTATGATATATATATATATATTTATTTATATATATATATTTATATTTATATGTATTTATTTATCTTCCTCGAGCCGATGGGGCAAGTTATTTTTTTTTATGGTTTTGAACTATTTTGTTCTAAGCATTTAAGCTACTTAGATCAACTCAGTGAAGTTAGAGCTTTTATGTATTCTACAATGGGCGAGCTTCAAATCCTAAATGTTTTGACTCATTTGTAGCAAAATGAACACATTCTCAAAAAACTTGTCATAAATGGATACGAATGTAAAAACATTCGGATCTCAATCCTACACTATCTTGAGGTAGACATATTAAACATCATGTGTTGAGTCATAAGACCCTTTGATTTGCGATATAACAACATAATATTACTCCAAAAATATCACAAAATCTCAACATTTTCACTTTGAAGTGAAATGATATAGTAGACTTATTAGAGAAATCCGCTAAGTAGTCCCCAATTTGGACCCCAGTTCGTCCCCAATTCGTCGTTTCGTGCCCACTTTTCGGTTGTCCGCTAAGTAAAGAAAATTGGGGACCAAATGTACCAAAATGGGGACCAAACTAGTCGAAGTGGGGACCAAACTCAGAAAACCATCGCGATCGGTGCATTTATGAGTTTGGTCCCCAGTTCGATTCTAGTGCCCAGTTTAGTCCCCAGTTCGATTTTGATGCCCAGTTTGACGTTTTGGTCCCTAGTCCGACAAAAATTGGGTGTTTTGATCCCCAGTCCGCACTACTTAGCGGATTTCTCTATTGCAATGAAATAATTACCAACTACAAGGATGTTCACCTTCATCTCAATAACACAATAATTACCAACTACAAGGATGTTCACCTTCATCTCAATAACACAATAATTACCAACTACGAAGATTTTTATCTTCATCTCAGTATCAAAATTTGTTGAAATTTGAGATTTAAGAATAATTCTCTTAGAAAGTTAATTAAATATTCACAAACTCATAAAAATACGTATTTACCGTTCAAATTTTGCCCATACGTGAGATACTCAACATGATGCACGTTGTACCATACATTGTTTCATACCTTCTTTCGTAAAAAATTGCTTGACGACTGAAAAAGCAAAATGAGTCTCCAAATTTTGCATGCGTATACTTGACCTCTAAGTGCGCCGTATGTAGAAAATTTGGATAACAAGCAAGAACAAGCCATAGCTTCTTCATCCAAGCTCCATTCTTGATGGAATCACTTAGGTTGTATTCCAAATTAAGTGAGTATAGTTTCTGTGGTATGAGGAGGTCGTGGGTTCTATTCCCCATGCCGGCGTGGTGCTCACCACTATAGTCCACCCAACTATTGTGGGGGGTCTTTGGACCTTGTTGTATGGGTACCTCAAAGCCCTTTGGGGGGATACTATGTCAAGTATCTTCAAGGCATTAGTAACTAGGCTAAAAACTAGCGTAGTTATAGTGTCCACCCTCGAGAGGGGGAAGTAGTATTGTTCCAATTTCCCCTTGTCCGGTGGCCATCGGGATATTAGCATTACGAACGGACACTTCATTCACGCCGACCCCTTAGAAAGGGACCGGAGTTTCTATCTATCTTCTGTGGTAGATTTGAAAGCCTATCCAAGAAGGTAAGAATTTACGGCAATGCATTTTAGTGAAGGCAAATCTTGTTTCTAGGTTTTCAAACATGAGACATGTTTTACAATTGCAAGTGAGTTATGTGAAATGTAGTTAAGTTTTCCATGAATTTGTTTGCAGAAGTATGATCTTTAGATGGAACCCAACAACTTTGTAGTTGAAGATTTTTGATTTGATTATTTTAGTCAGGATATAAAATGATATTTTTATACTAAAAAAATACACGGTTTCTAAGGAGTTGTTTCTCCATCATCCATTGTTAGATCTCAACTTTGTTTATTGGGTTAGATTCCAGTTTTAGAAATCTATTCTATGTGGTAGAAACCATGGATCCACCCAAAATGTGAGGAAATTATGGCCTTCATTTTCATGTAAGGGGTTTAGTTGGGGACCCTCTTTTCTTTTTAAAATTTTAAGAAATTTTCACTTTTGCAAGGCTGTTATTTGTGCAAAGAAACTATTCTCATTGGTTGTTTATGGTTTGAAGCTGTCATCAAGATGAAGGTAAAAAACTTGGTCATTCTCATTGCTATTGGTCTATTGGTAGCATTTCCAATGTGAAGTGAAAATGATGAAATTTTGTGATCTTCATTTGAGTACTAATAATCTAGAAACTCGCAATCTGTAAGGCAATCATAACTCAAAATTTGATTCACACGACCTAAACTAAGTCTACAACAAGACTGTACTGTTAGGGTATGCATAATTTAATTACCTTCAGTGACACATTTTTGAGAATGTGTTTTTTGGCAAAAAATAGGCTAAGATGTCGAGGGGTCGGATTCCATACTTGTCATACAACACTAAATATACAACATTTCAGGGTGGTAGAAAAGTGGGTACTTTCCACCAAACTAGATTAGGATTTAATGGAATGAGATGTTCTTAGTGGAAGTATTGATAAAGAGTCTGGTGGAATCTCTATAGTGACCAGAAAAAGGAGAGAAGAAGAGTAGAATAATAATCTCTCCTGATAATTTATAGTAACTTTGGACTACTACAATCAGAGCATGCCCAGCCCGCCCCGTCAGGCCGGGCCGGAAAAACCTCATTTGCAGTGCCGATGGTCGGCAAAAACAGGCCATAGTGATAGACAAACCGACCCTGGCTGGTCGACATGGCTACGACTGCCTACCGTCAGATGACACGAACATACGCCGACTATTGCTACCGCACACATACCCAATCAGATTGCGCCACGTGATCCTCAACCTTTACAGCAGTTTCCACCAACAGATTTTATGCTACGTGGCAAACCTCCATTGCATAAAGATAATACTAAACACTAGAGAAAACTTGATGGGCTAGAATTCAAGAAACTCCAACCCCATTGACCGGGTTACAGGGTTGTTGCATGGGGTAGAGGTCCCCGCATACCATCCCTGGTTCCAAGGAGCGGCCTCCAGTACGGGCTGGGCATGCTCTCAGCAACTGCAATTTTGTGTGCAATCCTTTGATGCTCATGAAACTAAATCATGACTCAGAAGTTCATCCAAAGGTTATCAAAGGTGGGTGGGCGTTTAAAGAGCAATTTTTATTTTTATTACACTTGTAAAGAGAAAGGGGTTTAAACTACAAGAGTGATAATAATGGGACGCTTAAATTGAAAATAAATGAGCAGAGCATGCTGTCCAATAGGATAGTGCAGATATAGAGTCTTTGTAGCTTCAGCTTTTCTGGCCTGTCCTTCTTAAAGATCCAGTTTCATAGTTTCTATCACCACCTACTGTTGCTTTAGATAAAGCTTATGTAATGTAATAAATTGGAAAGTTTAAGGGAACATTTCAATTCCTCAAAAGACTTTGGTATTAAACCCCTAAAGGCTACATTTTGGTCGATTATAGTTCTTTATTGATATCAGTTATTTATAAAATATCTGTAACCGACCAAAATAATTAGAGGCACTATTTTGACGATTATATATATACACATGTAAGTTAGATACTAGATCCTACTGTTACATGCGCAAAAGAGCGATTTTCACCTTGCAGAAAAAGAAGGTTCTGTTTGGTTCTTTAGGGACTTCTTGGATGTTTGGGGGCTAGTCAACTTCAGGGGTCGAATGAGGGCAACACATCCCAAGCACTACATTGTTTAGTGTAATTAGTGTTCATGATAGTAACAGTGAAGAGTTGATGTCTAGGCAAGTTTGTGATAAAAAATTGAAGACACTATTTGTAATTTATATGGATGAAGTGGTGTACATTCATTTGCTGTGACTCTCAATTGCTTGTGAAGAACTTTTTAGAGTAAATTTTGACACCCTTTATGTTTCTATTGTGAACTTTTTACATATACTGAACACTGTGCGGTGGGACACTATTTACACTAATCAATTGAATTCTTCATATGTTTTTTGTTGATTCTTGTGCTTCGGCATGTGTGGTGCAAAGATTTTGAAAATTTGCTTTGGCATTGTTCCTAAAAACCAAAGATTATTGGTAAATGGGCCAATCATACAAACTCTCTCATGTTTGGAACAATGACTCGTCAAACAAGACTCAAATGAGAAAGTAACTATATCTAAGGAACAAAGTGTTTTTTTGACCTGTAAAGTTCCTTGTGTTTTTGGTAGCTCACAACTCAAACTGTGTTTTTCTACAACTATGTACATTAGGGGGTGCAAATCTTTTTATTCTTTTTTAAAGTATTTCAACCATAGGATCTTAAACCTTGATTCTATTACTACTACCATGCAAAGTTTCAACTATTGGATCTTTACCATTTGTGAGATCGTAGCGTATCAATACACAAAACAAGCTAGAAACGTCATCATTTTGAGTGGAATTTCTACCAACAAAGCTACTCCATTGAAAAAATCTCTAACTAGGAAGTTGTTTACCTTTATCTCTATATCACCCATGTACCAAAAA
Organism: Bryum argenteum; assembly: GCA_037043015.1. NCBI lineage: Eukaryota > Viridiplantae > Streptophyta > Bryopsida > Bryales > Bryaceae > Bryum > Bryum argenteum. Next base: position 28,724,673 of record CM073322.1, read on the forward strand.
ATATATTAAAAATAAATTCTTGGCTCAAAAATAGCCTTGCAACGACAAAAATAGCCAAAAATTTACACACACACACACACACACACACACACACACACACACACACATATATGTATATATATATATATATATATATATATATATATATATATATATATATATATATATATATATATATATATATATATATATATATATATATATAAGAACTCCAATATTCAAATCAAAGATTGGCGTGAATACAACGTCTGTTCGTAATGTATTTACCGCAATGGCCACATGACAAAGAGGTAAAAGAACAAAAATTTACAAAGGAAAAATAGACTAAAACTACACCTCCTTGCACTCAAATCTATGCCTTATCTAGAAAACATCTTCAATATGGTCAAGATTTCTACTACTAAGACTAGACCTGAAATGAAATCCATCCCAAAAAATAAAGTTGAAATCTATCGGTGTATGGAGGAGATGTAGATCCTGAAATTTCACCCATTTTTTCACTTCTTCATTGAAGAAACATTATGGCAAATCTAATACTAAACTTATTTGGATCAAAGAGCTTCCAACTAGAAAGTTTTTAGATTCCATTATAGAATCATGATCATGTGAAGAAAATAAATTAAATACTATTTTCGGTTTCACAGAATTTGGCTTGCAACGCTAAAACATGCTCAAAGTTTGAAAGCCCAAAACCAAAAGGTACCTTCACTAAATTGCGTGCCATAGTCTTTTACTTCATTGTCTTGGTCTGCAAATCTTACCACACGAACTAGACTTGATTTGGGACCCACCCAAGTGATTTCCTCCGATACAGACCTTGGATAATAGAAATATGGCTCTTCAAAGTTTCTGCCCTTCATCCAAAATGTACGTTTAAAGGTCACCTTCTGATGTCACTTTTTCTGAAGGTGAATTTCGATATCTTAGGGTCAAATTGCAAATACTATCTCTTCCGTCATTATTTTACAAAAAGTTGTGTAATTTGTTGTTTGGAATTATGTTTGGACTTTTGTTGGATATTTGACTTTATTTTTGTTTGAAATCTTTGTCTGCATTTTACAACAAATGGTTTGTTGTGTTGTTCGGAATCCCACTTGGATTTTGACTAGTTCCTGAATCTTAATAGCATCAAATCATGAGAAATCATTGCATCATGAATTCACAAGTTCATGTATAATTTTGGTCATTGTCTTAGTATGGCGGATATTTTCGGATGTGAAATTCACTACACAAGAGTGCAAATCATAACAATGAATGTCACACGTTATCATACTGTTCTAACACTCATCCTCAAAATAGAACACTAAATGTGAGATCATGGAATGTGGTTTGGAAGGGGAGAAAGTTATTGAAAGTGGTTTAACCCCTAAACGTCCTTGGGGTATTTTTAGCCAAAAACTCATATTCAAAAAAATTCATATAGATGAAAGTAAAGATAAGCTATTCAGATCTCAACCGTACAAACTTGTAATAGACTTGTAGTAGATCATGTGGACCAAAACTTGACTCATGGAACCTCATAGATTGCGAGATCATAACATATTAGTGCGCAAAACAGGCTACAAAATACCATCATTTCCACTTTGAAGTGAAAATACTACCAACATGAAATTTGCAATCAAAAAATCAGCAACTAGAAAGTTGTTCATCTTCATGTCAAAGACACTCTTGTACCATAAAATCTTGGCTCAAATAGTAGCCTTGTAGTCGTGAAAACTGCCAAAAATTTTACAAAGGAAAAATAGTGCAAAACTAGACCCCTCGCACTCAAATCCATGCCTTTTCTTCAATATATCCTCGATTGGGTCAAGGTTTCTATGACAAAAAATAGACTATAATTGGAATCCATCCCAAAAAATAAAGTCAAAATCTAACGGTGGATGAAGGAGATTTAGCTCTTCAAAAATCATCCATTTTTTCACTTTTTTCATCGTAGAAACATCATTGCAAAGCCAATACCAAAGTTCTCTAGATCAAAAAACTTCCAACTACAAAGTTGTTGAGATGCATCTAAATATCAAACCTGTGAAAAAAAATTTATGATAAACTATTTTAGATTTCACATAATTGGCTTGCAATGGTAAAACATGCCAAATGTTTGAAAACCCAAAAACAAAAGCTGCCTTCACTAAAATCCATGCCATTTATTCATACTTTATTTTGTGAGTCTGCAATTTTTACCGCATAAACTAGACTTGATTTGTGACCTAACCCAAGTAATTTCGTCAAAAACGGAGTTTAGATGAAGAAGTTATGGCTCTTCAAAGTTTCTGCCCTTCATCCAAAATGTCGTTTTTCGACACTAGGGACGTTTAGGGGTTAATTGGTAACTTGAAGGAAAGACAAGGAGCATTGATTGCAATAGTGGCATATATTGAACATTGATATATCTCAAAAAAGTTCATAAATATTGTATCGGGTGACTTTTGGTAATTAACACTAACCTTCATGTAACACTGATCAACAACTCTTGTGTAAAGAAATTATCAAGGTCAAATTGCTTATAAAAGTTAGACTTTTATAGTGAAAGTTCATAATTAGTGAAAAAACAATGCTAAAGAAAACAAGTGTAACATCATCAACAAAGTAAGTTGATCGTAAGTTGACTACTATTATGTATGATGTAGTCATGTCTACAATTGATCACATGTTCACAAATTTTTCTAGTTGTGTAGTTTAATATTTGTATTAATTGGATCTTGTAGATTGGGTATAGTAGATATCAAGGCTTACAAACCATAATCTTGTTCATTCACTTCACAAGGAATGAGAAAAGACAATGTGTCAATTAAGATAAATCTACAAGTAGTGAGAGGATATACCTTTTCACAATATATTTTTTTATTTTGAACTCATGCACTAACAATATAGAGCTCCTTGTAGTGCAAATGTATACTTTTTGCTTGTTCTAGAATGTTTTTTATCCATACAATGAAACTTTGTCTTGTTCAAGTTACATATTTTGTAACACAACCAATGGATCCATCATTTTAAGCCATAGAATCTACAAGGACTTTGTCATGTGGATTTGCAACTTTGCCATGAGGAGCCCGGAGTGCTTTCAGGTTGTCTAGAAGCTGCTCTTTTAAAACCCTCCGCATAATTTTGCCCGATGCAGACTTGGGTATGGACGCAAGAAACTCCACGTGCCTGACTTGTTTATAAGTTGAAACCTACTCCGCCATTCACACCAAAGTCACAAAGTCACCACGCAAAATTTCCATCAACCATAAAATTCTATCCAAGTATCCTCAATTTCGTTAAAATGGCACTATACCATGTGCCATTTTGTCACACCAAATCTTACATATGTGCTCAAATGGAATGGTGTATTCTGTAATATCACAATTTTTAAAATAATATGACTCCTTAATATACATTGTCACTCATTTTCCATAGTATCGCCTTCAAATTCTGTTGTATCACATGTTTTTTGAACTGCATTTCATAAAGTTGAGGTGTGCCATTTTAGCGGCATAATGCCATTTCAAGAATAAGTGCAATGGAGTATTCTCATGCTCAGAAAGAAACCATAGATACAATAATAACTTTTGAAGTTGTTCAATAATTTCACTATTTGCCTAGTTCCAAGACTTGCGTAACGCAACAACACACTTCTAATAATTTTGAAATATTTAAAAACTCTTTCTAATTCTTGATTTGTGAACTTTGCCGTATTTATTCACAACGCCATATTCGTTAAATTGGCCAATCCCTATTATTTTGGCCGCTTGAAATAGTGTATATAGCACAAATGAAAACACGGCCATGTAGATAATTACATTAAAATCAGCATGCATTGAGAGGACTAAAATAAATTATTAATATATTTTCCCATCTTAAAACTTTTTGTTTCACTTTACTCTATTTATTTGAATACTGTGTGGCCAAATATAAAGGGGATTGGGCCAATTTAACGAATATGGGGTTTCACGTAGAAGTGTTCTCTTCATATGTTCTCATTTTAACAACTTCCTTGCCAATCATGTTCTTCCCTTTTGCATCAATTAAACTGAGTCACCGCTTGAGTAAGGAATCCTTATTCAACAAAATGTGCAGTTTTGTTTACAAGAGTGTCATGACCGATCGATGCATTCAAAATGCGATGCCTATTATAAGAGATGTAAGCTTGCTCACCTTGGACGCCACAAAGGTCTGGATTTCCTCAGGTGATATGAAGCAATTAGGCTTGAGCACCACACAGGCGGCAGGAATCTCTCCTGCTTCTTCATTTGGAATTCTGAACATCCACGAGTTCCGCGAAGGAGCAAGCTATGATCATACATGAAAGAAGAAAAAGAAAAAGAAAGAAAACAGAGAGGAAAGCTAGGTATCATAAAACTCAGGGCAAGTACTGTACTCGGAATGATCAGAGTACTCGATATGGCCTTACTGTAACTCTTGTTGAAATGGCTATGTCATGTTTACAAGAGTCGAAGTTCATGTGAACCATCGATCACTACGAGGTCTGCGAGGATACCAACTTCTCTAAATTAACTAGATATCAGGATTGGTTGGTGGGAACTTACGGCACAACTCCAGCATCTGCAATTGCTGGGTGAGATATCAATATAGCCTCAAGCTCAGCAGGAGGGACCTGCAACGTACACAAAGGTTTTTGATTGAAACCCATCACATTACTATTAAATCGGCACCTCAGAATATTATCTAGAACACTGCCGATTGTTGAAACACTTACTTGGAAGCCCTTGTACTTGATGAGCTCCTTCAGTCTCTCTACAATGAAGACGTCCCCATCGTTGTCAATGTAGCCAATGTCACCCGTGTGCAGCCAACCCTCTGAGTCTATCGTTTCTGCTGTAGCTGCTGGATTTTTGAAATACCCTGTTCACTCTAACAATGTCATATTCTGACAAATCCTACGTGAACCAAATTAATAAGCTTTCCGCTAATATATATATTTTTAATATCTCAACCCCTAAATGTCCCGGTGAATGATTGGTAAACGATAAAAACACTAATCTTCTTATGAATCTAATTAAAGGTTGAGCAATCTGGATCTTCATTGTATTCTACAATCAGCAAACTTATGGTGGGTCATGTGGATGAAATTTTGAGTCATGTATCTAATTGAGAATACATTGCGTAATATGAACACCAAAGTCTCAAGAAAATACCATAATATAATATGGAACATGTATGTGGAAGATTTGTGACACGATGTGTGGAATATTCCACATACATAAGTATTTCTTTGTACTTGTTGTTACATGTTTGACATATTCCGATTATGGGTATTTGTGAGTATTTATGGGTATTTATGGGTATTTGTGAGTATGAAATGATCATCTGATTTCAAGCATGAATACGACATTTGAAAATACGAGAAAATTCTCGTACTACGGTAACCATGTAGCGTACAAGAGGAGTTTGGAAGGATGTGAAAAGGGTTGTGGGCCGAGTGCGTCCCTGACTCCCTGTACATTTTCCTGCAGCGAGGGGTGGCAGGGGAAGCGAGCTAGAGTTACCTTTCATGGTGGAGGCGCCGCGCACACAGATTTCGCCGGGCGTGTTGGCTGGCAATGACAACCCAGTGTTGGGATCGCGAAACTTGAGCTCCAGCCCCGGCAGAGGAAACCCCACGGATCCAGCCTTGGCTGGCCCGCGACCATGGCTAGGATCGCAGTGCGACATCGTCACGCAGCTGTACTCCGTCAATCCGTAAGCGTGGTGCACCTCCACCCCCGGAAACCTCGACTCGAACGCTTGCTGCAGCTCCAATCCCAACGGGGCTGCCGCCGTCAACACCGTCTTCAACCTTAGCTTGCTGCGATCGAACTCCTCCCCCAGCTCGCTTTTCACCTACCATGCCATGCCGACACCCTTCATCCCCACTCCGAACAAATCCATGTAAATTGATGGAGCATTTACTCACCAGTTGCAGCAGGATCGGGGGCACTATGGGCGCGAACGTTACGCCGTGGTTGAGTAGTGTAGCGAGAAAGTCCTTCAGATTGTACCTGAAATGCCAGACGATCAAATGTTCTGGTGAGTTTGGATTTGAGCCGTAGGAGCGTCTCGAATTGAATCTGTGGGTCGGAAGGTTTTGGTAGCCACCTGGCCATGACGACGACTTTGCCCTTCAAGCGCATGGAGGCGCAGCAGATGCCGCAGATGCCGTAGATGTGGAAGAAGGGCATGAGACCCAGAACCACATTATCGCCCTCGGGAATAATGACGCCATTCTCATGAGCACGCTCGTAGTCTGCCAGAGTCTGGTTCAAGTTCGCGACGATGTTGCGGTGTGTGATCATGACGCCCTTGGCCACTCCCGTCGTGCCAGACGAATACGGCAACGCGCACACGTCGTGCTCCGATATCTCCACCTGCACTTGAAACATCAGCAACCCTCAAATCGCAAGCGAATGTAACCTGCATTTTGGAGATTCGGGTGCACCTGCGGAGCCAGGGAGCCATCAGCCTCGAACAGAGACATGTACGAGTTGGGAACGTCCTTGGCGACCACGACAACAGGCAGGCCGAGCGCTTCGACTTTCTTGCACGTTTTCATGTCCGTGATGATGAGCTTGGCTTCAGAGTTGTGAGCCTGCGTCCTGATCTCCGACTCATGGGCGGCGGGATTGGAGCCCGAGTAGACAGCGCCAATGGAGATAATGCCGAGCACGAAGATGAAAAACTCGGCGACGTTGGGCAACAGGATCATGACCACATCCCCCTTGCGAATCCCGTACTGGTGCCACAACCCCGCCGCCACGTTCTTCACTAGTTGCTGCACTTGGCCGTAAGTGTAGTGCCGCCCGTCGGACGTGTCCACCAGCGCCACTCGCTCCAGGTAGTGCTCGATGTTGTGAAGCACGTATCCGTGCAGCGTCCTCCCTTCCACCATCGGATTGTATGGCAACTGGCTGAGAAAAATATTGTCCTCCTGCTCTTGCTTCTCTTGAACCTCTGTCACTACCGAGTTCTCCATCACTGACATGGGAACAATATTGCCCTCCTGCTCCTGCTTCTCATAAACTACCACCGGGTTCTCCATCGCTAACACCATTTTGTTCATAACCACAACAAGTTATCTCTCAATATCTTGTCTAAATTAATTGAATCTACGATATATGCTCGAAACATGACAAACCATCAAGTATGCCAAGCTTCCTGATCAATGCAGCTCATTGCATCCTCGAACCTTTCAAATGCGAATTGCTGTATCAAAGATAGTGAAATTTAAGCATGCCTTGTTTTGACTTTTCAGTATATTTTCTACACGTGATCGATCCTAGCCTTCGTTTTTGACGTACTCAAACTTATGATGATTTAGATAGAAACAAAGTGAAGGGGCATTTTAACAGTTTCTGGTGCTTGCAAGCTGCAGATTCCTCAACAATCAGAGTATGAATACAGGGGGCTTCAAAACATACCTCAGATTTCAAATTAGCAATGAAACTGTACAGGCGTTGAGAGGATGATATAGGAATGTTCGGTAGAGATATTACGACATGATGATGAGCACAAGTCAAGTGTGAGTGAGCTTTAAAAATCAAAGTGCAGGAGGTGCCATTCTGGTCGGAGGCTCAGAAAGCATGGCCAACCAAACCAGTTCATTCCATCACAAACTCAAGTTCTTTATCCTTGAAACCTATTAAAATACAGCCTTGTATGAGAGAGTCCTAGAGCAAACATACTTCTATCAATACCCATATGTGCCATTTATAAGGAAATTGGATAATGTGAATCTAAATATGATCAATGTCGAAGTTAGAAACATAATGTTTGTGAGTGCACTTAGCACAAATCTCTTCAAACATCGATGTGGTCTTTCCCAAACTACATTGATCACAAACTTCCACAGTGTCAACATTAGCACTAAAATGGTAATTTATTTAGTACTATTTCACTTGGATTATTGGGATGAGTTTTCTAAGGGGTAACTCAATATCCACTCAATTGTGGTTTGAGTTAGTATTGAGGTACTCAACCATTGATTGAACACTGTTAACACAATTAAAACAATTGAACATTGAGTTAATACTACAAAAACACTATGAAACCAAATTTTAAACAAAAGATAATCATGAAAGGAATACTAAAACTTTCACTAATTGATTTCTTAGTATTATGCACGATTTGAATAATGCTAAATAGGGACAAGATAAGTTAAATATTCAATACAAACTATCTATTCATTCAAATTAGCCACATCTGTCAATTTTTTTTGTTACGAGACGTCTTATATTAGTAAATATGTATGCCAAACAATCATTAATAATCCTCCTACAAACAGTCATTCTTAATATGAGTTCAGATAAATAAACAATATATGAGATCATTCATTCATATAGTGCATTATGAATAATCCAAATTAAGATTCTAGTTTTTAACCCCTAACTCTCCTTGAAACCTGAATCGGGTTTTGGAGGTTTCCGCAGGAGAAAAACTCAGCCAACTTTGACCATTATAATCTCACAAATGAGGAAGAATGAACGGTTCAAATTTGGTATGTGAGAAGAATGTCAAGTGAACTTTGAGATCTTATGGTTGAATCTTTCAAATAATGCTTGGATTGAGATTTTTTGAGCTTAATATAAAGGAAGGTCAAATTTTGTGACTTAGACCGTTTTGCAACAAGGAGAGTTAGGGGTTAAAGAAAAAATAATTTAAACAAAAGAGGAAAAAAATCTTAAATAAATACTGATACCTTCAGATGCATAACTTGGCAGCAATGTGGAAAATCATTCTTCTCTATACTGTTTGAGCGCTTCAATGAACACTGCAATTTGCTTAGCTTGAACAGAGGTGAGCTTCATCAGTTGTTCACTCAGCAGCTTCTTAGATGCTGCGTTATTGATGTTGTCATTGTATTGCCCATGGTTCTCACGGCACCATCGTCATGAGGGGTGTCTTATCAGACAAAATTCCTATTTATTTGTCAGATACAATTTAGATGTGATGTAAATCGAAGACGTCTTCAATGTATCAACTATACATCTCATCTAAATTGCATTGACGAATGAATAAGAATCTTGACTAATAAGAGAACTAATCTTGTAGTCATAAGGTAATTTAAAGATAAAATAATAGTCAATAGAGCAAACAAAATCAAAAGAGAATTAGAAATACTCAACCTAAACATTTATGAAAACAATATCTCGAATACCTGATGATTTGATCTCCAGTTGCCCTTCACCTCCTCTTGCCATCACACAAGATCTACCTCCAACAACTTTTGATAAAGACAACAACTTAGTTGAGAATTACTGAAATACTTGCTTGAGAATTAACAAATCCGACTATTTTGTTAGAAACAAAACTAGAACATACTATTTTCTTGTAAAGACTAAAGAGAGCAATTCTAGAAAGTTTTGATAATTACCAGATGGTGCTAGAATAGGATAAGGCTGGTTTTGAGGGGGTGTATTCTTACTAAGACGCTCTTGTATACATGACACATGCTCACTATTGGAATGCTTGGACCATTGATTTAACGGACTCCTGAAGGCTGCCCTAAGAAAATATTTATTTACTAATTGCAATGCAAAAAAAGAGATCATAGATGAGTACTAGCATAAATCCAAATCTATAGAACTAGAATTTATAGATTACTTAAATTATTTGAATCTATAATCATTTGAAGTTGATATATGGCGTACATGTATACTAGATCGTACCAGAAGCATACCTCAAATTCAAAGTCTTCCCATGCCGCTCAATGTGAAGACTTTGAACATGGTTGTCATATTGGACAAATCACTATTCATTTCATGTCCTAAAGGACGAGTTAATATTCATCACATGTACTTGAGAGGTACTAAATAGTAAATCATCGTGTAGGACATCAAGTCATGAAATGAATAGTGATTTGTCCAATATGACAACATGACTTTGAATTCGGTGTCAATGAAGTCTTACTCTCAATGTGAAGACTTTGGCCTTGAATTCCCGTGATGAAGTCTTGTATCCTAATAGCATTGTAACATTGCAGAACTTGGTGATCCTTACTATGTTTCCCTCAAAGTGCTTTGAAATCAAGGTGCCACTCTATGTCACGTATCCCAAATGGTCCCACGTGCGGGTGTTGGACCTATCCTTCTATATTTACAAAAATATGAGCCTTGACGTCGCTCAACTTGCCTCCTCCAAGGGAGTGAATAGATCGATAATAATTGCGAGTGCGCCGCCCACGATGGCTCGCCACTTTGCCTTTCGTGCTGTCACCGTTCCCGCTGTGATCGCCTCCTTTGTTTTCAAATCTGAGGCGCCTTTGCCAGCTTCTCCTCATTTTTTGCTCATGTTGCCAATCGTTGCAGCCACCCGGATTAGTTTTCACGTCATTTTGGCGTTGTCTCTCGGAGGGTCTCGCCAGTTGCCTTGCCAGTTGCAATGACGTTCGGTTGCCAACTCGCCATGCAGATGAGCAGATCTGTATGCAATATGCTTCAATTTTGGAGTGGGGTCAGTGGGGAGCTGCAGCGATGGTGTCAGGGCGGCGCTGGAAAGGTAGACAAGGAAGCACCGATCTCACATGAGTACCTTCAAAAGCGTTTTTTTTTACTTTGCATGTCGATTCAGTTTCCTCTTTGCTTTGCATTGCCATTAGATGCATGAGTGCATCGCCGTAGGTTTGGCTGGGTGCATCGTGCATGTGTGTCGAGAACTGGGTGTCATGGCTCCGAAACAGGCAAATTTGTTCAAGTTTTTGTACGGGGGGCGTGTGAATGTCTTGGTCTTGAGCATTCATGTGACTTGGGCCAATCTAAAGGCACAGACAATGGCGGTTTTGAGTCATATGGCAACAACATCTCTCTCGAGACGCTTCCAGTGAAACCTACTTTGAGTAGTGAAAGCGATCTACAGGTCTTGGACCCAGCGATTGCTAGTCCGTTTGTGGAGGCAACGAGGTTCAAGTGGCAAGGGTACGAGAAGAATCGTCAGTTTCAAGATACATGGGCGGCAAGGTTACCATGGGCGGAGTCGGTGCTTGGGAGCGACTGTCATGTCTGTCAGGTAAAATGTATTGTTTTCAGTTCTGTGGAAGGCCGGGATAAGCTGCTGGTTCCGAAATCGATTCTCTTTGGATACATGCTGGGAGAAGGCAGGCGGTTGTAGATGCTGGGAAGGTGAAGAAGGGCCAACACTTCTTCTTGAGCACATGTGCTCATGTGAAGAATGAGCGCATATTCTTCGCGTGTAGTAGCAACGAAACCGTTGTTCAATTGTTGCATGAAGGTGCCACAAAAGAGAAGAGGAAGAATGGTGTGCAATTTCGGGTGGTGTTTCAGATTCTAACTCATGGTCGCCCAATGAGCGTTTACGAAGACCAGCGGGCCTTGCTGCAGTAGTTGAGACTTGAGAGTGCCCGATATGCCAAAGAAGCATTGGTCGGCGGCAAGCGGTTGGGAGTTTGCGGTCTGCTTGGCCGAGGTACTATCTGAACACACCAAGAAGGTACTCGCAGACGCCCCCTTTCTGTCGATTAGCGCCAATGAAGTAACATCTATATACCCCGAGTCCTGGCTTTTGTTGCATGTTTATGTGCCGGACTGCCGGTGGAATTGGGCCGCATATCAATCTTGTTGGATTTACAACGTCTTACCAAAGGTAACGGTTCTGATGTCGTCACTGAGGCCATTATATGTTTTATCATGGAGGCTTGGATGACCATTCTCTTGCATCGGAACTTGTATCATTTAGTGCCGATGGTGTATCGGTATTCTAGGGTTCCAGAAGCGGAGTTACCAAACAACTACTAAGCAAACATGCTCCATGGATGCTTGGAATCCATTGTATGGCACACCGTAGAAACTTGGCTGTGCAGCCAATATCTAACCTGCCTATAGTGGCAAAAGTTGAAACTCTTTGTCAAGCAATGTATGTCTACTTTGCAGCATCGCCCAAGAAGCACCTAGATTTCCAAAAAATTGACGACCTCATGGAAAGAGAGGGTCGTTCTATGCTGCGGAACGTGAAGACCCGGTGGATCAGCCTCCTCGATCCACTTAGACGTGTTTTTTCAGAGTACAAAACTTTGATCGTGAAGATGTGCGAGGATGCGGGTGTCAAGGAGCCTAGCTTGACTGCTAAACAAGCTGCTGCGAGGGACTCTGCCCGGCTCAACTACGAGCTGTTGGTGGATATTGGGACTCTCCTTGCCCTCCCATGTTTGATGCCTCTATTGGAATCTGTAAACCCTCTCATGAAGTTGGCACAGTCAAGGCATGCATTTGTTTCTGACTATGTCGCGGTTGTGAAGATTTGCCAGGCCGAGCTCTTTATGATGTATGTTGATGGGGAATCGTCATTTCAGCCGCAACACTTTCAGAGCACTTTTAGCACTTCTGCGATGTCGTGAATGATCACTCTTTTACAATCTGACAAAAATGGGTTGTTGACCTCAATGATGGGAGTGAGGCATTGAGTTTTTAAATTTCTGATCATACATACTCGGCACACAAGCTCTGCAACAGCACAGGTGAGAAACTCGACCCTTTTTCAAACTTTCCTTTTCCTTTTTTTTTTTTTTTTTTTTTTTTTTTTTTTTTCCTTGACTTTTCAACCGCGTGCATTTCAGTAAAGCTTGAATGCAGTTTAATTAACCCTGCACTTCTGTGTTTAAAGGGTCGAAGCTGACGGTGACCAGGGCGGTCTTCGAAGAGACTATATGTGCCATCAAGGCACAATGTCGCTATGCTGCGGAGCATCTGATCGGTGAGCTAGACAGGAGGTTCCCCTAATCTGATCTTATGAATGCATTGAGCATTGTGTTCCCGCACTTCTGGTTACAACCAAATGCGGACAAAATATTCCCAGGGCACTTGAAAATAGTCCATGATCACTTCTGTCTTACCCGAGACACTGTTGCTGGCACGTCCGATGAACCTAAAAAGGTGACTTATGAGCCCATGTTAGACGCAAGGTTGTTGGGTTTGCAAACCAGCCTCTTTAAAATCACCATGAAGAGCAATTCGGCCAGTGCCATGGCTGAGCCGATGTCTGAGAACCCACTGACGAAGCTGTGGGGGAAAGCTGGACAAAACGGTTTGATGAGAAGCGGCCTGTAGGAGTTTATTAAACTCTCTAACATCGCAGTCACAATCGTGCTTGCAGGGTGGAAGACGAGAGGACGTTTTCCACATTGGCGTACATGAAGTCTAAGGTCCGGAATTGTTTGGGTGGGCATCTTGACACTTGTGTCAAGATTTTTGCGCAACCATGGTGGACGCAAGAGAACTTTCCTTACAACGCAGCCGTATCAAAGTGGAGTTTGAGCCGCAACCGTTACTACGCAGAAGTGTAAGAGCACACCTCTGCTTCCATGATGATAGCAAATATTTGTTGCTTTGGAATTATTTGACAGTTTCTAACTGGGGTGGGGTGGTGGGATTGGACGCTGCATTGGGCAGGGCCTACGGCCGAAGTTCGACTCCTCCGGCCAATTAATGGTGTTTCTTTCATTTGCATGAAGTTCACAGGTACCTGGAAGATGCACCGCTTATCAGTCATCCCTGCTCAAGCTGCTTGGTCGAATGGGCTGAAGTTCCATTCAACAATGTGTTTCAATATAATTGCAAGATCTGAATGGGCCGATCGAAGTTCTACAAGGAAGGCTGCTCGAATGTGCTTGTGTATGATTGCGGGTTCAAACTAGTCCCGGTTTGAAGGTCAATCAGTTTGCTGGAGTTTGCAAGTTCGAAGATGCACATGTCCACAAGCTACCCATTACCGAGGTATGTGTATTCCTCCCATGAACCTTAATGAAGGCTGCTAGTTCGGGTTTGAAGCTCAATCAAGTTGAATGCTTTGAACCTGTTCGACATTTGCTCCTAGGAGTGCTTTCGGACTGCTTTGCCCAATGTTTGTTCTTTGAATTGTGATTGCTTTTGACCTTTTGTGTGAAACTTGTGTGAAGCATGTTTTAATTGTGCAAATGTTTACGTTTTCGAATGTGTTCGTGGAATGTTCATGACCTTTTATCTCAAATTATAGTTCCATGTGTTTGAATTCTAGAGTCGATTTGTCCATGAATGTGTTTGACTATTAGTACAAATTTCATAAAAGTTGCCACATGAGCTAATATTGAGCGTGAAAAGGTGCCACACGAGCTACCATTGAGTGTGGAAGGTGCTAGAACATTTCCTCGTTTTACTTAGACGTGCAAAAAATTAGTCGCCACCACGGTACAAAATAATTTGGGGTTGGCGCCACAATACTTTAGTACCATTTGAAAAGCTCGTAGTACCTTTTCGCCAAAGTAACCTACACCGGATGTTACTTGGGGCGTTTACACACCCTGCTGAGCCTGCTGCCTGCTGCAGGCAGTTTCGTTGACACTGCTTGCCGGCACAGCAGGCAGAAAAGTACATGTACACAAGGATATTCAAACCACTGTGAATATGTGCACCAATCGTCTGGCGGGTATCGATGACGCGGGGGTGACGATGCAGGATATGGAGGTGAAGGCAGGTGGAAAGGCAAAAGCACCGAATGAATTTTTCTTGGATTCTTCCGCAGCTTGCTGTCAGGTCTGCTGCCTGCGCACAGCTGCTCCCATGACCTCGGCTACCTGCCAGCCACCTAATGCGGAGTCTCAAATCCAAACTGAAAATAGTAACTCCCAGCAGGCGCGGCAGGGTGTGTAAATGCCCCAAGTGTGTCGCGTCTCGCGCCCCACAGCAAATAGTAAAAAAAAATCGCTGCATAAATGGCTTCCACTATAGATCGCAGTCCGCAAGCCAAACTTGATCCTGCCTGCCCGGCGTGTGCCTGGCACACTGCCTTTCGAGTTCCGACCGGATCAGTGTAAAACACCCCTACGAGCTTTTCTCGGGGGAGGGGGGTACAGTAAGGGGTAAGGGAGCCCGGTGAATCTTAGTTTTTTTATTTAATTCCGAGGGATGATTAGAAGAATAATCTGGGGTTGTAAGCCCGAATTTTGAATCCAAAAACATCAAAAAGTAGGTCCGAGGGGGTGCAGATTGAAATTGACAGGTTTCTGAGGGAAATCTCCCATTGGCTGGTGGAGCTCGGGAAAAAGCTCGTAGGGGGAGAATACAGCGATCCGTTCCGACCCTCCGACTCTTGGAGCGCGGAGCCAAGAGAATGATCCTCCGAGATTCCCGCCACTTGCGTGGAAGATCCTGTCAAGTCGTCTACATGCATCCAAGTTCGATGTCTCTCTGCACCCAAGTACCACGAGTACGCCGAGGTACAGTACCTCTCTACCCAATCACCTCATCGGTTGTCGTGTGCAGTTCTCTCCTTGTCTGGTCTGGAACTCTGGATATACAACTTCATAATCTCTGCTTCTCAGCCGCTACAGTGATTTCCGAGCTTCTCATGTCATTTGTCCCAAGTGTCCAACTTCGTCCTCCCCGTTCGCATTCTATGAAGAGCGGAAGACTTACTTGCCTGGAATCGAGTGGTTGTGTTTTGGATTTTGGTGATGCCCACTTTTGTCACGATGCAAAACGGACGTACGTGACCACTGGTAGGAATTTGATCGAGCTAGCTAGTTAGCGAGGATGACAGAGCCGGCCGCGACCTCGGAGGGGTTGCATAGACGACCTGGCGGTGATGGCGAAGGTCTGAATGGCGGCTCACACTCGACGGACGTGGAGGCGCAGCAGCAGAAGACGCATGCGGGAGATAATGCACCCGTAGTGGTGATTGAAGAGGCGGAGGAAGAAAAGTTGGCGCAAGTGGGTTACATCGACATTCTCAAGCAGTTTTCCTTGCTGGGATGGGTGGCTTTCGGAGGCCCCGCTGCACACATTGCTCTCTTCCAAAAGGTATGTATGCACATCTCTCAGATGCTATTGATGCTATTGTATCCTGCTTCGAAGTTTTCAATTTCTCAGATGGGATTCAGTCCCTTGCTAGCTCGAACACAACAGTCCGCTTCCTAGTGGAGTTGTAGTGAATAGTTGTTGTGACGAATATGCTTACAGTGCCTTTCTGGTGCCTGGGCTTCGCAGCGTTTGGTGGAGAGGCTTCGGTGGATGACATTGCCTGTGTATTTGGAGATTTTCGCGCTCTGCCAGTGCTTGCCGGGACCTGCATCGACGCAAGTATCCTTCGCATTGGGTATCTTGAAGAAGGGATTGCTTGGTGAGTAGTAAGTCCAGCCAGTCCAGATACTAAATAAATTTCGAAGTCGATGATGTCTTCAAATCCACAGCCGGACTGGTATCTGCACTTCTCACAAATCAGAATGAGAAACCATGATTGGTTTTGAGATGTCTCAGCTGACTAGGCCTCATATTTCGATTCTGAGCGTAAGATTATCCACCTCAAAACCCACTCACAAGTTCATGCGGCATCCAATAAACGAAACTCACCTGCTCATGAATTTGTGCTACAGTGTTAGGGTTTTAGATGAAGCACTCCAACTTCGGCACACTAGAAATGAGCTCACCGTTACAGCTTAGGCTTTTATTGCTTAAGCCCAGGCACTCAAGCACCAGACAGATAATGCCTCTCATGGTTGCAGTAAACCACTTCAATCGAGCCACCAATCGCATCGTATGGCTGATGGCGGTGTGGGGTTGAATCGCAGGCGGTGTTATGTCCGGAGTATTGTTCCAGTACCCGGGTGCGATTATGATGACAGCGATCGGCGTGTTCGCAGCGAAGAAACTGGAGAATCCGCAAGGTTGGCTGAATGGGCTTGCAGCAGGTAATTGGGAATCCTGCCTTTCGTTTTCGACTTGAGTGATGAAGGAAATTACCGTCTGATGGAAGGGATGGATGCGTGGAGGTTGCAGGTGTAGCGGCGGTGGGAGTGGCACTTGTCGCGTCCGCAGCTAAGTCCATGTGCAGGAAATTGTGCGCCACGCCCATTCTGGCCGCCATCTGCACCGTGACGGCCGTGATCGCCTTGTACTGGCCTAAACCGTACACCTTCCCCGCCGTCATTGTGGGCAGTGGTTTGTTTGCCATCGCTTGGTCTTACTACAAGAAGCAACCTCCCAAGCCCAAATCTGTAAGTGCTTCCGAGTTTTATCATGGTTCGAATATGATATATAAGCCAACATCTGCACAAGCAAACTGTCCTTACAAAGTCACATATGAAAGCATCGATCACGTTTCCTTTTACTGTTAGTTATGAAGGGTCAATATTTTGTTATAAGTAGAAACAGCGTGAACAGACAAATGTTTCAGTAGGGAATGTTGTGAAAATGCATATTCTCGACACTGACGTGTTACAGGGACCTGCCTTATTGCATGAAAAATGATTTCTCTAGATAATTGATCCTTTCGAGAGTTTCAGTGGGAAAAAGAGTTAAAGTCTTCTCTTATGGGACCTTGTTACAGGAAATTGACAAATCAGTAGGGAAGCATGGATTCGGAATGTTGGGAGGAGCCGTGCTGGTTGTGTTATGGATCTCAATCTTGGTGGTCACTCTTGTGACAAGACGTGCATACAAGAATCCTTCTCTCTTACTTCAGGTATCGACATGGTTTTTGCTTCTGTTTTTTGTTTGTACATTACCCTTTTACATTCTTCAGGATTGATCCTAGAGGGTGTGACTAGTAGAAACATGGTTTGTCGTGAGGAAAAGAGTCCGTTTTGAGTAGAGTGGGGTGTGGCAATGGGGTGCAGTGGTGGGAGGTGTTCTACCGCACGGGGTCGATAATCTACGGTGGAGGGCAAGTGGTGTTGCCCATGTTGTACACGGACCTGGTGAAGCAGAACTGCAATGTGGAAGGCGTATGCCGCGATGCGCCAGATTCGTGGGTGACGAGCACGCAGTTCTACGCGGGGTTGGGAGTGCAGCAGGCGTTGCCGGGCCCGCTCTTCAACTTCTCCGCCTACTTAGGCACCATTCTCGCGATGAACCACGGCTACGTCTTCATCGTGGGCACGATCATCGCGTGGTTGGGCTTGTTCATGCCCGGCATCATGCTCACCTTCGGAGTTCTGCCCTTCTGGACCAGGTTCCGCAACTGGAACATCTACAACCGTGCACTCCCGGGCTTGAACGCCGCCGGAATCGGCCTCATCGTCACGTCCGTCTTCTCGCTCACGCTTGGCGCGTACAAGCAGAGCCCGTTCCCCGTCACATCCATTTGCATCGGCATTCTCGGGTTCACGTCTGTGGATCAGTTGGGCTGGTCGGAGCCCCTTGTGGTGGTTGCTGGCGGTGTGCTGGGTATCATTGCCTGGGCGTTAGACATGTCTTGAGCAGCCTTTCACGAGGATAATACTGAACAACACAGTTTCTTTATCTTCTGAAAGCAATTCATGCATTGCAAAAAAAGAAAGGATCAGAACTCCTCACAGGCACAGTTCTTCAAAAGATCTATTTAGAAACTTGCTAGGCAAGAACTGAACACAATGCGGACTGTAGTCGTAGGGGCTCTTTCATATGTAACATCAAACTGAAGTTACTACGATAAGTGATAGGCCATCATCATAATGTGATGATTTTTAGAGTAGTCCCTGTGTTTGTTGGGTCCTGAGTACATGTGAGGGTTTTTTTTCATTCAGAGGGGTATAGTGGCAATTACTACTTATTCTGTGTAGTCAATATTCAGTTTTATGGTGTGTAGTCAATATTCAGTTTTATGGTGTGTAGTCAATAAAAACGAAGTTATATTAGTAGTGAGATTTACTCGTTTCTAGAAATATGTATGCTGTACATACATAACAGTTTACAGAAACTAGTTAAAATATCACACTAAAGATTTAGATGCTCTGAGATGGAGGCACCAACAGTAGTTCTAGGGTTGTCGAGATGGATGCATCCATATTCATGTCTGGAATGATAAACCCACACCATCATTCCGGAATTGGTCTGCTCTTTCGTTTTGTCTTCAAATTTCAATTAAGTTCAGTCTGGTGATACTCCGCAGAAATGGCACTGTAGTGGGTGGTTATGCCGTATAAGTTGCAGCACAAGTTATCAAGGTTTTTGCTGCTTCCAGGAAATGCGACTGAAAAGCCGGAGGGATGGCTAGATCAGTGATAACAGGGAGGACTATAGTGATATTATGGAACGGTGGATTTCTGCCATATTTCTGCAAATGCAAGGGAATCGGTGATAATAGAGAGGGGATAGATCAGCAGTCGACTGGTGAATCTGTTCGACATCGTTTGCTTGTGCGGGGAGGTGAAGGAATTGTTCACGTCCGGAGTGAGCGGAGTCAAAAAATTTATAACTTCAAGTGCCATGTGACAGGGTTAAGATCAATTTTTTTAAATTTATGAGTCCTTTTGAAAGTTTTGCATTCAATGGCTCCGATGGTTAAACTTGAGATCGACAGTATGCACATTTTGAGAAAAATATATAGGTATGCATACAGATCCGGTGAAAGGAAGAAAAAGCCAAGAAGCCACACAATCTGGTATCCCTTTTCCAGCTTCTCCGTAAAGCTGAGGTCTCCTATTCAAGAGACCCCGACACAGTTTTCAGGATCAGTCTCCCTGTGACTCTCAGGCAGCACAAATTGTATTCCTTTCCTTTTCAATCTCCTTCAAAACGGGCTTGAAGAGACTATGAAGGCACATTATTTGGAAGATTTGTACTCGCAAACATGCTACAAATTTGAAGGACCTCGCAAACATGCTACAAATTTGAAGGAAGGTCGGCGCTTCAAACCTCAATTCCGTTAAAATGGCACTATGTCATGTGCCATTTTGTCACACCAAATCTTACATATGTGCTCACATGGAATGGTGTATTCTGTAATATCACAATTTTTTAAATAATATCACTCCTTTATATACATTGTCACTCATTTTCCATAATATCACCTTCAAATTCAATCCGTTATATCACATGGTTTTTGAATTGCAGTTCAGAAAGTTGAGGTGTGCTATTTTAGCAACATAACTCCATCTTAACAGAATTGGAGATTTCAGTGCATATACTTGAAAGCCCAATCTCATTAGAATGGCTCTGTTCTGTAAATACGGCAAGCCATTATGAACGAGGTGATATTACAGAATTTGAAGGTGATACTTCAGAAAAGAAGAATGACGTTGTGAAAAGAATTGTTATATTACATAAAACGAGTGATATCATGAAATATGTCATTTTGTAGGCATGAGGATCTAGAGAGAGTCTCATCGGACATATATAAACTATTACTTTTTAAGTTTGAGCCAAATGATCTCACAAATAGTAAGGAATCTAAATAAGATATAGTGTTGCAGGCACTAGATCTTACAATAACTTATTTTGAAATACATTCAAAATTGAAAAATCTCACCTCGGACTACTAGAGAGCAGTCAAGGATGGATCTCCGAACAATAGGATTATTATTAGTGATTTCATAGATTTTATAATTTGGTATGTTAATTTTGGACGAAGAACCCAAAATATTGAGAAAAAACAAAATGTTTCATAATTAGTTTACAACGACTTAAACCAATCATAATCTATTGTTTGTAACTACACTAAATTTGATAGATAGTGTTGGATAATATCAAATGCTGTTTCTTCAACTTACCTTCCAACTCTAATTTTTCTTTAGTGTAAATCTAATGCTACATAATCTACGCCAGCAACCATTTGCTGAATTTTGACTTGCTTTTCATGTCAAGACATGCCCTACCTCCATGTCATCTTCTTCATTGTAACACGAAATGTACTAACTTTTGTAAAATGGTGAAACTCCTAAATTTGATGGTGTTAGAATTGTCATTTACTAGATTAACACTAACTTCAAAATCAGAATCAGTGTTATGATTGAAGATTAGTGTATCCAACACTATTTATCAAAATTAGTAATGTAATGTGCAATGTACGACTGTTTAAATACATTGCAAACTAGTCATAAAACACAGTTTTTCAGAAGTATGGGCGGAGGATCAATGGTATGCAGCTTGACATCGGTCGTCAACTCACAATAATTGGGTCAGTTTAGGAAACTCAATGATCATAATGATCATCCCTTTGCTTGGACATTGCAAATAGCTTTTTGACAATTTCAGATTGTTTTCATTCGCTTTGGCAACTTGTTGTACAGTACATATGTTAGTCAACATGCCCAATTAAGCTCCCAAGTACACTACGTACATGGATAGATAGATACATGCAAAATAATTGCATTCTTTTCAGAAGTTTCAACATGATATTATAACCGCATCTCTTACTGGACCAATCATTTATGAAAATGGTGAGCGAACTACTTTTGATTCAGTCTAGTTGTGGAATCATATTCTTTTGCTAGCAGAACTTACAGTATGATTGTGCTATTGACTATACATATGTTGAATCACCCTCGTCAACAACCATGCTTTCAAGGACCACCAACAAGAAACTGAGTTTCTTGACATATTTATTCTGGTTTTTTAAAAGTGCAAATGGAATTTATTCATGTTCATTTTTTTTATTTTTGTTTTGATTCATTCTATTGGTCTTCCTAGGTAAACAATTAAAGTCTTTGTACAAATTGATTAGAATGAGTTTCAATGATTTAACCTCTAAAGATCCAAGAAAGTCAAATTGGTTTTTTGCTATTTTGGGCAACCTAGATGAAGAATTGAACGTAATAGTTTTTCCTGAGATTGTTACTAGGTGCTTCGTATACTAAAAAGTGTGTGTGCTAATATTTGCGAAGTCGAATTCTAACTTTAAGACCTTCTAAAAGATTTAGGTTTCAAGTCCAAACTCCAAAATAAGGAGTTTAAATTTAGTCTCTTCAAATTTTTTATTTTTTTTATTTTTTTTTGAGATATGTTCATCACCAAATAACTACTCAAGTTCTAAAGTGACCCAAGTTGAAAAGTTTACCAATTTTATAGGATCAACCTTCAAAAATTACAAAAATAAAAAAATCAAAGTTTTTGGTAATTTCTAAATTATTTCTTTCAAGAATTGTCAGAATTTGGAATTTTTCCAAAATTATTTTTCTCAAGATTCACAAACTCATAAACGCACCTACTCACCGTTCAATTATTCTCAAACCAAATATATCTAACATGGACCCTGATTTAGTATATCGTTGTTTTTAGACCTTCTTTTGGAAAATAATTTGCATGAAGGTCAAAAAAGTGGAATCAATTCTTAATGGCATGAGCATACCCAACTTGATCACCTACATGGACAAAAATATGACTAAATGTTCACGATAGCAATCTTCAAGTCCCCCTTTGCACCATGGAGGACAATGTCTTCCGAGCAATGCCAAAAAAAAAGCTTTTGCACCAACTTTGAATGTTATGATCTCACAAATGGTGCATATCCAACGATCAAAATATTAAATGCTAGTGCTAATAGTAAGTAGGTTTGAGATTCTACAGTTGAAACCAAAAAAAATAAAAAATAATAAAAAAAAAAATCATACCTCAATATCAAGAAGGTGGTAGAAAATCACAGAATTTGGTTTTGGAAGTCCAAAGACGCTAAGATCTTGCATCATGACTCAAAGGTTGATTAACATGAACTACAAGAAGCTCATTATGGGATTCATTTGTATGCTTGAGACCTCAATAGGTTACCCTTATTTTCACTTGTAACACTATTAAGAAAATTGTGTTTTTACACTAAAAAAAGGTTCCTGGCAAATATGAACTAAAATTACTCCTACTTATTAGTTGAGTATTCAAATTAACAACATCCAAACTTCTTAATGCTTGTCTAACACTTGAATCTAATGACAAAGTGAATTTTGCTATCTAGAAGATCTTAGAAGGATCTCGTTTCAAATCGTCAAACATTCCTCAAAGTTAACATAGGAAGGGTTTGAACCCAATCACCACTATGTGTCAAAATAGTTATATGTCAAAACATAGACATCCATGAGCTTTGATGCAATGAAAGAGTTTTCATTTATACAAAGAGTAAACAACTCAATTGCATACACAAATTCGGCAATATTACATGTTACCATTGTGGCGTACCTTAAAATGAGGCGAGCTCCATTCTAACATTTGATTCCCTCAATTTCTTCTACTACCCGTCTCAATTAGTACTATTACCTGTGTCATTTCGACAATTACTGATCAAGCCATGAGGGGCTCTGCATATCCAGAACTCTCGATTTCTACCAGTTTTGCTTCCTCTCAAATCATCAATTTCCATAGTAAACCACTTTGAGGTTCATACTGGTAAACACAAGAAATTCGTATCAGAAGTTTGAACGTTATAGTGGAGTTAAGTGTGTACTGAGAAAATATCATGGCTCATAAGGATCATTCTGCAGAGTCCCGTTTGTTGACCAAACTTCATGGAAGGAAATAGCAATGCTGACAAATTTCGGCTATCAATTCCATTCTCGGAGTACGTGAGTAGTACCCGGGGGCACAATGAGTGATCACTCGATCGTTCAAGTGCAAAGTCGTACTTCGCCTATCTTATTTGTGGATAATAGCCATTGAACTCACAGACTCGTCCTTTGGCATGTTACTGCTCTACGTACACGAGCACTTTCAGCAGTGGAAGCTAGCTACCGCCTGCAACAAGCGTTAAAACTTTCATAAGCATGGTGACTTTAGCGATCTTTGACGGATCTTACAAATTCATGATCTGGTCGCCGTTCAGCACGACGCCATAAATTGGATCCCAACTCGATCTTCTTTTTTCATTTGCTACAATAATGTGGTAGTACCACTGCAGCTTTCTCATAGACATTACATAAACTCAGGTTCATCAGCACCAGTTCCATTGAACACAACGGTATTCATGGATTACTGATTAGTCATTACTTAGTCGATCTCATACTCATCATAGCGGGATTATCAATGATGTGGATTGAACGCGAAGCTTTCAAGCTGCACTTTGTTCTCGAGAAGTGCTACATGCTTGAAATGAAGTTTCGGGTACTAATTCACTCACTAATGTGAAGCAAGCTGAACGGTTGATGAAGGAAGAGTTCGGAGAGCGACTCTCGAGCTTCCCAGGACTCACTCAGTCGGGGCATAAATCACGGCACTAAAGTAGCGCTTATGTTCGACGTGCCATCTTCGTTGAGCAGTTCATGCACTATTGTTGCAGTCATCCTGACGCCATGGCATTCAATGAGATCCTGCACAAATCTGAGCATCCTCGACGAGAGCAGGACACGCTTCCTCTCAATCATTATTTTGCTGTGAAAATGCCAGGCCTAGGCGAGCTCACGCCAGGTCGGACCCGCCCAGCTAGCTGAGACACTTACTAGTAGAGTAGGGAGCAGAGGCGGCAGCAGCTCCCTCCTCACGGCAGGCAGGCCGGGCAGCAGGCAGGCATTAGTAGTTCATCTGCTCCACGCACCTCCAGCCAAGGTGGCCTGGTCGCGGTGTCCACAGAATAAACGACGAAACCCCCGTTTGCTTCCCCCGTTTGCCATGGCCCTCTCTTGCAACAAGCAGGTGACGTTTGACTTTCTCCGTCTGCCCTTGCAGTTCGTCAGTCCCCACTCCATCGTCGCCATTATGGCCCTTCATTTAATGGTAATCCGATTATACCACTTTGGCAAGTACGTCTCTGACTCGCCTGATCGCCTTATTGAGGTCCAGGCAGGACTCCTCTTGTACCTTTACAATATCGTGACATGCTGATCGATGTTGTACTCTTCGAGCGAGCAAAGAAAGTAACTATACGAATGTATCATAACCTTATTAGTGTCCTTTGTTGATGATCCTCCCACTTATGTCGTCATTTATGGTCGTGCTAACCAGGCGGATCAAAAGAAAGTGGAAAGGAAAAATTGAATGAGGGCATTAATGGAGTAACTACGAAGATACTCTTGGGAATCGGGATGAAGCAGGCAGGCCGCGCTTTTCGTCCTCCACTAAGTTGGCTGACTCACATCAACTAACGGATTTAACAGGCTAGGAGTTGCTCTCCTCGGAGCAACTGCCCATGAAATATCCATACTTGAGGATCAAGCTTGAAAATCGAAGTTTCTGTTTGAAATAATGAAACACAACACGCTTTGGTGCAAACGATGTGGATTGAGACAAGAACGTGGGGCGAAGTTGTTCACCATGAAACGACTACCCCGTCTTGGAAAAGGATCTGGTACGTAAAGTTGAAGTGATGGATGACGATTACAAGGCTGTCATCGTAGACAGAGTCTTCTGAAACTATGGCCCGGCCCAGAAGTACCCTTTGCATGCCCCTTACATGGCTGTAATACGACTCTGTTGATTATAATTGAACAGCTCCCGCATGCTTGGTGTCTATTTCGCGACATCTCAACCAGATGGTAGCGAGCGGACTTGGACAGTATGCTCCATAGCCGAATCTCAATGTGTAAGTAAAGTAGGTTGCGAAAGTGGCAACATGAACCTGTCTCTCTCGCCCATTAGGTGACACAGTTTAAGCCCGCAGCTAAAAAATATAAACACATTGGAGAAAAAGCACGATGTATTGACATGTCCGATTATTAAGGAGAACAAGGGGGGAAAATTTATGATCGGGAGACTGCTGAGACCGCAGCGATATGCATGGGGATGTACACTACGTCCTACTCGAACAAGATCCAAATTGAAGCCCAATAAGTAAAAATGAGTAGTACGCATGCTGAGCAGACGTGGCATCCTCAACTATGTACAAAGCTGTTTAAGAAGGTCTCCAAAAAAGGTTCATAAAGAGGCAAGTCTACACGCTGGAGATGCGAGAACTCTACCCATGCCTCTAGCTAGCTTAATTGCAGTACTGACTGACTTTTTATCTAAAATTCCTACTCCTGAAAGTCCCACAATACCATCCGGGGACTCGGTACCTCATACTCATGAAGGCGAATTCCAGTAGGCGTTCCAGAAAGAGTCGTGTTGAAACCGGAAAGGTTGACATTATTGGGGCCAATGGAAGTGGAGTATTGTCCACTAGTGTACCCGGACAACGCCTGCTGCGAAGTGATGTCTAGAATGGACCCCGTGGCGCCAGTCGGCACCGGCGACGACGTCGTCGTCAATGGCCCACTGAAAGCTCTGTACCCATATGTGCACTCTGGCATGGAACTCGGCTGATTGAATCCGAGATTGATCCTGATATCCAACTTACTTGATGGCTGGGGCCGTGGACACACATCGCTTGTTTCGTGCATGTAAGAAACCTCGGTCGCATGCCCACTTTGACTGAACTGGTTCTGCACTTCAGACCCAAACCTGCTCAATGGTAACGTATTCAGATACTCTTGGTGCTCATGTGGAACTGCACTCATTCTCGAAGCTTGCAGCCAGCGTGTGTTGTCCGACCTTGGCTGTGGCACCGGTCGACTTGCCGGGTGGTTCAACTGCCGAGGTCTGCTGAGGATAGGAGAATGACTGCGATACTCCTTGTATTCAGAGCTGTTTCGAAAGTACAGTTCGGAGCCCGAAACTGCAGGAAGCTCCTGAAGGGGGGAAACCGGGGACACAGAGTTGTCCTCTGGGTAAGCTGAAAGCGGGTTGGCTTCGTTCATCTGAGTGGATGAGAGGTATGCAATCCGGCCACAAGAGCTAAGTTCCACGACGTTGTCTGCCAACCGAGGGTGAACACTTAAGTCGCCGATATGATCAGATGGACTGTATCTGCGGTGGCTTGAGTTTCCAACAGCCGCAGCAGTATTGGCCGGCGGGCTGTTGGAGCGCCGTGAGAGCGACTCTTCGGTGCTGCTACTCTCGTCCATGCTGTGCGAAGCTGAGTTGTTGGAGCTCTTCTGGCCTCCCTCCTGGATGGAGTGAAGCTCCGGTAAGCAAGTTGCTGCTCCTGCATCTTCGCGTGGGAAGTGGTCATGAGGGTGGAGCAGGCTGAGCGACTGGTTCATGAATTGCGAAACAAGCGCGGGGTTGTTTTTGCTGCATTCTCTCACGGCTTTGCTCACCAGCGTGTCACGAAAACACCTCCGCGCCGCTTCCTCTGCCACCTGCAACGCCAGCCAAGGATGGACGGTCAGGATTGATCTGCTCAAATAATCACTTTCGAAGTCTGACTGATCCAGCTGGTCTGACAAACATGAACGATTTTGGT
This sequence comes from Bryum argenteum, assembly GCA_037043015.1. NCBI lineage: Eukaryota > Viridiplantae > Streptophyta > Bryopsida > Bryales > Bryaceae > Bryum > Bryum argenteum. Next base: position 28,751,529 of record CM073322.1, read on the forward strand.
CTCGGAGGACTAAAACAAGGAGATGATCTAGAGATTCCAAGTGAGTACATCGGCTACTCAGATTCCGACAATTACCTGATTTCCTCCCGTCGACTGTGCCATCGTTCCCGCTAGATCTCTGAGTAAGTCAGCGATTGGCTTGTGTGTGACGGGATCGATGCCCATATCACAGAGCTTCTTCTTCAGCCGGGTGTTCCAATGGTTCTTGATGTCGTTATCAGTTCGTCCCGACATTTGTGCGGCAATAAGTGACCATCTGCCAAGTAAGACAGGAGGTTAGACTACTACCCATGTTCTCCAATATCGAACAGACGCCACAAACAAGTGACTGCCAAAACATGTAGGAGTACTAGTGTTTCCGACACCGAGTACATCCAATAGTCCTTCAGATGTTAAACATACTAGATAACCTAAATCAGCGAAGATGTTCAGCTTCCAGCTGGATTACCTGCTTCCATGAGCTGCATGCAATTTCACAATGAGATCCTCTTCCTCCAGGGTGAAACTCCCATGTCTTATATCAGGCCGCAAATAGTTAGTCCATCGCAGCCGGCAGCTCTTCCCACATCTTTGAAGACCTGCATGAGCACGAACAGCTAAGTTTCAGGAGCCGTCGGGCGCATGCGCGTTGATCACGACCAGGTAAAACCTGGGTTCACGCTTACACATGTGTATCTGGGGTTTACGGCATTCTACGACGCTTCGTTGCTCGATCAGACAAAACCATAAATAGTCGATCGATACATGGGATGATCGCACTAGCAAGAAGTAGTACAACGAAAGAGCGATTTCTCACTCAACCGTAGCTGATTTAGACATGCAGACTATTTGGGCAATGCGACTAGTGCTAACAGCTGGGTTAATACCAACCACACGGCTCATGGTGTTCTACCAATCGTGTTTTGCCGCTAGTGCAACTGCAAGAGACTACTTTCGGGGAACTGCAAGACGCAGGAGTTCTCAGATCACGATTATACATCCAGAACCTCCGTCATAGCAGACAGCTCGTAAAATTACCTGCTTTCTTCCCAACGCTGCGCCAGTGCCCAGTCCCATACGTCTCCACATACTTGCGCAGTTTTTCGTCTTCCTCCGCCGCCCAAGCACCCTTTCGAACGTCTTCGTTGGACTTCGACAATCTTGTCATCGTTGCGTCGTAGTAGCAAACTGTCGTTGGTAACACACTTTCTCCAGTTGTAATTCGGAAGTGGTTGATGAAGCTAGATTCCCGGCATCAATAAGAGCCAACTAACTAAACCTAGCACTCAAGCCTAGAACTGAACAGGCCGAACAGGCCGGCTTTTATGAGCCTCGATGTGCAGCCCCCCAAAAACCTGAAAGTTGCAAGGAAGATAGGGGGCGAGCGAACTGATCAGGAAACTAGAGACTAGAGGAACACGAAGCTGCAACCGGCTGCCTTGGACTGCAGGCAGCTAGGGCACGTGACGTTGAAGGCCCTAATGGAGGTAGTTAGTGAGAGATTTCCTGGCTCAAGGAGGAAGACTTTGCGGTGGTGGGCGAAGTGGAATGAAGTGAAGCTAGGAGCAAGATGGCTGACTGGTGCTAGACATTCAGGAACGCAGAGCAGGCGAGCTCCATGGAAATTGTAATCGTTGCTCAAGATGCCTGCTAGCTTTCGGTAATAAGACACTCCTAAGATAGATCGCAGCAAGTTCTGGGGACCGACAATACAGTAGCTCCCAGTTGTACGAGCAGTGAGATCGATCTCACTTGGCTGGCTGCAACAAAACAAGCGGAGTGCTCTCCCCAACGCGACACTGACTTAGCTACCCTTGCCAATTCAAGCACCAAGTCGTGTTAACGAATAGTAGTCTGTACAACATTCTCACCTGATGACAAAAGATAAACAAAAGGAACGTGGCTGTAGAGAGGAATATATACACAAGGCTTACGTTAACCCTGGCTGGCTGGCTGGTCGGGCTGGGTCTCTCTAACTCACCCTCTCTATCTCTCTCCCTCTCTTGCTTGAACTTAAACTTTCTCGCACAGTAAGTGAAGTTCTATCCCACCCGGTCCGACAGAAAGACGCAGGTTGGATGGGATCTGTCGCCGTTTGACTTGCAACCTGCAAGGCTCCCTCCCAAATCCTCGCCTCTCCGACACCCAGCCATCATGCAGTCATTGCAGCACTTCCTTGTGTGCCTGTGGGAACGAGGCATGAGCACCCTTATGCTGCTCTCGCACCCCGAGATCAGCCCTCTCCATCGCCACGTGGTCCCTCCGCTCTCTTCTCTCATCGCCACCGCCCAATTATCATTCCCTCAACACTATGCCCGTTTCAAGTTTCTAATACTTTGGCTAGATCCGAATCCATTCAGAAATTCGCCCATCAAATTTGCTTGTATACAGTTTGTAATTCTTTTTACCACTTCTCTTGAAATTAATGTGTGCAACAATATCTTACAAACCTGAATTTTGTTCACGTTGTTATCATATCGGACTTTACAGCAGAATAATGTCAACTATTATACTACGCCATGAAAACTCCCGAGCGCAAAGTACTTGGCTTTGATACAGTAGAGCGAAATTCACTTTTATGTAACTGTTTAAAAGGTAGGCACTAGCTACATAGATAGATTGGGTGATGGCATGTGATGTTGAATTTTAATGCGCTATGGCCTCGTGCCAACTACAATGGATGGGAGAACACTAGAAAATTTCGAATACAGACATGCGGGCTGAAACAAAAAACTGCGATTGGGCAGGGACCTGCCAGTTTCTGACATGAAAGAGCTGCAGCAGCTTCCAATAAGGCAGGCCCTAGTATAGCTAGAAAGAGAGGACCCCTCCTTTCAACTTACTGGAATTGGGTTGGATGCTTCACCCTGATACGGTATTTGGACCATTGTTACCACACTCGAGCTAGGGCAGTACTCGATTGCATTCTACATTATTTGCCTGTAACTTTTCCCCTCTTTTTCTCCGATTGTTTTTGTCTCGGATTATGAACGTACGTACCTTCGAGGCTAACTTACATGGAGTACCAGTGATCGAGTGATGTTTCACCGCCAACAGAAGCCGCCTGCATTCAAACGTAATAAAAAAAACAAGATACGTACTCAGACCATTTTGAAAATACTCTTATTATACACGATATCTGTCGATTGACGGCGGGTGCTTCAGTGAATTTGTGACTCTCAGACCGGGACTGTACTTTTCATGTATAAAAATGACTGACCATATACGGGGAGATTATACTTAAGTACTTTCATTGATTACAAGGGAAATTAAAGCTGATTCGATCGGTTTAATTATACCACAAGCATCTGGTCCTTACTTACGTATCCGGCACTAACTGATTAGCTTCTGTAGGTGAAGATTTGAGTATGTACTTTGTGTGATATGCTTCTCGCAAAGGATTTATCTCAATCTCCAACCAGATCAATATCTCAACTGATTCTTTCTTCTTTTCTAAAATTCAAGAACTAGATTATCCCAGCAAGGAGCAAGGGCGTTAGGTTTCTGGATTAAAGACACTCAAGCAGCTACAGATTTGAAAAGCATAACATTTCAAATAGTAAACCAATTAATCTTATGCAATCAACAAAGTGAACCAGAGCAAACCTTTTGCCCGGCTAGTGATTTTTTGGGATGTTTCAACTTTTCAGAACCACATTAAGTTGAACCAAAAATTCAAGTTAGCTAGAAGAAATTTTTTGATCCGCTTTACTATTACCTTATTCTTGATTGTAGTCTAGCTGTAGTGTCCACGAAATTGGTACAATTATAAGTTAAAGATCAGATGCAAATGTACTTGGTACCTATACTAACTCTAGATTAAAAGAATATATAGAATTATAGTAGGGACATTTCATTCAAGTGCCCAACATGTATGATTTGGATTCTAAGAGGTCATGGGCAAGTCAAATTGTTGGATTCTTTGTATACGTGACTTGATTGAAAGCTCTGGATTAGGAATAATGACCCCGGATGTCATTATGCCCTAGAAAATGTTGGTTTCACAGAAAATTGAACGTTTGATGGGTTGTTACTAGTCAAATCAATTACAACTTGGAAGGTGGACTAGTAGAATGATTCTAAACAACATCCCATTAAAAATTAAAAATTAAAAAACTACCTACTAAAGAGGTGCAAATATCAACCAAGGTACAAACTGGTCATTAGACCTCGACGTGTCTTTGTTTTCCTTCTATATGTAAGAATTAATTATTCACCTTCAAGAGGGGAAGTAGTATTGTTCCAATTTCCCCTTGTCCGGTGGCCATTAGGATATTAGCATTCCAAACGGACATTTCATTCACGCCGGCCCCTTAGCAAGGGACCAGAGTTTATTTCTATCTCTCTAAGATTTTTTTATTTTTTATTTTTTATTTTTTTGGGTTTGTTTTGTTTATTTTTTGAAAAGGTGTTTTGAGACAGTCTGAATGCATGTGGCAAAACAATGTTACAGGAGGAGAGGTTGAATTATAAGATCAAAGTTGCTGGGCATGTCTGCATGAAGTGATGCATGTGATTGATCATGTATCTGCCCATGCAAAAGATGATTGATACAAGGAAATTGGTCTGGTCTCCCAAAGCCTGGTTGGTTGGTTGGTTCATTGGTACATGTATAAGAGTTAGGTACATCCTGCCTATAACTGTTCAAAACCATACAAGCTGTGCTTTTACCTGACACTTTGGCAGCACATTTGCATATTGTTGGCAAATTGTTGGCATAAAAATTGTTTAGTTGGTTATGTTTCAATAACTTTCTTAAAAGTTAGATAAGCTCTAACCATGTATAGTACCGTAAATGTTTGAAGGAAAGACTCGAATGTTTATTTTTTAACCTTAAAGCCCCACCAATGGAACAAAGTATGGAAACTGAAGAGTACTTCTTTAACCCCTTTACGTTCTTCGGTAGTTTTCAGCCAAAAACACATTGTCATAGATGAAAATTTAGGTAAGTAATTAAGATCTCGACTTGTAGTATAGCCTTGTTGTAGGTTGTGTGGATAAAATTTTGAGTCATGAGGCCTCATAGATTGCGAGATCGTAACGTGTTCGTATGTAGAGGAGGCTACAAAGTTTGATCGTTTTCATTTTGAAGTGGAACTGTGGAAGTGCTATTATTATACCTCTTGCAACGAAAACATCACCAACTAGAAAGGTGTTGGTTTTCATCTCAAAAGCACTCATGTACCTAGAAAAACCATAAACTTGTTAGTGTGCAAAGTACGCCACAAAATTTGATCGTTTGCAAACAAAAAAATAAATAAAAAATGTCTCAATCAATAGCCTTGCAAGGGTGAAAAGTGCACCAAAATTTTACAAAGGAAGAAAAAGTCCAAAACTACATCCCTTTCACACCAATCCATGTCTTGTCTTCAAGAATCGTATGATTGGATCAGGCTTTCTACCACTAAAACTAGACCCTAATAGGAATCTATCCAAAAAATTAAAAGTTGTAATCCAACAGTGGATGAAGGAGACATAGCTCCTCAAAAATCATCCAAAGTTTTCACACCTTTAACATTGTTGAAACATTATTGCAAATCCAACACCAAAAATATTCAAATCAAAAATCTTCCAACTGTAAAAATGTTGGAATTCATCTAAAGATCATGAACATACAACAAAAATTCTACAAAACTATCTTTGATTTCAAATAGTAGGCTAGGGTGGAAGCATGCTAGGCAGCTAGGGTGGACCAAAAAGTATGTCTCGAAAGACAAAAACTATAAGTTTTATTATTTGAATTCCGATAAGTACACCTTTTAAGGTCTTATTTGCAAATTGGTACCCAAAAGTGGATATATGGAGTTATGAATTTATAAAATCAACTAAACAATTTTTAAAACTCATAAAAATTCATAAAAATTTGAGTATTTTTATGAAATAAAAGTACTATCTCAGTTAATAAAATTCTCACAAAAATACTCTACAATTCATAGTAGAAATGTAAAAATTAAGCATATTAAATGCCTTTAGAAATTGTATTCTCATGTTGCTCATAATATTGAGAACAATACTAAACTATTGGTCAAGGATCAGAAGTTACGCAAAATTTTGTACAGTCCATATTATAATCAAATTTTAACATTTTTAACCTTTTTTTTTTCATATTTTTTTTGCATCCTCCCTACGAAGAGTACATTTACAAGAGCCACCTTTTCAATTTCACAAATTTGTGCAGAAAATATGACATTTGGGGAGTAGGTCAAAGAGTTGGGGAGTAGACCAACAATAATTTTTCTTCTCTTAGAAACGGAATAGATTCTTAAATTTTTGATAATATGGAAGTTGAATACCACTAATAGGTTCAAAATTCTATAACTCCACACTTTACCTTGAAAAGTCACTTAAAAAATTTTACATGATCTACATTTATAGCCATAATAATCAACTTTAAGGGATGAATACTCAAGATTGACTTTCAGTACTTTTGGTGATATTACTTTCTTTTGGCCAAGATTGATCCACCCTAGTGTGCTACTACCCGCAAGCAATGGTAAAACATGCCTATTGTTTGACTTTCCAAAAACAAGAGTTGCCTTTACTAAAATGATTGTCAATATCGTACTGCGATTTATACCACATAAACTAAACTTCATTAGTAACCCAACCGAAGTGATTTCGTTCAAAACAGACTGTGGACGAGCAAGCCATGGCTCTTCAAAGTTTTTGCCTTTCATCCAAAATGTCGTTTTTGGACATTGAGAACGTTTAGGAGTACCATGCTCAATAAGTGCATGAGTTTTGAATCAACAAGCTTATTGAGAGGGGATGCATGGGCATGAGCATAGAGCGTGAGGTGATAAAGGCGAGGATGGTATATACAAAACTTTGTGATAAAGATTTACAAACTCATTCATCAAAGATAAAGATCCTATTACCACTAATTGGGGTTTGGGCTTGTAAAGGAGTGGCCTAGGTAATAACTTCGAAGAATGTGCAAGGTTTGGACCAATTTGACTTATGAATTCTAGATTTATCAATATTTTTTAAGTGGCACAATATGTGCACCTTAAAATTAAAAATTCTAAATCGTACACCATAGGTACATTAAAATTTGGAATCGGAAACTATAATGTACCCTAGCTCTCCTTGGATGTCCCTAGAATATTAGTTTTGATGCTATGTAATTTTTGAGAAACTACTAGGAATTCCGTCAAAACTAACATGTCCAAAATGACAAAACAAAACTATGTCTCAAATGACACAAACTTATGATTTTATGAACATAATTATGTCTAAAATGATAAGTTTTTATGTCATTCCAGACATAAATCTCATATTTCATATGAAACAAGTTATTCTGGACAACATTTTTGGATGCTATTCCTCCTAATGCATTGACCTTGTCATAGGGTTGATGATCATTACTAACATTGATTTCAATGAAATTGGATGAAATTGCATTTTTGTTGTTTGGATTCGGTGTCCTTGTAATCTTGACGTACAATAACTGGTCCGTAGGCAGTACTTGTTTGTCAAGCATCAGGGACTTTGGACAACTTTCTTTAAAACGTTTTCATTGAGTCCGACACATAAGTATACCACAATTTACGTAATAGACATGGTCAAAGTTGGAGGTCTATCTCAAATGCATCATGTGGACATGTATATCATCCCTTAGGGTAGGTCGAAGAGAAAATTTCTATTCCCATAATCTACCCAAAATCAATTATATCGCAAAGCTTCAAAAATTCACCAAAAACTTTGTTTTTAAAAAATATTTTATTTATTTATTTATTGTGCACATAAGGTTGTAAAGCATGATTTTAATATGCACATTCTCAATTCAATAATTTCTTCATATGCCTTCTTGATTGTCAAAGACAGGCCTTTGTATTTGAATTTCATATGACAAAGCAAGTATTTCTATAGGTTTTATAGGTCCTATGAGGGTGAAAATTATGTAAATATGAACGTAACTCACTTAAGAACAAGAATTTGAAGAGCCTCATGTTAAATTTATAATATTAAAATGGCTTTCTTCGACTCACAATACACTATGGTCCCTATTTGAATAAAGTGAAAAGAACTTCTTCTTTTTTTTCCTCCTGATTTGAACATTATGATCTCACAATTTGATTTTGAAATTTGTTGTACATGTACACACATAAGCTAGGTATTAGATCTTGCCTAAACTTATGTCAAAAATTGAAAATTGGAACCTTGCAATTGATAATTTAAGAGGGTTTTTGGTAGTTTTGTGATCATGGGTTGATGAGCTTACAAACAATTGAATGTCAAGACAATTTAAAACAGAATCATCATGACTGGTGAAGAAAATGATTAATATTCATCAGTTTGTTTATTTATTATATATATTCCTCCATATCTGAATGTTACATTATTCCTGTTGGCAATGAGTAATAAAAAGCATTTGTATCAAAGTTCATTGGCACATGTAAGATGTTGTGAATTTAGAAAGAGCACATACGACAGTTGTTTTAAAAAATTCCGTGCTACGACAACTTCCAATTGGAGTTTTGTGGCTAGCTAGCTTTTTGTGATTGGTGTATATTTGTCTCGAGCGCGTAGGTAAAGTTGTTGCGCACAAATATTTGTTCCCATGAAATTATTTTGTTTTCGCTAAAAGAAAAGATATACAAGATCTTTTGGAAAAAGAAAATTCCAAATTCTCTTTTTTTGCTTTTTTTTTCATTTACCCCCCCCCCCCTTCTTTTTTTAAATTATCAATATATTGATTGGGTATGTGCATTGATGGGGGGGGGGGGTGACGGTGATATGGCCACATGGAATAGCAAAGCGGGAGTGTATCTGAAGCAACTCCCGCTGCAGATGAAGTGAAGACATGGGTCCAGATGATTCTGCAAAGGTGTGGCAGTTCTTGTCGTAGTAGATTTGCCCCCTTCTGCGATTTTGTCATCACGTCTGTCTCGTTCCCTCGCTACGACTGCGTCAACCCCTCGCGCTCTGGAGCCGCGGCTGGTAGGGATCCCGACAGTAATCGATCACCCGGCTCAATTATGCATGACTTTAGCTAAAGAAAAGATGATTAATTAAAAAAAACAAAACAAAACAAAACAAAACAAAACAAAAAGCGCTTAACAAATTACATGTACGGCCGGCTACAAGATGGTCCTTGTATTATGGACACAAGGAATATTCTTTTCACAACCCTTAATCTTGATACATAGGAGGTTTATAACCAATATTATCATTGGCAAATCTTGAAGTAAAACTTGAACATAATCTTAAGGAAATCTCTAGCTTGTAGCTTAGAGTAACATGGTCAAAGAGAGCACAAGTTTTAGATGTACATACATCATGCTTGAATGCCCCTAATGTGCAGTTTTTGCTCTTGTTTAGTTCTTAAGCATGTTCTTTAGAACGAGTAGCCGTAGATTTGGCATGGAAAAGCACAAACAATCTCATTCCACATGACTCCATGTCAAAATAAGAGAAAGAAGAAGAGAAACTCCAACCTATTTAGAGGCCGGAGTGAGTAGAGTGTTCGTTCGACCTATCCTTGTATGTATGTATCCTTGGATGTATGTCCGGAGGTCATCGCACTCATGGCGGGACTCCTAACCCCCTCTGGGGTGAAAATATGCTAGTTCCTAGCTAGCCACTAGTTCCGTAGAGATACCCTACATAGTATCCCCCAAAAGGCTTTGAAGTACCCATACAAAAACAGAAATCCAAGAACCCCTAACCATAGTTGGATGGACTATGGTGGTGAGCACCACACTGGTATGGGGAATAGAACCCACGACCTCCTCATTGGGAGCAATGAGCCCTATCCGACTTGTGGTGCCTTTGTCAACTTAACACACACACACACACACACACACATACATACATACATACATACATACATACATACATATATACATACATACATGTATGTATGTATATCAAGGAACAGTTGATATCTCACGAGAGTCCAAAAGTAAAGGAAGTAAGTTGACTCAGTCATGCATGTGTCCCAATGTGAAGTTGAATTATTAATCATGATTTTTGCTTGAAAGGAAATCAATGGTGATTAACATGCATGATCAGCTGGCAATGGAGGTGCAGGCAAGCAGCCAAAGGGAATTGGGTGGAGTGGAGGAGGATGATGTCGCATGCGGTCTTGTTGCTGTCGTTGCTACTCCTTTTTGGTGATGAGCGCAAGGAACAAGACATGCGGGGGGCGGGGGCGGGGCCTGCCAGAAGGTGATGATTTGGAGGTTCCCACATTCCGAGGAATTCCATGGGGTCTCGCCCGGCGTCTCGGGTGGTGTCATTTGCTCCAATTGCTTGCTCGTTCGGACGTTTCGTTGATGGGGTCGGATAAGCCTAGGTAGCCGATTTTTGTCACAAGAAGCACGGACTATGCTCCCCTCCCGCCCGCCCGCCCGCCCGCTGCTCATGAAGGGGACTCATCAGCGTCTTACTAGCGTAGCTGGTGGAGGGGGGAAAGGGACCGAGGCAGCTTTTCGTGAAGTTGAAGCTAAGTTAACTTACAGGTTTGCCCGGACACCTCTCCGGCCTTCTTGTGACATACCCGGGCCTGTCAGCCTGGGCGGTGGTGCTCGTGCAATCTTATTATGATGTGACAGCCACCCCAATCCTTCCTTACTTGGCCCTAAATTGGCAATAATCCCAAGTGCCATATTGACATAATTAATTATCTCACAAAGTGTTTGTTTGGTTGTGGTAAATGGCACCTCCATTGCTCTCATTGTTATTTTGCAATATCATTCTCCTTCAACCTCTATCACTATCCTTTCGACCCTAAATTTTGGACTTGGCGCCCTTAGGAACTCAAATAGTGATTTGGTTATGAACACATTTCTAAGGAAAAGGGGAAAAAAAAAAAAAAAATAATAAATAAATAAATAAAAACACTTAACAATAGAGACTTTTTTCCTGCCCGCCTAGGGTGTGAAAGCTACACTTTGCGTTAAAAATGTCTAAAATTGGAATCTGACTTTAATGGTGTACACAAACCTTGTAATATAGGGAACACTTAGTAGAAATCTTAGTCAAAAATATTTATTATAACCCAAAAATCTAGGCCGCCCGAAATGGAAAAAGAAAGGTATGCAAGGAAACCTATCACTATCCTTTCACCCCTAGATGTGTTGAATGTCAAAACATGACATATCGGATGACAAGTTGAAACTTTGAGGAGTCATAACTTCTTCATCTGTTGTCTGTTTTTGAAAAAATCATGTGCGTTGGCCCATTGGATTCCAAATTACATCTACTTCATGTGGTAAAACTTACAAACTCATTCAAGAAAGTATGAAAGTATGGCTTAATTTTTTAGTGGTTCTCAAACATTGGGCATGTTTTACCATTGCAAGCTAGTTAGTAAATTCCAATTTATCATGTCATGGTGTTCTTTTTTTCTTCTTTTTTCTTCTTTTTTCTTGTGCTTATGTATGATCTTAAGATATATATTAATTAGAAATATTATACGTTATGATCTAGCAATCCATGAGGCCTCATGACTCAAAATTGACAAACACATAAAAAAAACTTTAGTACAAGATTGTACTATTGAAATCTAAATAACCTACTCTCAATTTCAACACTTTTTCTTACAATGTGTTTTTTGGCAAAAAAAAAGAGGTTGGAATGAATAGTGGATAAGAAGTCCCTTTTTGTGGTCAACCCCTAGATTTACCTTATGTTGACAATTTAGATGATGAACTAAAACTCTCACGAACCATATGTCTCTAATTGTTGTGTGATTTCAACAAGAAAAAATTCTTAAGTTCAATTGCACTAACTTTAATTTCAACTTAAATAATTTTGGGATTAAATTTTCAATGATGTTCCTATACCAGAAGAACTAAACAAAAACACATGATCCTTGAAGAGTTGTATCACTTCCATCCAATGTGGGATTCCAACACTTATTAATTGGTCAGATTGTGCTACAAACTAGTATTTGTGGTAGATATGAAGATATCCTGATTTGAGACGCTATGAAAACATGGCATGCTTCTTAGTGCAAGGATTCTAATTTTAAGCTTTTTCTCTTGTGTTGATTTTGGGGACTTCATAGTATTGCAAAGCCATTATTTGAGCCAAGAATTAAGATTCATCATTTCTTTTTGGTACTGAGGTGTTTCTGAAATGAAGGTAAACAAAAACCCTTTTTCTGTAAATTTTTTTTTTATTGTAATAGGTTTGATGATACCATTTTTGCTCCAAAGTAAAACTAAAAAAATCTCCAAATTTTTTTTGGAGACAAATTACCTTCCAATCTTGCAACCTAATTGAGGCCTCATGGCACCAAATTTGATTCACTATACATTAACCATCTCAAGTGTACAAGTTGAAATGTACATGCCGTTATGAATTTGTAAACTTCATATCAAATCACCAAAATATGTTAAACCCTCGTAACTTTTGCACACAATATCCAAATCACACATTCTTTGATGACATTAAATATTACTGAAAATGTCTTGAACCCTCATACTTGTTGAGAAGGAGAAGGAAGAGAGAACACAAAAAACAAGCAAGAAGGAAATTAGAATGAGCAAAGAGCTTCATTCCACCATGTATATATATTGTATGAATACAATCAATTAACCCCTAACTTCCCTTAAAACCCAAAACGGGTTTTGGAGGTTCCTATAGGAGAAAAACTCAGCCAACTTTGACCATTACAATCTCACAAATGACGAAAAATGAACGGTTCAAATTTGGTACGTGAGAAGAATGTCATTACAATCTCAGAAATGAGGAAAAATGAACGGTTCAAATTCGGTGTGTGAGAAGAATGTCAAGTGAACTTTGAGATCTTACGGTTGAATCTTTCAAATAATGCTTAGATTGATATTTTTTGAACTTAATTTAAAAGCAGGTCAGATTTTGTGTCTTAAACCATTTTGCAACAAGGAAATTTAGGGGTTAACCACGAGTTAACTAAAGTGAAATGATTGATATCAATGTTATGAAGATAAGGACCCGAATAGCATATACTAGCATGTTCTACATAATATTTTAGAGAGAATGGATAATATCTCAACAATATTCTCGTGGCTTTTACTGCACTGCTTTTCGGGACACTGATCACACGGTCTTAATCGCAGTTAATGATAAAGTAGGCACATAAACCCGATGTATCCTGTGATCAAATTCGGTATATAAATTTGTGTGAATACGGATTCGCAAAGAGCCGGTTAGTTTCACACGAGGTGAAAGTAATGCCCACTAATGAGTAAGTACTAGTAAGTGACGGCAGGGATACCACCGTATCCTGCAGGACTACATCTTCCAGAACACTACCAAACATCAAGCAGATCAATTAAAACAGTGCACCATAAATGGAGGTAAATACACAGTTCCGTAGATGCCTCTGTAGAATCTAGATGCTGAATGGTATAAAAACTTGGAGACAACCGCCACAAGACAAAAGGTAGTTATGTAGAGGGTACGTAGTAAATGGCATACCTTCGTCGAAGCAGAATAGATGATCCTTGCAAGAACTTACTTACTGCACCTACAGCCACTGCAGGGAGCACCCGGATCGCATTTACGGTAGTTACTTTTATTTATTACCGGCACCTTCTACTCTTAACTCCAGGAAAATACCTGAACGTGGTCCTCACTAATGTAGTGTGATTGAGGTCATAATTCCCTGGATGGGAGGTACTGCTACACTATTAATTATCAACAACGCTGTATCTCTTTCTGTTTTACTGTCCCGTGTGGCATGCAGTTGAGAATGAGAATGAGATTCGGCAACACATTCATCAGACTAACATGGTTATTACAGTTCAGTTTGATGAATACGAGCTCAAGGTAGGTAGTATCAGCGTATTGCCCTGAAAAGTTCCAGTGACATCGAAAGAATTATATATTTGTGTGATCAAATTTGGGAGAGTTACTTAGATTTGAGAAATGTCGTGGGTGTTATAGGATGAAAGTTAACTTTGATTGATGTTTTTAACACTGAGCTCGCAGGTTATGATTGATCCTGACAGAAATGCTGCAAATGCAGACTCACGTAGATTTTTGTCGAGTGTAAGCCTGGTGCAATTCTCGTGAAACTGCACCCAAGTATATTGAGTAGGAAAGATCATGATGCATGCTAACAACAACAATGTTCATCCCACCTAGACTTCACATCATGATCAATATCAAATTCTTGTTCTCAAATTCGATTCCCTGACACACAGTAGAGCTGATTGTAAAATTTCCATTTTTTATCCAAGTGATCATGTGTAAGCCAAAAACTCGAAACTTCAAAATTGGATAAAAGCTCTTGCAGGCAGACTGAATGAAAGTATCGCGATTGATCGAGGGAAGGGCCGGGCACCCCCTGCAGGTGTTGTTGCAGAGCGGTATTAAATGCAATATTTTAGGTGACTACCCTTGAGTACGTTCACGGCATGTGAGCTGCAAATGAGTGGGGAGCATATTGAGCATTGTGGAAAGGCAAACATTAAATGAGCCGACTAACGCATTCGATCAGCCTTTGGCGTTGCTCCCATTCTGTTGTTGTTCTCCAGCAGGCATTTGGTTTGCAGGAGCTCCGCCCCTGGCTTGTGGCAGGTCGTTAGTGGGGAACTGGTACACGATCAGAGCCCATGCAAATATTGGAGCTTGATCGAGTGCAGTGCAACACACAAGTTGAGCTGAGCCGGGCGATCGAGGTGGTCACGGTTGGAAAGAAAAGGTCAGGCGTACTGTGTCTGTCTGAGTGAGTACTTGCATTGCCAGGATCGAACAGACAGAAAGATATATACGGTATGTGACTGGTGGGCAGTTTCTCTTACAAGTAACTAGTTTCACGTCATGCTAATAATCATCACTAGGTGAAGCTAGCGCTTGCATGTGCACGCTCCCCATCAGAAGATAATCATGGAACCTTAATTCAATTCCTAAAGTGCGGGCGTTAATACTTCAGTCTGAAGAATGTGGCCTTGGGAACTGCTCTCTGGATCTTTTCCTTTCAAATTTAAATCCTACTGATTTATTGCTTCACCATCACAATCGCACATTTGATCACCTTTCCATGTGGCAGCACATGAATATTGGTGACTAGGCCGCTGATTCATTACGGTCGCATCTAAAACAAACTTGGTTCAATGATAATCGTGCAGAATTTCTTCTAGCGAGCTCATTGTGGAGGGGTTAAGTAAATCATTTTCGAGAACGGGTAAAATCTGTGGGGGATTGAATCTTTTGAAATTATGATTTTAGGACTATTCGTAAGTTAGTCCCCAAAAGAAATAAAAAATAAAATAGAATCAACTAGAGTAATAGAGTATCAAATTATTGCACAATCGATAGAAAGTGAGCAACAACAAAGCTTTTGTCTGGCAGGTGATTGTTTGTGTTTTCTAAGGCTATTTACTATCAAGCAACCTACGCCTACCTAGCTCACAGGCCTAAGGCTAAGCTCGAAGCTGAGGAAGCCCCAATGAACTTGACCTCCCACCATTCATCCACACGGAACCGACAACCGTGCCATCCAAGCGACTTACAAAACTCTCATAACATCACACTTGGAAGGCAACTAAGTTAACTTGCCCCATCTTTCAGCATTTAGTAATAAAATTTAGAAGTAAATATTGTATAAGCACCTCAAATTGCATACTCTAGATTTCATCTAAAATCCAACTTCTAGATACTCCAAAAGTGGATTAACCTCTAACTTTCCTTAAAACCCGAAACGGGTTTTGGAGGTTCCCGGAGGAGAAAAACTCAGCCAAATTTGACCATTATAATCTCACAAATGAGGAAAAATGAACGGTTCAAATTTGGTATGTGAGAAGAATGTCAAGTGAACTTTGAGATCTTACGGTTGAATCATAATGCTTAGATTGAGATTTTTGTGAGCTTAATCTAAAGGAAGGTCAAATTTTGTGACTTAGACCGTTTTGCAACAAGGAAATGTAGGGGTTAAGGAGATATAGCTCCTCAAGCACCATGACTGTACTTCTTGAGTTCCTTTAGTGTAAAGACATCATTATAAATTCAATACTAAAATTATTTGGATCAGAAATCTTCCAACTAGAAAGTTGGTGGAATTTGTCTTAAGAAAACAACCTTGGAAACTATTCTTGATTTTACATTTAATTGGCTTGCCACAGTAAAACATTCCTCATGTTTGAAAGCCCTAAAAGCAAAAGCTGCCTTCATTAAAGTTCATGCCATAAAATCATACTACCTTGATCGCCATATTCGTTACATTGAGAATTTGAGACTATATGTGCACTTCAAGACTTTGAGCACACTTTAGGTCTGTTGGAATTATCCCCGGGCCGGGGATAAAACTTGAATGCAACCTCTGGGCACTAGAGGTATTCATGTGTATTGATATATAAAAGTCTCAAATTATAAAAACGATTTAATATTGAAAATGTTGAACGGTTTTTCTTTATCCCCGGATCAAATATGAGACTCCCAATCGTCTCAATGTAACAAATATCGCCTTCTTGGATGGATTTACAATTTTGACTACACATAGACACATAGTTACTAGACTTGATTTGGAATTCAACCAACCAACTTCATCATATACAAACTTTGGTGATGTTAGTATGGCTCATCAAAGTTTGAACCCTTCATCTAAAATGAATGTTGGACATGTTTTTCTAGCATCAAGGATGTTGAGGGCCTAAAACATTTGATGCCTTTCAAAAGGCCTATATACATTTTCATCTAGGCAGTTAAAAGCGTGTGTAGCTCAGTAAAATACTTGTGGTGGAAACATCTATATATACTCGTGCACGTAAGGAAGTATACCTACTTCAATGAGGTTTAGATGGTGATTTGTTTTTATAGCTTATTGGCAATCCAAAAAAAAAGTGAACCCAATGGCATTATATGTTTTACATCGTATAAGAATATGTTATAAAATTCAAATTTTTGTACACCTAGACTCCTATCTGTGTGCATAGATCCCTCCTAGAAGCGATCAATGAGTTTCTTATGTTGAATTTGTTATAGAAGTATATTCTTGTGTGCTTAGTAATGGATGAGGAATTGCTTGTGAATGCATCCAATTATGAGGATTGCTTTTGGGTGGCGTACGAGTATGGGTGTTTCTTCCATACATTCTTGATTCCGAAAATCAGATTTTTACTTCCACATTTCACATGTTAGTAGCAGCAAAGTTTATATGTCTAAGGGCATCCTCAATGGACACAGAATACACTCCCTCCAAACCAAATTCTATCTTTTGACTGATTTAAAATTAGAAATTAAAATTACCATCGTTAGAAGCGCATGTAAATGAACGTGAGATATTTCTCAAGAAAAAAAATTGTGAAATTAGGACGTAGGTGAAATCCCTCATTGAAAATATCACATTTTCAAAATTTAGAGGGAGTGCACCAAATCTTGCTTAAAAATGGGAAGCTCCTCACACACTCCCTCTAAATTTTAGAAATATAGAGGGAATAAGGGGGTCACATACTTTTTAAGCAAGATTTGGTACACTCTCTCTAAATTTTGAAAATGTGGTATTTTCAATGAGGGATTTCACCTACGTCCCAATTTCACAAAAAAAAAAAAAATCTTGAGAAATATCTCACGTTTATTTACATGCGCTTCTAACGATGGTAATTTTAATTTCTAATTTTAGATCAGTCAAAAGATAGAATTTGGTTCAAAGAGAGCTTATTCAGTGTCCATTGAGGATGCTCTAAATAAAGAAGTTCATTTGCATGTCGTGATAACTACTGTAGGTTCATATGAATCGAAATCCTCCAGTGAGCTTCTCTGCAGTACTGCTCATGATTGCGAAGGCAGTGTTTTTGCAGCATTCAATGAAACTGACGGCAGATTGAACTCACGGCAACACACTGGTCGTCAGGAGCAAGCTTCGAAGAGCAAGAAAGAAAGAAAGAATATATCTCTTCCTTGAATCTTCTCTCACGCTTGTATCAATCCAACCCTTTGTAAGTTGAGAATACCGTAGCTTGAATACTGGCAGATTCACAGTAGATAAAACAAAAGCATGTGCATGATGAAGTGCCGGCGACGGCGTGATGTTCAAGCAGCCAATTGGGAGTGTGAGTTGTATCTATCTCTAGAGGTTTTGTAAGTCATAGAGATTTTCGAGCGCTTCGCATTCTCAATATTTCGATTGCATGGTGACAGTGGCGGCAGAACGAGGCAAGGGAGACGATGATGATTGTAAAGCAGCGTTGATCTTCTGCAACTCACACCCGCGGCACGTATAAACTGAGCTGAGGGGAGTAATGGCTCCTTTGCGGGGGGTTGTAGACACAAACACCCATGAGGATTCAGCGCAGATCTGTCAGCCGACGTGTGTTTAAGGAGCTTTCGCAACGCAAAGCCCACTAAGCATAGCCAGGTGATCATCACCCCCTACTAGTCCATGCTAGCTTTTGGTTGCTAGCTAGCTATCTAGCTGCTGCAGAAGTGAGACAGTACTTCTGGCTCACTGCAGAGGTACAGCAGCAGGGGTACCGTCACATTGCTATTGTCGTTGTCGAACGGCTGACAACGCGCTTTGTTTTCACGTAGGAGAAAGGGTTGCAACTATCTCGTATGGCCGCGTTGACATGGAGTCCACAGCATACGAAAGATTGTTCTCTGTGCCACTTGATTCGCCGCATTCAATGCTGGAGGGGCATGCGCACGACGGTAGGGTTGCATTTGAAGTTAAAGCCTGCAGGTGATGGGGCATATGCTTCCGGGTGGCATTTATGGCCTCCGATGCTTGGGCTTGGAACGATGCGGTTGGCTTTTTTGGGGCAACTGGAAACATATCTATCCCTGTTCTCGAGACCCACTCCTGTGGCAGGGAATATCACTCATGCCGACACGTGGGAAATCTACACGGTTGGAGTCTTCCAGTTGGAAGAGGATATCCAACTTCAATGCTTCACGTTGAAGGAGAAGGAATTGATTTCGTTTGCTTCCGAGCTCGTGCAACGAAGAAGAAGTAGAAGGAGAAGAAAATGACTTCATTTAAAAGAATCCATGGCACGAAAATCATAATGAAACTCGACAAGCAGCAAAGACAACATCAAACCTCATCCCGGATCTATTCTGCCTGACACCCTAATTGTCACTGCATATTCACATGTCTTTCACTGGGCTCTTACAAATTGCTGTGTTCCAGTTTAATTATGGCCATCTCCATGTGCCGAATCCATTGCGGAATCCACAATAGGGACCATATTCTACAGTTTTGCAACTGCTACAGTTCAATTTGCATGCGGATGCTAATTAACTTGAAAACTACAAGGCCATTGAATCCACAACGATCGAGCTTGCCAAATCTGTAATGGCGTTCAATTAGGTACATGCCGTTCATCGTAGGAATATGTCTAGACGTAAAAAGATGAATAGTGAGGTTGTCAAGATACCAGAAGGATCTTGATCTCATTTCTGTATTACTGCATGTCAAATTTGGATTGCGATGGTGTGAAGCAGGCACCGACTGACAGTCTTCATGAATTTCCTCCAGCAAGTTACTCGTGATCTGTGGAATACAAGCGACAATCGCATAATGTCCTGTTTCGTTATCATCACTGAGTCTGCGAAATCTATCAGGCATGAGGATCACGGCAGAAGGGAAGCCGGTGTTAAGCAAGCAATGATAGGTAAGAATTCTTGCTGATGCTACGGATGAATGGTTGGTAGGTTTTTGCCTCCGGGGCAAGCAGATTGGGAATTTAGGTTTTGAGTTTGAGGCCCCCCACATGATCACTTCCACGTTTTGTGCCCTATCTGGATCATGTGCTCATGTGCCCTGTCTGGATCATGTGCTCATGTGCCCTATCTGGATCATGTGCTCATGATGGAATTGGCCGTTTTAGTCTTTTTTGAATATAGGAACGAACTCCAGTTTGCTTTAAGCTAGATTGTACAATGATTATACCTCCCATCTCGGTGCAAGTGTGAAGAAACTGAATGGCAGGCAAGTCATCAGATTTGTATATAAGAAGAGAATTGTACATTGTAGCTTACGAAGTATGGGCGCTTGTATTCTGAAATTGAGATGGCTAGTATGTACTTAATATTTCTGTCTGTCAAGCGGAGAGTTGACATATCATCAGCGCATTCATTCCATCATGTGTTGCAGAATCAGTCTTGATTCAAGGGACGAAGCCTGCACACGCTCAGAGAATGTAAGATCAGGCAAAGTCAAACTTAAGCTCTTTTATGACTCTGGATGGTATATTATGTACTTTGCAAATGAGCTTATTAATGAAGGATAAATTGTTGACTTCGTATGGCATCCTGTGTACATTTTAACATTGCAAAACTATAGTAAGATTGAAGAAGTAGCTTGCCATTTCTCGTTCAAGGTTGGGTGCGTTTTGCAAGATTAAGATGCCCTCTTAATACAAGCACTGCATGAGCTTCGAATGGGTTTTTCGATTTTTGGAGCTCCAGTCTGATCCGGGTTTAGGGTTTATGCTTTATGCTTTATGCTTTAACGAGGGTTACGAGTTTGCAGGTATGCTGCAATTGCGCATGTTGAGTGTCGATCGGAGGCAACAGTACATAGATATAGGGAATGCTGCACAAGGTGAACGGCTCGGCATTGGCAGACACTCCGGAAAGTAGCGACAAATAGGGAGCTCTTGGTGACGTATCATCGCAAACATGGAGCCTAATGTAGGATTGATTTCTGATGTTTTGATTAGAAAATTGATTGAGTCGGTCGTTTAGGGTTCTGAGATTAGGGGTTTGTTGTGGTTGTATGGAGTTCCTTGAGCAGGTACGGTGGCTGAAGGTATATCGAATCTCCTCCATTGTGTACAACTGAATGCTTGTTTGTCACGGAACGATGCAGGAGAAGCACCAGACTCGAGAGCCAGGTGCAGATGCTTTCGGGGAGTCATCGAGGAAGGTTGCTTATGAACATCATATCTTAAGATTTAAAATGCATTTTATTGATGTGTTCTTGTGGAATGCGTTCTAAATCTATAGAATATGAGGCTGCATCTTGTATTTGCCTGTACCTGACATCAAGCGCCTCCAAAAAAATGGACGAGTCGTGGACACACTGGCCGGAGTAGCGGTAAGTGTGGCTTATAGCTCCACCAAGTTTGCACTCATCTTGCCTCCGGCCCATGGATGGGCAAATCTCCATGATAGGAACATATATTAGTGGTATTCGATAGCATACATGGCTCACAGGAGCTTAGTCATATGAAGGGAGGCTCTTCAAGCAACAGTCATACACTAATGTAAAGGGAGGTTCATCAAACAGCACCCATGTAACAAGGAGTGTTCTGATTAGTCCATAATCAATAAGGTTCTTCACCGAGACAAGCTTCACTTACGGAGTAATTTGCTTCTCAAACCTAATTAAAGACATTCTCAAATTGGTTGCGCTAGAACCTCTTGAATCTGGTCCTAACTTTTCACACTCCGACGTTGATACTTCACATGTGTAGCAACAGGCAATGATAGTGTGCAGAAGAATTTAGAATGGGTTGCAGCTCGATCCAAATTCAGCCGAAAGCTTTGGACCAGATGTGCTTCATCCCCCGTTTCCCATGGTGGACAACGCGTTTCAAATTGCCAGTGGCAATCCTGGTCTCCATGGTATCCTCCTCGACCTGCAGTCTAGTGAGCTCCGCATCACTCAATCCCTCCTGCTGCTTGCACTGATGAAGCAGTCGTCTGGCGGATCTACGAGTGTACTGCCAGCAATTCTGGTCTCGGAGGGAATAGTCCGGGTTGTGGTCGGCCAAGATGGCCAGAAGCTCGCTCAAACCGAGCTCCTTCCCACCGCACGGGATGGTGAAGAGACATACGCTTTGTTGTGATTTCTCGAAGTTGGCATCAACAGTGAGCAGGATGCCGGCCTTCTCAGGAGGGTGGCCAGACTTCTCCGCCCTGATGAACAGCTTCTTGTCGGTGCTGCCATACCTCATTTCCAGCACCAGGTAGTCGTGGTTAATGAACGATGGGGCTGCTACTGCATCCCCCAGTGTGCTTACTCCTGGCACCGGTACCACTTTGTGTGGATTGTGAAACCCATCCACAAATGACAACCCTGGTCGGTGATCCAAACCCCAAACGCAGACTTCAGCTGATGAATCCAGAAATTCAACAGATACTTACAAGGGTTCGTTATGTAACCCTAAACCCTGCTCATACTATGACCCACTGTTACAGAGGTACTTCTTGAAGGAATGGGATTCACGCAAGTATTACAGGGTTCGATCTTTACGATTACACAGTAAATTGGCAAGGAGACGAGATGAAACAATACCTGATTGACAGTAGTGGATGTTCTCCAGAACGGTTCGTTTCTTGCAGAGCTTGTTGAACTTGTGGGAGCCCAGAGTCTCCTCGACACGGTTGCGAATGACACCATCAATGAGGTCCCTGGACTGATACTTGTATCCGCTCACTGATGTGACGCCCGTGATGTCCAGGATGTCGAGTCCCTTGCGTACAAGAGAGCGGCTGAAACCATCCAAGGTCGACTTCCCTGATCGTTTTTCCCAATCTAACGCCATTGAGCCCCCACACTTGAGCTACTACTTCATCTCAATCGGCGAAGAAGACTGAACCTCCACATCCATCGGTGAAGCCGATCCTTTGCAATTGGGCAGATTACGAACTCATGTGGCGAACCATGAACAGGAAACCTGCATAAGTTAGTCCAGGACACATTTGCGCAAAGAGAGAGACTTCGCTGCCGCTCGCAACTGCAAGTGGGATACTTGCATCAGTGATGACGTCCTCAATTAGATATGCAAGCAGATATATATGCTTGTTGTTCTGAACCCTCCAATTTGCTGTGGCGGTTCAAGGAAGCAACGCATTCTTTTGGCACGATCGCACTTAGAAGACCTGCGAAGCGAGCATGCAGCTACAGAGGACTCTCGCCGTGAAATAGTTTCCTAATATGGAGCTCATAGTATTATAAGAAAATAATGGGTTACTTTCAAGTGATAAGTTCTCCTCAGTACGTAGCAAGTTGATCCTACACCGACTTGAAAAAGTATCGTACTGCACTTGACCGCCGTGGCACCAAGGCGCCAATGAACTAAGAACAGATACGCGGATTACGGAAGTTTGTAGCTTCATGAAATGGTCAAACACGCAAAGCCCGAGGAGTGCATGGTGTCTGCATTCTAATCGACTAGAAAGTGGTCCATTCACAAGTAAACTTCCCCTTCCTAAGATATTTAACATCACCAGCACATGGGTCTTCATAGCTCCCCTGACTGGCTCTTAATTTTCCTCAGCCCTTCGATGAAAAGTGTGACCATGATAGTCACACATTCACACACCGCTCCTTTATCTCCCCATGAAACAAATCTGAACAAGCTAGCAAACCTGCTCTGATTTGCAGTCTCATGCCAATACTCCCTCTGAAATTGTGTGCGGTTATAAGCAGGATTCTAACATGATTCTAATCAGCATGAGAATTACGTGATCCTACAAGAGAGGATAGTTGCTACGAATTGTCGTTGCTATAAGATTCCATACATGCAGAGAGTTAAGTTGGAGTGAACCAAAGCACTTTTGCTTGATTGAGGCATTGATGATAAACCGAACTTAAAAGTGACCATTCTATACCAACGAACAAAGAGAATTTGACAAAATGAATTACAATGATCCATAAAGACCGGCTCAGTCAAGTATGTATAAATAAGAGGCTTTGCAACTGTGGGAAATACAATGTAAAGATAGGCTCGCTTCTCAAAAACTACTCAAACTTCCTCCTTTTCTTGGGCTTCTGCAAAGCCTCCTCTCCTCGAGCCAATAAACACAAACAAACAGGTCATTCTTGAATGTGCTACGGCAGGATGCTACAAAAAGGATCCTCACACGCCGGGACTTAGTTCTTCGATATCAAGGAGAGCTTCGAATGGTAAGCGATCCCTCATGCTTGCGGTGGGAAAGTTCAAAGAAGCAAAGGGCAAAAATCCTCGGTCGAAACGGTTCCCATTCCTGGTTACAGAACCTCGAACAGTGAACCTGACAAATCTCAGACACCAGGCTCCGATGCACGCCAGAATCATCGCTGCAATTGTTGAACAGTGTCAAGAAAAGGCACTGACGTGGTTTCTAGATACAGAGTTCTGCAAAGACGTGATTTCTTTCAGTAACTTACACACTGACTACGTTGTTGCAGTACGATGACTGATGCACCATGCTATCTCTAGCATCACAGTCTTGTTTGAGGCGCAAACACTTCGCAAAACAGAAAATAAGCAGAATTGAGCAGATGCCAGTGTTATTAGGTGACTTGAATTGCAACAATTGAGATCAGCTTCTGATTTCTCACTTCCTCAGAGATGACTCATGCTCATAGTCCAAGGCTACACTAATACTCTGTTGGGACCATTGGTACAACCCACAGAAATACATGTGTTATGAGGGGTGAGAGTGATAACTCACTTTTTGATCACATTTCTAATGGTTCGAAGTACTTGCGGTCAATAAGATATGCTCCTACGGCAAACCGCACAGCCCACGTATCCTTCGGTCTCCTGTCCATTATTCTGCCAACAGCAAGCAAAAGGATACTATTACTGGATCACCGACATTGTTGAAACCATTCGGTACATCACCTGCTCCACTCGTAGCTTCATGCTATACTATGGAGCTTCAGATATTCGTATGAGCTAACGTCTAGTAAGGACACGCTAACAAAGACTCATCGCTAAGAACGCTTCAATGCTTCATATGGACGATACTAAAACTGTGCCTCACACCCTCTTCAATTGGCATGTTGAAAACTTGGCTAAATACCTCTGTGATACAAATTAGGGTTTTCCACTGTCACTTCCATGCTGCTCTACCTCACCCCATACTCACTGATTGCATGACACATTCATACAATGT
Organism: Bryum argenteum; assembly: GCA_037043015.1. Taxonomy (NCBI): domain Eukaryota; kingdom Viridiplantae; phylum Streptophyta; class Bryopsida; order Bryales; family Bryaceae; genus Bryum; species Bryum argenteum. The sequence goes on from CM073322.1 coordinate 28,776,279, forward strand.
AGAAAGGAATGAGAGGTTGACTCTTGCATCTCCATACTCATCTCACGATTACTGTACTGAAAGTACCTTTCTACGAGTGTGCTCGATCTTTATCCCATTCATCCTTCATGTTCGCAATGTAATACATTATCACCATTGCTGCCATTGAAGGAAAGCAAGAGGACTCACCTCCCAGCGTCGCCCACGTTGATGAGTCCATTGTTGGGTCGCATCATGGGCATGGGTTCCGCGGTCTTGAGCAGCGGAGGCGCCTGAGTCACCACCACGGGGCTCCCAATTTTCAGCACCAGCTTCGGTTTCACTTGCGCGGAATCTGCACTGGGGAGTCCTTCTTCGCTGCTGGTGCCGCTGCAGCGAACTGGCCTTGCAATGAGAGAACTAGCCTGTGAGCTCCAATTCTTGCTGCTCAAACTCTTGCAGCCACCAATTCGATTCAGCTTGAGTGGGATGGTGGCGAGGCTTGAATACTCGGAGAAGAATACTCCTTGTTGTTGCTGCAATCCTGCGACAGCTTGGAGCACCATCGTTACAAATCCGGTTCCTTTCTCTGAGTCGATGAGGATCGGTGCGGGACAGTGGCAATACGTCTGCGCTCCCTTGAGGGTCGCCCTGTGGCCACAAGAGACCGACCGATTTGGCCTCGGCCTTCACCTCTCTTCATCCTATCATCACACGGGCTTCATACCAGAGCTCTATTGGCAGTTCGACTGAAATTTTATAAAATTGCAAATTGTTCAAATCTAGAAGAAAAATAAAATCATAAGAATTTGATACCAGTATTCGAAGAACTCAGAATTGGCACGAAAATGTTTTTCTTGAAAGTCTGAGAAACAGACTGTTTAGATATACCTTGTGCTCATGCAAAAACATTTTCGTTCGTCTTTCAAAAGAAGGTGTAAAAACGGCGAATGGGTAAAACATTCATCTTCATTTGTATATTTTTTGGTAGTTTTCACTCTTGCGAAGCTTATTATTTAAGCCCATGTAACTTTTTGATGAGTTTTTAGTACAAGAGTGTTTATGAGATGAAGGTGAACAACTTTCTAGTTTGGAATGTTTTCACTGTAATAGGTTTAATGATAGCATTTTCTATCTCAGCAAAATCCTATCTCTTCTCTTTAATAAAATATGAAGGAAGATATTTTATATTTTTGTGACATTATGATCTTGGGGACCGCGGGGCAAATCATGTTGCATGAGGTGTTGTTGTAGGGGTGTGCGCATCAATAGGATCGCGAATTGGGTTGACAGATCCCAAGATATCAAATTTCAAGTAGTGGTCCCGTGAATATTGGAAATATGTGTATGAGCGTGTCAACGCTGCGTGGGCAAACTAGTTTTAGCTTTATAATTTGATTAGGGGGTTAAGTGCTTCAATGTTCATACCGTGAAGAAATTCTAACTATATCGCATTTTCAGAATCAAATACCGATTGATCCCGCTGCTCTCTCACTTTCCGAATAGCGTTCTGAAACCCATTTGCTTGCCAAGGGCTACGAGGAGGAGGCCTGGTGAAGGTCAAGAGTGGAGCTGCTGCTATCCTCTTGAAATCCCCCTCAGTCGAGGGAAAGAATTCGATTACTAAACATGGTGCTCCAAGATGTTGCAAGATTGCACCAGCAAGGACTTCTCTGCGACTTTCCAAGCCTCGCCACCATCCCCGAGCCTAAGCGAATTGCTGGCGGCGTTTTGAGCAAGAATTGGAGCTCTCAGGTTCATGAATTGAATTGGAGCTCTCAGGTTCATGAATCGAATTGGAGCTCTCAGGTTCATGAATCGAATTCAATTCATGAAGGTTCAAATCGAATTCGATTCATGAACCAAACTCAATCTCCAAATATTCCTTTTCCACGTAATATACATGAAACTATATCTCTTCCATGTGCGTCCTCTACAAACGATACATCCGTCTTTCTCCCTCCAATGTTTGCACATTCATTTTTACCTTCTACGTTTTCATGTAGATCAAAAAAATTCAGTTGTCCTTCACGTAGTATATCATCCGCATTCCCTTTATCATTGGCATCTCCATTTCTTCCGCCCATGACTACACCTTCATTTGCATACGAAGAAGCTAATTCTCTTCCATCATCAACATCCACATCTATTTCACCATTATCCACTTCTCTTCCGTTACCATCTACCGCGTCGGTAGACATATGATCGATCCAGGTACAATGATTGTCGCGATTAGGCGGAGCTACTCAATTAGGGTTGAAGGGGATACAATTCGTCAAAATATGGAGACGAACCAATATACCCTTGCCGCCAGGGAGCAAAGATTGATGAAATAGAAAATAGAACGAAGACATGATTTATAGGAAAAGACAGTTAACCATGAACCCAACTAGTCAATTGGCATGATGGGCGTAAGCAAGACTTAGCTACATGCCTCTGTAATCCAACTAGGGTTTTTATCCGTTACTTTCATGCTGCTCTACCTCACTCCACACTCACTAATTGCATGACACATTCATACACTGTAGAAAGGAATGAGAGGTTGACTCTTGCACCTTCAAACTCCTCTCACAATCACTATACTGAAAGTACCTTCCTGCACATTAATTACGATGACTAACGAGTGTGCTCGATCTTTATCCCACTCATGCTTCATGTTCGCAATGTGGAACATCCTCAAAATTGCTGCATTGAAAGAAAGCAAGATTAGCCACGGACTGACCTCCCAGCGTTAATGTGCCCATTGTTGGATTCCGTAGTCTTGAGCGCCCAAGTCGCAGCCACCGGGCCCCCATTTTTCAGCACCAGCTTGTGTTTCACTATCGCTGAATTTGTACTAACTACTTCTCCGCTGCTGGCGCTGAAGCGAATTGGCCTCGCAAAAAGGGACCTAGCCTGAGAGCTCCAATTCTTGCTCAAAACGCCGCCAGCAATTCGCTTAGGCTCGGGGATGGTGGCGAGGCTTGGAAAGTCGCAGAGAAGTCCTTGCTGGTGCAATCTTGCAACAGCTTGGAGCACCATGTTTAGTAATCGAATTCTTTCCCTCGACTGAGGGGGATTTCAAGAGGATAGCAGCAGCTCCACTCTTGACCTTCACCAGGCCTCCTCCTCGTAGCCCTTGGCAAGCAAATGGGTTTCAGAACGCTATTCGGAAAGTGAGAGAGCAGCGGGATCAATCGGTATTTGATTCTGAAAATGCGATATAGTTAGAATTTCTTCACGGTATGAACATTGAAGCACTTAACCCCCCTAATCAAATTATAAAGCTAAAACTAGTTTGCCCACGCAGCGTTGACACGCTCATACACATATTTCCAATATTCACGGGACCACTACTTGAAATTTGATATCTTGGGATCTGTCAACCCAATTCGCGATCCTATTGATGCGCACACCCCTACAACAACACCTCATGCAACATGATTTGCCCCGCGGTCCCCAAGATCATAATGTCACAAAAATATAAAATATCTTCCTTCATATTTTATTAAAGAGAAGAGATAGGATTTTGCTGAGATAGAAAATGCTATCATTAAACCTATTACAAAGAAAACATTCCAAACTAGAAAGTTGTTCACCTTCATCTCATAAACACTCTTGTACTAAAAACTCATCAAAAAGTTACATGGGCTTAAATAATAAGCTTCGCAAGAGTGAAAACTACCAAAAAATATACAAATGAAGATGAATGTTTTACCCATTCGCCGTTTTTACACCTTCTTTTGAAAGACGAACGAAAATGTTTTTGCATGAGCACAAGGTATATCTAAACAGTCTGTTTCTCAGACTTTCAAGAAAAACATTTTCGTGCCAATTCTGAGTTCTTCGAATACTGGTATCAAATTCTTATGATTTTATTTTTCTTCTAGATTTGAACAATTTGCAATTTTATAAAATTTCAGTCGAACTGCCAATAGAGCTCTGGTATGAAGCCCGTGTGATGATAGGATGAAGAGAGGTGAAGGCCGAGGCCAAATCGGGTGGTCTCTTGTGGCCACAGGGCGACCCTCAAGGGAGCGCAGACGTATTGCCACTGTCCCGCACCGATCCTCATCGACTCAGAGAAAGGAACCGGATTTGTAACGATGGTGCTCCAAGCTGTCGCAGGATTGCAGCAACAACAAGGAGTATTCTTCTCCGAGTATTCAAGCCTCGCCACCATCCCACTCAAGCTGAATCGAATTGGTGGCTGCAAGAGTTTGAGCAGCAAGAATTGGAGCTCACAGGCTAGGTCTCTCATTGCAAGGCCAGTTCGCTGCAGCGGCACCAGCAGCGAAGAAGGACTCCCCAGTGCAGATTCCGCGCAAGTGAAACCGAAGCTGGTGCTGAAAATTGGGAGCCCCGTGGTGGTGACTCAGGCGCCTCCGCTGCTCAAGACCGCGGAACCCATGCCCATGATGCGACCCAACAATGGACTCATCAACGTGGGCGACGCTGGGAGGTGAGTCCTCTTGCTTTCCTTCAATGGCAGCGATGGTGATAATGTATTACATTGCGAACATGAAGGATGAATGGGATAAAGATCGAGCACACTCGTAGAAAGGTACTTTCAGTACAGTAATCGTGAGATGAGTATGGAGATGCAAGAGTCAACCTCTCATTCCTTTCTACATTGTATGAATGTGTCATGCAATCAGTGAGTATGGGGTGAGGTAGAGCAGCATGGAAGTGACAGTGGAAAACCCTAATTTGTATCACAGAGGTATTTAGCCAAGTTTTCAACATGCCAATTGAAGAGGGTGTGAGGCACGGTTTTTAGTAGCATCAGGATTCTGTGAGGAGGACTGGAAATGACTTGAAGAACCGCATTTTAAATGAAGTTGTAGGGTTTTCCTTCAAAGTACTGTTTGATTGTTTTGGTTTACAGGTCATTCGTGGGGTTGGCGGATATTGCTTCGGTCGACAAGGAGCCCGATTTTTGGGAGTACGAAGCGAGCAAACACAAGGATTTTGTAGATGCTGAAGAAGAAGAAAAAGAAGTAGGGGCAGTTGAGGACGCATCCCGAAATGGTTTGCCATCAGAGACGCAGAATGTGAGGGCGGACTATGTGGTGCCTAAGCTTAAATACACAAGAGAATCGAAAGGTTTGAAGCCTACGTATCGTGTCTTTTCAAGAGATAGACAAGCAGTGCCGAATCCTAGGATTAACCCGTATTCAGTGCTCCTGAAGATGATCGATCCTGCGAATGATGACGAGTACCTAGATTCAGAGCTCAACGACAGCCGAAGTGTAGCTCGTGATGTGGATCATTCTACGGCTTTGAGTCAGCAGGTGACTGACAAGGCCAACTTATATAGTGACAAGGTTCGAGATACAATATCCGGAGAAAAGCTCAGATTAGATGTGAGTGGCTCAGTGCTAGAGGATGAGACTTATGATTTTGAACAAGATGATGAAAGTTTCAACGGTGGTGAAGATGAAGTTTTGAACATGGTTACTGGGTTACAGGGTTACCAGGGCAATCACTTGGTTCCATCTCAGCAGCTTAACTGTCCAACTACAGATTACAACGAAGAAGTCGAATTCTGGCTTCCGCTAGCTTCGAGAAACACCGAGGTCAATATAATTGATGAGGAGGACGATTTGGTCACGGTGAGGCTATCTGACATATGGTCGGATTCTGATGATGAGGAGGATGACGATTCTGATGACAATAGACTGGATCTAGTTGAAGAAGAGGAGACTGAAGGCGAAGACCCGTTGAGAAGGTTTTTGAACTCTCGCTCCGGCAACCGTGACAGTAAGTTAGAGGGCAGGGTGTACAAGTACAACAAGGCTGCTAAGAAATCAGTTGGTATCAAGTCTGTTCTTAATCGCTCAGGATCTTTAGTCCTAAGCAAGGAGACCACTCGTGCCTCGAATATGAAGGAAAGAGGTCGGTTAGTCTGCAGGGCAGAGTCTGGAAGCAGTGAAAACCAGACAGATTCAAGCGCTGCGAGAGAAGTGTTACAAATTGCCTACAATCTACCGAAGGATCGTGTACTGGAAGACTACTTGGAACCATTTGTGAATAGGTTCGATAATATTCAGGCCAACCTGGTGTTAGCAGCTTTGTGTGCAGACGACTTGAGCGATCAGGTGCTATCTTTCTTCCGATGGATGCGGTTACACGATCCCTGCCTGTGGGACTCCAGGAGCTTCTCCCTACTGTTCACCTTCCTCGCCAGAATGAATATGCCGGATGAAGCGCTCGTTTATTTTGAAATGCTACCAGAGGATGAGCAGTTTCATAGTATACAGGTCTACAACTCGCTGATTACATGCCTCACAAGCTGCAACAGGTGCGATTGTGCTCGTATCAGATTCAATTGATAGTTTGATAAGAACCTCTTAATAGGCTAGGAAGTAATCACTACTCGCATAACTTCTAGTTACGCATAGGAGCTTTTTTCTCCTTGTATCTGCTCCTTCAGTGGTTGAGGGAGAGTTTACTAACTGGGTCTCACTGTATGATAAATTGCAGTTTACGTGTGGTGTTGGTAGTGCAGAAAGTATCGTCTATGTTGCGATTTCTGACATGATGCCTTGATTGTAGGCAAGAGGAGGTACCTCACGTGCTAGAGAAAATGCAGAGGTTGGGGTTTGAGCCAGACGCCGTTACATTCAGTATTTTGATGAAGTCCGCCGTGGAGAAATCCCGTTCATTACAGGAAGTGTGGGCTCTGTATCAGGATATGATACGCCGGGGTGTTTGCCCAAATGTGAGTGTCTTTGGCACACTTATCAAGGCCTTCTGTGATGCAGGCTACCTCAAAGAGGCTTTGACGATTACCACTGAGATGGAGAAACTGAAAATTCCGTTGAATGTTGTAATCTACAACATCCTCATTGATGCATATGGAATGGCCGGCCAGTTGGAAGAAGCTGAAGGTTTGATGGCAGAGATGCAGGACAGGGGATTATATCCGAACGTAGGCACTTACAATGCGCTTATTTCCGGCTACCTGGAACCTAAGCCTCACAGGCAGTTCACAGTAGCTGAGGGTCTCATTGCAGAAATGGAAACATCGGGCTTACGACCGGATGTAGTGACCTTTACCATGTTGCTTGGTGCGTATGGGCATGAAGGGATGACGGAGAAGGCTGCTCAAGTGTTCAGCCGCATGGAGACCAAGGGTGTCAAACCGAATTCTTACTCGTACACTACTCTTATAAATGCTTATGCTACAGGGGGTTGGCCGGAGAAGGCTGCCAGGGCATTTGAAATGATGCGGAGAGAAGGCATTAGCCCGACTGTGGAGACTTTCACAGCCTTGATGGATGCATACCGACTGGCAGGAGGCCTCGAAATGGTGAACGATGTTTGGAAGGCCATGAAGGAGGAGGGTTGTGTGGCGACAAGAGTCACTTACATAACTGTTCTCGATGCTTTTCAGAAGCAAGGGAAGTTCAAGGAGGTGCGTGACCTGATCGAAGAATTCAAAAATCGAGGACATCAGCCGGATCTGATCGTATACAACATGCTTTTGAATGCGTACATGCGAGGAGGTCGCCATCAGAAGGTAGCTGATATCTTGCAGGAAATGAAGAGGTCAGGGTTTCTACCTGATTCCTACACGTATTGCACCCTAATTTATGGGTTTCTACGTGTTCGAGATCACACCAAGGCTTTGAAATTCCATAGGGAAATGATGGATCGGAGGCAACTACCTGATGCCAAAACCTACGCAAAACTGCGAGCTATCCTCAAGTTTCTAGAGAGAAGGGGGGATCTGAATAACCTTAAAAGTGAGAGGGGTAAATCCTCTAAGCCAGTGAAGAAGGGCACAGAAAAGTACAAGTCCTATTGGAAACGCTCTAAATGACCAAGACACAGGCAGTTGCAGACTTTTCAAGGGTTCGGGCGCAGCATTGAGTTTGCTCATACTTGCCCGTTTGACTCTCAGTTCGATCCTGGAGTTGTGTATGTGGGAGCACTGTTCAGAAAATTCGAGATTGTGACTGCGTATGTTCAGACATGTGTATGCAGCGATCTGTTCAGGTTGCTCCAATAAACCCGCGGTCTGCCATCAGCGGCATGTTTGCATCACATGTTGCAATGATGAAGCCCATCTTCATGCTGGGGACGAGCTTGGGTTTCCAGGGTTGCAAGGCTGCACCACCAATCTTTTTACAAAGATATCATGGTAAGAGACGTACATTCTTTTTACTTTGTAATTGAATTTCTTTGGCCTAATTGAACTTTATCATTCAGTTTCCATTCGGGAGATCTTATCTTGATCAATTACTGCATTATATAATGCAGCATAGAGATCTCTTCGTTCTGAGAAGATAGGCTTGTGTTACTCAATTGAGATGTCAAGAGTGGCACACCAAATGCAACACTCATCTGGGGTGGCTTTCACTGGAAAACGCGTTTCTAAATCTTATTTCTTAACAGGGGCTCGTATGTGGATATGTACCATGCAACAAACGGAAGGCTTGTGTCGATAACCGGTATGTCAGCAACTACTAGGCAAATTGCAATAAGGATTGCCATTGCACTAGAGAGTAATCGCAATTTCACTGCTATTTGTCACCTCAAAAATATCATGGGTCGTGTGGCTATTAGAAGTATTTACAGCAGTATTCGCCCATCATCAACTGGTATTGATGGGAAAATCATCACATTAAACACTAGTATTCACGATGTGATCAGCATTATCCGAGGCTTGTATTGCAGCAGGATCGTCTTTGATTTCGGCAACATTCTCAAGTGGGGCTGCAGGACTCTTGGCTTGTGGTTCTCCTTTCTGCACAAAGTACACAATGTCAAACCAGGAACACAAGCTGCTTGGCTGTTGTGTTCCATAACTGATTCAGAAAAATGTTTATTTGACTTCTGGAAGCACCTCACTTTCCGAGAATATAGTGCTCTACTTTATCGTTATAATAATGTATGAGCACTTTATCATTATAATAATGTATACTTTATTAGGAACAGCATCGGTCATCCTCAACTTTTGCTCACTAAAGTTCACAAGAACACGCTTGCAAGGAGAACTGTTAACTACAGTTGAGAAAGAGAGGATACATTGCGGATGGCTTGGCAAGCTTTTAGAAGTTGAGGCATCACAACCCCAGCTGGGCCACAAAGTAACAAGTCGCCGCGATGTCTAGCATGTGCATCAGGGTCCACAATTATCACTTTTCCGCTCCTTTGTTTACAAAACTTCACTATCATGTTGGCTGGTGACACCTGCAATGATAAGAAACTTTCAATATAGAAAATAAATTGAATATAAATACACGTGCATGCTTCTTTGATTCCTCCAAAAAGGTACAGCATGTCCTTCCTCTTGGAATAGAAAAGATCAACCTGGATTGTCTCATTTCATTCCAGTTCATTCATATCAGTTATAAGTTATCTCACAAATAATGTGAAGAGGGATTCGCACCGTGAGAGATGTGCCAACAACCAAGACCACATCAGCAACCATGGCCGCAGCCATTGCTCCTTCCAGAATCGAATTCGTAAGAGGTTCTCCGAACAAAATAACATCCATCTTCATCACTCCGTCGCAGATCTTGCACTTGGGCACTTTTGAGTCCTGAGCTAACAAAGTGTGAGTTAAGAACAACCAACACTTCCAGATCATACATGCCAGTAAATCACATCTGATAGACTCCCCTGAAGAGTGAAAGAGGAATAAAACGCCATAAACATGTATGACTATCCAACTCGTGTATAAAACCATAAGTAGGGTATAAATTGTTAAGCAACGGTAAATTGTCTTACTCATCAACATGTAGTTCATTTCTAGTGCTGTGCTGTTGAATAGCTCATAGTTTCACTTATTCTCCGAGTTAGAAACGGAGGAACATGAACACTCACTTGACCATGGAGCTGCCAAATCGCTTCAGGAGTAGGCATTTGTTCACGACACGCCATACAAGTTGACGTAGCAGCGTTACCGTGGAGCTCAAACACAGAAGTACTTCCAGCAACCTGCAAAAATATTGTACACACTTGAGTTCTCCTTCGGTCAGAACCTTGCTTGAGATTTTCCATCACAGCATGAAGGACAATCTGACATATACTCATGAATGTTCGAAAACTTTTTTACTCCATATTATGATAGCTACTGAAATAACATATGTTACTGAGATGGCTACTATGACACAATCGCCCTCCATACTTCAACAAAATCTGCTTATCATTATCCTACTCCAAATCGTTGCATTTCAGATGCCCCAACTTTAGATACATCCATCGGACCTTATGAAGGTTGTCAATGTTTTGAGTGATGATGCAGGAGATTAGCTTCTGCTTTTCCATTTCGGCAAGGGAGATATGTGCTGGATTCGGTTGCGCCGCAGCTACTGTTGCGAGCATCTCACGTGACATCTCCCAAAACAGTTGTGGTCTGCATCACAAAACAACATGCTGTGGTTTTACAACACTAACACCAATGTAGGAATGTATAAAAATAAGATTGAGGGGTATTGTACATCAAGATATATGCATGTACAGGATCTGGGAAGGTACGTTTGAGCAGAGAGCAAAAAACTAGAGGAGAACCTGAAAATCAGCAACATACTTTGACTGGAAGATAGTAAAATCACAATAAGTTGCAGGATCAAACTTGCTCCAGAGGCCCCCAGGACTGCGAAAATCCGGTATACCTGTACAAGAGAACATACTGGTTACCGGCCAATACCAGTGGGAGGGAGTCCAACAAACTTGTCAAATATCATTCCTCATCCTTCTTGTCTCGACACAAAAAATCCATGATTTCTCCTCTCAACTCAGATTCGACAACTCGACTATAGAAACATGTAACAAGGCCAATATCAGAAAACTCTTAAACGATTAACCCAACACATGGTTCTCAAGAGATTGCGAGCTGACAGAGTACTGATGATATACAGACACATACAAGAATCTAGCGCAATCTAGAAGGCAACACATACAATTACAACTAATTGGCAACAGTCGTTGTTCTTCAAATAATTGATGCTGAAGTTTTACCTGACTCTACTGAGATCCCGGCTCCGGTAAAAGCCACTACGTTGTTGGAGGTTGTGATCCACGAAGCCGCTGTCCTCAAATCCACGGAATCCATGATTTCTCAATTGGGCTGAACCGAAACTTGCAAAACCCTAACTCTTTGTTGAATCCGAGAGTGCAACCCTAATTGGCAGAATGAGAATGAAGGTCACGAATCCGACTACGTTGTCGACACAATCGGAGTGCATGGATGTTGCAGCTCCGCCAGAACTCATTTCGACGAGCTTTCCCACGAAACTATTGGCCATTTTCACATTTGTATTAGAATCATACAATCATTTTTGGGTATTTTGAAGGGGTTGAGGCACTTAAAATGATGTTTTTCTTTTATGTGACTACTTTTTATGATTAGAAATGCTGAAGAGGGAATGCACCAAAAACATAAAATCTTGATTCTATGTATAGTAAAAGTTATCGAGAGCCAAAGTCTCATATGAGTACATTTTGAAATTCTCGTGTATGGTGTCGGTTCAAATTCCAAGGGTCATTTACAATTGAATTAGGTACGTCACGAAGTGTATTTATCTTAACCCCTAAAGAGTAAAAGGAGTAGGAAACGTCAACCTTCTCCCAAAACAAGCTTATCAATAAATGTTCGTATTCTCTTCATATTTCTTACAGGATGATTTAAATATCTGTAATTGTAAGGCCATACAGAGTTTTGGTATGAAAAGTGTAATAAAAGGTATACAAAATAAATCCACCACAAAGCTTCGGAGATCGAAGCTTTTGATAGAAAATCAGCACTTAAAAAGATTTCAGCCGACTTTGAGCAAGCACTACGACTTCATTTAAAGTCAAAAACAAAGCCTCTTCTCAAAATACGTTGCACTGTAGAGTTACCTACAATTTTCTTTTTTTATCAAAGAATAATTCAAGGCTTACAAAATCATTTGTAAGATTTCCTACAGGCACAAGTACACAAAAATTCAACACTTACTTTAAAAAAATTGGCAAGCATTATAATGAATTGGGCAAGTTTGAAATAAAGAGTTGTTTGGCGGATTCCTCTATTTAACTTTTAGTAGAACTGGACTAAAAGCAACCACCTCTAACTACCATCTCCAATTTCAACTCCTTGTTTAACACATCACTCAGGTACGGAATAATGCTTTTGACTATGATTATTGGGAATTAACGAAGAGAATTGTATATGACCTTGGTAGCCTCCTTGCCCTTGTAAAGAAAGGGTGGAGGCCAAGAATCAATCATCTCAACCGTATCGTATTCATTATTTCATCCACATAAGGATGATATCAGATGAAGTCCAAAAGTTTCAAGTTGAAATTTATTTTTAGTATTTAAATGACTTTAGTATCGGACTTGCAATGATATTCCCCTTATGAACAAAACTATAACAAATAGATGAGTCTATGATTCCTTTATCCACAAATTGGCTAGACATACCATTTATATTATTACAAGAGGTCTAGTTGTGAATACTATCACTTCTGTAAATTTTGATGCAATTTACTATCACTGAGGAAGTAATTTCTTTCATAGTTGTTTTTGGTACAAGGGTGTTCTTGAAATGGAGTCAATAAATTTACACTGAGGATTCTTAATCACTGTAGATTCCCTAACATCATCATTTTCATCTCCAAAGTAAAAATCATGACATTTTACAATCCTCTTGAGGTTCTAATACATTATGATCTGTCAATCTATGTGTGATCATAGCTCCACACGATCTATAATATGATTATGACAATATCCAATAATCTCACTTCCATTGAGACTTCAAGATAAATAATAATCTTAGATTAAAGAAACATGGGGACATGTAGGGGTTAAAGCTCTTACAGTGAAAGATTAAGATCTAAGAGAGAGTGCTCAAAAATAGCCCAAATTTGAATTTTCCTAATATGTAGTGAAAATAACATTTAATATCAAGTCTCTAAGTGGGGAGATCGGTAAAGTGGATTAATAATTTTTGGACTCTACTACAATTTGCTATAAATTTTAGCGGTAGACTTATAGTTGTTTCTAAAATGGCGCCCTAAATTGACACCATATGATGGTTGGGATTGGATTAAGAGAGAGTGCTCAAAAATGGCTCAAACCTCATATATTCCAATTTATAATGAAGATAATAATGGAAGTAATTTTCATGCATGGAGAAAGTAAGTGGAATGATAGCCATAGTGGATTCATGATTTTCGGACTCTTTTACAATTTGTTATGAACTTTTGAAGGCCGTTTCATAGGTTTTCCTGAAAAGGTGCCCTAATTATGCACCCTATAATGTTTGTTGTGAGTACATGCTACTGTTGAGTGAAGAAGCTATTATGTACCTCAGGGTCAAGAATCCTAGTACTCCATTATTGATATCACTTCCATTTTTTAGCACTCTCCCTCAACCCTTAAACATATGAAACAGGCAACCCAAAATTGGATCACAACATCTTTTGGACTTGGGCATCATGAATAGTGCACTTTTTGAACTTGGGCATCATCAACAAACCAACCTTGCAACCTCCCGCAAGGTTGTGTACAACCCCAACCTACTTACCACAATCCTTTCAAAGCACAAAAGCACTCATTCAAATTGTAAAATCTCACTGTTGGAATACATCATAAGAAAAAGGTAATCAGTTTGACATCAAAATATAAGTGAAAAGTTGAGTACAATGAGAGCTACAGAGCAAATTCTATTGAAAAATAAAAATAAAAATAAAAATGTTTAAGAGTTAACGTTGGAAAATTTAGAGTTTTTTATGCCCAGTCCCTTCGACATTGTGCACCTAAGTTGATTGGGCACTTCAAGCTCCAATGTTCTTCCCAAACTCCTCATTTTGGCTTTTGAGTTTTAACACTTAATCCTTAAACGCCCATCGGGTTTTAAACGGGCAGCCCAAAATTGAATCACAACATCTTTTGGACTTGGGCATCATGAATAGTGCACTTTTTGAACTTGGGCATCATGAATGGACCAACCAATGATGAGCTTGCAACCTCCTACAAGGTTATATACAACCCCAACCTACCTACCACAATCCTTTCAAAGCACAAAATCATTCATACAAATTGTGATTTGAATTGTAAAATTTCACTCTTGAATGCATCATAAGATGGTGACCAGTTTGACATCAAAATATAAGTGAAAAGTTGAGTAGAGTGAGAGCTACATGGAAGATTCTGTTGGAATCAAGCCCCTCGGGTTGCTTGGGCGTTTAACCCTTAAACGTCTAAGGTGACCCGAGGGGTCCTTTTACAACATAATCTTCTTTGTAGCTCTCAATGTACTCAACTTTTCACTTATATTTTGATGTCAAACTGGTCACCTTCTTCTAATGCATTCAGAAAGTGAAATTTTACAATTCAAATGACAATTTGTAAGAGTGATTTTGTGCTTTGAAAGGATTGTGGTAGGTAAGTTGGGGTTGTACAATACTTGTAGGAGGTTGCAAGCTCATCATTGATTGGATCATTCATGATGCCCAAGTTCAAAAGTGCACTATTCATGATGCTCGAGTTCGAAAGATGTTGTGATCCAATAATGGGCTGCCCAAATCCGTATAGCCTGACGTTTAAGGGTTAAGAGCATGACTAGCCCTCTACGGCAGGCCGGCCCGCAAGGCCGTCCCAAAATGCGAAAGGCGCCGCTTGTCCCGGTTCTGGCCCACCAACAACACAGGCGGGGCCCGCTCACTAATAACCCACCAATCACACCACCTCACATTCCACTTTTCATAGCTTTCTTTAGAAATCATTTCTTGCCAATGAAATTTCTGCCACGTGGCTCTCACTCATTAGTTAAAGGGGACACTAAAACTTGAGTGGAGGCACGGGATAACTTGGAGTTTTGGTGGGCTAGAATTTAGGGTCTTGCAACCCTCTTGACCGGGTTACCGGGTTAGTGTGTGGGCTGGGGCCCCTGGCACTTCATATCCGGCTCCATGCTCCGGCCTGCAGTGCGGGCTGGGCATGCTCTAAGGGTTAACCCTTAACCCTTAAACGCCCTTGGGCTCTGAAATGGGCAGCCCAAAATTGGATCACAGCATCTTTTGGACTTGGGCATCATGAATAGTGCACTTTTTGAACTTGGGCATCATGAATGAACCAATCAATGATGAGCTTGCAACCTCCTACAAAGTTATGTACCACCCCAACCTACCTACCACAATCCTTTCAAAGTACAAAATCACTCATACAATTTGTGATTTGAATTGTATAATTTCACATTTTGAATGCATCACAAGAAGGTGACCAGTTTGACATCAAAATATAAGTGAAAAGTTGAGTACAGTGAGAGCTACCAAGGAGATTCCGTTGGAATCAAGCCCCTCGGGCTTGCTCGGGCGTTTAAGGGTTAAACGCCCATGGGGTCTAAAACGGACAGCCCAAAAATGGATCAGAGCATCTTTTGGACTTGGGCATCATGAATGGACCAATCAATGATGAGCTTGCAACCTCCTACAAGGTTATGTACAACCCCAACCTACCTACCACAATCCTTTCAAAGCACAAAATCATTCATACAAATTGTGATTTGAATTGTGAAATTTCACTTTTTGAATGCATCATAAGAAGGTGACCAGTTTGACATCAAAATATAAGTGAAATGTTGAGTACAGTGAGAGCTACAGGGAAGATTCTGTTGGAATCATGCCCCTCGGGCTTGCTTGGGCGTTTAAGGGTTAAGAGGATTGAGTACTGTAGGGGGTAAAAAAAGAGGACGAATGATGGGGGAGGGCAGGCAAAACCCTAAATTCAGACAATGCAGGTTGAGGGGAGGGGGGGGGCGGGAGTGTCTAAATATCCTCTACGAGCGTGGCTTGGATGCCAGGCTCGGGTGGGGGTGGGGAGGGTGGGGTAAAATCTGCCCCTATTTTTTAATTTGTTTAGGCCCCATTTGAACACAAAGGGGACTTCCAAGCGTAATTTGGGGCCCCAGGCCCCAAATTTTGCAAAAAAAATTTCAAAAAATGGCCCCAAATGGGGGAAACGGGAAGGGCCAGAAAATTGATCCCCACCGAGCCTGGCATCCGAGCCACGCTCGTAGGGGAGAAATAAAGAGACCCGGGGGGGGCAGGCAGCAGGAGCATTATCCAATAGACGTGAGAAAAGGGCAGGTCAGCCCCACCCGCATAGGTGGGTGGGTGTCCAGGTCACTAGTTAGGTGCCCTCGTAATCCGGCCATATCATAATCTGCTCGCTCATTGGCCGCCGCTCCTGCCATCTCACCCATTTTCTTCCTGCTGGCGTGGCGCCTCCTTGATTGCGTTCACACTCATTCACGGAGCCTGGTGCCCACGTGAACACCCCCACTTGGTAACTCAAGTTCACTTGCTCCCCACATGGCCTAGTGGCCCAAACTCATTCCCCTTCTGTGTCACCCTTGCTTGCTTGCTGACCCGGCCCCAACACAACATTCCCTCATTCATTTTCGTCTCAACCATGGTGCAAAGCTTATATCACACCCAATTGGAAAGTAAGTGAGACACTAGATCAAGTGGAATCATCAATTCTAAACTCTCCTACAAGTTATGAACACCCCCTAAAACTAAAACCCAGTGTGTCACATTCTTGCTTAGATGAAAATTTCAGCACCCTACAACCACTCTTAATGTACCGTACATACAGTAGGGTGTCGGCTTAATATAGGTCAATTCTAAAAGTTGGAATTTCTTATTGTGTGTGCTTATAAATTTCCTCAACTTCGTTCATCTTCTAAGTAGAAGAAAAAAGTGAGAAATTATTATCAAATTTTAAATTTTAAGAATGGGATCAAAGACCCCAAATTACTCCTGAAGTTAAAAAACCCAAACCACTAAACTAAACTAAACCCTAATATTAATTGTACAAAATTCCACTTGCCCGGATATAGCCAATGAGTTAGGGCAAAAACTGGTTGGAAGGCTTGACGACGACCTCCACTTGGTCCGTGAGTTAGGAATGAACTTTTGAAAAGGAGTATGGGGGCAGACACTAAAGAGGGACAATAGACAATAGGACATTGGAGCAAGGCTTGCTTGCTCCATGTGCCACTCCTGCCTTTACCCCTCCAATCCTTCCTCTCTTACTGGCTACCTCATTTCTGGCTCACCAAGATCCTTCAAAAGTGAATGGAATCACATGCTGAATAAACTCGCACACCTTTTTGATTAGCAAGCTCGCGTAGGAGTGGCCAAGGTGAAGTTGGGAACATTATGGGGCAATTAGAATCTATGTGCTATTTTTGACGTGTGGAGGACCACGCATGTTTTTGAACCTGCGTTTTTTGACCACTTTGTACAAGTTGAGGTATGATTCAATATTTTTTTTTACCTTTTCGGTATTCTCAACAATATGATGTTCAAAGTAATTACGTGTACTAATATTAAGTTAAATTTCAATCGTTGGATTCTTACTGTTTGTGAGGTCGTAACGTTTAGAGAAGTTTCTTTTGCAACATCTTGAAGCTTTCATAGATTGCGAGATCATAACGTAATCACACCATAAAATTTAGTCATTTTCTTCTAGAAGTGGAAAAGTTACCAATAGACTAATTGCAATAGAAAAACCCACCAACTAGGAAGTTGTTCATCTTTTAATCAAAAAAGTTCATACAAAAGTTCTTGGCTCAAATTATAGCCTTGCAGCAATGAAAATTGCCAAAACTTATATAGAAGGAAAAAACCTCCAAAATTACACCCCTCACACTCTAACCCTCGCCTTAGTTTCAAAACACTATTGATTAGGTCAAGGTTTCTACCACTAAAGTTACATCTAGTCAGAATCCACTCCAAAAATTAAAGTTGAAATCTAGAGGTGAATGAAGGAGATATATCTCCGAGAAAGTTATCCATTTTTTCACTTTTTCCATTGTCAAAACATCATTGCAAATTTAGTGCCAGAAGTGTTTGGATTAAGAAACTTCCAACCAGAAAGTTGTTGGACCATATCACAACATCGTGATTGAGAAAGAGATTTCATGAAAACTGAATTATATCTCTCACAATTGGCTTGCAATGGTAAAACATTCCCCATGTATGAAAACTCAAAAACAATAAGGACCAGTGGTAATATGGAAGTCAAAGGGTAACATTATAGAAGTCCAAGAGTTGAAATCACAAACTTTGACGGCTAAGATATCTCATCATATAATATATAAGATATTATATATAATATGCACTACACCTTACATGAAAATAAGGTATCTAAAATCACAAATAATTTTTATACAAATAAAATACCATATATAACATATTTAACAACACAAGAAAATAAAATACTCATGGATGTTTCAAGAGACTATGAACATAACTAATTTAAGTCATCTTTAGATCAATCAAAAGTCAATAAAACATCTAAACCATTGTGTTATATGTGTTTTGTGAGTGCTCGTTTTTTGGTTAAATTTATAGTTATCACGACTTCAAACTATTTGATTATCTTCACTGATTTGGTGTGCAAAGTAGCTATGTCCAACTATCCTTATACTCTAGTGTATTTTAGATGTTGAATGAAGAAGATTATTATAGAAGAACTCTATGTATTATAAGAATTATGATTTCTCAAACTCTTTTCAAACTAGAGAGAATTTGAACATGAATCATGTGCAATATAATTGTATATCAAAGTGTTTACCTTTGTTTAGCTACTCTACATTAAAACAACGTGCACTCTCATGATAATGTTTGCATACACTAATAGATAAAGAAGTGAATATGGATAATTCATTGTTTATAGTGGAGATTAGCATAATTTGAAACAACAATCAAATTAAACAAGATTTAAGTGTTTATTGAGTTTGCTATACTTATATTTCATTCAATTGTTTCAGTTCTTTACAAAGATGAATTGCATAGAGAAGTTGTGTGTTAAATATAGATTTACAAAAGTTCCCATGATTTTAAAGAATGGCACATCCAAAGAAATGATTTGGAGATTGATATTCTACTTTATTATTAGGTCATAATTAGGTTATCTATATTGGAAAATCTATGATTCTTTTAAAACCAATCACAATGTAATCACAAGTTCTCAATGGAATAAATGATCTTATACAATTATCAACAACAAGTATATATGTTGCAAAAAGGAAAAAAATAATAATGCATAATTGTTAAAGTGATTTATACTCGAATTGGTGTTACAAAGTCATATGGAAAAATTTATAAAGTAAACAATTTGCAAACGCAAGAGCTTCATATGAATTGGACTAACGATATTATATCACATTTTTCAATTTTGAGTATTGAAATAAAATTGAAGAACCACATGCCTAATTCATATTAAAATATCCTAATTCAATCTTGAGTGCGTCAAATAAGTTTTGTGCTAAAATGTCTGGGCAAAGACACCGTCTGAATGTAGCTCCTACCGTTACTATGTTGGGAGTGGTAAAAACACGACTTGGAGCTGCTATCAAAGGGCATCAATTGTTGAAGAAAAAATGTGATGCACTTACATTGCATTTTCGACAAATTATGAAGCAAATTATAGAAATAAAAGAACTGATTGTAGATCTAATGAAAACTTCACAATTTTCATTGATTGAAACCAAATATACAGTTGGAGAAAGTATGAAGTATTTTGTATCAGAGAATGTGGGTAAAGCAATATATAAAGTAAAGATTGGGCAACAAAATATTGCAGGAGTCAAGCTATCAAAATTTGATCTATGTTATGAAAAAGTTGACTTGAGACATGACTTAACAGGATTGGCTCATGGAAGAATGCAAGTTCAATCATGCAAATTAGCCTTCACAAAATTGATTGAAAGTCTAGTAAAACTTGCAACATTACAAACGTCCTTTACTACATTGGATTATGCAATCAAGACAACAAGTCGCAGAGTTAATGCTTTAGAATTTGTTGTAAATCCAAAGTTGGAGAATACAATTTCATACTTGAAGGTAGAGCTTGATGAATTGGAGAGGGAGGAGTTTTTTAGGTTAAAAAAAGTACAAGTGTACAAAAAGAAACAAATTGAGAAATTATTGAAAGAAAATAAAAAACCTTCAAGTAAAAGTATGATTGAAAGTAAGAATATGGACGAGGAAAATTGGGTAGTGGATTATGTGGAAGTACCACCACATGTTTCGCGTAATTCTATCTTAAGTCCTTGTTCATCAATGCAAAGCCCTAGGGCTTCTACTTCTTCAAATTCTACAAGATATGTACTTTCAAACCCTTCTTCACTTCCAGAGCCTGTAAAGCACCCTCACCTATCATCATCAATCCTAACCCCTACATTAGGACATGATGCATCATATCACAAACATGTTTTATCAAAACCTTTTTCAGTTTTAAGTAGACAAAATTGTACTACCAACATAGATTCATTTCCACCATCAACACCTTCACCAGATAATATTCTCCCTACAAGTCAATCAACAAATTCTCTTGCTACAAATTCACCTTCATCAAATCCTCAAACAAGTCTTATAGGACAATCTTCTATATTTACACGTGAAAATATTCTTTCTATAAGTCAATCAAGAGATTCTCTTGCTAAAAATACACCTTCATTTTTTCCTTCCACATTTTTGCCAGAACTTTCTTCTCAATCTACACCTAAAGATAATTTTCTTACATCTGAACAAAAGAACCCTTCAACTTCTGTATCTTTAATGTTTAAACAAACAAACTCTCCTGAAATATCACCATCAATAGCTCCTCCTACATCATTACTTCCTTTTCCATTTAAACCCTTGCTTGTTCCTCCATGTGCACCAACGTTATCACCTTCCACACACTCAATACTTCCTTCCACATCCATATTATCAACTCCTCATCAAACACCAATAAAAGTAAGTACTCAACCTATGTCTACATTTCCAACAAATTTTCCTACGATACCAACTTCTACATCTCCTCGTGTATCATCGAATTCAATCGCTTCTTTTCCATGTAAACCCTCACTTGTTCCTCCATGTGCACCCACATCACTATTCTCAACAACTCCACCTTCTTCAACCATGCACCCTTTTCCATGTGAACCCTCACTTGCTCCTCCGCTTGAACCCTCACTTGCTCCTCCGCTTGAACCCTCACTTGCTCCTCCGCTTGAACCCTCACTTGCTCCTCCGCTTGAACCCTCACTTGCTCCTCCGCTTGAACCCTCACTTGCTCCTCCGCTTGAACCCTCACTTGCTCCTCCGCTTGAACCCTCACTTGCTCCTCCGCTTGAACCCTCACTTGCTCCTCCATGTGAACCTTCATTTGCTCCTTTAATATTATCATCTACTATTGCCTCATTCCCATGTAAATCCTCACTTATTCCTCCATGTGCATCCCCATCAATACCTTCAACACCTACACCTTCTTTAATCACAGACTCAATACTTCTTCCTACATTTGTATTACCAAAGCCTTGTGAAACATCAAGTAATATAAATCTACTATCGACATCAACACATTCAATTTCTCCATGTACATGTAGGATTAATAGGGATAGAGATCCTCGAGTAAATATTAGTTTAGGATATCCTCAGTCATACGTGGTTCCAAACCTTTCTACGTCTACATCTAAAGAATTCCAATCAACATGTAAATGTAAAAATACGTCTATACCTTCTACAAATGAATTTATACCTTCCAAAAGTCAAAGTAACAAGTTTATATCATCAGATCATCCTCCAACATCTCAATTAACAAGCCCTCCTCCATGCTTAAGAGAAAAATCCATTGACTCAGTTACACCTATTATTTATCCCAATAAATCCAAATCATTCAATCATCCTACATTCTCAAAGACCAAATATGATGATGCAGCATTTTCTTCAACTCACCTTTATTCTTCGGATTTGACAGGCCCTCCTACATCTCTAAGACCAAACAACCCTACCACACTTCCTTCTACAAGTCTTCCTCTTCCTCTTCCACCTCCATGTGAATATATGCCTCTCCCATGTGCATCGTCAATACAATCTCTAAACAATGCATCACCTCTAATTACTCCCAATACATTCATTTCATCAAGTTGTCCTACATTCTCAAATAATAAGTCTGATTCGATAAGCCTTCCTACATCTTCCGAAACTCAGTCTACAAATTTTCCTTTTCCACCTAATATACCTGAAACTATATCTCTTCCATGTGCATCCTCTACATCTTTTTCAAACAATGCATCCGTCTTTCTCCCTCCAATGTTTGCACAATCATTTCTACCTCCTACGTTTTCATGTAGGTCAAAAAAATTCAGCTGCCCTTCACGTAGTATATCATCCGCATTCCCTTTATCATTTGCATCTCCATTTCTTCCGCCCATGACTACACCTTCATTTGCATACAAAGAAGCTAATTCACTTTCATCAACATCCACATCTATTTCACCATTATCCACTTCTCTTCCGTTGTTACCATCCGCGTCGGTATTTCTTCCTCCTATGTCGGCACCCTCATTTCTTCCTCCCACTTCCGAACATTTAATTTCTCCCACCAAACATGCATATGCATCCGTATTTCTTCCTCCTATGTATGCTACCTCATTTGCATTTGAACCTTTAGTTCCTCCTTCCTTGGAAAAGTGTAAAATTCACTCTTTACCAGCTCCATTTGCAACTATGTATCTTCCTCCTATGTCCACAGAATTTGAACTTTCTACAACATCTATATCCTCAAGTTTCTTCGAAACATTTGCAACTCATATATCACCCTCCGCACCCACACTCTCGAGTCCTCTTTCTACAACACAAACTTTGGATGATGTTCCCATACTTGAACCAACAACTACATCTTTACCTCCTCATGATAACCCTCAAATATCCATACGTAAAACTCCTTTTTTTAGATCCACACCTACTTCAAGATCTAGATCTCCATCTAAAACACCTGTGCATTCGAACCGTCTTGTTTCATCCATCCCAACAAATCTTCTTTTATCTTCTCATACAAATCTTATGAGATCTACATCAGACCCTAAAATTGTTTCTCCTTCATTGACCACAACAAATCCGTTGTCATCTACATCTACAAGTCAAAGTGATTCTTTTCAAAGTTTACCTCCACCTGCAATTCCTCATCTATCACGTCCACTTTCGACAATTACGTTAAAAACTAGTCATTCTGATTCTACACTTAAAGATGTAATCATTGTAAGCCCATCCGCACCCTCTACTCCACGAGGTACACGAACTTCAACATCCATTATACCAAAGATTCGTCAACCTTCATTTGAACAAATCGTTTTTCTTCCTAAGTCTCCACCTTCGAACCTTATCGAATCACCAACACCATCATCTTCTACTACTGAACTTACACTTTTGAATCCTATTAGAGCCCAAATACCATCATCTTTTTCCACATCTACGCTTGAAATTCCTTCATCGTCAATATCTACACGACCAAATATGCCTTTCTCAAATGAAGCAATTGAATTGTGTACAACAACAAAACCTATCACTACCCCTTCGGCTGCATCTATTTCTATTGAAATTTCTTCAATATCATGCCTTCCTACATCTACACCTCCAAATACAAATGAAACATCATCATCACCCTTAGCCCCATTGACATCTATAACCTCAAGCCCAATTACATCTTCTTCTAACATGACTACATCTCTAAAATCTATGGAGACACCTCTTAGGGAATTATTACATTCTTCTACAGCTCTTTCTCCATTGAACCCTGCTACATCAAGAAATAATTCATCTCCTACAAATTCTAATACAACAACATCTACAAGAAAAAACCTTGTTCCACATTCAATCACAAATCCTAGTCCGCGGCGTGCATCTGAACCTCTTCGACGAACTTCTCCATCATCCATTGAACTACATTCCAATCGTCGTGCATCTGAGCCTGTGCTCAGTGCACGCCACGAGAGTATACTTGAAAAATTCAACTCATTTACACTAAATTCTTTTCCTATTTTTCCAATGTTAGGAGTACATTATACACCATCTGTAAGCCCTGATCCTCCTGAAAATGAAAATGAAGAAGATGAAATCTATATGGATAGTCCTCCTGGTGTCAATCCCCAGGATACTTTTGACCATCATGACTTGACATACTCAAGCCCCCGGGCCAATCGCACGGGCGCCCCACATGTTGCTGATGAAGATTGGGAACCCGATCCTCACATTAACCCCTAACGTTGTATTGTATAAAGATCAGTACTCCAATTTCCCCTTGTCCGGTGGCCATCGGGATATTAGCATTACGAATGGACACTTCATTCACGTTGGCCCCTTAGAAAGGGACCGGAGTTTCTATCTTCTATCTATCTATCTATGAAGATCAGTACCTCATAACAATCCATGAAGTTCGTTGATACAAAGTTATTTCTAAATTTACAAAATAAAAGTCTTATTTTATTGACGTATAGCAATATATAGATGATTCACAAATCATGTTGTTCTATTTGATTTGAGGTATTGAATATTGTTAGCAATGAAAATCATTTCTGTCACTTTTATTTCATTTTAAAAATTGACTTTAGAACAACTCACTTATCAAGTGGTACATGTATGATATCTTATTTATTTTGTATAAAATGATTGAAACATCTAGATTTTTGAGATTAAATCCTTTTAGTTTCTTCTATTGCATACTTGACATTTGATTGATATTCAACATCATGTTTCATATGTACCTCAAGCTATAAATAACATAGATACTTCAACTCGAAGGTCTATTTTTGTGTCATTATAGATGTAATTTCTTCAACATATCATAGTAGTCTCCTAAATAAAACCTTATTTATAATTTAGAAAACAACTTCATCTATCCTAATTTTTTTAAATCTGAATATACGCACTTATTTTGCGCAACATGAAAATAAGTGACTAATAATATCTTAAGTAGTTAATATATGAAGATGCTATTTTTTTTGAAAAAGGATAAAAGAGTAAGTAACATGTTTAGATTCCTATGAAATCCAATTTTTGTGGTAGTTTTGTGGCTTATTGCGAGATGTTATGAAGATATTCATTTTAGTACAAGCCGTGTGGGTTAGAACTAACTCTATATATATATACACAAATTTATATTGAATTTAAGTACTGAATATAATTTATAACTTCGAGAATGGTGATGAATGGACCCACAAATGTACAAAATTAGTTTCACAAGTCTATTTATATTCGGTATGTATCAAGCAATACTTCGCTTTTCCATTTGCATCTACATACAATGCTTTTTCTTTGTGTTTCATGCAAAGTTGTGTACAAGAACTAGGAAATTTTTCGAGGGTATAATATCGTTGTCTCTCAGTGTATACAACCTCATGATAAGAGGATAAGAGCATCAAAGATAACCATGTGTCTCAATCCCACCAAGCTTGGTGGAAATTGACACTCTTTCCAATACTCTAATCATGTTGATCGACTTTTAATGCTATAAGTGTTCACCTCCTGACATAAAATTTTTACCAAGAACACTGACGCCTATAATATTAAAATACCCACATCTTGAGCAATATAGAGGGTTGAAATATTGGTAAATCAACAGTAAAAAAACTATTATAACATATTTATGTAAATTAGCGTACCTAACACTAATCATCGTAGTGTGACCCCAATTTTAATATGTATGATCTACAAAAAGGCTACTACCGAATCATATGGTTGAGTGGTGAATAGCAGGTAGCTAATAATAAGCAAGAAGGGTGATATAAAAGTATGGAGGGGAGCATGAATATCCTAAGGCCCAGTTTATACAGAGGCCAGGGCCGGATGGAGGCTGGGCCGGATTCGACAGCTAGGGCTTGGGCCCAAGTTGGGGAGTTCGGGACTTCGTAAACCTTGTCCCAATTGCATCACTTGGGCCCGAACATTTTGGCGCCAAAACAGTGCCACGTGGGATGCCACATAGGATAAAGTGAAGTTTTGGTCGGGCCCTAGTCGGGTCCTAGTATAAAGCCCTTGGGCCCGATTTGAAAGAATCGAGCCATCCTATTGGTTGAAATTTGAAGAATTCGGGCCGGCCCTCAATCCGGCCCCAAGTATAAAGTGGCCCTAAGTCTTGATGGTTCCTGGCAGTATCATAGCGCCATTTGTCCAAAAGGTGATGGATTATCATGTCTTGGTTCATCCTCTAGAATTAATTATTAAACCCCCTCCTCTTGGGAATCTCCAAAAAATCTCACATCCACTTCCAATCAGGAGTTTGGTATTTGCGCAACCCATCTACAACCCCCCAAGTGTCGCCAACCCCTCTCTCTCTCTTGCTTCGTTTTAGGGCTACTCTATATGTGTAGTGGTCCATCTATTGTCGTGCATTTAACCCTTAAACGCCCAAGCAAGCCCGAGGGGCTTGATTCCAACGGAATCTCCTCCGTAGCTCTCACTGTACCCAACTTTTCACTTATATTTTGATGTCAAACTGGTCACCTTCTTGTAATGCATTCAAAATGTGAAATTATACAATTCAAATCACAATTTGTATGAGTGATTTTGTGCTTTGAAAGGATTGTGGTAGGTAGGTTGGGGTGGTACATAACCTTGTAGGAGGTTGCAAGCTCATCATTGATTGGTTCATTCATGATGCCCAAGTTCAAAAAGTGCACTATTCATGATGCCCAAGTCCAAAAGATGCTCTGATCCAATTTTGGGCTGCCCATTTCAAACCCCAAGGGCGTTTAAGGGTTAAAAATAATTGTGGGAATCTATATACTTGGAGTGAGAAATGAGTGGGTTGCTAATTTTCAGGGATTAGGAATAGGAAAAGACGAACTTCCCTTATTTATGTGGTTATTTTTTTTATTAAAAACAGATTATAGAAGGAGGGTAACTTAACCCCTAAACTACCATGGTGTTTTGTGAGCTCCAGACTTCAAAATTGGCCTAAGGGTTTGCAGCAGCTACCAAGAGGATGAAGATGAGGATGAGCGTTGGATGGGGAGGGGTAAAGGAGCCCCCTAATTTTTAAGTGTATTGGTTTAAATTGGCAAGGAGTAGGCTCCTAGAGTAATTTGGGGCCGCAGGGCCCATTTCTGAATTCAAAATCATCAAAAATGGCCTTGGGGGGGTTCAAATTAAAATTCCAGGGATGGGAGGGAGGATGGGGTGGCACTTTCTCATCCTCTTGGTAGCTGCTGCGAACCCTCACCCCCAAAATTGCAATTCCATACCACCTTGTAAACTTCGAAGTGTGAGAATATTTTTTACACTTTTTTGAAACTTTCAACCGTATGTTCTTGAAGAGAACTATTATTAGAGGTAGTGGCTGAAATTTCAACCGTTGGATCGTAGCCATTTGTAAGATCATAACATTCAAAGTTGATGCAATTTTTTTTTCAGCAAACATAGTCAACTTTGTGCAAAGGAAAACGTGATGCTTATTACCTTAAACATCTAGCTCATATTTTTTTCCATGTATATAACTAAGTTGGGCATGCCCATGCAAAATTTTAGACACTCATTTTGCTTTTTGAACCTTCATGCAATTTATATACTAGAAGAAGGTAGAAATCAAGGATTTGGTAAAACATGCACCACGTTTATTGTATATGATTTAGGGGGAAAATGAACGGTGAGTATATACCTTCTTGAGTTGTTGAATTTCAAGAAAAAAGAAATTCAAGAAATTCTAAAATCTTAAATTTTGGCAAATTTTGAAAGAAAAAATTGAAATATCAAAGAAAACTTTGAATCTAGCTCTTGTAATTTTTGAAGGGTGCCCATGTAGGATTGGTAAAAGTTTCAACTTGGGTCACTTGGAAACCCAAGTACAAAATCAATCAAGAAAAGAATTTTTTTTTTAAATTAAAAAAAGGTAAATATAAAAAGTTTTTTTCTGCCCGCCTCAAGGCTAAAAACTAAAATTTGCGTTTAAGAACTCCATAGGTGAATTTTGACTTTGCAAATTTTCCCACATACACCTTGTAGTGTAAGGAACATCAAGTAAAAATCTTAGGCAAAAATATTACTTTTAACATCTTAACTTAGGCTGCCCGAAATCGCAAATCTCCTGATCGGAGGCCTTGGTAGTTTAGGGGTTAAATCTGTACACATGAGGTACATACGAGGGAGGTCAAATCTCAGTAAAGGCAAGAATCTTGGGTGCCCGTCTGTAGGTGGGTGCCCGTCTTTAGGTGGTTCTTAAACACTATGATAAATAGCTCACCTTCTGCCTAAAGTGCCGTGAAAATTAGGTGAAAGACTGATGTATGGTTGACAAGGTCTGCAAACATGTGCAGTTTCATAACACGGCTTTTGTACAATCTAGGTCTTCCCCTTATCTGTTATTCACGAAGCATTGTTGCTTCTATACTGAAGTTAATACGGAGTTTGTTGTTTATTTCATCTCATTTATCAACCAGAAGGTTTTTTTTAAGTCGAAGAATGCTGCTTCCTACCTCTGCCACATGACGCTAACTCTAAGACCTTAACTCCAAGTGGTAATGGGGCTTAACCCCTAATGTTGAAAAGAGACCAAAACGAGTTGTTTGAGATCTGGTCAGCCCCTTATTTACTATATTCAGCTTGTATGAGATTGAAACCTTTTGCACGTTGTAGAGTTTTCTTCATACTTTTCTGAAGAGTCATTTCATACTGCATAAATTCCTTACACTTTAGAAGATATTCGCGGTTGAAAGCAATATTTCGAATGTCCCCAAAACTGCCCAAATTGCGGTATATGCTCGTTTATTCTCAAAATCTGCCTAAAATAAATAAAGTCGCAAAAACTTCAAAAGTTCACCAAAATTTGAGATTTTATACTCTATTTTTCAACTTTTGCTTTTTGCACTTGGACTTAAGGATTTAAGGCATGATCTCACCGTTTAAATCTTTCATCCAATTATTCTTCACATGCCGTTTTTATCATCAAAGAGGGGCCTTCGAGGTTGAATTTCAACATACCTCCATGTGAAAATTCAAGCATTTCTTTAGGTCTTACAGGTTGCATGAGGGTAAAAATTGCATGGACATGTTCCTAACTCACTTAGGAACAAGAATTTGAAGAGCCACAAGTTCAAATTCACAAAAAACTTTGAACCCATTTTGCAACAAGGGGAAAAAAACATTTTTTCAGCTTTGAGTGTTAGGATCTCACAATTGGAAAGGAATTTGAAACTAAGTTCTGGTACACACATACATGGACAAGTTAGGTGTAAGATCTTACGGTTACATACTTGAGATTATGTCAAAAACTGAAAATTCTCATCTTGCATTGAAAGAGAGTAGTTTTAAGGAGTTTTGGCAGTTTTGGGGCTTTTGACTCTAGGGGTTAATTCTAGTACAGGAAGTCCCATCTTATCTCATTGATAGCAGAAAGAGCATATTTTGCCACTTTCATCATATTTCGCTCTATTTGTAATGGAGATCAACAATTGCATTTTGTTTTGTTAACCCTTAAATGTCAAGCTATACGGATTTGGGCAGCCCAGTATTGGATCACAACATCTTTTGGACTCGGGCATCATGAATAGTGCACTTTTTGAACTTGGGCATCATGAATGATCCAATCAATGATGAGCTTGCAACATCCTACAAGTATTGTACAACCCCAACCTACCTACCACAATCCTTTCAAAGCACGAAATCACTCATACAAATTGTGATTTGAATTCTAAAATTTCGCTTTCCGAATGCATACGAAGAAGGTGACCAGTTTGACATCAAAATATAAGTGAACAGTTGAGTACATTGAGAGCTACAGAGAAGATTCTGTTGGAAAAGGACCCCTCGGATCACCTTAGACGTTTAAGGGTTAAGCAAACTAGAGTGAATTTCCTTGTAGCAGTAAATTATCGACCGTCATCCAAAAATTTACCAATACATTGTGTATGAGCATCTGAGAGAGTGAGAAGAAGGGGATTGCTGTGATCTCTCCAGCATTTTGTAGAAAGAGTAGATGTTGTCGCTAGTTTTTAACCCATGAAGTGGAATAGCCTCGAAAATGCCGAAACCCCTCAAAAATGCCCTCTTCCAAAGCAAGGTGCAAATTTCAATTTTTGACGAAGATTGAGGTATGTAACCGTATCGTCTAATACCCCTAAATTGTACATGTACATGTACATCAAATCTCAAATTCAAATTCCTTACAATTTTTAAGATCATAATATTCAAAGTTAGAAAAAGAATTCTATTCACTTATTGCAAATAGGAATTGAAAGTGTTTTGTGAGCCAAAAAATCTTTTTTTGAAAGTAAATTTCAAGAAGAAGAGAACTCCAACCTATTTAGAGGTTGGCATGAATAGAGTGTTAGTTCAACTTACCCTTGGATGTATGCCCAGAGGTCATCACACCAATGACGGGACTACTTAGAGCATCCCCAATGGTTCCGCGCCATTGGGACGCGCTAACAGATAATGGCGAGGGACGTACCTGAGCGTGCGACAAAATGGAGGGTTTTGGCTCCAATGGAAGCTCGCTACAGAGCCCCCAAACAGCCTTGGTGTGGTGACATAGCGGGGCCAGGCCGTTCAGCATGCCCTCGTCGTTGGGGAGGGTGAGGCTAGGGAGAGTGGGGCCTTGCATTTGTGATCGTGCTTTCTTTCTCATCAGAGTCGCAGTGAAAGAGTCGCAGTGACAGAGCTGCCATCCTGGCGTTGACTACGCAATAGAGTGTGGAAAATGTCTCCCTGCAACCAGAGAAAACTTGGCGTGAGCGGGGCTGCAATAGAGTGCCGCGGAAAGGTGGATGGAGGGGTGGCGCGGCCATTGGGGTACTGTTTCAGTGCGGGCCCGCCAATTTCCATCGGCGAGGGCCCTTCGCGCGGCTAATGGGGATGCTCTTACCCCTCTTAGGATGAACACTATGCTAATTCCTACCTAGTGACTAGTGCCTTAGAGATACGCCACATGGAATATTCCCGAAGGGCTTTGAGGTACCCATGCAATGAGGTTTAACCCCTAAAGATCCACGATGTTTTGGAAGCTTGAAATCCCAACACTGACCACTATGTACTAATGGGGGTATGTCCAATATTTCTTGATAATTTCAACCATAGGATCTTGAAGTAGACTATCATCGGTAGTAGTGTGAAAATTTTCAACCGTGGATCATCACTAGATGTGAGATCATAACATTTGAAGTTGACTGGAAAATGTTTTTTGGCCTTGACGGTAAAAGCCGAATCGGTGGCGGTGCTCGTTTAGGGGTTAAGAACCCCTCACCATAGTTGGGTGGACTATGATAGTGAATATACCATGCTCGCATGGGGAGTAGAACCCACAACCTCTTCATTGGGGGCCATAAGTTCTAACCAGGAAGCCAAGGTCAGTCTTAGAAATGCTTGAATTTTCATATAGAGGTATGCTAAATTTCAAATACCAAGGCCGGTCTTTGATAATAAAAAGGGCATGTAAAAGATTATTGAATTGAAAATCCAATTGATGAGGTCATGCCTTAGAACCGCATACCAATAACAAAATATAAAAATATAAAAATAAATAAATAAAGAAACATCTCAACTTATTGTTTTTTTATTATTCTTCTAGTCACAAAACCACATAGATTGCGACATCCTAACATATTAGTACCCCAAATAAGTAACAAAATTTCATCATTTTCACTTTAAAGTGGAAAGTCTACCATCAAAGCTACTCCAATGAAAAACACTAGTAGAATTTGGCCCTAAAACTGACGTCTGTAGTGACTTATCCTTAATGTCACAAAGTGTCTGTTTTTATTGTGCTTCTAATGACATCAAAATAAATTATTGTATTTTTCACTTTTTCTTAAATTTTTCACTAATCTAGTAGGCTATTGAAAGGAAAGAAAAGAAAAGAAAAGAAAAGAAAAGAAAAGAAAAGAAAAGAAAAGAAAAGAAAAGAAAAGAAAAGAAAAGAAAAGAAAAGAAACTAAGGAAAAGTGAAAAATATTACTCCCTCTGTCCCATTATGATTTTCTGGTAGGTTCTCTCAAATCTACCTTTGGAGGTAGATTTGAGAGAACCTACCGGAAAATCATAATGGGACAGAGGGAGTATTATTTATTTTGATGTCAATAAGAAGCACAACTAAAACAAACATTCTATGTCAATACGGACAAGTCAGTATAGACATCACTTTACGTGTCATTTTCTAACAGTGAAAATCTCCAGTTCGAAATTTTTTTCGCCTTCATCAAAAGAATTTCTTGGCTCAAATGATAGCCTTGCAATGGTGAAATGTTCCAAGGAAAATTTGTTGGGAACTACATTCGTTGCACTCAAATCAATGCCTCATGGAAAATTCATCTTCAATGTGGTCAAGATTTATACTACTAGGATTAGACTCTAAATAGAATCCACCCCTTAAAATAAAGTTGGGTTTTAACGGTGGATGACGGACATATAGCTCTCAAAACTCATCCATTTCTTCACTTTTTCAGTGTGGAAATATCGTTGCAAATTTGATATCAAAAGTAGTTGGATTGAAAATCTTTTGACTAAGAAGTTGTTAGATTCATTTTATAATTATGTAAATTTTTTTATTAAAATCTGTATTTGGTTTTACAAAATTGGCTTGAAATGGTAAAACATACCTATTGTTTGAAATCCCAAAAGAAAAAGTTGCCTCCGACTAATATGCATGCCATTAATTCATACTTTATTGTATGGGTGTGCAAATCTTACCACATTAACCCTTAAAGGTCCTTCCACTCCTCAACGGGCAGCCCAAAATTGGATCTCAGCATCTTTTGGACTTGGGCATCATGAATAGTGCACTTTTTGAACTTGGGCAACATGGATGAACCAATCAATGATGAGTTTGCAACCTCCTACAAGGTTTTGTGCAATCCCAATCTACCTATCACAATCCTTTCAAAGCACAAATCACTCATACAAATTGCGATTTGAATTGTAGGATTTCACTTTGTAGATGCATCACAAAGAGGTGACCAAAATGAAATAAAAATATAAGTGAAAAATTGAGAATCAAAAGAGCTACAGGCAAGATTCTGTTGGAAAACAACCCAAGGGGTTGACAGGCGCCTTTAAGGGTTAACTAGGCTTGAATTGAGGCCCAAACTAAGTGATTTTGTCCAAAACAAAGTTTGGAGGAGGGAGTTATGGCTCTTCAAAGTTTATGCCCTTCATCCAAAATGTAGAGAAAATCATTGAAAACATTCAAGAGTTCAAATTTAAAATATATTTTTTGCTCAATTTGAGCTTGTAAAAAAAAAGTTACATTTTTCCCATCAAAAATTAGAATTTGACTTCGCATTTTTTTTCACATGCATCTTGTAGTGTAGAAAACACCTTGTAAATATCTGAGAAAAAGAAAAAGAAAAAAAAATGACTTCAACCCCTTTCTCGAGGCTGTCCAAAATAGCAACTATCTATTTTCGCTTTCTTGGATCTTTAGAGGTTAAGAGTTAGCTAATTGAGTAGTATGTGGTTCTAAGTTACTTTCTTGAATTCAAAATCACCAAAACTAGCATTCGGAAGGTTCAAAATGAAAATACTTCAACTCGAGAGATGTTAAAACTTCTTACTAGAAGCACCAAAGTACGAGAACCTATTTAAAAAAACATACTAAGCTAAACTAGTAGTTTTGCAATAGTAAGATTTGCCCTAACTTTTACAAAGAAAATTGAGTCCCAAAGTAAACCCGCTGCGTTTCTACCACAAAAATATACTTGAGTTGAAGTCTTATCGAAAATATATTATTGAATCGAACACTAGATGAATGTGATACACAAAACCTCAAAAAACAATATGTTTAATTAATGTAGTACGTATTAATCACATGCAATTTGCAAAATATAAGGCATGTTTTACTAATGCAAAGGCCATTTTTAAGCTCCACAAGAATTTTTTTCATTTGTGATGAAAGTGTAGTATTACTATAAAGTTCAATGGTTTTATGATTAGAAGTCTTTCGATTGGGATTATTTTGGTATTAGATTTGAAATGATGTTCTTAATCAAAAAAATTGAATGCATAGTCCCTAGACACTTGTATCTCTTTCATCTACCATTTGGTTATAAGGTTATATGTTGGGTTGGATTCCAACTCATATCTAGTTTTTGTTGCAGAAACAATATGTTAATGTAAGGTGGTTTGATAACATGGTATGTATTTTATTGAAAGTGGTATAGTTTTAAATATTTCCCCCATTGTGAAATTTAATGTAGTTTTTCAGTGTGGCAAGGCCATTAGTTGAGCTAAGGGTATTTTTCTTGATTAATTTTCGGAACTATGATAATTTTTATATGAAGGTAAGTTGTCTAATTGGAGATGTTTGAAATTAGCATTTTACCCCAAAGTGAAATCACTAATTTAAAAATAATTAAATAAATCAATAATAATCATAAATATATAAATAAATCCAAAAGCATTATGACCTCTCAATCTATGCAACCTAATGACTCCAAAAATATCACTCCACATGATTTTGAATAAGTAAAGTGTAAGGTCGAGATCTATATGTTTTACTCTCTTCACATACATGATGTTTTGATAATGATGATGTTTTTAATGTTAAAAAAACTAGAGACATTTAAGAATTAGACTTACTAAATTAAATGAACTTATTGGTCGGACTCCGAGTTCCCATAGGAATTTAATCATTTGGTAAATGCAATTGCTCTATCACTATTTGAAAGGAGGTTGTGAAATCAAAACTAACATTCTTGATTCTTCTTGTCATAATTTAATTCAAAACCATAGAGTTTTTTTTTCTAATTGAGTTTATGAACATCTGCGATGTTAATTTGAAGTTGATGTTAAGTTTATTTGTGACCCCTAGGCCCCGCCATATGGTTTAAATGTGAAAGTAGCGAACTACATATAGTTGGGTTGTTTAGATTAAATAAGTTGGAAGTTTTTCACAAAGTAAAATCATTTATCGGCTTTTGAAGTTACTTTGTGAATAAGTCGAATTCAATCCAATGAAGGAGTTACCAAAGCAAAGAAATAAATATCAAGTACATTTGAAGTAAGGAACCTTGTGTTAAGGGGCCTTCTAGAACACACTTTTCTTTCAAATACCACCCGCTTTTCCCTTAGTATCAAAAACAACCCGTAACTACCTCTCATGCAAGCTCTTAGCTCACGTATCTAAATGGGATATGCGATCACATCCGGCATCTACGCTTTAGATAGATATCGATGGACTACCAACTTGCTTCAATTGGAGCTTTCCAAGGGAGGTATGCACTTCTAAACATTTTATGTTTCGGAAGGCAACATTCGCGAGTCTCAAAGTCTCAACCACTTAGAGCAATCCTATCTCCTAAACCATTGCTTTGCTCACCATGAGCATTAGTATTCCTGAAAAGCTCTTGTCTGTGCTGGTCCTCCATTCCGGCTTACCATGTCTCTCGTTTTTCTCTCATTCTCTCCTTCTCATGTTTTCTTGTTCTTCATTCCAACATTTTATATTCCTCATTCACACATTCATCTTTACCCTAATTTGTTTATTTAACAATCAATACCACTCAAGAGAACTCTTTAAACTCTCCAAAACTCTTCATATTGTGTATGCACAATTATGGAACCTAGCCATGTTCGCGCATTGCTACGGCCACCCATGTACGGAATTGCTCATCCCATATTCAAGTTCATTGTGCACCTTTTTTGTTGTCAACCCTTCCACAACCCGCGCAAACCCTCATCCACAATAAAATCATTAGTAGTGCAAAATTCCCCCTATGCCTCAACCAAGCAGAGTATGGAGGGATTAACCCCAATTCCGTTAAAATGGCACTATGCCATGTGCCATATTATCACACTAGATCTTACATTTGTGCTCATATAAAATGGTATATTCTGTAATATCACAATTTCTTTTGTAATATCACTTCTTTATATACATTGTCACTCATTTTCCCTAATATCACCTTAAAATTCTGGTATATCACATGGTTTTTTGAGCTACAGTTCAGAAAGTTGAGGTGGGCCATTTTACCGGAATAATGCCATTTTAACGGAATTGGGGTTGATTGTAAATTGTTTACAAGTTTGGATTGCGCGAGGAAGGGTATCTAGAACATGTGGAGAGTAGTCCGCGCATCAATGACCCTCCATGCACTACCTAAACGCACCAATACTCTAACGTGCGGGAGCCAGTCGATTAGAAACGCTCTCGGTTGCAAACTACAATGGTGCTTGGATTAGATAAACGTTCTTGGAGAGACAAAAACGTTGATCTTATCGAAGCGTTGACCATAACGAAACAATGTCTCTGTGCATAATAATAAAGGGGACAGGGACAACGTTCTTAACTAGACATTGATCTTAACGAGGTTGATCTTATCCAGGTACCACTATACAAGAAGTTTACGGTGCGATGCACAATTGATGAAGGAAGGAGTGACCGTAGTAAGTGAGAGCATATGGTCCTTGAATGAATGAATGAATGAATGGACAACATCTTGGATAGGTCTAAGTTTAAGGAGGAGTTTGATGCTACTCTCCTTTCTTCACAGGGGTCTATTTCAGTTTCATCAAATTGGTGCACACGGTCCGCAGGCACGACCATTAGTCACATGATTTGGGCATTTTGCTCATCAACATTTTCAACCCCAACCCCACTAGGCTCATAAAAGCTCATAACTTAGAACTCATTTATGGTAGAGCTACTTGTAGGCCTTACTAAATTAGCTCTCTACCACTGAATGTAATTAGTTGCAAACCTACTTATATAGAAATCGCAACCTCATTATGGTTGAAACCACTCCTAAAATATTATAGTGAGAATATTCCCCCAAAAAACTTAGCCATGTCAATTTCACCATATCCTGTAAATGAAACAGGGTAATATATACTATAAAATAGAATGGATAATGTGCACTCTTAGTCCTAAAAACTGCTTTTTCATTCCTTACGTATCAATGAAATAACAAGTTTGTTCGCTCTAAATAAATATACATTTCAAGTAGACCGAAGGTGGGTCTATAACTAAAAAACAACCTCTATGGCCCTCCAAACTTAAAACCCTTCATTTTTATTTTTATTTTTGTCTTTAATTCAATGCAAAGTGAATTTTTTTTTACCTTTAACATATATTTAGGAATCACTTTAAAACTTTAGAAATTCCAAGGCTAATAGAATGAGCAATAAATTTTTCTTCTTCATTCAACCTTGGAATTCAAAGTTGGAGGAGCTTCTTGGAAGCTTGGAGAAAAAGAGGTACAACCCCCCTTTGGAATGAGAGTGGCTGAATGGGGCAAGGAGGGGAGTGTTGGTAACTTAAATGAATGAATGAATGGGGGCCAGCCGTACTATTTTCCACACATGGAAATATCGGCCCATGTCTTACAAGCCTTTGTTATTGAATTGAGGTACCTTTAATTACCACTTTGAATGTTTATTGTACTCTATCCAGTTGCTTGAGTAATGTTGACCGGCCTCATTGGCTGAAGGAGCATTTTGTCCACGTGGGCCTCACCCTGCCTAATTGGCTGCCTCACTAAATCCAATCTGGATTCTCCGGCCCCACTTTTTGGTTTTGCTCATTTTTGACCCCCTCCCTAAAGTTTTTTTTTTTTTTTTTTTTTTTTTTTTTTTTTTTGGCACAAATAAAGGAGAACCTTTACTGCAATGAGACGAGTACAAAGCGACCTCCGCCAAGTCCGGCGAAGCCGGACCCTATCCGGCATAGCCGGACAAGGTCCGGGCACAAGTAAAGAGTAACTAGAAATACAAGGTGACAACAACTAACATACAATTCTAGGCATCTATGTTTTCCATAAGATGCCAACTTGGGTGATCATTTCTCCATGTAGCTAGGACACTATTGAAACACCAATTGCTCTTGAAGTCTTCAATGAGGCTCCACTCCTTGTCCGAGTTTTTGGAACAAGCTTTCTTAACTTTCTTCCAGGCAAGCTTTCCATAATCTATTAGCCCTACGCGAAGGAACAACTCTAGTTTCTCTTTCGACCATCTATTGTTGTTGAAGGTGATATCGTTCCTCTCGTGCCAGAGCGTCCATAAAACGACTCCTCTGAGGAGAAGCCAAAGTCTGCTCATGTGGTTAAACCTTTTGGGCATCCTATGAGCAAAGATGCAATGTTTCCAGTTGAGCGTAGGCGCTCGGGATTCCCTTTGCCTGCTCCTGGTAGTGGACTTTTGCATCAAGCTCTCTAGCATTTTTGAGCACCATTGCCATGCTATCACCGCTGAGGGGCATTCCCAAAATCTATGAAGGACTGTTTCTTTGCTATCATTGTTGCAGACAATGCATTGTTGATCAATGTTGGATTGAACTCTTCCTCTCCATGCGTTAACTGCTACTGCTCTATGCCATATGGTCCAAATGAGCCCGGCTTCCTTTCTAATTCTTTGCTTGTCCCACGTGTTCAACCATTTTAGTTTGTAATTGCTAGGGAGAATCCCACTCCACTTTTTCTCGACTATGTTGTCTGGTTGGTGCAGCTCGTTTAAGAACTTTCTACCAATCTTGGTAGTAAATTCCATAAGCGGCGTCTTTTCCTTGTCCATCCAACGAAACCGGCCTGGGTCCCATGTCAAATTCTCAATACGGCCATAAAAGAGGTGGATTAGTTTCTTCTTAGGCCCTCTTTTAACTTGCACAACCCTAACTCTTGCCATGAAGCCACCCATACATACTAGCTTGTCCGGTAGCTTGTGAAGGCATAGAGAGGGTGTTCTAAGAGAATACGTTTCCACCCCCTTGGGAATTTCTATGGGTCCATCGCTGATCCAAGGCCGGAACTCCTTAGTAGCTTGAAAAATGATGTCGGGGTCATTGCTCGTGTTAGATGGGTAAATGGCAAACCACTCTTTGTTCTGAGCTTGCGATCTTCTGTTATTTAGAATGTTATTCCAATGAGTCCTAAGGTTGAGAGTGAGGCTCTCCCAAGCTCCTCTCTCATTATCAAGAAGATCAAACTTAGATTTGCAATCCTCGAAGGAGATGAAATCAGCGTTGAGCCAAATGTCCTTGAAATAACTCATTCCATTCTTTGTGATTTGAGATGCTCTTGCCTTAGAAAAGCCTGGGCCGATCCCGTTATTTTCAGGGCATAACCAGAGGTGGCAAGTCTTCAACTCATCAATGTTAGAAGGGCTAGTAAACTTGGTGAAAGGCAAAAGTTTTTTCCATGCCGAGGCTGCCCGATTCCAAACTGACGACCCTTTTCTAAGTTGATGACGCGGGAGGGTGAAATGGTGAAGACTGGCCGCCATCTTCCCCCGAGGGGGTTGATAGGCTTCAAGTCCGAACCTAAGCGTGTGATGCGATTAGAGTTTCCAGGCTCTAGCGCTTTGAGAATCCACTTAGTGAGTAAGGCGCACGTTGCATCTTCAAGGTTGATCATATTGAGGCCTCCTGTTTCCCTAGACTGGCAACAATTTAACTTGCTAACTCTAGCTCTCGCCCTTTCTGCTGAGCCACCATTCAGATAATTCATGATGTAGCTTTGAACTTTGTTAATACCTTTCTTGGTGCCACCCCAGACTGAAAGAAAAAATAGGGGGACTGAGGAGAGAACATGGTTAGCTAT
Source organism: Bryum argenteum (assembly GCA_037043015.1). Lineage (NCBI taxonomy): Eukaryota > Viridiplantae > Streptophyta > Bryopsida > Bryales > Bryaceae > Bryum > Bryum argenteum. The sequence continues at coordinate 28,815,511 of CM073322.1, forward strand.
GACGCTGCGCCCTGTGGGGTTTAGCTTAATAGAACTCCAGAAGTTAAGATTCTTAGATATTCGATTGGAGAGATGGTCATCAATACCCTTGGACTTGAGTGACATGCCAAACGGCGCCCCTAATAACTTGCTCACGTTATTGTTATCCGTCCATGAGATCCCAAGTTGATTAGTCCAAGGGGGCCGATCATTATTGGGGGCGAATTTCCAATACCCTGAGGATTTGGTCCAGTTAATCAAAAGTCCCGTGGCCTCACAAAAGATATTGAGAAGCCCTATAAGATTTCTAACTGTATCTTCTTTGCCATATAGCGTAAAGGAAGTATCGTCTGCATATTGAGCCAAGGTCTGTTGGCGCTCAAACCCTGGGAGGAGGATCCCTTTAACATTTCCTCGCTTGGTCTCTTCTCGAACCATGGTGTTTAGAGCCTCGGTGACAATAATAAAGAGATAAGGTGCGAGGGGACACCCTTGTCTCACCCCTCTCTCTATTTTGAATGTTGGGGAGAGGGTGCCATTGACATTTACCGTGGACACTGCATCTTGAAACAATATTTTTGCCATTTTGATGAACTCAACAGGGATTCCAAAGGCTTCTAATATTTTGAACATGCATCTCCAATCAACCATATCATATGCTTTCGTGAAGTCGAGCTTAAGAAATAGAAGTGGTTGACACGATTGCTCGGCCCATGCCATGGTCTCATATGTAAGCAATAGATTGTCTAAAATGAACCTAAGAGGAAGAAAAGCTGATTGCTCCGGGCTAATGATATCCATGAGGACCGGTTGCAATCTAAGCTGAAGAGTCTTTGCATATATCTTGTAACTAATGTTAAGCAAAGAAATCGGGCGCCAGTTGGTCAAGGCAACTCTAATGCCGCCTTTATGTAAGAGGGCGATCATTCCCTTAGTGACGCCAGGTGGAAATTTTCCAATAGCAATGCTCTCTAAGATCATGCGGGTGAATTCCTCTCCCACTAGGTCCCAATATTCACGAAAGAATTCACAAGTGATCCCATCAGGTCCCGGAGATTTGCCTAACTTCATATCAAAAAGTGCCTTCCTTAGCTCCTCCGATTTAATGTCCTTCTTGAGGTCATCACACATGCTAGGAGTAAGGCGCTTGTCAAGGTAGTCTAAGAGTTTTTCTTCTGCCTCAATGTTACTACCTTGCGGTCTAGCTTTATATAACTTCTCATAGTATTGTTGACAAATGTTCTCTAGGTCTTGTTGAGCCATGTGTTTAGTGCCATGTTCATCCTCTAGTTCAGTAATTCTAGAAGCTGAGGATCTAGTCTTTTTAGAAGCAAAGAATTCTTTTGAGCATGAGTCTCCTACTTCCATCCATTTGAATTTGCTCCTAAGTTGTTGACCCTTAGTCTTCTTGTCTTCCAATTCTCTTAGCTTGTCTAATTGGGATGAGAAGTGATCTTGGGCTTCTCTCATATTAGTGTTAGCTTGAAGAGAAGTCATAGCGTTCACAATATTCTCCCTAGCTAAATCTTCCTCCATCCTTCTTTCTCTTGCCTTCTTCAAACAAAACTCTCTATAAAATTTGATGACTCTTCGAATCTTCCCAAAGAAAGGTAAGTGCGAATTGTTTGCCCAAATGTTCTTGATGTTCTCCTTCACCGCTTCATCTTTAAGAAAATATGAGTTCAAGATATATCTAGAAGGGTTGGTCTTGAAAGCGGTAAGGTGAATTTCTCTCCATACTGGAAGGTGGTCTGAGAAGGATGTGTCACCAAATATCCTATAAAAATTGTAGGATGGAGGCGGTTGACTTCCTTCAAAAACATAAGTGCGGTCAAGTCGCGCTAAAATTCTTTGTCCATCCAATCTTCTATTATCCCAAGAGAATTTTATCTTGTTGCTTCTAGGGAAGTTGTCCTCTATTTGAAGGAGGGCCTTAAAGTCTTGGAAGAGAAGCTTCTCCTCTGTAGATCGGTTAGTGGCCCGGTTGTTGGATTTATCTCTTGCATGTTCTACAAAGTTCCAGTCTCCCGTAGTAATCCATCTACATCCTTGGGGGAGAGAGTTCATAAGTTCTTCCCATAAAAGGCATCTTTGACGAGAGTTATGAGGGCTGTAAATATTAAGAATGGCAATATCCCCTCCGGGTAGGCCTGAAAGTCTTAACCATTGGGCTTGTCCCTCACTAGAGAACCCATGACTATGCACTAAGTGAGCGATTTTGGGGGAAATCCACATGCCAATCCCCCCACACCCCGCCCCATCATCTCTTAAGTCATTGTTATATGCTACTTGCGCTTCATATCCATAGAACTTGGCTCCTTGCCAAAAAAGGTTTGGAAGAAGGGAGAATTTCATTCCACGAATCTTGGTTTCTTGAGTACAAATGATATCGGTACTACCAAGATGTCTCCTATAATAGTCTTGGACTTTCTTCCACTTGTTATTGTCATTTAACCCTTGGAGGTTTTGGCTAATAATTGATAACTTCATAAATCAATATTAGCTAAATTAGTGACTGAATGGACTTCAATGCCGTGAGGCTCAAGGGACTCACTAGGTGGCAAGGGAGGATCCCTAAGCCTTTCTTCCACTGCTGGGACATGTGTCTCATTAGATTTGGTGATGTGGGGTGTTGGAAGCTGCAACTCTTCAAGTCCATACTTTTGCAACCATGCTTTGAACATAGGAAGCATTTGGCTTGCTTCTACTGGCTCCTAGAAGGGGCGGTTGCATTCTGAAGCTTGCTCTTGGGCGCGAATACTTGATTCACAAGTACGGCCTGTCAACTTGGAGTATTCCAACGCGTTAAGATCAGGGAGGGAGCAACCAAAAAGCGGGTTGTCTAAGCTCTGAACCGACAGGCCAAGTAGGGACTGCCTTATCAGAGGGTCGCGTGAAGAATGTTGGGCGCCGCGTGAAGAAGGCTGGGCGCTGCTCAGTGGTGAGACCCTGTCACGGGAAGTCGTTGCCTCTTGCAGCTTGGCTCCCAGTCCTTTCGGGGTTAAACCCCCGCTCCATGTCGATGTCTCCTGCGAGTCCGCCTCGCAAGACGGGTTCTTCTCTTCGCTATCCCCATAATCTGAGCTTGCGCCCTCCATTTCCGTGTCGAGAGAGTCACCGCTTCCTAGGGGGACACTCGGCTTTGAGCGGTGTGTGTCTCCTTTTGAGCGTGAGGAGGTCGACTGATGGCGCGGCACTCCTCTGCTTTTCCTCCAAGCGTCTGAAGCTATCACTCGTTTTTTTTTCTCTTTCGAGATCTTTAGAGGTTTCTCTTTCCTCACCTTTTCAGGAAGCCCCGAGCGCTTTAGGGCGAGCTTACTTCCAATTGCTTTCGCTTCCTCAGTAGATATCCGCAGGAACTCTATAAGCTCTTCATTGCTCGCGTAGTCCCTTAAAAGCTTGGGCGCCTTGGTCTCCTTCGATTTTGTACTGTTGCGCTTGCGCCCTTCCTCTCCCTCGACCACTAGCGGAGGAAGGGAAATAGGCGGACGGAGCCCAAGTTCCGCAGCTGTGCGAGCGACATCAAACCTTGTTGATGTCGACGCTTCGATCACGTCCGCCTCGGCAAGTGCTGCGGGGGCCGCCGCTGTTTCTGCCTCGCTCATTGTCTCCACTCTCGCCCTTTCACTTGGGGTATTCTTGTGCGCCGCCTTTACTTCGATCCACCTCATCAGCGGCGATCTGGCGTGACGCTTGGGCGGGGCTCTCGAGTTCTTCTGCGGCACCTGCTCCACCGCTTCACTCGAGACTTCTGCTGGAAGAGCGAAGCTTTTGCCTGCGGCTAGAGCCGCTACCTGGACCAACGGTATTTTGCCTCTTCTATTGAGGCTTTGGTTAGGGCTATGTCCTTCTTCATTTGATGATGGTGCAGAGATAAAGTCGTCTTCTCTTGCCTTTCGCTTGTTCCACACCTTTCTGGCTCCATAAAACTCATTTACGTCGGAGAAGTCTGCTACTTTGGGGGAGGCGTTTGTCTCATCCAACAAATTTTTGCTAATCCATTCTTCACAGGTTAGGCTCTTGGGAGGTATCGGGATTACCTGTAGCACCCCGTCAACATCTACAAGCCTTGCTGAAGGGCAGTCTCGGCTACTGGGAAGTGGTCCACCGTCACCAACAGACGAAGCATTTCTTCCTCTTGGGTTGCTGCAGGTTGGGGCGCGCGAAGAGCTGCGATGTCTTTGCTGCACTTTCTCCAATGGCTGCGCGGGAGTTGTTGTAGTCTTCATATCGACCGGATCAGATGAAGAGATTGCTTTCTGCTGTTGGTGGGGCTCCATAGCTTTCTCCTTTGTAGTCGGATTTGCTGCGGAGTTCTCCTTCGCTTGTTGCAGGTGATTGTTGGTTTTGTCCTCCTTTTGGTTAGCAGCTCCAGCGTTTTGCTCCTTCTCCCCTTCCTGGTCAGTCTTCTTGCTGTCGCTGTTTCTTTTCTGTTTGTTTTTTTCCAACTTTCCACATTCTTTGATTAAGTGGGATGTGGCCATGCAGTGATGGCATCGAACCGGCAAATTGTTGTAATCAACTTCAATAGTGGAGCAGGTCATGGAGATCGGATTGATTACCTCTACTTGTGTTACAAACGGTTCTCCTGCTGTTATGCAGACACAAAACTTTTGGTCCCATCCTTCATTTTGACTTTGTTGCCTTCCTGCAAGCTTGCCTACCCCGGCTGCAATTTCTTTAGCACTACTTAACAATTCATCTGGGATGTTCTTGAGGGTAATCCAGACTGGGATTGACATATTTGTCGGTTGGCTTGGGTTGAAGCTTGGTGTCCAAGGCTGAATGAATCAGATCCCCCACTTTGACTCATGGGGGTTGAGCATCAGCAGACTCTTGGCAGAGGCTTCATCTCTAGAAATGATTTGGAAGAAACCCTGACCTAAAACCCTGCCAATTCTACTCTCGCATTTGAATTCCCTAGACACATGTGCTAACCATGCTTTGAGGACTTCTAGTTTCTTCGTCGCTCCCAAGAAGTATGCAATTACAACTCTCCTTGAGAAATACTCCATCTCTTTTTTGATTTTCTCTGCATCAAGAGTGACTTTTGCAGGATCTTTGCTAAGAAGGAATCCAGCACTACTTCTGTACAGATTAGGAGGCAAGGTTTCACCTGGCGTTGGCCTTGTAGGGTTGAATCGTGCGTGTTTCCCCTGATGATCAGTGGCAGCCACTAACTCTGGCAGCGTGCTGTCCTTGCGCTTGAGTTCATTGACTTTCTACTGCTCCTCTTCTGGTGACAGCTTCAGCGGAGCGTGCGCCATCTCCTTTCTTACTGCGTCTCGGTAGGAGCTCACGACCGGGTCCATGGCTAACTGGCGATGCGAAATGACTGGATGTCCCTCAGGATCGAGGCGAGACTGATGCTCTTCCTCCAGCTTCAGATCTGGATCTGAGAGTGATGCCCTTGTTCAGATCTGCTGCGCCGGGGATGCGCTTGATGAGCAATCTGGATGCTTCCTCCTGGCAAGGTTAACGGCGAAAACTACCACCCTTCAGCTCTGGCAGGGCACGCAATGTGGAAGAGGCTAGATCTACAGAGACTAAGTGAAACCCCAGATCCAGATCTGGGGCTTAGCTACCAGGGGTCAAGAGTTAGGTTAGCAGTGTTTGAGATGAGATAGGTGATCTTACTGATAGCTCAAAGGTACAAGTGGGCTTTTGACTCTATGGGTTTGAATGCTAAGAGTATCTAGGCGATCAAACAACTAAATGAGAACGAGATACCGATCTGTGCAATTGCAGATCAACCGCTCTAGAGCTCAGATCTAGCCTCGGGCTTGAACAATAAAGAGTCACAAAATGGATCCACGGGGTGCAGGAGTTTTCTTGGCAGCTCGAGGCTTAATGAAAACATTCAGGAATGCGCATGTATCCCTTCAGACTGCAATCGTTGATCAAAGGTTAAACACTAAGAGGACGATCTGTGAAAAAACATCACAAGACTCCGAAGTTGGGCCGCTGCTGATCCGTGCGGCTCCGGAGCGCCATCGTCCGCTTGCACTCGTCAACCGCTTACAGTCCTAAAGTTATTTTTTGTTTGGAATTTGGGGTCTTCACCCTTTTGCCTCTCCATGGAATTTCCCCTAAGGGAATTGTTTTTTTTGGAATTTGGGGTCTTCGTAAAATGGGACCTCTCCATGGGCTTATATGTAAAAAAATGACCGGGTACCCTTTTATTAGCCCACCCCAAATATGGAAATTATAGGAGAGCATTTAGTGTCCTGCGCCCTAAAGCTCCCCCCCCCCCCTCCTCCTGTCAAGTGTCAACAGGATAAAAGGACCTAGCCAAGGTGTAGAGTAGAGTAGCCTGCCTTTTCCTGTCCCAATTTGGCTACAATAAAGGTGCTCTGCAGCACATCATGGAATCAATCTTCACTTTTGTACCTTAATCTCAAATTTTCCTTTCCTTTCCAAGAAAAGTGGATAGGCTCAAAGTTAAAATATCTCAAGTGATGAGAATGCACCCAAGTCAAAGATTGGAGAGGTTGGGGTAATTTCCATGCAAGATTTCTACAAAATAAAGGCTCACTTTATACAAGTTGGGGCCGGCCGGAGAGCGGGCTGGATTGAACGGCTAGGGTTTGGGCCCAAGGTGGGAAGTTCGGGACCGGGTAAACCTTGTCCCAATTGCATCACTTGGCCCAAACATGTTGGCGCCAAAACAATGCCACGTAGGATGCCACGTAGGATAAGTTGAAGTTTCGGTCGGGCCCTAGTATAAAGTCCTTGGGCCCGATTTGAAAGAATCAAGCCATCCTATTGGATGAAATTTGAAGAATTCGGGCCGGCCCTCAATCCGGCCCCAAGTATAAAGTGGCCCTTGATAAAACCCATGGTGTGAAAATTTGGGAAACTTCCTCCGGTTCCCATGTCCAGCCGATTTTTTTCATGAAACTATTGCAGGAATTATTATACAAATACTGAGAATAGAAAAGGTTCTTTGGTGCATTTCATCGGTTTATAGCGGGTGGTTTCAAGAATCAACCGACTAGTGGACTATTAATAATGAAGTAGTCCTTGGTTCTTTGCGCATCATTGCACTCATGTGTAGACGTCCTTAAATTTCCTCATGAAAATGGTTTAGTATAGTAAGAGCCCAAGTAGCCGTTGGTTCTTTGCGCATCATTGGTAGAGGTCCTTAAATTTTTTCACAATATAGGTAATAGTATAAAGTCCAAGAGACGCCACTCTTAAGATCTAATTGAAAATCAAGTCAAAGAGAGTGCTCAAAAGTGAAGCAATACCAATAATAGAGCACTATACTTTCTTGACGGATCACCGTATTTCAGTGCTACGAGCATTTTTCGGAGTCCATGGAGGTGGATGGGTAATGAGCCCCCCTACTTTTTTTTTTGGTATAGGCATTAAATGCCAAGGAGAAGGATTCCAAGGGTAATTTGGGGGTTGTTGACCTCAAATCTGAATTCAAAATTATAAAGAAAACGGCCGTCGGGGGGTCCGAATGGAGAATGCCACAAATTCTAAAGAAAAAAAATCTTATTGGCTGATGGGGGCTCCGAGAAACGCTGGTAGCACTGAAATACAGGGGGGGGGGCTTCTTGACCCCCTAGAGGTACATAGTCAACTTCTTCGCTCAACAATAGCATGTTTGCACTCACAGCAAACATTACAGGGTGCAGCATTTTAAAAACACCTCAGAAAATGATGTAAGAGTCCAAAAATGATGATTCCACTTCTACCTTTCCCCTCTCCATGGCATGGAAATTTTTACTTCCATCATCATTATTATTACTACTATTATTATTATCTTCGTTACAAATTGGGAGAGAGCACTCTCCCTGAATGAGCCCGCCCCAAAGTGAAGGAAGGAAGCGAGGGAGGGAGGGAGGGGGGTATGGGTGCACAGACAAGATGCAGCAATGCGGTGCAATGAGGATCAGTTGCGGCAACCACATTGGCTACTCAATCCCTTCTATCCGAATCCAGTCACTTTTTTTCATGTCGTGGTACGGACCTGCACCTGCACTCGCACTGACCTGACTCTCCAAACAGCAACTTTTCATCTCACGACTTGGAGTGTGTGTTCGTCGTCATATGCTCTTTTTACTGTAATTGGAGATAACCCATCAATTCACTCTCATGTTCATCAAATGATAAATGTAACCCTTAAACGCCCAAGCAAGCCCGAGGGGCATGATTCCAACAGAATCTTCCCTGTAGCTCTCACTCTACTCAACATTTCACTTATATTTTGATGTCAAACTGGTCACCTTCTTCTTATGCATTCGGAAAGTGAAATTTTAGAATTCAAATCACAATTTGTATGAATGATTTCGTGCTTTGAAAGGATTGTGGTAGGTAGGTTGGGGTTGTACATAGCCTTGTAGGAGGTTGCAAGCTCATCATTGATTGGACTATTTATGATGCCCAAGTTCAAAAAGTGCACTATTCATGATGCCCAAGTCCAAATCATGCTGTGATTCAATTTTGGGCTGCCCGTTTCAGACCTCATGGGCGTTTGAGGGTTAAAAGCTAAAACATAACCACGCATCAAAGTCGATGATCAGCTTAGAGCATCCCCAATGGTTCCGCGCCATTGGGATGCGCTAACAGATAATGGCGAGGGACGTACCCGAGCGTGCGACAAAATAGAGGGTTTTGGCTCCAATGGAAGCTTGCTACAGAGCCCTCAAAACGGCCTTGGTGTGGTGACGTGGCAGGGCCGGGCCGTTCAGCATGCCTTCGTGGCTGAGGAGGGTGTGGCTGGGGAGGGTAGGACCTTGCATTTGTGATCGCGTTCGTCGTGCTTTCGTTCTCATTAGAGTCCCTTCTTGCCTCAAGAGTTGCCATCCTGGCGTTGAGTGCGGAAAATGTCTCCCTGCAACTAGAGAAAACTTGGCGTGAGCGGGGCTGCAATAGAGTGCCGCGGAAAGGTGGAGGGAGGGGTGGCGCGGCCATTGGGGTACTATTTCAGTGCAGGCCCGCCAATTACCGTTAGCGAGGGCCATTTGCGCGGCTAATAGGGATGCTCTTAGAGCATGCCCAACGCGTACTGTGGGCCGGAGAGCAGAGCCACATTTAGTGGGTGGGGAGCCCCAGCCCACAGACCATCCCTGTAACCCGGTCAAGTGGGTTGAGGTCTCCTAAATTCTAAAGCACCAAAACTCTAAGTTATCCCGTGCCTTCGTTCACATTTTGGCGTCCATGTTAACCAATGAACGAGTGACACATGGTAGAGATTTCTTTGGCAAGATATGATTTCTATTTTAATCTGCTTGTCATCAAATGTGATTGGTAAAAGACCTATTCATGTGACATGTGTACTGACTTGGGGTGAGGCTGCTAGGCCCGGCGGAGCAGTGCATCCAGGGTTTTCCGGCAGCCGAGCGGCCCAGCCTGACGCTCAGGACTGGGCATGCTTTTAGAACATACCCACCTTACACTGTGCCCGGCTGCAGAGCGCAACCTAGTTTGGCGTGTGAGGGACCCCAATCCACACACTATTCCTATAACCCGGTCAAGAGGGTTGAGGTCTCCTAAATATTAGCACACCATAAGTCAAAGTTATCACTCACATTTTAGTGTCCCCATGAACCAATATGAGAGTGACACGTGGTAGAAAGTTTATTGGCAGAAACTATAATTTCTATTATTATCACTTGTCAGAAAGTGGGATTGGTGAGTGGCCTTACCTTTCCGGCATGGGGTGGGGTATCGAAGGCCGCTAGAGCGGCGTCTGGGAGCTTTTCGCGCAGCCCAACGGCCTCGCCTCGAGCGCGGGACTCGGCATGCTCTTAACCCCTAAAGATCCAAGAAAGCCAAAATGGTTTCGTGATGTTCCCACATGAGCAGGTTTCAGCTGATATATAATCCCATAGATGAAGAAGAATCAACAGTTCGAATCCGATATGTATGTAGAAAGTCAAGTTAGCTTTGAGATGATTCTACAGTTGGGTCTAGTTAAGAACTCTTAGACTAAGGTATTGTTGGGCGAAGGTCATTTTTTTTGCTTTAACCCCTAACTCTCCTTGAAACCCGAATCGGGTTTAGAGGTTCCTGCAGGAGAAAATCTCAATCAACTTTGACCATTATAATCTCACAAATGAGGAAGATTGAACGGTTCAAATTTGGTATGTGAGAAGAATGTCAAGTGTACTTTGAGATCTTACGGTTGAATCTTTTAAATAATGCTTGGATTGAGATTTTTTGAGCTCAATCGAAAGGAAAGTCAAATTTTGTGACTTAGACCGTTCTGCAACAAGGAGAGTTAGGGGTTAATGATTTAGAAACTTTTGCATTGAGTTCAAATATCCAAATGTACCTCACGGAATGTACATTTAGTGAGTGGGCTAAACAATAATCAAATCATTAGAGTGACTACTTCTTGATGGAAAAAGGAATCCATCATTCAAGTGGATCGTACACTAGTAAGTTATAGCTATGCTATATTAAAACAGTTGACTTAGAGAGGGAAGGTGCTTAGAAGGAGAACCTCAATTCTTTTAAGGAAATCAACAAAGATAAAAGTACTGGGGCATCATCAACATTGTGGGAACAATAATGTACGTTTGGAGTTAATTGAGGTGGTCTAAGGTCCCTTAATTATACCTTTTCAATAATAAAGATCAATTGTAAGAGTAGTACGATGGATGTGTACCTTTGTTGAACGAGTGGCGAGCAGGGTTCGGGAAGTTTTTTTTGACTTTTACTGGCTAATAACCGGCACTTCCCACACCCAATCGGTTTTTCACAAATTTCTTCCGGCAATTACCTTATTTTATAATGAGAATAGAAATTTATATGTAATTTTCATCGGTTTTCAGCCGGTGGTTTCATGAATGAACCGGCTAGTGTGCAAAATCCATCGGCTGATAATGAACTAGCCGTCGGTTTTTCCCGATCATTGGTGGCGAGGCGGTATGACTTATCCGTTATCATGAGTTGTTGAATTATATGCCTGGACTGTTGAAATTCATGTGGATCTGAAACACTCTTCTGAATCCCCAGCTTTTTTAGGGTCCAACTATATATGTGGACGGTACTCTTAACCCCTTTTCCATTGTATTGTCCAGATGCATTGGTAATGCATAATTGCCCTGCCTTAGTCTTTGCCTTTGCTTGCCCCATGTCTGGTATTATATAATACCAGTTTTTATTGCAATGAAATTTGCTTGCCTAGATCATTCATTATGTTTGCAATTATTATGTAGATTGGGGACTTTATATTTTATGTCAATCTCTTCTTTTTTTTAGGGACTCGCTTTACATGGGGAGTCAAGGTCAACAAATCTCTAACAAGCTCGTTCTCAGCCTATTTGACTCAATGGGTGGCTTGAAGAATATGTTGACCTTTGAAGGAACAAGGATGTCGAAAGTGGTTTTGTTGTTGTTTCGGGCAGCCTGAATGAAGGTGTTGATTTATTTTTTTTGGAATATTTGCATGGTGTTCCCTGTACTACAAGGTGTGTGTGCAAGAATTTTTGAAATTATGGATTTTTGACGCGGATTTTAGTTTAAGCCTGAAAGGGGCGGTTTGAGTAGCTCGAAATTTAGTGTTTTTTATGATTATTTAAAAGAAGAAAAAAGAAAAAAAGTTCTTACCGTCATCACTACTTGGGTTTTAAAGTTCCCCAAGTCATAAAGATTACCAATTTACAAGGGAAACCTCCAAAAAACTTACAAGAGCATGTTGCAAAATACTTTCGCATCAACCTTTAAACATTATGAACTCGCATATTGTAAATATCTAATAGTTAAAATTTAACATTGTGTTAGTATGGGTAGTTATTTTGAAGATCTCATGGTTGAGATACCAAAATGTAAAAGATATTAAAATTTCACCTCAACTTGTACAAGGTGGTCAAAAAATTGTCGTTTTTTTATTTTGAAGGTTTGTAAACATAATTATTGGTCCTGTAGGGGTTAAACAATCAATAGAGTGAGGGCAAAGTTCCCCATGTGTAAAGTCCTTAGGGCCAATTTGTAGAAGGAAAATCAGTTCTATGGGGCCAATTTGTATTATTGACTACATTCCATGCTTTTGATTTATTCACAATAATTTTAAATATTTTATAGATATGAAAATTTTGTAATGAAATCAAGGGATGGCCCGAAGGCATGAATTGGCCTTCCATTCTTGTATCTCCCAACTTTTGGAGCCCGGCCGGCGTCATAACTTGTCCCCCACCCATTATGAGATAATTTCAAACACTCGCTTTGACTCCCCATGTAAAGCTTTTGGAGTCAATTTCAAGAAATAGGTCATTCACAAAAGAGGATTTTGATATAAATTGGCCCTATCCATAACTCGACCGCTCGTTGTAAAGCGGCCCTTAGATTATAGCTATTGGACGCAAAAAAACAAACAAACCAATATAATTGATCCATGAGTAACTAGTTACTTCAAGAAAATGAGTCACAAAATGAAACACTTGACATCCACAAGCCGGGCAAGGAGGTATGTGATTCTAAAATTTTCAGAGTGCGGTATCTTCCAACCTCGTGTTGACAACTATAGCCTTCGCCCTCTCACTCCTTGCGAGAAAGCTATCGGAGACAAAAAAAAGGTGCCAGAAACAAGACCGAGCGAGGAAGGTGGAGAAAGTGACGAAGTCAGAGTTAGAGAGAGCTATGGGAGGACTAATCTATATTTGGCTTGGAGTGACTTCTTGGCAATGTAAGGACGCCTTCAACATATTAAGCAACTAAGTCTTCACAACTAAGCTTATTGTTGTCCTAAATTATTGCGATTGGGTTGGAGAGGCTCTTAATGAACAATATTTGGATGTGTCGCTTGCAAAATGTTGAAGCCAAAGTTTAGAAAGTCATATCTTCCAATATGTGAAAAAAATTCTAATGCGATGTAAGGGATTTGGTAGACCTCAGCTAAGTGTGTACCTAGCTTGTTGCTGTAATCATGATTAAATCATCATATAGCTTGCAAGAGATAAGCATTAACCAATGTTGTTTCTTTGTGCATGCGATTTTGTCATTCTTGTCATTTGCAAGGTATAATCGAGTGGCCTTTATCTCTTCATTTTTTCCCTAGCCTATTTCCCATGTTTTATTTGTTGTGCACTCATGTAAGTATGCCAAGGGCATGGAAGCTCAATGTGAAAACTTTGTTAAACGTCAAAATACAATATCATATTTTGCGCATGCAGCAGTGTGTAATTAATTGACAATTGCAACGACACTATGTGGAACTTCAATTGAATAAGCCACGCCATACTAGACCTCCTTGCACTAAATGCACTTCATGTGTTCATAATATCCCTGATTTAGTTTAAAGTTCTATGAAGAAACAAGATCTCAAAATAATATAAATTCAAATCAATAACAAACGTTGAGATCAAACATTGGATGAAGGAGACAAGGCTTTTCAAAAACCAAGTGTCTTTTCAGTTCAAAGCATGATTGCAAGCCTACTATCGAACCTACTTCAATCAATACATTATAAACTTAGCTTTTTCAGACTAACAATTCTTGATGTCCAATTGTCTAACAACTTGAGTTAGAAAAGTTTACTATCATGTTTAGAAATTAGTCAACATCCTTATGAAAATTTGAACTTTTTAACCCCTAAAGGTGAGCAGCCATAAAGCTACCAAACCCCCCCCCCCCCTCTTTTTACACAAGATGCATAACAAAATTTTCTGGAATGTAACGATTAGACCTAGTAGAAATCTCAAATAGTCATCTCAAACTCTGACGGTGAACATCTCCTAAAGTATGAGGAATTTTGAAGCATGAAATAATTTCCCAGAAAGATATAGCAAAACTCCACAACCTTGCAAAAGTTCCAACTTCAGTAGGGTCGCCTAGCTGAAATTGCAAAAGCATACCAGGAAACAACCCCATCTTGCCACGCACCTTCGCCAGGATTTCGTTGGAAAATGGTGCAGAAACAATTACTTAGCTTCCTACTCACCCACTGAGGACAAGGTACAGTGGGTACTCACAGGACCCCCTGGACACGTTCCGCCCTCTCTTCCGGGTCCTATACCAAGAGATCTTCACAACCCATGCTAGTGCAGAATCCTAGTAGTTTCTCTCTGAGTATGGTTCAGTCCTCTGTCGGCTCTGCCACAAGGCCACCACGTTGTAATTTTTTTTTTTTTTTTTTTACTTTGCAATTGAAGTGTCTCAATTTGTTCCAAAAAAAAATAAAAAAATAAAAAAATGAACTTCATACGATCTAGAAATGGTAAGTCAAAAGCTGACCATCTTTTGGCGTTAAATTATGAAGAATTAGCAATGTCATTGACTTGTACCCAAGAGCTACTGCAGAAAGCGAACCCAACTTATGAAATATTATTTGCATAATAAAGTGAGAATTATCCAAGTCACACTTAGTCAGCAGAGCAGTGCCTTAAGTTAATCCAACCTGGATAACAGGCACTTTCCAACTGCAGGTTGAGAGTATCCAGCATGTCATGAATTCAATAAATTTGGGTGTACATGTGCACTTGTGCATGCACATTACCCCCATTGCACTCTCAGATTCATCGCATTCAACTTCACTTTCACTCTCCAAAAGAGAAAAATTAAATGATAAAATAATCACTTTTTGATTCAACGCTTATCTTTGAGCTCATCATGACACTCATTTTTAAAAGTGATTTTAAGTTATGTGGAATTTTCTTGCCTTAGAATATCATACTCTTGTCTCACTTTGTTGATGTCAATGAATCTAAGTAGTTTCGGTATAGTCCATGAATCTAAGTAGTTTCGGTATAGTCTTCCGATGGTGCATTCCAAATATGGTATGTGCAAAATTGTCTTAGTTTCTTATCCAAGAAAGATCAAGTCAACTTTGACCATCAATGACCTCACACATGAAGACAAAGCAATGGTTCAATTTTGGTATTTTAGTTAGGAGTCAAATTGACTTTGGTAAATGCGATTCGAATTTTCTAAATAATGCTTAGATTGAGCTTTTTTGGGAAGGTCAATTTATCATACTCCGAACAATTTTGAATCAAGGATCTTAAGTGTTAACCCTTCTGCACGGAGAAGAAAAGCTCTACCATGCACTAATTTCTTTTTTTGATTTTAGAGATTCTTATTAGATTTTGAGAAATATCCAACCGTATGATCTTGTTTATAACTGTCTAATTCGTCTACCGACTCGTTTTTATCAGATTTCATCGTAGAAATCTTGAGATATACGGAGTTTTAGTTTTAGTTTTTGAAGGATGAGGGGCTCAACAAGGACAAATAATAGTTGGAAAAAAAGAGTTTGTTTCCCTTGTTATAGAAAGCGTGAGTAGCTTCATGAGGACAAAATAAACTATTTTTGATAGAAAATTTGACATGAGGCTCTTCACATTCTTGTTCCCAAGTGAGTTAGGAACATGCCCATGCAATTTTAACCCTCATACGACCCTACAAAACCCCAAAGAAATGCTTGATTACTCACATGGAACGTTCGCTGGAATGTAATTACAAAGGTCGATCTTTGACAATAAAAAAGGGCATGTGAAAAATAATTGATTTTGAAAATCTGAACTGCGAGATGAATCATCTGTTGAATTCTAATCTCCATGTACGAGAAACAAAACTTGAAAGAAATTAAAATCTCAATTTTTGGAATTAATTTGAGGGGTTGAAGATTAAAATCTCATTTTTTGGAATTAATTTGAGGGGTTGAAGATTTATCAGTATATTCTACCTTGTTCACGCTTAATAGTTTCAAGATGTTTTACAAACAAGATACTAGAAAAGAAATTTACAAAGAATCAATTCAATCAATCACACAGAATCAAGAATTTCAGGGTTGTGTTTTCCGAGGCTCAAACAAAACAAATGAATAAGACACATTCTTGATTAGTTTGCTTATATAAGTCTAGGAATATACTCAATCTTGTTCCTTTGGTTGAAAATTTCTTCAACCATCACTTTTGGTGAAGAAGTTCCATGAATATTCCAATGGTGTGTGCATTTAAAACACTACTTCTTGTTCAACTTCTCATATCCAAAGAAGATATTTAATATTGTGGAGTATATGTTATCAAGATTGTATGGTGTGCTTTTCATTTCCAAAGCAACATAAATAATTATCCTATTCTAGCCAATTAATTTTCATGCGGGCACATAGCAAACAAAAAAACACAGAAATCAAAGGGAAAGGAAAAAAGTACATTACATGGCAGGAAAAAGGGGACATGAGGATGAGAACAGGTTTAATTGCCCAATTGACCAGTGGCATGGCAGGGGGGGGGGTCTTCGTGGCAGGGGGGGGGTCTTCGTGGCAGGGGGGGGTCTTCGTGGCAGGGGGGGGTCTTCGTGGCAGGGGGGGGTCTTCCCGATGGAGACAAAAGTAAGCGTCCACTGTAGAATTGTACTACACAATTAGCTTTTAAAAGTGAAAAAGCTCCCTTTGAAAAGTCCCCCCCAACCAAGACTCACCAATCTCAATTCGCTCAATTCTTGGCCAATGGCTAACTAACGATACCGAAGTCCTCAGCCATTGGCAATTGGAATTCACTGTAGTTTTGGCCTTTGCCTCCACATGTCAATTATTTTATTATATTTTTTCTATGGGATTTTTAGACAATCAGTGCACTTCTACTTTTTCTCTTCATTTATTTGACACAAAAAAGAAGAATTTGCATGAATTAAAAGAAGAATTTGCATGAATTAAAAGAAGAGTTTGCATGAATTAAGGAAGAGTTTGCATGTTATATACTTTTTCAAGAAGAATTATTGATATGTTTTAAAAGGTACTGTTCACATATTTATTGCAACAATTGTTTAGATGTTGTTGTTGTAATTGCCAACAAATGGTCATTGTATTTGAGTTCAATATAAATTATGGATTTTCACTTCTGGATGTTCGCATGTTAGTAAAGAATGTGAAGTGTCTTTGAGAAAGGCTCCAATAGTCAACAAATGAACATTTCAGTCCTTTCACAATGGAAATCGAAATGAAGTAACCAAATTTCTACGCATAAAATACGTCATGTAAGACTAAGGATCATGAATATTCTATTTAAGAAAGAAAGTCAAAAAGAATAAGTAAAGTATATTCAAAGTCAACTTGAGTGTAATGCATGGATCAATGTGGTAGCTTTAGATGCGGTAGTTCGATTGTAACAGAAACTTAACCAACATGTGATAAAGATTGAGATGAAATTCATTGGTTTTAGTCATCATTTGTGCCGCAAGCAATAAAATTATTGCAATAACCATGTGTGTTTGTGACAGTTATGAGCTGCCCTTGAGCTTCAAACCCCACAAATGTTGTCGAACTCCATTGTAGTTTTATATAGAAAGTATTAATCTAATCTCAAGGACCACAACATCACTGAATTGGGTACCAAAACAATACAATAGTCCATGGTGAAGTGAAGCCCATTTGCACTACGTTATTCAAGATGTTATGTATACTCATGGTTTTTCTAACTCCTTCTCAAGGAGATGCCACACATCCCTTCAATTTTCCCTTACAATAATTCACTCCCATAAAAATCGAATCTTTGGTCATGTCCCATTCTTCTCCCTATATATTTAAAAAAAAAAAAAAAAAAAAAAAAAAACTGACACCATAACACCATATTGAAGAGAATCTTGTCCTACTTCCCTTGAGTCTTCACTCTCATAGAATATTGAGAAGCTCTTTAGTCTTTAGTGCATGTCAAAGAAGAAATCATGTCCCGTGAGCTTTTTCAACTCAAGTAGTTATTTAAATCTTTAGTCTTCACTTTAATAAAATAAAATAAAATGAAATAAAATAAGTTCCTCAACGTAGATAGATATAAAGGCATGTGCATGCATCCTAAAGGAAAAGGAAAAGAGGTACAAGTTGCATCCATGGTTGGCCACCCCTGCACTGCCACAGTTGAATATTATTTGAATTTTCCTGGGGCTTGATATCTGTACTGTACAGAGCCTGTAGTCGTCCTGCTTGAAACTTACAAAAGATGCAGTCCGGCCTCATGGGTCAGTTGTGCGTAATTGGAATCCATTTGCTGTCGACATCAGAGAAAAGGGAGAGAAAACCGACGAGCCGGGGATGGGGTACATCATCCACCCACCAACTGATGGTCGCACTCATGCACTCACTCTCTGACTGGCCAATTGTGGACAATGCTAACAGAATACGTAAAATAATGGCAAAAATGGGGATGTTGACCCTACCAAGGCAGCAGGGAGCAGGAGCAGGAGCAGGGGCAACAGAGGGGAGCAGAGCAGGGCAGAGCAGGACGGACGGACGATTGCTTTGCTGGGAGTGAAGGCAAAGGTGTGAATGATATTCCTGGGTGGCTCAGAAAATGTTTCTTATGGAAGTGACCAGCCACAGGGCCATAACTCCAACCAAGGAGGCCAATGGCGCTCCCACAGAGGGGGGCAAGCGACAGAATCCCTCACGTGGTAGCTCTCTGCACTGCAGCATGGGAGCCGCTGCATCGCGGGTGCAGGCCCCCCCTCCCCTCCCCGGGCTATGAACGGGGAGAGTACATGTTGGCCCGTTGATTTCGAGAATTTCTGTATGGAGTTTCAAGCTTTAGGCTTTTTGCCCGTTACAATTCGTGGAAATCATCCCGGTATCACATGGGTGTCACATACGTCACACACTCTTCTCCGGTTTCGGGCCCGTTCATTTGACCGGACGCGAGGTCCCGCTCCAGAGAGGGAATTACGGCATAACGCCCTCTACAAGTCTCACCTACCGCGTCGGCGGAATACCCTCCGGTGGGGGGCTCCTGATATACATGTAATATGGGTATCAATGAAGATCACCAGATGATCATGTGAAGTAAAAGAGTTAAACTAGATGACCTTTGAAAACTTCATAGACACCACCCGTGTGTGGCCCACCCTCGCCTCGCCTTGCCTCTACGGGCGGAACCGTGAGGGACCTACACCTCACTGCCCTCCCAGGCCTTCTGCCCGCCTTTCGTCGCGCTCTATCGCCTTGACGGTGACAGCTAAGGACTTGCCCTTCGTCGCTCCGCTCCCAGCCTTTTGACATTTGCTTTCCCGAATCCTTGTGCGCACGGCAGCTCCCAGTCAGAGCTCGGTTGGGCCTTCCCATTTCTCTGGGCTCCTCCCCTCTAGCTTTCTGCACTTCTCCGCCCTTCTCCATTCAGGTCCTCTTTTTTCTCAAACAAGATATTTCCGCCTAAAAATAACTTTACATCAGCTGGGCCATAACATGGTTTGTGTAATTGAACAAAGTAAAGTCGAACCCACCCTTTGTTTAGTCCTGGTGGCTTTAGCAGCAAGTGGAACTTGTGACCTGAAGTGTGTATGTAGAGCACGCTCATTCATTAGTATTGGTGCTCGCATGCTACTGTATGCTCTTGCATCTGAAGTACAGTCGTCTCAAGAGGAGTTACACATTAGTAACTACGATTCGTTTCTTTGGAGTCTTGTATTTTAGGATTTATCAACGGTTTTAAAGTTCATGCAAACTACTACCACTACTTCAGACGTTAACAATTCTTTCGGCTTTAAGCCCTTTCAATACCATCTGTGTGATGGGTGAAAGCGTTCTACATAAAATAACAAGTAAAACCCTGGCGCGGAAGATCGGCAAAGGATGGAGATAGTTCCGAGGATGTTGAGCAACGTGCATTGAAAGATGCTGAACGACATCCGCCCATGTGCACAACTTCGAATGCAAGCAGAGCTTGGCAAAATGGACCTCAACTATGTCAAAGTCATTCCATTGATACGAAGTGAAT
The DNA here is from genome assembly GCA_037043015.1 of Bryum argenteum. NCBI lineage: Eukaryota > Viridiplantae > Streptophyta > Bryopsida > Bryales > Bryaceae > Bryum > Bryum argenteum. The sequence continues at coordinate 28,835,148 of CM073322.1, forward strand.
CCCATCGGAACCCTAATCCCAGTCTTCCATCAATCTGATGCTACTGGAAGGAAGAAAATATATGTGAAGCACATCGCGGTTGAAACCTGAGACAGTAAACTTCACTATCTTAAGGCATGAGGTAATAAATTGTTATAAATTTTCATAGCTTTCCAATAGGCTATCACTCGAGAGACCTAACAAGTAACTTACATAGTCCTCAAGGATCTCCGGTATGCATTCAGAATCCAATTGTGGACAGATCAAAGTTTAATACTTTACAAGTTTTTTTAAGAAATTTCTTTGCTGTAGTGTTCGGGTTGTTTTACCCTATGGACCATGAAGATTGACCACGGCCTTCTAAAATCTATGATTGGAGAGTAAAGTGCTCTTGGTCCCATTTGGCTTTACACTACTCTAGGAAAAAGGAGAATGACCACTAACTTTGAGGTTCCCAAAGTATGCTAACTTTTTCATAGTGGATAATGTTTGCATGGTCTCCTTGAATATAGCAAGTGCCTCTGACTCAACTACAATCAAGTAGACCATGAGGCTCAAAAATCGTTCATTGGCTAGTATTCACTTATTTAAAAAGAGAGGAGGAAATAGGGGAGGGTAAAAGAGAGAATGATGAGGATTTATATTAGAAAATTAAGCTTAAACCTGTTCCAGTTTAAATCCTCCTCACATTAAAAGTTTGACCAAGCCACTCAAAATTCTATTTTGTAATTTAACATGGTAACGATTCTTGGCCAAGAGCCATGACTGTGATAATGATCTTCTTGGTCATGGCTCTTGGTCCACAGTGTAAGGGGACTGCTTAGAGGATCAAACATATGTTCACAATGATCTATAGTTGATTTGCCATTGTACTTATCAATGACTCAAGGCGGGAACATCTTGCTTGAGAAATGAGAGGGCGTGAGCGGGGAAGGCCGGAAAAGTGGAGAAGGAGCGCGGAGAAATGGGAAGGCTTGAGCGAACTCGCGTCGGGACGAGCTGCCGTGGGAGCGTATGGGAACGGGATAGCGAACGTCGAAAGAGGCTGGGAGCGGAGCGGCGAACGGCATGTCCCTAGCCGTCGTCGTCGTCCCTGGGCGACGGAGCGCATCGAAGGGCGGGCAGTGGGGCGCTGGTCCCTCACTGTCCCGCCCCGCCCTTACAGGCGAGGGTGACCCACCCAGACCCGCGCCCGAACCGCCCGGGTAGGGTCCCGCCCCCTCCTCTCCCTTCCCCTCCCCGCTACCCGCAGTACTAATCAGCGGCGACACCGCACCGGGAGTCAGTCGTACTAGTCACGTAGAATTGCCTGTTCATCAATCGAAGGAAAGGCCTGAGACACTTCGATCTGCTGTCTTCTTGACAGCAAGTGCTACTTGCTTCCTGCAATTCTTGCTCGCTAGCTCGCTCGCTCAATCCCAAGTGCAATTGAAACGGTAACGGTAGAGTGCGTACTTGCTAGACTAGCTCACTCGCTCTAGCTCTGCCACTGTTGCAAGCAACAGCCAGCCAGCCAGCCAGTCCTGCAGGGGAGGAATCATCGAATTGGCTAGACGGTGCGGAGGACTAAATGAGAGGGGCAGTGACCAAGGCTTGGGAGCATCCACTGGGTGGGCACTTTTTGAGATTGCGAGCGGGGACGAGGAGTTGAGTGATTTGGGTAGCGGCAGTGGCGGTGGGTGGTTGCTGCATCTGGGTCGGGGATAAATATAGACCAGAAGTATGGCGTTCTTAGCGTCAGCGCCAGATCAAGGAGGGTCGACGGTGTACGGCGGAGGGCTGCAACTGTCACGCTCAATGAGTATCCCGGCGTCGTACCGAAGCACGGCGATGTCGCTCACCACAGACTCCATGAGCTTGGAGAAGCTGATGGTGGGTACGACGGGGACGGGGGCGGGGGCGTTCAGCTCGCGGTCGGCTACCACGAGCCCCACGGGCAGTTATTGGGGGCAGGACATGGTGCAGATGTTGACGGGGGGCGGGGAGCAGCAGCAGCTGCTGGGATCCGGGATGGTGAGTAGTGACTGGCAACAGCTGATGGACACAAAACCCAGTCCGAGTTACAAGTATCTGCCGCCCGTGGCGATGGCGCCGGCCTCCTCGACGCGAGGCGCGCTCATGGAGAATTCTAGGATCCGCGATATGATGGCGGGGCGGAAGGCAGGCGGGTGGGGTGCGGTGGACGGGGGCATTACCGTCGACCCCAGCAAGGGCGGCTTGGCATTGCAACCTGCGGTTGGGCTGGCGACGTCGCATTGCTTGGCGCAGTTCACGTCGGATCCCGCCTTCGCGGAGCGGGCGGCCAAATTTTCTAGTTTTGGGAATAATGGGCGGTACCCCCAAATCGCGCTGCCATTGCCCGTGACCAGCGACGCCGCGGGGAAGTCACGCTCTCGATCTGCGGAGAGTGGCGGTAGGTTGTCCAGGACATCTTCCAGTAGTCAGAATATCAATAACAATAACAATTCAGGTTCCAAGAAATTCGAAATGGAGGAGACGGCGACGAAAGGCGCGCTGGGGGTGGCCTCGGCGACCGCCGCTGCCGCTGCTGCTGCAGCAGCGGCGGAGAGGTCGTGCGACATGGACGTGGACGGTGGTCCAGTGAGAAAAACAACGTTGATCGATGACAAGAGCCCGCCCGGCGCTGCGCGTGTGCAACCCGAGTTGGAAGCCATTGAGGGAGCAAGTTTGGCCGGTGCCATGGATACCACTGTGGTCCATGAGCTGGCCGAAGCACCAGCAGCACGGGAACCTACCAATTCCTGTTCTGCTGAACAACAAGCTGCAAGCGTTCAGCGAGGGGGACAGGGATCTATCTCCCCTGCCGCGTCGCCTGCGCGGTCACCTTCCGGTAGCGACGACAGCGAGCGCCGCAAGCGGAAGAATTCCTCCGACTGCAAGTCCGAAATCAACCCAAAGGTACAGCAACAGTCTCATCCCTCCCACCTCCACCCAAAACTCAAATTGGTAATCGCAACTTCCTGGTTAAGATTTGCTTTGTTCTGAATACTTGAGGAATGCCTGCAGGCGGTTGACGTGGTGGACTCTATATCGAAGCGGTGGAGGGGAGAGAAGGGTGAGAAAGACGATGCTAAGGCCAAGGCGGAGCGCAGCTGCAGTGACAACTCCGGCGACTCTGGTAGCCCCCGTGCCCACAAGGAGAGCACTGGCAGTCACAAGAACCACAAGGACCTGTCGAAGCAGGACTACATCCACGTGAGGGCTCGTCGTGGTCAAGCCACGGATAGCCATAGCCTGGCTGAAAGGGTAAGTTTGATGTCATCGTCCACACTGAGTGAGCCTGTTTCAATTTCACTTGTTAACACTCACCTTCGTGTTCAGGTGCGGAGGGAGAAGATCAGTGAGCGCATGAAGTACTTGCAGGATCTAGTGCCGGGGTGCAGCAAAGTGACGGGCAAAGCCGTGATGCTGGACGAAATCATCAACTACGTGCAATCCCTGCAACGGCAAGTAGAGAGTTTGTCCATGAAGCTGGCGTCGGTGAATCCGGGCCCTTCTGCAGCTCGCCTCGATTATAGCTTCGAGAGCGCCCTCAACAAGGACTTGATGCAGTCCCAGCGCATGTCTGGCTCTTCTTCGCTTGTGGAGTCCACCGCCACGTTCAACATGCTGCAACACCAGCAGCAGCAGCAGCAGGGGAATAACAGCATGCAACAATTAAGCGGTGGGCACTGCGGTCTAGACTTTCGTGCCATGGGCGCGAGCTCCTTGGATGGATACCTTCGCCGTTCCAACAGTGTGCCTACCAATGTGCCGCCGGGACTGACCAGTGTCGATACATTCAGTGACGATGTCTCTCAGGTACCACCGCTCACATCCCAATAAATCTTACCATCTTCGTCATTGTGACATAGTTTGAGACCGCAAGAAAAACAAAGTCTATCGTTTGTTCTTTAGCAACCTCTCATAATGCTCTGTTGGTTCGGATGTCTCTGCAGTCTATCGGATGGGATGGTGAGCTGCAAAGCATTGTGAATCCGATGGGTTACGGGCATCAAGGCCGATTCGGATCCTCTATGCTGGAGGGACTTCATTGTAAGGACTCAACCTTGAGTAGTTTGCTTTGCTTTCTTTGCCATGTGTGGTTTTTCTGAGGCTGACGAAACTGGTGCTTGAATGATGACAGCAGCGCAACTGCCAGTGGGGCATATGAAAGTCGAAATGTGAACGATCTGCACCGAGAGGAGGCAACTAGTAATTGAGTTTTTCACTCACCAACTAAGAATCAGGTGGTGGCATAACGAAGTCTGTAGGTGGCGGTGTTCCGAGCACCTACAATCCTCTGTACAAATCTCCAAGGTTATGCCATGTCTACAACGACTGCTGATGACGCTACTACTGAGAAGCTGCTCAGTGAGGAGTCCGAATGCTCTGGCATTTTTTTCACTCGCTGGCATGTGTTCTTTTCCACGTCTGTTGTTTTTTTTATTATCGGGAGAGTGTCCCTTTATTTGTACACTGAAGTCTTTCTACTGGAGAGACACGGATCTAGCCAGTATGTTTCCCGAGCCTTGTTGAGTGTAATATTCCTCATAAAACGGACCTAGTTCTTAGCCTCTTTCCTAGGTAGAGTTGTTGTAGTGGCAGCTTTTCAGAGCAATGTACAGCATCTGAACTACTAGAGTACTACTAATGTCCTCCCTCTTTATTACCCTGTTTCTACTAGATAATGGCTAGATTGATTGTACAGCTCGTTTGTGCTTATAAAGAGTGCACTGCGGTGCAGTCCCTGTTTTTACACCTATTTGGCGCATTCTGGATTGGGAAAACAGGACCGACTGTTACGATCCCGCGATACTGTTACTGAGAAGCTCTTTCAGTAGAAATCCAGCAAGTTCACTCCTCTGTCGGTGTCTCAAGACACAACTCGGCTTATACGTAGTGGAAAACGGATGTTAGGACTATATTGGAATGTCACAGTTGGAGTCAGAGGAGCTTGAGGAAATCAGCAGCAGTTGCTAAAGCACTAGCAGTGAGGGCGGTGCGGACCATCTTGTCTTGACTAACCCTGCCGTCTGAGACGGAGAGCATGACCCCTGTCAATGCTCCTCCAACTGCTGCATTCTTCTGTAGAAATGAACAAACACAGTATATCAATAAACTCCCCTTAGATACAGGGAAAAACAGTGCGGTTTCTCCAAGATATCTCGGAGAGGTTATAGAGCGGTGTCTCCAATATATCTCTTCTTGCACTTTCTTTAATATAATACAAAGAGCTCCTGGTGAATTTACGTTTGTTGCCTCAGTAATAGCAAGTCAGTAACTCGCTTCTACTACATTGGTATGAATTGCTATTATTGCAGTCAGAAATTATTGTTACCCAATCTTGCTTGCCTCGGGCCTTCTCCATCCCGTACTCAAACCCAGCATACATCCCTGCTACCATGCCTGCAGGTTGTAATCCAACGGATTAACTGATCGACAAAGAAAGAGAACACTTGCTCCGGATGACGTACAATAAAGATGAAGATTTTGCCTTACCCCATTGAAGGCCTTCTTTTCCAGCCTTCACAATCTGCATCAAGAAGACATAATTCAGAAACTTATGACATGGACGACCATCTTGAGTTCATGTAGACAGAGTGATGAGCAGTTTGTCTCCTCTAAGGGTACTTTTTCGAAAAGGCTTCATGTGACACTGAACACTCAAGGAGAATTCAGTATGCTCCTCTCGATCTCTAGCAATTCTACCTTCTAACATGTACGCAGTTCCCTGCACGCAGCAAGAGTACAGATATGCAATGGTGGACTTGGGTGATTAACAAATACGAGCACGAGAGAATCTCACTATTTTTTCTATGTCGCGCCTGGCTGTCGGAGCATCTGCACAAATGGTCAAGTACATAAAAAACTCACATGTCAGAATCTTTGGATGATGCCCAACTAGAAATTGTTCCTCCTTTTACTCTCTTTGAATCGGCAAAGTTTCGTCCATGTACAGTACAGCGATATTCATCACAAAACTCGAGAACAGACAAGCAGTTGGTGTAGGTCACTCAGTTACGTAGCTTTTGTACGTATGTTAAAGAAGACACAATTCCAGGATGATGGAAAAGAACGTACGTTCGATAGGCGCGGAATGTATCTGAGAGCTCGATCTATATAGCTCGATACCTTTCCTCATCAAACTGTAGGCTTCTTGCGAAGCCGCATGAGCAGCCCCTACCTGCGTGCATTGCCATGGCCACTTTCAATCAGATGCCCACCTCCATTTTATAGCCCTTCTCACATTCACCAAATGAGGACCTGCTTCACAAGTACAATGTCCGAAAGAAGAAAGTAAGTGTATGTTCTAGAGCGACCAGATGTCCATGCCCCTCAGAAAGAGGAAGAAAATGTATCATGATCGAACAAGAAGTGATCGATGCTCTCGATGCCCTAATCTATCAATGTAAAGCTCGTACCCCGCTGATCTTGAGGACACCATCCAGGGTACAATTGAGCGTCGGATTCCCTGTGTCCATAAGGAAATCCATGGGATTGGATGAAGCTTTGAGCGACAATCTCGGCGTGCTCAGCATTTCGTTTCTACTGTTTCCTGTAGGCTGCTGGTCCTTTTGATCAAACAGAAACGGGATCTGTCAAGAATTCAAATCCACAACACGCATGGGCATCCGCTGTTGGTGGATAAGCAGTGACACAAACTTACTGCAAAAAACAGTCATCGCCTCAATTGGACCCTCCTGTGCTTGACATCCACCTTCACTCGCAAGTTTCTGGCAATTCCAGCGTCATCCCCCAATAACGAGTTTGGATCTCACCAATATCGACGTGGTTTCATCGTCCTAATGCCGATTGACATCCCAAGCAAGCCATTTAACATCGAGAGAGACAGTAGTAAACTCTCAGAAGCGTACCAGTTGCAGCATACCTTTGGTCGCTCCTGGAAGCTGCTATTCTGACGCTCGAGACTGGTTTATACCTCCTCTAATGTCCGCAACTGAGGTGGGTGAGCATGATGATTTCAGTACATTCGACTGCCATAGCAGACCTTGCTGTCATGAGCCAATGCATACCCTTCAATACTGCTCATCGATCGTCGATAACCTTGGTGTGCATGTCGAAAGACTGCTTGTGACAATTACAGCAAACCGATGTTGCGAAAGATTGGAGATGGAATGAGATTGAAATTTTAACTGCCACTCGTTTCGAAAGCCGAGACCTAAGCTGCTCATTCAGTTACTTCAACTTCATTGTATCCGCCAGCAGGCTCATGTGATTTCTACCAGACCAGGGCTATAAAATTAGTGAGTAAGTTATACGCTTGTATGAGAAGGTGTTACGGTGGTCCGGTGATGCCCACATCCATCCAACGGCCGTGAACTTTCCAGGTCAGTAGCACTTTTCGTGTGTTGCGAGCAAACCCAAATGCATGAAATCATCAGCCATCGTGCCATAGTCCGATGGAACTGATTTTGAAGCTGTGTTTGGGGAGATTGTAAGATTGTGAAGCCATGACAGCAGCCATGGCTGTTACAACCTCGTCGTCGTTGTGGGTATGCAGACCGTCCGTCTCGTGCGCAAGCAGTACAGTCAATTACGCGAGCTGCTCGTTTCTGCAGGGTGCACAAACCAAGAAGCTGAAAGTGCAATTGCAAGGCTATGGGGGTCGAGGAAAGGCGATGGTGGCGATGACCATTGCGCCACCGCCATGGCCGCCTGTGAACCCGGACACAGACAAAGAGGAGGGCGATGCGAGCGTGGGCATGGAGGAGGCATTGAAGCAGGAGAAGGTGCAGGAGCAGAAGGAGAAGACCAGCGATGACGTGTTTGTGTGGCGGGATCACTGGTACCCCGTTTCCTTGATCGAGGATTTAGATGTGTCTGTCCCCACCCCGTTTCAGCTGCTGGGCCGCGAGCTTGTGGTGTGGAAGGACTCGCAGGGCGAATGGCGCGTGTTTCTGGATAAGTGCCCTCATCGTTTGGCGCCTCTCTCTGTAAGTGTGCTTTCAGACCTACTCCCTGCAATTTTGGTAGTGACCTAATGTTTGGCCCTCAGCTTGTGCATTTCTTCTATGTCTGTGTATACCAACGAGTCAATTGACCAGAACTTGTCTTCATTAGTTCTGGCGATGTGGATGATGGCCTCATTCTCATAATGTGATGACATGATCTGGTCGTCGTCAGACCGTGAATCCTTCGGAATGGGCGATAATGCGCTCCCCAGGATGTGAAATTTGTGTGTATATTGGTCCATATTGGTCAGATCAACTATTGTTTCTGGGAAAAAGTGGGAGACCTGGAGTTGACTGACTTGGAAGATGGCAGGGGTGGCTGGCTGGGATACTGAACAGAGTGTACAATTGCAGAGAAGAGAAAATTGTTGTCTGTGCTGAAGAAATTATGATTTGGTCATGAGCAGGAAGGGAGGTTGGATGAATCAGGAATGCTGCAGTGCTCTTACCATGGATGGTCCTTCCAAGGAGACGGTAGTTGCGGTGCCATTCCACAGGCAGCCAAAGAGGGACCGGAAGCCAAAGCTCGCTTCTCGCCTCGCGCTTGTGCCGTCTCGTATCCTACTCGTGTTTCGCAAGGACTGCTATTTGTTTGGCCTGATGAGAAAGGATGGGAAAAGGCATCCAAAGCCACGCCACCAATGTACAATCTCCAATCCTTTGCCATGCTTTTATGTGTTACTTAGATTGTCCACGTTGTGAGTATGTTCTCAGGTTGACGATGTGAAGCGGGAAAGCCCGAACTGACTCCCAGTAGTGGATTGCAAGTGTAGATACGTAGTGGTGGTGGTGTGTCTTGGAGTCCCACCGATCTAGCATCTATTTTCTTGCATAGGAAGTTTGATGATTCTCGATTGGCAGGCTTCCTGCAGAGTTTGATGACCCCAGATACTCAACCGTGTCAATTCAACGAGACTTGTTCTATGGGTATGACACTCTGATGGAGAACGTCTCTGATCCGTCGCATATCGACTTTGCCCATCACAAAGTGACCGGGAGAAGGGACCGAGCCAAGCCGTTGCCATTCAAGGTCTTCAAAAGTGGGTCTTGGGGATTTACGGGCGCCAACAACGACACTCCGACCATCACCAGTGGCTTTTATCCACCGTGCTACTTCGAAAACAAGTACGTCATGTCTCATCCATCGACTTAACTAGAAATCGGTCAAACTTTGGCTTTAGAATGTGAACTGAGAGAAGTTGGCATTGCAGGATTGAGCTGCCTGTCAAGCTTCCTATCTTAGGAAACCAGAAGTGGGAGATTCTTATATGCTCGTTCAACATTCCCATGGCTCCTGGCAAAACAAGGTCCATTGTCTGCAGTGCTCGGAATTTCTTCCAATTTTCGATGCCAGGCAATAACTGGTGGCAGGTAAATTAGCGACGATGCTTGTAGTTCTCCAGGTTGGAGATGCTTAGTATTGAGTCGAACAATCCTCCAGTGCACCACTTTGACGGAACCAAACGCGATATCTGATCACAGTTGTGCATGTGCAGCTGACTCCGAGATGGTATGAGCACTGGACATCGAATTTGGTGTATGACGGCGACATGATTGTACTGCAAGGTCAAGAGAAGGGCTTTTTGAATCACAAAGGCGACGTGAATGCTGAGTACACCAAGCTGACTTTTACCCCTACACAGGCGGATCGGTTTGTCCTGGCATTCCGTAGTTGGCTGAAACGGCATGGCAAAGGAGGGCCTGAATGGTTCCCAGAGGCTAAAGTAGGCCTACCTCCGCCCTCCACTGTCCTTTCGAAGCGCGAGGTAGAATTTTCCCTTCCCTACCTTGCCTTTCTAACTTCTCTCTAAGCATCACTGTTGAGGATGAGCACTCAAAATGGACCCCTGGAACGCACGCACGCACGCACCCTATCTATTTTATTCAGGGCAGGAAATCCACATGCTCCTGTATGCACCAAGAGTTTCCATGTGGTTATGAATAATAAAAATGTCCATGATCGTTGCATATGTGAGTACCTGTTTGTGCATGTCTGCTCTCAAGCTGCTTTGCTTTGGATGAATTGCAGATGCTGGACCGGGCGGAGCAGCACACGCTCATATGTTCCTCCTGTCGGCAAGCACAAAAGAATTTCCAGCTATGGCAGAAGATACTTTTGGGAAGTACTGTTGTCTTGGCTGCCGGAGCAGGTGTACCCCCAGATCTCACGCTGCGAGTCATACTGGCCGCTTGCGCTGTGACTAGTGCAGCTGTGGCTTACGCGTTGAAGGAAGGAGAAAAGAACTTCATTTTCAAGGACTACGTGCATTCTGAGATCGACTAACGTGAAATCAATGTAGTTGCCCATCACTGGACGTAGAGAATGAAACAATAGCTTACTACAGACTTGTGCATGACTGTACTGTACACTTGTGTAAAATATGACGCCATAGCTCGTAGGATCCTAGCAGTTGTGAATCATGATTTCTCTTCTCTTGGTTTTGTGAATCGCCTGTATCCTTTGTATTCTTATCGAAAGAAAATGCTTACACTGCCATTGAGCTCCTCGTACTTGATGAAGAGATTCTCTCGCTCAATATACAAGGGTCATTTTGTAGTAACTCAGAAGGAGCCCCAGTTTATGGGGAAATACCAATGGGGTATCCTCCTGAGCGGTGCCCCTATGGTAATTTTCCACAACTAAGTTTCCTATCATAACCAATGAGTTTCGTAGCATAAGCATAACCACTATTGAATGCATTTATTTTTCCTAGCAAAGAAATCAAAAATAATAATAATATATATAACAAAAATAATAATAAAAATAATTCATGTATCCTCAAAATATAATTTCTAAAAAATCCACAAATTTGAGAATAACTCAACACTCGTCCTCAAAAGAATTTTTTTGAAATAAAATCAACTAAGGAAACGTAGGCGTAAAAAACTCCCTCCACTCTCCCACGTAGAAAGTAAACATATACACATTCGATCAACAAGATCAGTACTAACAGGTTATAACTACAAAGAAGGCAGTGGTTATGGACAATAACCATCCTCCCCTTACCCAATGGGGAGTTGCCCCCACTATGGTGTTTGCTTAAAACATGGCAAGTGCATGAAAAAAATTGTTTTGCGCATTAGACGAAGGAGTGAAACAAATGCCGATGTACAAATCCATCCATTTACGTTAATATAGCAAAATAGATTCATATTGTTCACTAAAGTCCAACATATAAAGTACATCATATTGATTATATCTCAAATTATAAAAACTCATATCATGCTTCATCGAAGAAAGAAATTTATACAAAAATTTCAAATTTTATCCTTAGATGACATTCACATGAAGTACAATCTTTGTCAACAAGACAACAATTGTATACAGTACATAACTAAGATGTGACTTTTTAGAATGTACAAGAATAAAATACAATCAAGCATGCTCACGCGGTTTCTTTGGTTTGCACCGCTTTTGCAAAACGCCTTGCTCTCGATTCTTTCAGTGGCTTTTGAATTGCATTCACATGACACTTGTCCATGGCGGTTAGCGTCCCTGCGGACCATTTAATTGACAACGAGACGGATAAGTACACCGGATATGTGGCAGAGTGCATTGTATGGACTGAACCCTACACTTTTCACACTTCTGCTACTGCTCATATTCAACTCACCGACATGCGTGAACCGCAATCAATGCAGGCCCCCGAACTCTCAACAAGTTGCTTTCTACATGCAGCTTCACGTGCTTTCGATTTGCTCATCACGAGAAGATCCTCTCTGTCAGGTTTTGTAAGCATCCTCATGTGATATACTTCATATATCTCAGGACTGCAAATGAGGATAAAGACCAACTCCAGTCTAAGTACTACCGTCCCCAACAGCATTTTGTGCCGCTCGACATGGTGTGAAAGTGGGAACGGAACGATTTATAGAGTGCTGGCAACCAGTGTGCATTAGATAAGAGAAGATCATGAACCCCAACGCTTGATTCCTGCATCAAGAACGAACTCCTTATCCAATTATTCACAATTCCATCAACATCACGTTTAATGTACAACTCGAGAAAGTTTGATCTTTCTCGAACCTCAAATCAAACCTCTTCCTCTTGTACAAGCTCAACATCCTCCGACTCCCTAGTCCGTTCACTCCCTAAGAATTCATCAACTGTGGTCAGTTGCTCTGAGTCCACTGTATCACCAGCTCTTTCTGCATCGTCGTCGTCCTCAAATGACTCCGGTTGAGCAGAAGCCCCAACCGCATTCTTCTTGCTGATATCTTGCTCCCGTCTGTTCACCTCGGAACCATAATCCTGCATCCTCATGTACTGCATCGGCGGACCGTAGGCATCTGCTCGTAGACTTCTCGGCAATTCTCGTTCTTTCCGAGCTTGCAACTTCGTGTCATCGTCAAAAGTGCCCACTGGAATATAATCCTCGTCATTCACAGATGCCTCGGGGGCTTCGTTATTATCATTCGCTGGCTCCCAGAAATCCTCCGAATCAGAACTGTAGTCTAGCATACTCGATGACGTTTGTACCCGTCTGGGAAACTCCCCATCTCTTTGCCTTTGACCTAACCTTCTCAGAGCCTGCAGCTTTGGATCGTCCTCAAACTCGTTCGGAACTTCCTCGTAATCTAGCTCCGCCACTCGCCATCTCCTTGCAGATTGCGGTTCAGTACCCAAACTAGTAGCCGGTATCATGTCCACTGAATCTGGTAACCTGCCCTTCACAGCTTGTGTATCTCGACTCTGCAAGTTGCAAATTGCACATAATCGATCAACCAAAACTCTTGTAGGGTTTATGAGTGTTCAACCAAGTTACGAGTCAATTTGAGTGTACTAAATGAGGCTTTGTATGGGGTCTGAGATTAAGCCAATGGTATGTTTGCTACATGTGGTACAAGAACTGAATGCTGAAATATTACCTTCGAAGCCGAAGAAGAGGGATCCGCCCTCAAGGTCTCGATGAGGCTCTCGAACACAGGCCTCTCAATGCAAGGCTCTTCCGAAAGCCAGAGGTCCATGTCAGGAAGATAGACATCTCGAACTGCCATGAAGCGCGAGAGGCTCTTGATATCTGACAAGATGAGCACCTCCACTGTCTCTCCCACTCGAACCTGCTGGTTCTTCTTACTGGGCACCCCTACCTTCATCTGCAGCACATCATTCCCATTTCAGCATATAGTCCCTCCCAAATTCAAAAAACTCCTCGTATTCAGAAGGTGCAAAAACACCCAAATCCAAAGCAGTCAATAACAAAATCAGATTCTATATCCAGTGACAGACAATGGCGACAAAAACGCTGACAATTGAAGAGGAATTACAGAATCAGAAACTACATTCGATACTGCGATCTGCATGTGAACACATAAAATTATATGAACTTGATCAAATAGTCAACATCATGTGGAATGTGGAGAGAATGAAAGGGCAGGAGCACCTCGAGGGAGGCGGAGCTGCCGTCTCCGATGGCAAGTTGCAAGTAGGGTTTAGCGGGGACTTGAGACTCGAAGATTTCTTGAAAAACGTCATCGCTGCGGGGTTTTGGCTGGGGCTTGACGAGATTGACGGACAGGACGCGGGCTTTCCAAACGCCAGCGTAGGGGTACTGAAGGCGGAGGGAAGAGTTGGCGAAGGCGGTGCTGAACAGGGGATCCCACGCCCAATACAACGACGCGATGGCCGCGGCCGTGGTGTTGAAATTGTAGAACGCCACGGAGCCTGCCAGGGAGATGGCCAAGCGTGCTAACCAGGTGGCCGGCGTGCCCAGCTTCTGCAACCTCTGCGCCCCCGACCCTGACCACGGCAGCACCTCCGCAATCTCGTCCTTCTTCAGCCTCAGAATTCGGGGCTTCACCTTCGCTGTCGAGGCCATTACCACCACAGGGCCCCGGACCCGGAATCTCCCGACTCCTTCAAGCACAAGCTGATTCTCATTCCCCACCCGCAATCCCTGCAGCTGCATCATCGTGCAACTAGGAGCCAGCAATTGCGACTGAAACCCCATTGTTTGATTGATTCTCTATACAATCAGAGAAGCATGCTTTTCGTAATCATAGACAGATTGTACAGATGGTTTGAACCCATTCTACAACCCTAATCAATTGTTTCGCACGTCACATTCATGCTCCTTCAAGTGTGCCATCCACCCACCATAGCCATGATCGTCAAAATCCGGTTCACATTCGATGGACGAAGGACCATACACAAGAAAATCTGTGGTCGACTTTTCGTTACCTAGCTCGAGTCATCTCCGAGCACTTCTCCACAATTTTCCGACAGATCTTTTTCAGACTGTTGGGGTTCAGGAAAATCAGTTCTCTGGTCTCGTCCATGAGATTCCTCAAACAATTTCTCTAACCCTATCTTTTGTCAATTTTGGTTTCTTCAGGTCCTTGACCCCTGGATGCACCAAATGTCAAAATTTAGAGAACAAGATCATCTCATTCAATGTTGGAATTTGTTTAGTTGGATTTTTAATCAAGTCTTGTTTTAAAATTGGTGTTCTTAGTGATAAGTCCAAGACTATATGATTTTATGACATTAATTTTGTATGAGCAGCTCTTGTTTTAGGGTTTTGAGACATGAACATGTTTGTTGTCGTAAGGCATTTATAGTTTTCATGGATTTTACATGAAATATGATCTTAAGATGACACAAGTTTCTACTTGGAAGTGGTTATGCTGATAAAGTCTCAGTACTAGATTTGCAATAATGTTATTTAATGAAACTTCGAAAAAAGATATGGTTCTTGAAGAATTGTATTTCCTTCATTCAATGGCAGATTTCAACTTTATTGGGTTGATTCAATTCAAGTCCAGTTTAATGCATAGCTAAATAGATTCAAGGAAGATAGCCAATGGTATGAAAAAACAACTTATCCTTGATAGAAGTTTTTTTTGATTGGCTGCTAATTTTGTTAAAGATATTTACAATAAAAGCCCACTGTAATTATACATCTTGAGCTGTAAATCTCCATCTAGAATAAGGACTCCAAACCTATTGAGGTTTGCGTTAATTAAGTGTTCATTCAACTTTGAACTAATCTCATCACACCAATGCACCAAGTCATCCACTCATGGTGAACATTCTGCTAGTTCCTATTAACCCTTAAACGCCCATGGGGTCTGAAACGAGCAACCCAAAATTGGATCATAACTACTTTTAGACTTAGGCATGATGAATAGTGCACTTTTTGAACTTGGGCATCATGAATGAACCAATCAATAATGAGCTTGCAACCTCCTACAAGGCTATGTACAACCCCAACCTACCTACCACATTCCTTTCAAAGCACAAAATCACTCGCACAAATTGTGATATAAAATATAAGTGAAAAGTTGAGTACAGTGAGAGCTTCATATAGTGGTACATGGATAACATTAACCTCGTTAAGATCATCATCTAGTTAAGAACGCTGCCCTGTCCCTTTATTACGCAAAGAGGCATTGTTTCGTTATGGTCAATGCTTGGATAAGATCAATGTTTTTGTCTGTTCGAAAACGTTTATCTAATCCAAGCACTACTGTAGCACATTCTATTGGGAAAATGCCCCTCCGGCTTGCTTGGGCGTTTAACCCTTAAATGCCCATGATGTCGAAAAACGGCATTTTGGATGTACATCAGAAACTTTGAAGAGCCATATCTTCTTCATCCGAGGTCCGTTTTGGATGAAATCACTTGGATCACGTTCCAAATCAAGTCTAGTTTGTGTTGTAAAATTTTCAAGCCCATACAATAAAGTATGAATTAATGGAATGCACTTTACTGAAGACAACTCTGTTTTTGGGTTTCCAAGCATGGGGCATGTATTACCATTGCAAGCCAATTATGTGAAATTAAAAATAGTTTTTCATGAATTTTTTTTCATGGTCATGATCTTAAGGTGATTTTTAACAACTTTGTAGTGAGAAGTTTTTTGATCCAAATGATTTTGCTATTGGATTTGCAATGATGTTTTGTCAACAGAAAAAGTGAGAAAATGGATGATATTTGAGGAGCAATATCTCCCTCATCCACCGTTGGATTTCAACTTAATTTTTTGGGATGGCCTTAATTAGAGTCTAGTCTAAGTGGTAGAAACCTTAACAAGATCGAGGATGTTTTGAAGATAAGGCATGAAATTGAATGCAAAGGGTCTAGTTTTGGACTATTTTTCCTTTGTAAAATGTTCGGTAGTTTTTACCATTGCATGGCTTTTATTTGAGCCAAGAATTTTTTTTGATGAATTTTTGTTGGGTAAAGGATAGATAGATAGAAACTCCGGTCCTTTCTAAGGGGCCGGCGTGAATGAAGTGTCCGTTCGTAATGCTAATATCCCGATGGCCACCGGACAAGGGGAAATAAGAAATTGGGTAAAGGACTTATTAAGATGAAGGTGAACATCTTTCTAGTTGGTGATGTTTTCATTGCAATAGGTATATTGGTAGCATTTCCACCTCAAAGTGAAAATGATGAAATATTGCAATATTTTTTTTATATTAATATGTTACGATCTCCCAATCTATTAGGCCTCATGACTCAAATTTTGGTCCACATGATCTTCAATAAGTCTATTACAAGTTTGTACGGTTGAGATCTTAATAGCTTCTCTTGATTTTCATCTATGACGATTTCTATGGAAATGTGCTTTTCTGCTAAAAATAGGCTCGGGCGTTTAGGGGTTAAGGGTTAAGTCATTGGTGCCTTGAAGATACTGGAGATGGTCCTCCCCCGTTTTTTTTTTTTTTTTTTTTTTTTTTACATTCTTATAATAAGGTTTTTGTTTTCTTTTCATTATCTTTTGTGATTGTAAAATATACTCATAGATAATAAAGGCCGCTTTACGCGAGGGGCCAAGCAATTAGTAGGGCCAATTCATTGCAAATTCCTCAATTGTGATTGGTTAATTTCTTGAAATTGGCCCACAAAGGGCTTTACATAGGAAGTCAAGGCCAATTTTCTGACATTATATAATAATGGGTGGGGGACAAGTTATGACATGGCATGCGCTCCAAAAGTTGGGAGATACAAGAATAAATAGAAGGCCAATTCACGGCCTAAAGGCGACTGCTTGATTTCAAAAAATAATCATTATTTCACTAAAATATTTTAATGTAAACATATCAAAAGCATGGAAATCAATTTCAGTAGATGATAATATGAATTGGCCCCATGGACTTGTTTTTTCCTTTTAGACATCGGCCTGAAGGGCATTACACATGAGGGAATTGGCCCCCACTTTATTAGTGGCCCATGGGGATTTGTTGGCCTGGACTCTCCATGTAAAGCATCCCTAAGAATGCCATTCTTTGTCACTCGACAAAAGTTCTTTCTTATTTTCATGCTAAATGTATTATAAGACAAACTGATATTCCTTGTCTTTTACTTCCATGCACAACCCGTGCTTAATTTCACATATAGTATTGCAACATTAACAATGCTGCAATATTCTTAAATATTACACTTCATTATTTAGTGTAGGTTCTTAAGTATTCTTAGATTCCAACTCCTTGCGTTAAAATCTCTCAGCATAAACATCCAAAAATAGGTCAAACAAACACTCAATTCACACCCGCCGCGGAAGCAACTTAAGAACTCTCCTTCTTCTCCTCCTTGCGGTCCCATAAATGGAATTGATGGACCATGCACACATGACACACGAATGGCACAAATTGCGGACGATGGGGACTTCATGCCATGTCTATCAGTAGTCGCACCAGGTGACATTTGCATGCGCCTTTCAATCTCATACTCGTATATACACTGCTCCGAAGCTCCGCTACATGGACCACATACAATGTAACATTTCATTTCTTAACATGCAATTCATAACTCAACCTGAAGCTCACTCCCAATTTGCAATTTGCATCTGACACCAGAATGGAAAAAGTGCTCAAAAACAACAAACAAAATTTGCAAGATCTACCAAGCTATGAGTTAAACTGCACCATTCATTTGAAAGAATCATTCCTAAACTGCAGCAACATTATTGTGCACAGGAATATTTGGCTACCATTGCCCATCCCCTCAGCCTCAGCCTCCATCATCATTTGTATGCTATGTAGAGTCTTCGTTAAAGTAGGATTAGGGTTAGGGTTAGGCAGAAGTTTTTCAAAAGTTCTCGATTTGAGGATTAACCCTTGAAGGTCCTTCTACTCCTCAATGGGCAGCCCAAAATTGGATCTCAGCATCTTTTGGACTTGGGCAACATGAATAGTGCACTTTTTGAACTTGGGCAGCATGAATGAACCAATCAATGATGAGTTTGCAACCTCTTACAAGGTTTTGTGCAATCCCAACCTACCTACCACAGTCCTTTCAAAGCACAAATCACTCATACAAATTGCGATTTGAATTGTAGGATTTCACTTTGTAGATGCATCACAAACACGTGACCAGAATGATATTAAAAAAATAAGTGAAAAATTGAGAATCAAAGGAGCTACAGGCAAGATTCTGTTGGAGAACAGCCCGAGGGGCTGACAGGCGCCTTTAAGGGTTAACTCTGCTTTTCATGAAAGAGGTGAGTGCAAAAAGTGCAAACCATCTACCAATTGCTTAGATGTATCATGCAACGTTCCTATACCATTGTTGGTATGTCCTGTGGGCATATCACCAAGGGTAGGTCGAACTGTCACTAAATTCACGCCAACCTACAGGGTCTGCTGTTTTTCTTTCTTTCTTTATCATGCAACATAAAACGTTAAAGTATGTCATTAATTTTATAATATGAATATCACCATGTTTGATTCCTAAATGTCCCCCATGTCAGAAAACGACATTTTGGATAAGAGGTACGAACTTTGAACAACCATAACTTCTTCATCTAATGTGTCTTTTTCTTTCCCTGAATCCACTTGGGTTGGGCCTTTTTTCACTGGTGAGAATTGTAAACCCAAACAGCGAGGTATGAATTAATGGCATGCAATTAGTGAAGGCGAGTTTTTGTTTTTGGGTTTTCAAACAAGGGGCATGTTATATACCATTAACAACCAATTATGTGAAATCAAATAATAGTTTGGGTTTATAACAAGACTCCTACTCATATTCACTAATGATCCAAGTAGAAACTTTTACATGTTTTACAAGGGCATGATTCAAAATAATTTACAAGAGCATACGTGAAAGTTTTTAGTAATTTTTTTCAGAATTTTCTTTCAAAATTTGTCCAATGTTGAGATTTAGGAATTTTTGAAAAATCTAGTTACCAAAATTCCCAAACTTGAACATGCACCTACCCACAATTCATTTTTTCTTGAATCATATACATATATATGTACATATATATATAAAGCATAATGAGTTCATAAAATTTTGCATGAGAATACTCAACTTAGTTATCTTCATAGAGAAAAGAATGAGCAAATTGTGGGGGAGTAACGATCTTTCATTCCCCCTTTGCACCATGAATACAATGTATCTCAAGTAATGCCCAAAATAAACTTTTACGCAAACTTTGAATGTTATAATCTTGCAAATGATAAACATCCAACGGTCAATTTGTAAAATGATGATTATAAATAGTTGTAAGTACAAGATCTTACTGAAAGTCTAAAAAAGTACCAAAAAATTTGGTCCACGCCCCCCACAAAGTCATCTAAGATTTTAAGCTCCCAAAAACAAGGATTTTCAAGAATTAAAAAAAATATCATCCTAAATGACACATGGAAGATGACATGGCAGATTACTCTCCTTCCAGTGGGGATGGATTGCCAATATTTCCAGTGAAACCTTAATCCCTAAAGTTGAAATCGACTACATTGTGTTTGATTTGTTAGGTTGTTTTTCGTGAAAATTGAAACTTTGTTTGATGCATCTCAAGATTCTTCCGGTGAAAATTTGACAAGAAGTGGTGGGCAGACTAATTAGACAGTTATAAACAATCCTATGATTGGATTTCTCAAAATAAAATGCAAAAGTGTTACCTTGACGGATTTCAGATATGACCGTATGGGAGGTCACTGTAGAGCTTCTCGCTTTCTCCTTTCAGGAGTAACCTACTTTTCAGGTATGTTTTTGTTTTTTTCATTTGACAAGATTGTTGAAGTCACTTCTACTCCTAAAGAAGGAACAAAAGTAGAGCTTAAGTTAACATTTTACATACAGAAGGACTTTTTTGTTCACAAGATAGGCATGGAATAGTGAAACATTCCCCATGTTCACAAAAAGCAAAAACTTTTGAACCGGCACAAGAATGCTTGCTTAAATTCATACCATCTTTAGATAAGGAAAGGACTTTTACCACAAGAAACTAAACTAGATCTTGGAATTCAACTCAACATTACTTCATTAGAAAATATATTGGATGAAAAAGATATGACTCTACCAAATTTTGCTTTGTCATTGAAAATGATCACATTCAACATCTCGTGTGTTTGAGGGTTAAGCCAAAATCTCTGTCCCATTACTCAATGTCAAATGAGAATGTATGTTGGCGCAACTCCGGTCACAACTTGAAGTTTAAAAACCACTACACACTAGTTGTTAATGAATGTTACAAACGTTGATTGCGGACTGTAACACTAAAAGTCACATGTCATCATAGTGTTACATCACTAATTGTCGAACCATAACAAGAAGTGTGAGAGCATGCACATTTTCTTGCAAGTGAAAGAGTTTACTAGAAATGGTGCAACTGGTGACTTGAAGAAAACTTGATTGCAATGTCAGCCCAAAGTAAACACTACTATTAAGAAAGCTGGAAAAAAGTGTTATTTACCAAAAATTACCCATTACACTAATCTCCACATAACAATAATTAACAGTTATTGTGTAGTATCTCCGCTCAACAAAAACATGATACTTGTCAAATCATTGTTGTTGTGGATTTTTTGGTTCAATGAATCATATGACATCAAGACTTTCTACATCCATATTGCATGGATTAAGATTGTTGAATTGAAAGGTGGAAAACACTCAAGCAAACCAGATACATTCCCATGCATCGCTAACGTACATGCACAAACACTAGAGATGGGTGCTAACAAGCTCATTCCATTCTCAAGAAAACATGAAGATGACAATACACTCAATACTAAATAGTTGCCCACACTAATTAGTTGGTATTTTCCAGTATATAAAGACTCATTACTCTTCTGGTAACTTTCAGAAATACTTGATATAATCTACTCCTAAACCCCTAAATAGTGTTGCAAGTGCTAATGTTGTATTAGATGTTGTAAGTTCGATAAGTATTTCTCGGTAAGTCAACTTAATCCCTAAACATTCAACCTATTTTTAGCCAAAAAAAAACATGTTTTTGAAAAAGGGTATCATAGATGAAGATGAAGGAAACTTCTTGAGATGGGGAACGTACAATTCGGTAGTGAACTTGTTGCAGGTGGTCTGGACCAAAGCTTGAGTCATGAAGCCTTATAGATTGGGAGATCATAACGTATTAGTACTAGGAACCAATTGCAATAAAATTTAAAAAAAAAAAAAAAAAAAAAAAAAAAAAAAAAAAAAAAAAAAAAAAAACCAACAAGAAAGTTATACGCTCATATAATAGCCTTGCAATTTTGAAACGTGCAATAAAAAATAAAAAAATTACAAAGGGAAAGTTGTTCAAAAGTAGACTCTTTGCATTCAAACCTTTGCCTCGTTGTTGATATGATCAAGGTTTCTACCGCTGTAACTAGGCTCTAAATGGAGTTCATCCCAACAAAAATAAAGATGAAATCTAACGGAGGATGAAGGAGATATAGCTCCTCAAAAATCATCCACGTTCACTTTTTTTTTTTTCATTGTAGAATCATCATTGCAAATCCAATCCCGAAGTCTTTTGGATCAAAAATATTCCTCCAAAATAGTTGTTGGAATTTATCTCATGTTAAAAAGAATTCATGAAGAAATATTTTTAATTCTACATATTTGGTTTGCAACGGTAAAACATGCCTTATGTTTAAAAGTTGAAAACCAAAAGCCGCCCTTACTAAAATGCATGCCATTAATTCATACTTCGTTGTAAAGGTGTGCAACTTTTATCACAAAAACTAGACTTGATGTAGGACCTGATCCAAGTGATTCTCTCCAAATTGAAGTCAAAATGAAAAAAATATATGGCTCTTCAAATTTTCTACCCTTCATCCAAAATGAAGAAAAACAACATTCCGGATGTCTAGGGGTTAATTCTTTATACAACCTAATTCCCCTCATGAGTGTAAATGACATTTGCGGAACATGTTGAATTTAACTTTCTTGCATCTAATAGGAGTAAAAGTTCTCAGGCACCACAAGCCTTGGCTTGGTGGTTAGGGCTTATGCCCCCAATGAGGAGGTCGTGGGTTCTATTCACCATGCCGGCATGGTGCCGACCACTATAGTCCACCCAACTATTGTGGGGGGTCCTTGGACCTTGTTGTATGGGTACCTCAAAGCCCTTTGGGAGGGGGGGGGGGATACTATGTCAAGTATATTTAAGGCATTAGTAACTAGGCTAGAAACTAGCGTAGTTATAGTGTCCACCCTCGAGAGGGGGAAGTAGTATTGTTCCAACTTCCCCTCTTCCGGTGGCCATCGGGATATTAGCATTACGAACGGACCCTTCATTCACGCCGGCCCCTTAGAAAGGGTCCGGAGTTTCTATCTATCTATCTATCTCTAAAAGTTTCTCATGGGAGAAGGAGCAAAGGTGGTGTAGCATATAAAAGAGAGTGTCAATAATGGCTCAAATTTTAGCATGAGATATTTGTAGAGAAGTTTTAGTGTAAGAAATTTTTGGGCATGGGGAAAGTAAGTGGAAGGGGTAATAAAAGTAGATTCATCATTTTTGGACTTCTCCTCTATCATTTTTGAAGATTGACTTGTAGACGATTCTAAAATTTCAAACCTGTAAATTTTGCTGCAAGGAGTACATGATACAACGCTATCATGTACCTGTAGGTGAAGAACCTAGAGCTCCATTATTGATACCACTCCATTTCAGAGCACTCTCCCTTGCATGGGTAAGTTGAAGGTTTTGCAAGCCAAGCAAGAGGTAGTCTTTTTGACTACGTAGTAAGCTGGCTGACAAGGTGGCAGGGTAAGTTATTTAGTGTGACTTGACCCTGCACTGCCTCTCTTACAAGAAAGGTCAATTGTGTAAGGTCTCAAAATAATGTAAAATATTATTGCCAACATTTACCAAAATCATGTAAAATAATAAAATAATAGGGCAAAGCCACTTTGACGCCATTTATTGGTGCCATACTGCCTGTATCATTGCATGGTCACACTAATTATTTGACATCCCATACTCTCATAAATAATTTGTCTTCTTCACCTTTATTTTCTTTCCACCGACCAATAACATGAGATGATATTGGTGCACTAAAATGTTTGTTTTTTTGGGTCAAATGATGGATTAGGAGCCACTTTTATTTGGGTTTAAAAAGCGTTCAGTTTCAACAAGTAGGATTGTTCGATTTCTTCAACTTGGACCCAAGGGCTTTATACTAGGGCTAAACCCGAACTCCTATTTATCCCATGTGGAGTTTTTTTTTTTTTTTTTTTTTTTGCCAAAACTTTGGGCCCATGCGAGGCAAGTGGGACAAGGTTTTCCCTCAGCCCAAACTTGGATCTTTGGCCCGATCATGCATGTGCGTCCGATCTTGGGCATTGTGCATCTTCGTCAAATTGGAGGGTGAAATCCGGCGAGCCCCATAGCATGTTTAACCCCTAAAGATCCAAGAGGACCAAATCGGGCTTTTGCTATTTTGGGCAGCTTAGATGAATAGGTTAAAAGTAATATTTTTGCCTAAATTTTTTAATGGGTGCTCCCTATCTTTGCAAAGTGTATGTGGTAAAATTTACAAAGCCAAATTCCAATTTTTGAGTCTTCTACAACAATTCTTGGTTTGTGAGCAGAATCAAGGCAGTTTAAATTTAGTATTTTTTAGAGATTTTTTTTTGGAAATATGTTCATGACCAAATCACTACTTAAGTTCCAAAGGGCCCCAAGTCAAAAAGAGTACCAATTTTATAAGGGCAGCCTCCAAAAGTGTCAAAAATAATCTCAACAATGCCCAAAAAAACTTCGTAAACAAACTTTGGATGTTATAATCTCTCAAATGGTAAACATCCAACGGTCAATTTTTATATCAGATACTGAAAATTGGCTTAGGTACAAGATCTTACGGTTGGAAGTTAAGAAAAGAATAGAAAAATTGTTTCGCACCCCTTGAAGTGCATAGAGGTAGAGAATTGGAGTTTTGAGGTTTTAAGCTCCCAAAAACACCCAAGGATCTTTAGGGGTTAAAGCTCGCCATAGTATATTTATTGCATGAATGTTCACAACGCTACACTTAAATAATATGATGTTGATTAGAGTATTAAACTCTATTTAGGAACTTCAACACTAAATATCAGCACGGGAAAAAATGTAGCAACATTATTAGTCAAATTTCAACACCATTGGTCAATTATATTATATTATGAAAAGATGAAGTGTTGCTTTTGTTTATCTTTAGTGTGGGTTTTGTTTGTAATCTACGGTGTGGTCACAAAAGTTTCTACTTTAGACAATTTGATTTTTGAAAGTATGATAATTCAAGTACACTAAAATAAATATATCCTTTCAACAAGGAGCTTTAGGGGGGGGGGGGGATAATTTAATTTTTACAACAAATGAACAAAACTTCAATTTTGAATATTAGAATATCACAATTAGCAGGGTATTGGGGTATATGCACAGGTAGAGGATAGGCACCAGATTCTATAGTTACGTTTCCTAATACACTTTTTAAATCAAAATCCTCACCTTATTTAAAAAATTGGCAATTTTGGGGGAAAAACATGGATTTCAAGCCATTTTACTGCAAGAAATGGATTATTGTCTAGATTCATAAAAATTGTCCAACCATAGTAGTCCAACACACTTTTCAGTAATTGATTTATTGTGCCGAGCATCAAGTGTTAAGTTTAATTGGAATAAATCCTATTTTTTGTAGGTGTAAACAAAACAACGTAGTACATTGTTATCGTTAAAAGTGCAATTAAATATGTAAAAGTGCACATGAATAAAATTCTGTAATTAATGAGACTCCATTGTAAGTATGACAATTATTTGAGTTCCTTGGTTAGAAAAAAGAAGGGATAAAATCTAATAGGTTGTAAGGAGAGTGGCTTGTATTTTGACTCTTTTGAACCTAAAAAATGTTACTACCAATTTGATTAGTGTGGCATGTGCCTCACTCCCTTTGGGCATGTGAAGATTAATGTCTTATAAGGAAGGTGTGGCATGTGCCTCACCCTTAAAGACTAGTGACCTAAAAGAAAGCTATAGGTTGTGCCTCACTCCCAAACCATGCAAAGACTAATGACCTAAAAGGAAGGTGTGGCATGTGCCTCACCCCTAAACCATGCAACGACAAATGACCTCAGAAGAAGGTGTGACATGTGCCTTTACCTCCACCTTTAAACGCATACCTCATACAGTCTTTATCCTTTCTATAATTCATAGTTTTAGAATATGAACTGCTATTTTAAACATTTCACAAAAATTTCAAATCAAACTTAGACTTTTATAAACTTTTGGCCAAGTTACATAAACTTTTGTGTGTTAGTATCCTCTTGGTAAACTCAAAACTTTAATAGTGCAAATAAAACATAGACCAATCACCAAAAGTCACATTTTTAGATATCTCTATCGTACATCACGGATCTAAGCTTTTATGAGAGATTAGAGATGCTGAAAAATACAGAAGTAAAAAGGTGATATTTTAGAGGCAGCATTTATAGTTGCCCGTAGAACAAGAAATGCAAAATGGAATCTACCTAATTCATATACATGAATCTTATTAAGTGTTCTATTCATAGGGTTTTGCAAATGAAACCCTACGACGTGCATAACAATTTCCTCCTCCAGGTCCCCCCAAAATGCCAGAGATTCAGAAGACGCAAAATGTAGCATCTTTACACTTGAAAGAGACCGAAAAGACAGTGGAATTTTTCCTCCATGCTCGACATTCTCCGAGAAATCCAAAACAGACTGCGCCCGACTAGAGAGGCTAGCAAAGCAACAACGAATTCTTTGCTTGATGCAACAATGTAGTGATTTGAAGCGCATTATTCACATATCAGAATTTCGAAAGAGCATCATCTTCAGCAATTGTGACAAAGCGATAAGCGATAGCGGCAATGTTCGAGACAATGTTCACAAAATTTTTTGGTCGTTCATATGTGTCTTGCAATCGATGAGGCGCAAGTAAGAGGCTTCACCTGGCAACCGGCGACCCTCCCAAACTCGCACCCATTGTGAGCAGAGATTGAAGCACGTATTTCCGCCTTGCAGAAACCTCGTGTTTTAAAGAGATGATCAAACCCCAGTTTGAAAGCTAATACAATCTTTGCTCCTTGGTAACAATCTACACCTCTATGGGGGAGAACAAGGGTTAGGGTTTCCACAATTGGCGTGCAGTACAATAGTGAAATATCTCGTCTAACTTCGTAATATGCACGCAAAGGGCCTCCTTTCTCCTTTCCTGCTCACGGATTCTGAAGATATTTTGTTGAATTGTTATTATCTTGCTTCAAACCGGACTGTATTAGAAGGCGTAGTCAACAACTGTCATAGGTTAAGATTTATGGTTGTGAGTTTGAGTTTGAGGCCTAGAGATTCAATGCACATTCACAGTTCATGAAGTGTTCATATTCTCCCCACTATGTGTGTTTGTCAGACGAAATTGTACCAATTATGTAAACATCTGCATGTCTTCTATATTTTTCCTAAAGCTAATTTGGAGCAAGAAGGTGTAGCATGCCTCACCCCTAGTTCAGATTTTGAGAGTTTGGAAGAGCTTGAAGAAGGTGTGGCATGTGCCTCACCCCTAGTTCAATTTTGAGAGTTTGGAAGAGCTTGAAGGAGGTGTGGCATGTGCCTTACCCCTAGTTCAATTTTGAGAGTTTGGAAGAGCTTGAAGAAGGTGTGGCATGTGCCTCACCCCTAGTTTAGATTTAGGAGTTTAGAAGAGCTTGAAGGAGGTGGTGGCATGTATTTCATCCTTATTTAAACTATGGGAGTTTGCAAGAGCTTGACTTGCTAAACCCCTTAGGGACCAAGGTGTCAAAGTTGATATACAAGATAATTCTAGGGAAGCCTTTGGCTCTTTTATATTTGGCAAGATTTATAGGTATATTCAACAAAAACTTCATTCACATCAACCTCGTACAAAGATTTGGAGTATATGCTCTATTGCTTCTAATGTATTAAACTACAAATGTTGGTGTTTTGTTTTATGAACATAATGAGGAGATTGTTGGTTTTTGGGTGAGGCACATGTCTCGCACCTTATTATTGTAATTCAAATCATGCATGGCTTCCAAGATAAGACATGTGGCACACCTCCTTTTAGCATTCCTAAATTTCATAACTTACATCATACGGGTGTGGCATGTGTATCACCTCTTAAGATTTGGCAATTGCTTCACTTTAGTTTAGAATAATATTGTCCCCCCCAAATGTTTAGATTGGAAAGTAATAACAATGTAAAAATTAGTGATTAAAATTAGTGATTAAAATATTCAAAAATAATCCCAAAAGAAAGTGCACATATCAAAAGGCACTTCTAACGAAACCCTTGTACTACATGGACTTGAGGAGAAGATCCTAGGTGAAGTAGGTGCAAGAAGACGAGCATACTTGTTACCTCAGTTTGTAGTTAGTTGAATAACTTCCTCTCTTTTTAGGTGTTTGTATACTTATAACTATACATAATGTATTTGAAAGTATCTGGAAGTTTGCATTATGTTGTATTGTCTCCAAATAGGCAGGATCCTCTAGATATGCATACTAGTGTAAAAATTTAGGTGGGACAATAACTTGTTCAAAGCTGAGGCTCCAAAGCATATGTCGTATGGGACACAACTATGATCCTCATAATGCATGGAGAAGTAGAAATATTTAATCCAATAACATAGACACAAGTCTTACTAAATTTTTCCTGCATCAAATGATGTCTCTCAAGATTTTGGTTTGTGGGATGCTATCTGGATAGCATGGAAGGCAATATGACCATGAGCTCAAAAACTAATCCCAACATTGCTCGTTGAATGCCATAGGCAACCTCTTTTTTACAATTTTTCTTATAAACTATGCCATTAGTGTGCCCCAAAACGTGAAACACAACTCACTATAGAAACTATAGAAACTCGTCCGCTAAAGGCGTCTCCACAATTTAAGATATTTGGTAAAACATTACTCAAACTTTTGCAATACTTCAGAAGATCTATCAGATTACTCGCTCCTATTACATCCACAAGCTTCAAACCAAGGTCAAACAAGCTTCTAAGGCCTTTAATATCCGAAGCTACACCTTGCCTTCTCTAGCGCTTCGATGGCCAAAATGCTTCCAAACAATGAAAAAATTCAATGGTTCTACTAGCTACGCACTCTTAATGAAACTCTATGGATTGTAGAAGGCTATTCCGGTTCTAGTGACTCCAATAAACTATTAGAAAACTTTTGGAGTCCTATATTGTTACAACTTCTACGAAACACACTTACTCAACTCAAAAGAAGGTGGAAAGGTGACCGCATTTAAGGCACCGTCTTTGGATGCAAAATAGATTGAGTGGACCTTTGATTCGAAAAGAATACAAAACCTTGACATGGACGCCAAGGAGTGGGTGTGGCGGTTTATTTGTCGGCTTAAGGCGAAGAACTTTGTTTCAATACACCACCAAGCAAGGCTTCTATTATTCTCCTAAAATCTCAATGGAAGTCTTTCAGATTTGAGCGAGTCTTTATTTCCCCTAGCTACTCCGCCGTACAATGCTCCCTGTTTCATTTGCATTTATGTTCATTTGATACCAAGAAAAGTTAGCCCTTGAATTTGGTTTGTAGTTGCAGGCGACCTCCTAGGAGATGAGTGGCGAATGCCAATTGGTCTCCGGAGCAAATGCACCCTCTATAATGCGTAAGTATTGCAAACATGTCTTAAACATATCTTGTATGCATGTCTAGCAATAGTGCCGGCATTAGTCTAGACGAATCTCATTCTCCTTTTGCAGCTTGTACAAGCCTAGCCCAATTTGTTAAATTGGGTGTCAATTTTGTATGGATATATCGTCACTCTCGACATAGATGCTACAAACAACCAAGAATTAAATTGGAAAGGAGAAACTTCAATGGCAATCAACACTGAAGCTCCGCTATACATAGTCCATTCCGCACAGCTATGAAATATCTAAGGTCAACAATGTCAGCACAATGTGAACTCTAGGTTATTTCTTTGGAGATAGCGCTCTCTCAATTGTAGAAGAACATCGTCCGAGTTAGAATGATGTCATGGCACGAGTTGCAAAATAGAGTAAAAAATGCATGGCAGACAAACAAACATTTGGACTCAAGGCAACATATATTGCAGTGGTTAGGGCATCCTCCCGCCATGGAAACCAGCATTACACCACAACTACCTCTTGGTCAATTACAATCGTGACTTCTCTATGAAATGGATAAATTCTAATACCAACCAAGGCGCCACTTGAGGTGCGCACTCATCCACTCACTTCGACTTCATTCAACCCCACACCGATTGAATCACTTGCACACCCAATTCTCGAAGCAATTGACGCTCCGCAACCTGCTCAACAAGAGATACCATTATAATAAAAATTACAAATAAAAATAAAAAGTAAAAAAACTCTCACGAAAGCCATATGAGACCGAATTCTACAAAACGTTGCTCGGGTTGCAGCAGAAGGAGTTATAGACGATCTTCAATCTCATTCAGACTTTGCCTTTGCGCACCGAAGTAGTCACATAATTTTCCTTCGTTACAAGAACTCCCTTTGACAAAAAAAAATATTGGCCAAATTAACCATGCGTAGTACTTCTATCTCCATTATTTAACCCCTAAAAATCCAGGAAAACCGATTCGGTTTTCTGAGATTTCGGGCAGCTCATTTTAAGCATTTAAATTGATATTTTTGCCTAAGATTTTTATTGGGTGCCCCACATACAGTAATGTGTATGTGGTAAAATTTTCAAAGTCAAATTTTAATTTTATAACCTTCATCTAGAAATTTTAGGTTTCAAGTCCAAAACGGGCAGTTTAAAATAATTTTTTTTAATTTTTTTTTTTTTAGAAATATGTTCATTACCAAATTACTATTCAAATTCCAAAGTGTCCGAAGTCAAAAAGTTTACCAATTCTACAAGGGCAGCCTCCAAAACTTTCAAAAACAATCTTCACAATTTCTAGTAATTTTACAATTTTTTCTTTCAAAAATTGCCAAAATTCGAGATTTTGGATTTTTTCCAAGATTTTTTTTTTCGAAATTCACATTATCATAAATGCACCTTCTCACCGTCGAGATTTTTCCCAAACTAAATATATCATACGTGGTGCTTGTTTTACTATATGGTTGTTTTTAGACCTTCTTTCATAAAATATTTTACATTAAGGTCAAAAAGTGAAATTGGTCTCTAAAATTTTGCATGAGCATAACCAACTTGATTACCTACATGAAAAAAAATGAGGGAAAAATATTTGGAATAACAATCATCAAGTTGCCCTTGGCACCATTTAGACAATGCCTCTCACGCAGTGGCAAAAAAAAAGTGTTGGTCAAACTTTGATTGTTATGATCTCACAAACGAAAAACATCCAACGGTTGAAATTTTGACCAGTCCTTTGTATACAAGTTAGGTACAAGATCTTACGGTTCAAAGTCTAAAACCAGACAAAAAAGTTTCTCCATTTCCCCATCTCCCAACGAAGGTGAAAAATGGCAGTTTTTGGTTCTGGAGGTCGAGGAAACCCCTGGATTTTTAGGGGTTAAATCCACCCAACAACCGAATTCAACTACACTAAATAGGTAGATTAGTGTTAGATACACTAATATACATAAATATGTTGTAAGTTTTTATTGTTGATCAATATGTTTACCCTTTGTATTGGCCAAGATGGGGATCCTTTCATAGTACAGGAATCAATGCTCTTGATAATTTCTTTTCTCAGAAGTAAAAGTTATATTATTTTCAAATCTTGTAAAAATCTAACACTAATCTACCTATTCAGTGTAGTCCAAATGAAACCATGTTGTGTAAGTATACGCATGTCTAGTTTTTCCTAAAACGTCAAGAATAAAAACCAATGCCCTATAAACAATATTGGGTTGCGTGCTACGAGCTCAAACTTCCAAGATTCAAAATTCCAAGAACGCCAAACTCAAGCTGTCCAAAAGTAGCAGTTGCTCATGATACAATACCAAGGCTGAAGGGATTTCCGAGGAACAAGACCTATGTTGACAGAGAATAGTATGATATTGTGTCATGGGCTCCACCTATCAAAACCCCAATGACATACACATGTGTTTTCCACAGCTTGTCTGGTACTTCGTACAACAACACCACACTAATACTCACCCACACTAGCCTAGACTAGACTAGATCAGACTAGACTAGACTAGACTAGACTAGGATCGCCTCTCTCTCTCTCTCTTTTGCTCCGTCGCTCGCTGGCTCACCGCACTTTCCCGAATCTTGGTTTACTTTTGTAACTTTTGCCCGAGAATTGATGTCACACTTTGTGCCTGAGCACCACCCAGTATTCTAGGGGAGCATCTGGACACATTTCCACAATTTGCACATGACTGCACTGGAGTTTGAAAGCACTAGAATGTATCCATTTGTTTCAGTATTTATAGGCGTTCTTTTGTTGCATATGGTGAACTTCGGTGAATCCTGGCCGGTCGTTGTGTGCATGGAAGTTGCTTCGTATCATCTTCTACAGTGGCTACTTCATGTTTTAGCCAGCCATTTGAAACCCTAAAGGCCCGTTCGCACCTGGCCTTAGAGGAGGTCTCAGGAGGGGGTCTTAACTCTATTAAAAAGTGTGTGTTTGCACCTACATTCATTAGTAATTACCAATCCTACATGGATGTCCACATGGCACACTTTAAAGAGTGGGGTATTAGTAAACATTTAGGAGGACAAAAGAGATTTGAGCAATAGTAGGCAATACTTAAGAGAGCACCAATATTGGAAAGATTCTCAAATTTTCCTCACTTAAGAGTAGTCTTATGTATTGTCCCACTTGAGGGGCCATTACGTAATCCCCTCAGAGCATGCCCAATCCACACGGCAAAAGCTCCCTCCATACCCCCTCCTATCTTTGGACTGATCTAAAATGAGAAGTTGAAATTACTATCATTGGAAACGCATGTAAATAAGAGTGAGATATTTCTCAAGCAAAAAAAATTGTGAAAGTGGGATGTTGGTGAAATCCCTCATTGAAAAGATCACATTTTCAAAATGTAGAGGGAGTGCACCAAACCTTGCTTAAAAATGGAAAGATCCTCTCTTATTCCCTCTATATTTCTGCAATTTAGAGGGAGTGTGGGAGGATCTTTCCATTTTTAAGCAAGGTTTGGTGCACTCCCTCTACATTTTGAAAATGTGATCTTTTCAATGAGGGATTTCACCTATGTCCCACTTTCACAAGTTTGTTTTCTTGAGAAATATCTCACATTTATTTACATGCGCTTTTAATGATGGTAATTTCAACTTCTCATTTTAAAGCAGTCCAAAGATAGGAGGGGGTATGGAGGGAGCTTTTGCCGTGTGGATTGGGCATGCTCTCACTATTGATTACACCTTTACGAACCTCATTGATGACACCTTTCCTCAAATGAAGGTATTCCTCCCCAAATTGTGGGGATGTTAAATTTTTATGCACGCTCTTTGCAAAGGCCAGGTGCAAACGGGCCTTAGAGCATCTCCAACGGTGCCACTGGGAAATGGCTCTGCCAGAGCCTCCCTCGGAGCTTGCGGAAAGTGGCAGAGGCCATATTTTTCGAGCCAGTGCCACCACACCCACCGGAGCTCA
This sequence comes from Bryum argenteum, assembly GCA_037043015.1. Taxonomy (NCBI): domain Eukaryota; kingdom Viridiplantae; phylum Streptophyta; class Bryopsida; order Bryales; family Bryaceae; genus Bryum; species Bryum argenteum. The sequence goes on from CM073322.1 coordinate 28,867,835, forward strand.
GACATAAGACAATCCTCCCGACACCATCGCTGACATCGGACGCTCCAGCGGCTTAAACGGCTCCCCTACTAGTGCCATCGTCAACTGCCAGCTGCAAAAGCGAGGAAAATTCGCTTTGACCAGCTATCAAGTGCGGCGTACAGAGCTCTGCATATCTTGAAATTTGGCCATGCCCTGGGCCTCCTTGGCCGAGTCCGAGTTTCACGCTACCGTTGCAGAGTTGACGATGCGATTCATTTTTATGAGTTTGACAGCAGGTTCCCGTTTTCTTGCCTCCCAGAGTCTCCGCTGGAGAAGCTCTTAAGGGCCATTGTTTCCTTCAATGTTGCCTGACATGCTGTAAGTATGTATGTTCATTAGGAACTTAGGGACGCTTTACATGGGGAGTCAAGGCCAACAAATCTCCAAGCCAATTCACTCACATTTTGGGCCCAATTGGTTTCATGGGCCACTTGGAGAACACATTAAACAATTAATAAAGTGGGGGCCAATTTTCCCATGTGTAAAGCCCTTGGGGCCGATTTGTAAAAGGAAAAACAAGCCCATGGGGCCAATTTGTATTATTAGCTACACTCCATGCTTTTGATTTGTTCACATTAAAATATTTTAGTAAAATAATGATTTTGTATTGAAATCAAGCAACGGCCTTTAGGCCATGAATTGGCCTTCCATTCTTGTATCTCCCAACTTTTGGAGAGCGGGCCGTGTCATAACTTGTCCCCCAATTATAATGTCATATAATTTCAGAAAATTGGCCTTAACTCCCCATGTAAAGCCCCTCGGGCCAATTTTCATAATTGAACCAATCACAAGAGAGGATTTGGCCATGAATTGGCCCCATCAATGGCTTGGCCCCTCGTGTAAAGCGGCCCTTACGTGCAGCTTTCCAGATGAAAATGCTTGATTAGAAAACGACATATAATTATACTTTGTGTTGGTTACTTTATCATTTCAGATAAGATGCTTTTATTAGTCAAGAAACATAGTTTTTCACTACTTACTCAAGTAATGAAATTTTATTAGTGTTAATCTCTAAGTATCCTTGAAATTGAAAATGGGTTTTTGCGATTTTGGACAACCCATTTGAAGGGGTTAAATTAAACGTGTTTTTTTCTTTTTTTCTTTTTTTTCTAAGATTTTTGCAGAGTTCTCCTTATACTACAAAGTGTATGTGGTAAAGTTTGTGAAGTTTGTAAGGTTTTAATTTAGAATCTTCATCTAGAAATTTTAGATTTAAAGTCCAAAACTTGCAGTCTAAATTTAGAATTCTTTTGAAAAATAAATAGAGAGATGTTCATAACCAAACTATTTCTCAAGTTCCAAATTGACCCAAGTCAAAAAAAAATTCCGATCTTATGAGGGCACCTTCTAAAAAATCTTAACAATTTTTAGTAATTGTACAATATTTTATTTTATTTTATTTCTAAAAAAATTTGAGATTTAGAAATTTTTCTATATGGTTTTACTCCAAAATTCTCAAACTCATAAAGGCACCTACTCACCGCTCAACATTTCTCGAAAGAAAATTAAAAATGAAAAAATTATATATATATATATATATATATATATATATATGTGTGTGTGTGTGTGTGTGTGTGTGTGTGTAGCACATGTTTTTCTATATCATTGTTTATATAAAAACTTATTCTAGCAAATAAATTGCATGAAGGTCAGAAAGGCAGAATGAGTAAAATTTTGCATGAGCGTAACCAACTTGATTACCCACATAAAATTAAACATGCCCAAAATCTTTGGCATAACAAACTTTAACTGGCCCTTGGCACCATTCACACTATGAGTCCCGTGCAATGGCCAAATAAAGTGTTGCTTCAACCATGAACGTTATGATCCCACAAATGGAGAAGATCCAATGGTTGAAAATTTTATTAGAAGCTCAAAAACAAATAAGATGCAAGATCCTTTGGTTGGACGTCTAAAATATACAAAAATTTGATCCACACACAAGCCTAGGAGTACTCGAGACTTTAAAAATGCAGTTTTGAGAGTTCTTGCTCCCAAAACAATGAGGAAATTTAGGAGTTAACTCCACTATTTAACTCAACAATGCTAATTTTTTGAATTTATCATAAAACTATTTACCAACTATATTTGCATGGATACTTAGTTTTAAAAAATCATGTGTTGTTGTGGTCTTAGTTAATAAAAAATCATCAAGAGTAAATAGTTATTGCATATTCTAATTATATTGTATGGCAACACTATATTTTATTACCAATGACGTGCAAATGCGGTCTCAATATAACATGACACAACCTTGGGTCTTATTTGCCACTTGGTGTCTACTTGTCTCGTATACTCATACCACGTCATTGTAGTTAATAGATACTTTTTTTTTAAACGTTTGTTTTTGTACATGTAAATCAGTTAGTGAAACATGATCTCACAGTTTAGCTTTTTCATCAAAAAATTCCTCACATGCCATTTTTATTCCTCAAATACCTAATTTTGTATTTGAATTTCCCCATACCTTCAAGTAAAAATCAAGTGTTTCTTTAGGTCTCAATATTGCAAAGAAACATCTCTAACTCAGTCGTAAACAATAATTTGAAGAGCCTCATATCAAATTGGTCATATAAGCCCAAAGCGTATTATTTACTTTTTATGCAACCCAAAAAAAAAAAAAAAAAAAAAAAAAAAAAAAAAAAAAAAAAAAACACGTTTTTCTTCAAATTTGAGAATTATGATCTTCACGAGTGGCAAGAAATTTTGATATACATATATACATACAAGTTAGGTACTAGATCATACAGTTACATGTTCAAAAATACATAATCTTAACCTTGCATGAAGAGAGGGTACTCTTCGGACCTATTTGCAATTATGAGGCTAATCAGCTTTAAGGATTAAGGGTATAGAATAGAATAGAATTGATACCTAGTAACTTGTAGGGGTTGAAGGTTAAATGAAAGCCAATGAGTACCCTGCAAAAGGCTGCTGCTGCAAATATAGAGCATATTATGATGATGGCTTATTATCAGGCTGCAGGGGCAGAGCTTTGTTGATAAGCATTGCAGACCAAAACCTTGGAGGTGACCAATTAGAGAGTGTGCTTAGTGCTCCTGTCCTTCCTCCATACTAATATAATATCATGCTAATTGACACCACAAAAAACAAAACAAGGGAAGATTACCCACTTGAGAACCATGGATGGATGGATTTCATTCCTCTCAAAAGTGCCAAAAACTACCCCCTTTTTTTTATGTGAGGTGAATGTTTTCGTATTTTTTTGGTATGTAACTGTAGGATCTAGTACTTAACCCCTAAAACCCGAAATGGGTTTTGGAGGTTCGCGCAGGAGAAAAACTCAGCCAACTTTGACCATTATAATCTAACAAATGAGGAAGAATGAACGGTTCAAATTTGATATGTGAGAAGAATGTCAAGTGAACTTTGAGATCTTACGGTTGAATCTTTTACGTAATGCGTAGATTGAGATTTTTTGATTAATCTAAGGGAAGGTCAAATTTTGTGACTTAGACCGTTTTGCAACAAGGAAATTTAGGGTTTAAGTTTTATGTGTTTATGTATATCAAATTTTATGTATATTCAAATTTCTTACCAAATGTGAGATCTTAGTGCTCAAAGTTGGAGAAAGAGTTTTTCCCCTTGTTGTGGAAAGGGTGACTAGGTTTTTGAAAACCATTTTTGGTAGAAAATTTGATATGAATTCTTGTTCCTAAGTGAGTTAGGAACGTATACATGCAATTTTTTCCCTCGTACAACCTATAAAACTTAAAGAAATGCTTGATTTTTCACTTGAAGGTATATTGAAATTCCGATACAAAGGTTGATTTTCAATAATAAAAAAGGAAAATTGCAAATTGAAAACTTGAACAATGAGATCATTCCTTGACAATCCTTCTACTCATACAGAAAACCATATCTATCAAAAAATAAACATCTCAATTTCTGGTGAACTTTTGAGATTTCAGTATTCTAATTGATTTTAGGCAGATTTTGAGAATAGATGAGCATGTAATGTAGTTGTGGGCAAATTCTCAACATGCTCTAATTATAGTGTTTCAAAACTTCCACCATGAATATCTTCTAAAGCAAGAGGAATTTTGTATCTCGAAAGGCATTATTTTGGAAAGGTACAAAAAAGCTTTACATCTTGCAGACGGTTCCAATATCATGGTTTAAAAACTAAAAACACATAGGCGTGACCAAAGTCAAAATGACCCGTTTTGAGCTTCTTGATACTATAGGGGCTTAAAAATTTCCAAGTGTATTGCCGCCAATTCACACAACCGAAAAAATTCCGTGCAAATGCTTGTAAGCAACAATCATCGACCATGCGAGAATGAGTCAACCCTCGCGTGCTTGTTTAACCCCTAAACGTCTCAAAGTGCCTTTGCAGCCAATAGAATTATATTTGTGATTATGATGTGTCCTTGATACTAGGCTATAGGCGTAACACGTTCATTTTAGATGTCCTTTGCTATAATCTCCGACCACATATGTCTACAATTTGCAATACTTAATTGCTTCTAAGGTTGAATTGTGGAATTGAGAGACCATCAAAATTTCTTTGTGACGGGATCTAATGAAGTGCTTGCATTTTGGAGCTTTCACCGAAAGCCGTTCATTTGATGGGTGCGATATTTTGAGAAAGTAACTCCAATGCCTATAAGGTAGACAATTTTTAAACTGCGCATTTAAGGACTACACTATAGTTGAAAACTTGGAATATGTGAATCAATATTTTTCAATTATAGGTATGAAGAAAGTTTCTATACATTTTTGTAACATTTTTTGAGCACTTATAAAAATAAATAAATAAATTAGAAGTGACACGTACCACATCACCTAAAACTGTTCACATGCTCCATGTGCACATGAGGTACATCCTTCTACATGAATTCTAGAAAGTAGACAAGAATCTAGAGTGGGCAGTTTAAGGAGAAACATGGATTTAGCATTGTTCACCTTAAGTGCTTTTGTACCAAGCCTTAATAGACTGTTTGGAGAATTAGTTCATAGAGCGGAAAATAATAGTGCCACCATCAATTCAACAAATGCTTGATATAGATATTGGTTGGTTGAGTGGGGGTCTTGAATTTGTTTGAAATCTAACCTTGTTGAATTCTTGTTTTTGATCCTCTTTAGGTTCATGAACAAAATTATCACTTTGTTTAGTGTTACTCTAGCCAACTTCTTGAACCTTATTTCTATGAGTATAATTTCAACAAGTGTTTATTGCAAAAAAATAGTAACATATATTTAGAAATGTGATTATTTTTTATCTCAATAGTATCCTAGTATGAAAAACAATTGAAGTAAAAGACTTTATTACTCACCTTGTAACATCAATTTTACCCTAAATTGTACAAAAGAAATTGAACCCCAAAGTAAATCCCTTGCACTATAATGAAGCCATATTTGTAACATATTAGGTTAAGCAAAACAATGTATGGCAAAAACTTGACTTGAATTGAAGGTTGACCCCTAAAGGACCAAAGATGTAAAAAGTGGTTATGGAGTTTGGAGCAACTTAGATGAAGGGGTCAAAAGTAATGTTTGTGCCTAAGATTCTTACTAGGTGCTCCCTATACTACAAGGTGTGTGATTGTGTGAAGGGTAAGGACCGAGTGGAGAGGCGTTACGCAAATGAGGGGCTCACCGAGGCCGGTAGGCCGAGGGTGGACCCCTCATTGCGTAACGCCTCTCCACGAGGTCGTTGCCCGGCGTGAAGACGCAACAACGAAAAAAATAACGCATGAAAAAAAAGAAAAGAAATATAAAAGAATAAGAAAATATTGGAGCGTAAGGCGGCCTCTCGTCGCAAAGCGATCTGTCATGCCGAATAAGGCGCCATTTGCTTCTTTAAGAATTTTGTTTAAGTCTTTACGTGTGTGAGAATTTGCAATAGTAAATTCCAAATAAAGAATCTTTCAACGCAAATTTAGTTTCCAAGCTCAAAAAGGGCAATTCGGGCATGTTTAAATTAAGTCGTTTTTGAGGTTTTTTCTAGAAAATAGTTCATAAGCGGTCACTGCTAGAGTTCTAAAGTTCCTCAAGTCAAAGAGTTTACCACTTTTACAAGGGCAATCTCCAAAATCTACAAGAGCAAGTTTCAAAATGTTGCAAAAAAACTTTTGCATCAACTTTGAACGTTATGATCTCACAAATGGTAATAAAAGATCCAATGGTTGAAATTTAAGATGGTATTGGAAAATGTATTCATTTTAAAGATCTTACGATTGGGAACACGAGAAAAGTAAATTTTTTTGTTGAATCATACCTCAAATTGCACAAAGTGATCAAGAATCACAGTTTTTATTTGAAGGCTTAATATATGCTTGATCCCGTAGGGGGTAACCCATCAAATAATGCTGAAAGTACATGAAGGAGATACAACCCCTAAAAGACCATGTTATTTTTTAAACTTTTTTTTGCCAACATAAAACATCAATGTAAATTTAATATAAACAATATTCAAATTTTAAAATCAATATAATACAACCCTTCTATGCATAATCTAAGCTTTTTGGAACTCATTGCAAAAGTTCACATTTATACATATAATTATGAAAAAAATAAAAGGTTAACATCTTTATTTACAAAAAAAATAAAAAATAGACCTTTCTAAGGACCCATTGACAAGGACTCCAAGATCGTTGTAGAAAAACACTTTTTACAAGGAAACTTTAACCCTTAAACGTCAGACCCAGCCCGAGGGGTTGGGTTTTGTTTTGAGAGAATCTTGTTCATAACTTACACTCCATTATACCAAATGGAATTTTTAGAATTCCAAATTGAGCACCTTAAAGAGATCTATACTTTCTTAGAATAGAGCTCAAGCAAATTAAAAATAGAATAATGCTAAAAATGGAGTTTAAAAGAGATTTTGGGTGTGGTATCAGGAAAGCATATGACGCTTAAGGGTTAACTAGGGAAGATTACAAAAAGATTGCAATTTTACATGATAATTAGTATAATTTCTTATTAGTATCATTGATCATAATATTCTCAAATGAATTTATTATTATTTTTTAAACTTAGTTGGTAAACTGTCATTGCAAAAAAATACCGTATTCTAAGGGAGGTATTCAATACTATACTGTTACATTTTTTAATTGTGTTGGTCTGTATTTGGGAAGTCTCACACCGGATCTAGAACGCCAAGCCTGATCACCTCTGGCAAATGCAGAAAATGGAAACAATTGCTTATGTTGGTAAATTTTATGTGCATTTCCATCAAATCAAGTCAAAAAAGGATAATCACTTTTGTTGTCATTGTTTATGAAATTGACCCCTCAAAGTTGAGAAGAAGAGCATATTTAGGTCGTCGGTCCCATCTATATATTTAGTGTCATGTCATAGGGGAAGCAAGGGAGAGCAAGTGTAGCGTGCGATTGGTCGATGTGAAGGCTTCGTTGTAAGATGGAAGGGTTTTTCCGGGCGAAGGAAGAATGTCCTTGCATGAAAGTGCGCCTCGAGAAACTCTATGGTGTTCGCGACTACTAATGCTCGTTTTTATGACCCAATTTCCGTCAGGCAGCGCACGGCCACCCTCTGGTGCTCTTGCTGTTGCGCGCCCTGCTCTAGCTTTTGTGCGAAAATTTGGAGGCTACTAGTGCTCGAGCTCCTCACAACACAAGCCGACCTACTTCCCTAATCCCTACTCGTAGCCTAACCTAGTGTGGCTTATCACCTACTTGCCCTAATTTAGTTAGATTGTTGAAACTTCAGAAATTTACCAGAAATTGAGAATTTGCTTCTTTTCACATTTTGTTTCCGAACACGTACTAAGGCATAAGAATCTAAAATTGACCACCATATCTCACAAATGAAGAATCAACAATTCAATTTTAATATGCAAGTAAAATGTCAAGTTTAATGAGTTAAATCCTACTGTTGGATCTTCTAAATTATGCTTAGATGGTTTTTTTGGTCCCGAAGTATGGTTTTTTAGAATTTAAGCAATCTTGCTTCAATGATTTTCAGGGGTTAAATTAATCCTTCTTCGATTGCCTTTTTTTAACTCTTTAACGCCAAGGGGTGTTTGGGCAAATCCTATTTTCTTTTGATTTTTTCCTTTGACCTTCTGATGAAATTTAAATACTTCAATTCAGTATCCAACCTTTTGAAACTAAAGTCAAATAATGGCTTCAATTGTTGCAAGAATTTGCACAAACATTCAACGGTTGATGAAAACCATTATAATGTCAAACTCACAAGAATCAAACAGAAGTTTCAAATGTGATGAGAGATCAAACATCTCTTGAATTTTAAAACCTTTATCAAGGGAATTTTAGATTTTAAGTCCAAAAAGGTTCCGGAAACCTTTGAAATTAAATTTATTTAATATATATATATATATATATATATATATATATATGTATATATTCTTTTCAAAATATGCACAACCACATCACTACTTAACCCGTAAAGGAGAGTGGTTTAGAAACTGCCAAACTATCAAAATTGCCCTCTTTTGATGCAAGATGCAATTTTCTAATTTTTGACTCAAGTTGGAGTATGTAACCATAAAATCTAGTAGCTGACTTGTACATTTCTGTGTGCACCAGATCTTAGATCCAAATTCCTCATCATTTGTGACATCATAACATTCAAAGTTTATCAAGTTCATTGTCCCTTGTTGCAACAGGGGTTGACATGTTCCGTGAGCCTCAAATATCAATATTGAGAGAAAATTTGACATGAGTATGTTTGATTTCTTGTTCCTAAGTAAGTTATGTACATGGCTAGCTAATTTTTAACCTCATAGGACTTATAAAACCTAGAGGAAAGCTTGATTTTTGACATGGAGGTATGTTGAAATTCAAATACAAAGGTAGGTCTTTGACAATGAAAAAGACATGTGAATAATTATTCAATCGGGGATGCAAACAACAAAATCATGTCTTGGTATCTGTTCTACATGCCCAAACAACAAAACTTGAAAAAAAATAAAAAAATAAAAAAAATAAAAAATATAAAAATTTTAAAAAAATTCTTAAGTTTTGGTGAATTTTTGAAGTTTCTACTATTTGATTGATTTTGAGCATATAAATGAGCATATACTGGAGTTTGGGCAGATTTCAAATAATGTGTTGAAACTTTGACCTTGGATATCTCCTAAAGTATGAGGAGTTTAGAAGAACAACTTCATATTTTTATAATTAGTAACTGAGGAGAAGACGAGAGTAGAACGTCCATTTTTGGGCTTCACTTGGCAAAGTGACCCAAGTAAAAAAGTTTACCAATTTTACAAGAGAAGCCTCCAATAATTTTGAATACAATATTCACAATTCAAAAACTTTGGATGTTTATGATCTCCCAAATGATAAACATACAACATTCAACATTTTGGAACAGTAGCTAAAAATTGTCTTAGGTACAAGATATTACAGTTGGAAGTTTTAGAAGAAAACAGTAAAAAAATTGTCTGAGCCTTACTTCAATCAATCACCACAAGGTGATACAAAAAATGCAGTTTTGAAATTTGGAGGTCAAGAAACGCCTTGGGCCTTTAGAGCATCCTCAGTTGGCCTGTTTTGGCCCACGCCAACGGTATCTGGCGGGGGCAACATCTCACGGCAGGGGCGAGTGGACACACTTTCCCGCCCTTGACCAAGCGGCTCCCTCCAAACCAGCTCCCGCTCTCGTCACATTGTTTTCCTCTTTGCCGTGAGAAAGAGTTCTCCCGGTAGAGTACTGACAGGGGCCACCATGGCACACGTAGTGGCAGGAAAGACATTGAAATCAGACCCGAGCCCTAATGCTTCGGCACGTGGCAGGGAAAATCCGTTCTCCGGGGAGGGTGGCGGGCGACCCATTGGACCCCGCTCACGGCACTTCTCCCCGCTCCTTCGAGGTCCTCCCTCCAAACGCCCATGCCGGAACCCTTTGGCGGGCCCCGACTGAGGATGCCCTTAGGGGGGTAATTCAAACAAGATAGAATGTATAGGGGGAGGCCCTTTTGAGAGGGGCTCCCGTGATGGGAGGACCCGACAAGGAGGGCCGGGAGGCCCGACGAGGAGGATCCTCCCATCACGGGAGCCCCTCTCAAAAGGACCTCCCCGGGCGTAAAAACCCGCGGGCAGCCCGGATGGTCAGCCTCACAGGGAGCCTCACAGGTATGCCTCACAGGGATCCCTGTGAGGTTATGGGAGGGACCTCACGGGTGTGAGGCTCCCTCAAATTCTATTGCATCCTTGCCCGCGGGTTTTTACGCTAGAAGGATGTTGGAAAACACCGACACGCACTACCAAAAAAATTCCCATCTGTAACAGATGCTCTTTGGTAAAGTGGTCAATGACTGATGCTCTCTTGATCAAATCAAAACACACTAATATCTCTCCAACACTAATTAGTTTATTAGTAACTGTAACACAGAATCCCTGCTTGATTTCTGTACCATCACCCATTATAAACACAAATGGATAAGAACATAGTCCCTGAGAATCATGAAATGTGCACATAAAAAGAGTCTTCCCACAAACTGTTGCTTCAGTACACTAAATACTGTATTTAGTGTGAGACACTGTAATTGCAAACATCACTGGGGAGGGACGTTTTACATGGTGAGTCAAGGCCAACTAATCTCCAAGTCAGTTCACTCACATTTTGTCTGTGCCCTTTTGACTCCTTGGAGAGCACACTAATGTGGGGGCCAATTTTGTCATGTGCAAAGTCCTTGAGACCAATTTGTAAAAAGGAAAAACAAGGCTATGTGGCCAATTCGTATTATTAGCTACATTATATGTTTTTGCTTTGTTCACAGTAAAATATATTTTTGTGAAATGATGAGATCAAGAGACTTCCATTCTTGTGTCTCCCAACTTTTGGAGTGGTCCATGTTGTAACTTGTTCCCCACCTATTACAATATAATTTCAGAAAATTGGTCTTGACTCCCCCTGTAAGGCCCTCATGGCCATTTTCAAGATTTCAACCAATCACTAGAGAGGATTCGGCCATGAATTGACCTCATCAATGGCTTATATATATAAACCTACTCTATTAACACACTAAATGTAAACTCTCACACTAATCATGAAGAATCGATCATTTTTTGACATCATGATCTTTCAAGATATGGATGTATAGTGCCACTATGGAAACAAAACTTGAGATGAAATTTTAGATGGCTAAATTGAAAATTTAGAAATGGAATGAGAATTAGAATTATAGAAAGAAATGCATGGCAAATCCTAAACCTAAACTCATGATCACATGTAGCTTTCAATACTAAACCCTAAACATATGCAATCGCCAAACATTAACACATAGTGTTAGAAAGGTAGTAGGAGTGAGCGCAGGTATCCTCATATAGATAGAAACTCCGGTCCCTTCTAGAATGAAGTGTTTGTTCGTAATGCTAATATCCTGATGGGATAGTAGTTACCGTCCTCGATGAGGAGGAGCGAGGCCCGGACCTGCCCGAGACCTCCAATCTATAGCCGACTTAGACAACCAAGCGGCCTTCTGGGCCAACCAAAGTCACGCAGTTCCCTCTCCTGACTAGTCTTAAGCCTTGCAATCAGTTTTCTTCAATTTTCCCGAAAAGGGCCTTCAATGCTAATATCCTGATGGCCACCGGACAAGGGGAAATTGGAACAAGGTATCCTCACCTTATCATCCAACGTCTACCATAAAAGCTACGTTTGGTTCAATGGAAGTGACTTCTGCTGGAACATTGGGAATTTGTTGTGGGGTCCATGGCATCCCAATCACCCACAAAGGAATCACCCCCATGGAATATTATTATGATACCTTCAAAAGAGCTCATTGTTACCACGAAACCCCAGAAGCATTCCCTCTGTCAATGATTCATTATATTCATTATATTGTTCAACAGATACCCTCACTGCTTATAAGGTTTTTGGGTCCCACTAATTATAGCCTCCACGCTATTTGCATGTCTATAAGGAGTCTATCATTCACAATCTTCTTGCTAGAAAGAAGATCAGCTCCAAACCTATCTTGAAACCGGTGTACCTTGTACATGTGTTTATAGATAGATAGAACCTTCGGTCCCTTTCTAAAGGGCCGACGTGGATGAAGTGTCCGTTCGTAATTCTAATATCTCGATGGCCACCGGACAAGGGGAAATTGGAACAATACTACTTCCCCCTCTCGAGGGTGGACACTATAACTACGCTAGTTTCTAGCCTAGTTACTAATGCCTTGAAGATACTTGACATAGTATCCCCCCCCCAAAGGGCTTTGAGGTACCCATACAACAAGGTCCAAGGACCTCCCACAATAGTTGGGTGGACTATAGTGGTGAGCACCACGCCGGCAGGGGGAATAGAACCCACGACCTCCTCATTGGGGGCTTGAGCCCTAACCACCAAGCCAAGGCTTGTGGTGCCTCACGTGTTTATATTTCTTGTTGTACATTATAACACTATTTTGGCAATTCACAATTATCTAAGCTAAAAAGTTGTTCATCTTCATCTCAAAGACTCTATTGTATCATTAAAATATAATAATATTGGGAGCTTTGCAATGGTGAAATTTGTTCAAAAATTTACAAATGAAAAATACTCCATAACTAGACCCCTTTGTGCCTTATCTTCAATAAATACTTGATTGGGTCAAGGTTTCTACCACTATAATTAGAATTCATTGCGAAAAGTAAAGTCAAAATCTAAGAGTGGTAGACGGAGATATAGCTTCTCAAAATTCATATGTTTTTTCACTTTTTCATCGTAGAAACATCATTGCAAATCCAATACCAAAGTTATCAGGACCAAAAAAAATCCAACTACAAAGTTGTTGGGATGCATTTAAGGATCATGCTTACGTAAAAAAATAATTCATAAAAAACTTTTTCTGATCTCATATAATTGGCTTGCAATGGTTAAACATGCCAAATGTTTGAAAACTCAAAAAGAAAAGCTGCTATCTCTAAATTGCATGCCATTTATTCATACTTAGTTGTATGGCTTTGCAAATTTCATCACACAAACTGGACTTGATTCGTGACTTAGTCCAAGTAATATTGTCCAAAATAGAGTTTGGAAAAAGAAATTATGGCTCTTCAAAGTTTATGCCCTTCATCCAAAATGTTGTTTTTCTTCACTATAGACGTATAGGGGTTGATGCTAGCCTTGAAATAATAAAAAATTGCTCAAACATTTACAAGTGAGAGGGACTCTAAAACTAAACTCCTTGTAATAGAATAAATGCTATATCTGCCCCACATCTTGAAGCAAGGTAAATTAAATACCACAAAAACTAGATTTAAATCAGAATCCACCCTCAACAAACACAGTTGATATCCAACCGTGAAAAAAAGAGATATAGGTCCTCAAGATTAGTGGAATAATTGGCTACTAAACATTATTGCAAATCTAGTACCAAAATTATTGGATCAGAATTCTACCAACTAGATACTTGTTGAAATTCATCTTATGATTATATGCAAAAAACATCCATAAAAAACTACTATGAATAATCCATAACCGGCTTGCAATGGTATAGCATGCCCCAAGGTTTTAAAACCCATTAAAAAAAATTTGCCTTTATAAAATGCATGCCATAGATTCATACGTCATTTGATAGGTTTGTAAAATCTCCCACACACAAAAGACTTGGTCTTAGACCAATCCAAGTGAAATTGTCAAAAACAATGATTGGATGATGAAGTCATGGCTTGTCAAAGTTTGAGCTTTTCATCCAAGATGTTGTTTTTCAACACCAAGCATGTTCCGAGTTTAAACCCTAACTATTCTTGCAGACTAATATGGTCTTTTGCCATTTCGGGCAACCTAGGTTTTTGGGTTAAAATTAATATTTTTGACTAAGATTTTACTAAGTGTTTCATGTACTACAAGGTGTGTGGCAACAGATTGGGAAGTTAATTTCAATTTTAGAGTTTTTGAAGGCAAAGTTTAGTTATCACACTCTAGGGGGGCAGAATTTTTTTTTTTTTTTTTTTAAGATTTTTTTTAATTTAATTTTTTTTTTATTATTTTTTACAGAAATATGTTCCAAACCAAATCACTATTTGAGTTCCAAAAGGCCCTAAGTCAAAAAATCTACTAGTTCTACAAGGGCAGCCTCCAAACTTTATAAGAGCAAGCTTCAAAGTTTTTAGAAATTTCACTAAAAACTTTTGCACAAACTTTGGATGTTACAATCTTGCAAACGATAAACATCCAACGGTGAATTTTTAGACCAATAACTAAAAATAGGCTTAGTTATAAGATCCTACAGTCGGGTTTCTAATAATAGTCTCTCTTTTTTTGCTTAACACTCCTGGGAGTGCATAGAGGTAGAAAATCACAGTTTAGAGGTTTCAGGCTCCAATAACACACAAGGAATTCAGGGGTTGAAGTACATGAGTGACAACATTGCAACAATCATTAGCTTCTTGTTCATTTTAAACCCCTAACTGTCTCCGAAGCACGAAATGGATTTTTGCAAATTTGGCAACCCTAGATGAAGGGTTTAAAAGTAATATTTTTTCCTAAGAATTTGATTGGGTGTTCCATATACTCCAAAAGGTATGTGGTAAAATTTGCAAAAGGCAAATCATAATTTTTGGGTCTTTCCAGGACAATGCTTGGGTTGCAAGCTAAAATGGGGTAGCTTTAAGCAAGTAATAGTTTTGATTTATTCTTTCTTTTAAAAAAGAAAGAAAAGAATGTGTTTATTTCTAAATCATTTCACAAATTCTTAAGTGATTCAAGTCAAAAATTTTACCAATTTTACAAGGGCAACCTCCAAGTAAAATTTTTGAAAACAATATTCACAATACTCAAAAGAGCTTGGGAGACAAACTTTGGAAGTTATGATCTCTTAAATTGTAAACATCCAAAGGTCAGCTTTCAAAGAAATGACTAAAATTAGTTTAGATACAAGATCTTACAATTGGAAGTTAAAAAAGAAAAAAAATTGGTTCACACCCTTGGGAGTGCATAGAAGTAGAAAATCGCAGTTTTGAGGTTTCAAACTCCCAAAAAACACCAAGGAAAGTTAGGGCTGAACAATTTGTAACACCTTCAATCTCTTAATGTGCCAAATGCTGAAAAACAAAAAGTTTGGTTGAGATGGAAAAACTTTGACAAACCATAACTTCTTTATCTTGAGTTTGGTTTGGACAAAACTCAACTTGGGTCAGAAATCAAGTCTATACTATGTGGTAGGTATTTCAAATCCATCCAAGAAAATATGAATTGATGGCATGCATTTTGTTGAAGGTAGCTCTTGTTTTGGGTTCTTAGAGAAGAGGCCCATTTTACCATTGCAAGTCGATTATGTGAAATTCCTTTCAGTTTTTCATGATTTCTTTTACACAAGTTTGAACCTCATAAAACTCAACAACTTTATAATTTAAAGATTTTTTATATTCATATTTTGAATTTAGCATTTGCAATGAGGTTCCTATATTGAAAAAGCTACAAATTCACATGGTGTTTGATAAGCTATCTCTCCTTCATTCACCATAGGATCTCAACTTTGTTTGTTTGCTACATTTCCAATCTGAATTCACGTTTTGTAATAAAAACCTTAATTCCATCCATGATGTCAAGAAGTTATGGCATTCATTTTCCTTCGAAAGGTCTAGTTTTATAGTTTCAAGGAGGTGGTTTCAAGACTCTCAAAAGTTTAGCACAAGAAAACACTAAAAAGTTAAGCACAATCAAGAATCTCTTGAAGATGTAGCAGCAATCCTTCCTCCATATTCAACACACGAACGTGCACCATAGTCCACCCAACTATGGTGCGGGGGTCCTTGGACCTTGTTGTATGGGTACCTCAAAGCCCTTTGGGAGGAGAATATGTCAAGTATCTTCAAGGCACTAATAACTAGGCTAGAAACTAGCGTAGTTAGCGTATCCACCCTCGAGAGGGGGAAGTAGTATTGTTACAATTTCCCCTTGTCTGATGGCCATTGGATCATTAGCATTACGAACATACATTCCGGCCCCTTAGAAAGGGACTGGAGTTTCTATCTATCTATCTATCACGAAAGCAAAAAAAAAAAAAAAAAATGGTAATTTTTTTGTAATGGTGCTTCAAGGGGTCAATCAAGAGTTGACAAACATTCAAGTTTTTCAAACTTGGAGTTCCCAACTCCAAAGGTGCCAACCCCTATAGGACTTTCCGGCCAAGTTCAGTGAGGAGGTCAAAAAGAGAGAATGAGTTTCATTGATGCTCCATCAATCACACAAAAAGAGCCCCGTTGGTTGGTTTTGGATGAGCACAAAGTACGTAAATAAAAGCAATCAGTAATCAAATTCACCACCATTTTGAAGGTGAACTTGGCGCTACTCCCTCTTTCCCATTATAATTGTCCAGTAGGTTCTCTCAAATCTATCTCAGGAGGTAGATTTGAAAGAACTTACAATGGGACAGAGGGAGTACTTTTTTGTCCACAGTTGGAACTTGCTTATCGTGGTTCCCTAATTTTATCCATATTGGGTTATTGCATCTGAAAATAATGTTGCACTTTTTCCTTACAAAAATGCCCCCAACTCAACCTTTTTCCCTGGTGCAGCAGCCCTTTCAACCCCCACCCTTGGACCCTCCACTCCACTCCACTCCAGGTACACACTTGATGTTATCACCACCAGGCTGTACTCCAGTGTATAGCACCGCAAAAGTACTGCTATCATTTTGAAATTAATGTCACAAATACCACATCGCCCTTGGGAGAAGATTTTTTTGTACCCAACATTGTCATAGCTTAAGTATGTTTAGATAGTTCTCCAGTATATACCCCACATCTTCATGTTTGACCTTTGAAATTAGAAAACAATTGTGGGGATCTGTAGTACTCGCCTTTCTAACTTTGGACATATGAATGTTTAGAATATTTACAACACCATACATTGCTAGATGAAGTTAAACAAAGGTGTATCTGTTGTTAGAGAGTCATCGTCCTTACCCCCTAAAGGTCTGAGCGTGCCGTGGCGACTAGTAGAATACGGTGTATTTTGGTTGTATTTGGAGTGAATGCACACCTTTAATGGGTTTGAGTTCAAAGAAGAAGTTGACATTTGAATTAATGCAGTTCTAGTGAGCTATTACGATTCCAGTTTAGAGTTTCTTGTTGGTAGCAAATCCTAATTATACGACAGCGTACATACTATCCCCAAGGGACTTTTAAGGGTTAAACCGTAAAGATATTGATGTCCATTGTGGTCATTTCGCTTAAAAAAAATAAAAAATAAAAATAAATTATTTTGTTGTTTTAGCAAAAACTGAAAATTTGACTTAAGATTGTATGGTGAAATTTGATAAAAATTGGTGGGTAAAGTAATTAAGGTAAAGGGACCCATTCCCGACCGGGGACCCATAACCAATCAAGCCCAATTCCTAGATTTTGAAAGAACAGATGTACCTCATTTGTATATTTGAGCATGTGATCGACTTTAGGTTCCAAGCAACTTTTCACTTTAAACAATTATAACTATTTGAATAATGCAAATAAAATCACGAAACTTTTTGCATTCAACAAGAACCTTATGTTTGCACACATGAAAAATTCTAAAAAAATATATATACCTTAATATCATATGCTGAAATCCTTAAGTGGTCGGTTATAGGTGCCTCTACCTTAGACAATTATAAACGGTAGGATTTTCTGAAATTGAACCACGAAAAATAAAAATTGTACACGGATTTCAAATATGGCATTCTTGGAGTTCATTGGAGAGTTTCTTGGGGTTAAAGTGATTAAGGGCCGCTTTACACGAGGGGCTCAACCATTGATGGGGCCATGAATTCTCTCTTGTGAGTGGTCAAATTTCTTGAAATTGGCCCGAAGAGCTTCACATGGGGTGTCAAGGCCAATATCATGAAGTTATAATATACAAAAGTATTATTTCATTAAAATACGTTAATGTGAACAACATGAAATGTAGCTAACGATACAAATTGGCCCCATGGCGGTGTTGTTTTTCCTTCTACAAATCGGCCGCAAGGGCTTTACACGTGGGGGAATTGGCCCCCACTGTATTAACTGTTTAATGTGTTCTCCATGAAGCCAATTGGGCTGAAAATGTGATTGAAGTGGCTTGGAGATTTGTTGGTCTTGACTCCCCATGTAAAACAGCGTCCCTAAGAGTAAAACAAAACAAAAGAGAACTTGCTCCCCTTGTTTCAGTTCCTAAATATGAGTTCAATTTCTACCAAGGCAAATAACCTCCTGTTTAGGAAAAGAAACATCATGTCACAGGCAGCTAGAGTACAATTCCGCTAAAAGCGAATCAGCCAAACAGTATATGCCCAGCAGCTTCTCACTACTACAAAGCCTTCGTATTGACAGGTACATATTGACAGGTATGACAGTTCCTTGTATACACAAAAGGTATTACTTAACTTGACTAGTCTAGCTTTTCATTGGAAGCATTTCAGCATATATATACCATTTTATTGATTTGGTTGGTCAACAATTGCTGCACTTTCAGTGTTTTCCTACATAATTATTTATTTATATATGATCTCAGTAAGTTAGCCATTGACAAATTCAAGCAAGGCACACTCCACATGAGCATCTTGTCTCATTTCACATGCAAAAGCACTATACCCATGCCCACTATGGAAACACATAATATGGATTACAAGAATATGATTGGGTAACCTCAAAGTGTACATTTGATGCAACTCATAAGCTGTACCACTAGGTATTATGCACACAAGTTTAACCTATGGAGTTGAAAATTGCACTAATTAAGTTGAAAAGTGCACTAATCAAGTCCTTTTGATTTACAAAGATCAAAGAGGGTTTTTCACAATAAACCATAGATTGAGTGAACGATCACTGAAGATCCCTACGGTTAAGTTTGATAAAACCTGGCAAGTAGACCAATTGAACGATACCCCAAGGTGAAATTTCTCACATTGAAGTTAAAGATGAAAGGATCATTTACACATTGATTTCAGAAAGGATCATTGTTTTAGGCCTCTGAAATCAGATATTAAGTTCTAAAGACAGCTTTTGAGTCAGTGATCTCATGAAAAGAATGTAAAGAGAAAAGCAACTACAACAAATACTAAGATGGAGAACTTTCTAGAATGCAGCACACAGGATTCTCTGGAAAAGGAACTGTTGAAAATGAGGAAGGAGGTTGGCGAGGTTATTAGGGAGGGAAAGGTTTGAAAGAGGGGTGGTGGGGGTGGGGCAACAACTGAAATGAGAAGGGGCTAACCAACACATGATGCAAAGGGAAGGGAAGGGAAGGGAAGGCAAAGGAAAGGCCCCAGGGTTGGCCCAAGGCGCGACCAAACCGTTAAATATACTGGAATAGCGAATTGAGAATAGAACCCTGTATTAATGCCTGCTGGTCATTCTTATCCGCAGGCTGCCAAAGCCATAATAATAATATAGAATAATCGTAAATCAGGGACACTAGTACCAGCCTCTCCCTAATCCCCATTAGCCTAATCTAAGTTAATCAAAGATTAATCTAATCACGTTTACCTTACGGTAAGCCGTCTCCTTCGCAGGAAGGCTGGCTATGGGCAGGCGCCAGGGGGGGTCGGGGGAGGGGGCGGGGCGCGGGGACCGGCTATGGCGATGCCTCCTTGCGGGGGCTATATAGTCCGTGGATGCTTCACCTTCTGCTCCTTCTTTCGTCTCCGCCCCGTCCAGTCCAGTTCAGTTCCGATCCATCACGGACTGCGCATTTGTTGCACAGCCTCTCAGAGCTCTGCTGCATTTTCTCGCCCGTGCCCAGTGGAGGCTCCGAGCAACACGACACTGCGGCTTTCCGCGTCAGTGGAGTGGTAGAGAGAGAGAGAGCGTGGGCGGGTAAAACGGGGAGGGTCAGTGTGAAGTGGAAAGTTGGCCCTTGCAAGCGGCTGCTCCTGCTGCACGGGGTGCTAGCCGGGCCGTTGCGGGAATTTCGAGGACGATCTACTTGAGGTAGTGAAATTGCCGTGACTGGCTCTAGTGCTATAATTCCTCAAGCTAGCCTGCTTCTGTGCTCTTCCTTACTTTTTGAACAGATCTGTGGATTGAAGTCTGGCATCGATTCGGCTCGATCGATCTTAGTGTTGCCGGTTCGAGATTTTCATTCCCTTTTTCCTTTCATACTTTTAGAGTTTTGTCTCGCGAGTGTTAGGGCGGGCTTTTGGTTTGCGAGAATTTAGAGGGCGATCTGAGAGAGGAGTGTGACTCTTCTCAAAGCCGATCGAGCCTCGGGGAGATCTCATCCACCGCTTGCGTTTGTTCTTCCCCCTCGGAGTTTCTTGTTAAGATCGAGGTTGCGACTGTGCCTTGCGACACAGCTTCGCGTTGTCTTCACGTCCTCCGCTTATGTTTACCCTGGAAGGACAGTTTGTCACGTCTAGTCTCATCACTGCGGGTAGCAGAGAATCAGTGCTCCGCAGTGGAAGGGACTCTTAACCACTTCTCTGCATTTGCGGTGATACTCTAAGAACGTTCAAGCCTCTGGTTAGGAGATCGGTGTGCGAGTTAGAGCCTGTTGAGCCTTGACCCCCATTGAACCTCATTAACTAGAAATTGATCCTTTTGTGTCTTTTGTTTTCCTACATTACTGTGTCTCCGTGTTATCGTACCTGGTTAAGGATCCAGAGTACTTTCTTAAACACAGCATCGGCTTAAGACCTAATGCCAACAGGCATGTATGCGTTTTCAAAACCTCTTACCCTTGAGACCACCTCGGAGGCGCTCAAGAAGACCTACGCTTCCGACGACAACGGTAATATTGACATTGCTAAGCTAATGGACGATAGCAGCAACAATGATTTTGCGGTGCGACGGCCGCGGCAGATTGAGACTCAGCATTCTCTCGACGAGAGGTCGCTGAACGACATCATTTCGTCAGGTCTTTCCTCACCACGCCCTCCCCGGCAGTTGGAGACCGTAAAGAGTTCAGAGTGCCTTGAAGCGCTCCTCTCTCCCAGTATTCGGTCGTTTGCGGGTACTCCACGAGAGCATCATGCCTTCGAGCCTCATCCAATGATCGGGGACGCATGGGAGAGGTTAAGGATGTCGATGGTATACTTCCGGTCCAAGCCGGTGGGAACCATTGCTGCTCTGGATCCTACAGAGGATAGCCTGAACTACAATCAGGTCAGCTTGTCGTAACCATTGTCTTTTTGTTTCCTCATTTGCAACTGTGTATATTCCGAAGGTCTCACAATCATGTCCAAAGTCGGTGCATATGAGGTGTAATACTGTATGTATCGGAATTCAGTAAATACAGATCTAATTTAATAACCTCGAGCCTAGTTCTAGTGCGAGATTGTGTTTTGTTCGGAATGTTTGTGTTCATATGTTTCCGACAATATTTGCTGTACGGGTCTATGCATTCACACATTGTATTATATCATCTCATTCACCAATCAAAATCTGAGGGCTTCTAGTCCTGCGTGGTCGGCCCTGCATTAATCGCCTGCGTGAGTATCGTGTCAAGCATCTAACTTGGAAGATTCCTCCAGGTCTTTGTGCGAGATTTTGTGCCCAGTGCGCTCGCGTTCCTCATGAACGGGGAGCCGGAGATTGTGAAGAACTTCTTGCTGAAGACTCTGCGACTTCAATCCGTGGAGAAGCGGATTGATTGCTTCACCTTGGGCGAGGGTGTAATGCCTGCTAGCTTTAAGGTAAGTCGCTGAATGGTGGTATATGATGTATGTGAGTCAGTGCTGTCTCGGGCGCTCCTCATTTGAATAATTCTCTCTGCGGCAGCAGATCTCCATATTCTAAAATGTTACTGCGCATCTAGTGCGACCTTGGTAGCTGAATATGCTCGTTGCTTACTGATGGGATTGCTGGTCAATGACTTCGCAGGTTATTCATGATTCGGTCCGCAACACGGACACGATGATTGCTGACTTTGGAGAAAGTGCGATAGGAAGAGTGGCCCCAGTAGATTCTGGATTCTGGTGGATAATTCTCCTCCGGGCCTATACGAAAAGTACAGGGGATCATAGTCTCGCCGAGCTTGGTGAGATTCAAAGGGCAATGAAGTTAATTCTTTCTTTGTGCCTTGCCGACGGGTTTGATACTTTTCCGACCTTGTTGTGCGCGGATGGCTGCTGTATGGTGGATCGCCGAATGGTAGGTTATGCGCTCTTCTAGGGACATCGCTCGAGAAATAGTCCCAATTTTATCTCTAGTCTGTGTAGGTCGCTGTGCATTGTCTTTTGGCAGTCGTTCCATCTATTGTGGTCTTAGGGTACTACAATTTGTCTTCAAGTATGCACTTCATGGATGATTTGTAATGACTGTGCACTCTGTAATGAATCGCATGTTGTGTTCGCAGGGGATCTATGGTTATCCCATTGAAATTCAGAGCTTATTTTTTATGGCCCTGAGATCAGCCAAGAGCCTCATTCGACCTGAGGGGGATGGAAAAGAATTCCTCGAGCGAATCGATAAAAGGCTGCACGCCTTAAGCTTTCACATGAGGGAATATTTCTGGCTGGACCACACCCAGCTCAACAACATCTATCGGTTTAAAACCGAGGAGTACAGCCACACGGCTGTAAACAAATTCAATGTCATTCCGGATTCTATTCCGGATTGGATTTTTGATTTTTTGCCACTAAGGGGTGGTTTCTTCATTGGGAACGTCAGTCCTGCTCGGATGGATTTCCGCTGGTTCGCTATCGGCAATTTTGTGGCTATCTTGTCCTCCCTCGCGACCTCCGAACAGGCCTTGGCTATTATGGACTTGCTCGAAGCTCGGTGGCCGGAACTTGTAGGTGATATGCCGCTCAAGGTATGCTACCCTGCTATGGAGGGCCACGAGTGGCAAATCGTCACTGGATGCGATCCGAAGAACACAAGATGGAGCTACCACAATGCTGGGTCCTGGCCAGGTACCTCCATTTCGAATTCGTGATTTCTTGTTGAGGGTGTCAAATTCCAGCTGAATTAACTTTGTCTACTATGTTTGTATTTAGTAACAAGAACCAGGTTTGTTTTTTGTCGTTCCCGATGGCGGTGGTGACATCGAACATCTGATGCAATGTCAGGGCTAATGAACTGAAATAATCCGTCTTATGCACATTCCGCCTTTTGCCTGACTTCTTGTTCCTCCTGTATTTTGTGTGCAGTTATTTTGTGGATGCTGACAGCTGCCTGTATCAAAGCTGGTAGACCGCAAATCGCCCGACGAGCGATTGAGCAGATAGAGACAAGATTGTCGGCGGATGGGTGGCCCGAATACTACGATGGAAAGTTAGGGCGATACGTTGGGAAACAAGCCCGGAAGTTCCAAACGTGGTCCATCGCGGGCTATCTGGTCGCGAAGATGATGTTGGAAGATCCGTCCCACCTGGGGATGATCGGACTAGAGGAGGATAAGAAGATGGTGAAGGCTAACCTTACTAGATCTGCATCATGGACAGCATGATGGAAGAAGGAAGAAGTAAGATAACTCATTTGGTTATCTGTGTACAAGTACCCTATCATAAAACCTTGGAGTTTGTGGCTGGCAACATTCGGCACGATTAGCAGCTGAGCAGGGGAATGATCTTCCTTGTCCTAAACAAAAATGAGTTCACTGAGTAAGGTTTTCAGAATGGAGCTGCTTTCTGAGCTTCCAGTGGAACTTGGTCCATGAGGTATTGGAGGAGACGTTTCAGAAGATTGTATAACATTCCATCTGGACAACTGTCCATATTCGTGAGAGGAGGATAGCTCCTGAACCTATTCTTCAATCAGGAAAGTACAAGAAAGGTATAGGGGATGTGTAGGTAAAGCTCGTTACAATGGTGGTCTGGAGACGTTGGGATCTGCTTCGTTGCGTAGAACCCGACCCCTTAAAGCATGGAGAATGTGAGCTCTTGTCAAGACGTGAAAACGTTGATTCAACCCCCCTAACACTGTGCTCGCATTCCCTGTCTGAGAGGGCGGATAGAAGCTGAAAAAGGGAGTGTACAATGCCGAAGAAGGGATTGGTGGGTTAGTGCGGTGTTTGGTAGAATGCAGGAGGGATCTCATGATAAAAAGGGGGCCATAATAGGGCTCCGGTACACCTAGTTACGAGGCTTGCTATTTAAGGGCAAGTTTAATTCTTTTAACCTGTGATGGGGAGCTTTCTTTCCATGGTGTTGCTACATCGTACGTGTTCCTGGCTGTGGGCTCTAATAGAATTTGCCGGCTATTTTCTTTTCATTGTTGGCTCTCTGTCCTCATCACCTGCATATGTCCCTGTTACTAAATCCTTCACCTCTCTCATTTCTGGTACAGAATGACAATGTACCAGTTGCACCGCTTGCAATTGACCGGCTAAAGAGTAGTACTAACTACCATTCTGGATATTTTGTGTATTGGACAGCGGAAGCGGTCGATGATAAAGGTATGCTAATTGCCGCAAATTCAGCTTAACTTATGTTTATGATCAGCGGGAGTGGTTGAATTGCGAACAGATTTTTGGGAACGAGTGTCGTATCCAATGTAATCGAATAAAGAAACGGAAAGTAAGCAATTTCACATTCAAAGTATGAACTCTCTCTATCCATATTGCAGTGAATACCTCTGGGTGCACTATGCATGTTGCAGGTCTAATTGATTGGCCAGGGAACTGTAACACAGGTGAGCATGAATCCAATTTCCCTGACAGCGTAAGCCCCAACTCCAAACAGTTCTAGGCACATGAGCTAATGTAGCCCAAGCAGCAGGTAGGCTTGTCAATTCGCCGAAGTAGTCCTTGCTGACGTAGACCGAGGTTGCTTTTAGAAGAGCACTCCGAAATGGACTGACCACGTTTCCAAGCTCTTCTTTTCAGACTCATGATTGAAAAATTGCGGATAACAAATAGTAAGGCGTCATGAACTAGGGCACTCTTTGCGAAACCGTACTTGCAGCACATGTTGAAGTCGTGATAATGCAAGCATATTTGTGCAGATATTATAGGTGAATGGCGTTCCATGACTACAACCATGAATACAACAGGGCGCAGTTACCGACATTGTACATGCACAGAAAATATCCAAACGATGTGCAATTGGATACACTGTCATGGCAAGTTGGAGGAGGGCATCATCTCTGTTTGTTTGTTTGCTGCTAGTGGTTCTCAGATTTTGATGAGGACATAGCAAGCACAAACAGAGCAAGTGCCAAATCCACTTGGAAAAGGGTACTGTGCTGTACATGTACGTATGGAGATGTAAGTAAGTTGCTGCTTCCAAGTGTTTGGTAGTGGTGAGCGGGGAAAAAGATGGGGACCAGAATGGCTCTGAATGTGTGATATGCGGTTGTAGAGCAGTGACACAAAACTTGTCCCATCCCTGGAACATTTTCTTTCCTTTTTTTTTTGGCTCCCTTGCAGAATCTCTGCACTTCTGCCTGCCTTGGAAACTGTGCAGAATTTCAAATGAGTGGCTGCTGCATTCGCTAATCAATTATAACCTTTGGCATCAACAAGAGCCATGTGTTGTTGGCTCCGTCATTCTGCTTCTCTCTGCTCCTCTCATTAGGTAACAGTAGTGCTCTCATAAAAAGAACCGAGAACCGATCAGTAGGCTTGTTTGCTTTTGAGGAAGATTTCCGGCCTAAAAGTCTATTGTCCAATGTACATAACAATTTGATTTATTCTAGAGAAAACTATGACCTCATTCCAAAAAGTCAATAACTAAATGAAGAAAAGTTTCAAAAAAAGGTTCTCTCATTGTTGCTCGCTCACAAATCTTGCTCATTCTCTACAAGTAAAGAAATCTACAAGGAATTTGCTTAACCCCATAAACGCTCTGAACGTAGAAAAACTAGATTTTGTATGGAAGGCATCAACTTCGAAGAGCCATAACTTCTTCATTTAAGATCCGTTTTGGATGAAATCACTTTCATTATGTTCCAAATCAAGTCTAGTTCATATGGTAAAACTTTCATACCCCTAAAATAAATTATAAATTAATGGCATGTATTTTATTGAAGACAACTCTTGTTTTCGGGTTTCCAAGCATGAAGCATGTTTTACCATTGTAAGCCAATTATGTAAAATCCAAAAAATAAATAAATTCATGTATGCATATATATATATATATATATATATATATATATATATATATATATATATATATATATATATATATATATATATATATTTTTCATAATCATGATCTCAAGGTGATTCTTAACCCTTGACCCCTAAAGATCCAAGAGGACCAAATCGGGCTTTTGCTATTTTGGGCAGCCTAGATGAATAGGTTAAAAGTAATACTTTTGCTCAAATTTTTAAATGGGTGCTCCCTATACTGCAAAGTGTATGTGGTAAAATTTGCAAAGCCAAATTCCAATTTTTGAGTCTTCTACGACAATTCTTGGTTTGCGAGCCGAACTGGGGCAGTTTAAATTTAGTATTTTTTTGAGATTTTTTTTTGGAAATATGTTCATGACCAAATTACTACTTGAGTTCCAAAGTGAGCTAACTCAAAAATTTTGTGAATTTCACAAGGGCAGCCCTCAAAAATTACAAAAACAATCTTCACAATTTCTAGTAATTTCTGAATTAACTCTTACAAAATTTGTCAATTTTTGAGGTTTTGGAATTTTCCCAAATTTTTTTTCTCAAATTTCACAAACTCATAAAGGCACCTACTCGCCGTTTGGATTTTTAATTAAACCAAATATATCGAAGGAAATGCATGTTTTACTATATCGATGTTTTTAGACCTTCTTCTAGGAAATAATTTGCATGAAGGTCACACAAATGGAATGAGTTTCCAAAATTTTGCATGAGCGTACCCAACTTGATTATCTACATGGAAAAAAATATGGGAATTATGTTTGGGGTAACAATCTTCAATTTCACCTATGCTCCATGGAAACAATGTCTCATAAGCAATGCCCAAGAAAACTTCTGCACCAACTTTGAATGTTAAGATCTCACAAATGGTGAAGATCCAACGGTTGAAATTTCACATGGTAGTACAAATACTAGGTGGGTTTGAGATCTTACGGTTGAAAGTACAGAAAAACAATAATTTTTTTGACCATATATCAATTCGAACAAGGTGGTAGAAAATCACAGTTTTTTGGTTTTGGAAGGCCAGAAAACGCTTGGATTTTTAGGGGTTAAAAGGTCCTTGGGGTATGAAACGGGCAGCTTAGAATTGGATCACAACATGTTTTGGACTTGGGTATCATGAATAGTGCACTTTTTAAACTTGGGCATCATGAATGGACCAATCAATGATGAGCTTGCAACCTTGTACAACCCAACCTACATACCACAATCCTTTCATAGCACAACATCACTCATACAAATTGTGCTTTGATTTGTAAAATTTCACTCTTTGAATGCATCACAAGAAGGTGACTAGTTTGACATCAAAATATAAGTGAAGAGTTGAGTACAATGAGAGCTACAAGGCATATTCTCGTGGAAAAAAGCCCCTCGGGCTTGCAAGGACCTTTAAGGGTTAACTTCCTATTTGGAAGTTTTTTTTATCCAAAGGATTTTTCTATTGGATTTAGCAATTATTTTTTGTCAATGAAAAATGTTAGAAAAGTGGATGATTTTTGAGGAGCTATATCTCCTACATCCTAATTGGATTTCAACTTTAGTTTTTGGGATGGCTTCCAATTTGGGTTTAGTTTTAGTGGTAGGATCTTGACAAGATCGAAGTTGTTTTGAAGACAAGGCATGAAATTGAGTGCAGAGGGTTTAGTTTTGGACTATTTTTCCTTTGTCAATTTTTGGCACTTTTTACCATTATGGCAAATTTTTGGCAATGCTATTATTTAAGCCAATTTTTATTTAATGAATTTTTTTGAGTCAAGGTGTTACTGAGATAAAGATAAGCATTTTTGTGGTTAGAGATTTTTTCATTGCACTAAGTCTATTGGTAGCATTTTCACTTTAAAGTAAAATGTTGACATTCTGTGATGTTTTTGAAGCACTTATAGCTTGCGATCTCGCTATATATGAGGCCTCATGACTCAAATTTCGGTTCAAATGACCTACAAC
Organism: Bryum argenteum; assembly: GCA_037043015.1. NCBI lineage: Eukaryota > Viridiplantae > Streptophyta > Bryopsida > Bryales > Bryaceae > Bryum > Bryum argenteum. The sequence goes on from CM073322.1 coordinate 28,895,705, forward strand.
AAGTCTATTACAAGTTTGAACAGTTGAGATCTGGATAGCTTATTTTCTTTTTGATTTATTACACTTTTTGAAGATGTGTTTTTTGGTTAAAAATAGGCTAGGGTAATTTTAGCAAAAAAATCATTTCAAAAATAATTGTCATAGATGGAAATGAACATAAGCTATCCAGACTCAACCATTCAAACATCTTATAGACTTGTTATATAGCATTTGGACCAAAACTTGACTCATGAAACTTCATAGATTGGGAGATCATAACATTTTGGTGTGTACAAAATATCATCAATTTTACTTTTATTGTACTCTTGTACATTTAACCGTAAGATTTCTAACGTTGCTACTTTATGTTTGCTACTAAAGCATAAATGAGATTTATAACTACATCACAAATGTAAACCAATGTAGGGTTTAGTTTCACAATCGATAGTTGTTGATGGCTAGTCGAGATAAAGTAAACTTTTGGGGCCTCAAAAACTCCGCTAACTTGAGTGAGATTTTTTTGCAAGCAAAATTAACTTCTTGGGTGTACACAAAGTAGTGTAATCACGCATTGCATATTACAACCATGTAGTAATCTCTTTTGAAAAAATATTGTTTAAAATGCTTCATTTCGACATGAGACTTTGCATATCTTATGAAACAAAGACATTATTCTCAAATAGTGAATATAAATAAGTTTCATATCATGTCACATCATCATACAAATGCCTCTACTATTGTGCATACGTGTAATGGTGTTTTTTCCGTAAGGTTTAATCTATTTAAATAAAGGACCAAATGGGAATCTTTAGGTGGAAGGTTTTAAGCGTATAACATTATGGAGAAACTAATGTCATATGTTAAGAACAAGTACTTTATGACTTTTAAAACCCAATCCAAGAAGCTTTAGCTATCAACTTCTATTATCAATCTTAATAATTATACTTCTCTCATGCATGAAGGGAATTTGAGTACTCTTTTAGATGTATGTCAATTAGACGTTCGAAAAATCTAATGATGGCTTAGGATATGTTGATTAAAAAAGGAAGTTGAGTCAAATCAACGGTTGCTTGTTTATCCGTTTATTGTCAAACTCACCGCTCAAGAATAAAGGTTGGGAAACTTATCTTGAGCATCTTTGTTCCTTCCTTGGTAGTTCTACATTATTGTTCCTATTTTTCATTCTGTCACATTATTCTTAAAGGTAGTATAATATTGTGAGTACATAAGGTAATTGATATTGTCAGACAACACTTAGGGTGATCAATCCTCATGTTGATATTTATATAAGTAATATTGGACGATATTCCTCTTCAATACTTATCGTAAATTCTATTATAAGATGCTTATAATTGACTTGCAATGCAAGTTAATCTAAATGATTTGATGTACAAGAAATTACTTCACCTTGACACTATCTTATAAAGAATTGCATAGATCGATACAAATATTGAATCTAATATTAATATTACACATTTATGTCAAACTATATTCAATGTTTGATGTCTTCACATGACTTGGATCTCTTGGACTCCAATAGCTCTCAATTCTCATAATTACTTCAGTTCCTCCCATAGTAACGCAATTAAATTTATTCAATCTATTGACAATTGATCCACGCAAAGAATTGATTTACATATAATATTCAAAATAGAATACACGGAGAGAAGGTGTAGACAAGAATGACCTTTGTCATTCTTTACCTTTTATCTCTCTCAAATAGAAAGGTATTTAAACATGTCATCATAAATCTACCTTTCTATTCCTTAGTCTATTTGTCTATTCATTTGACAAGGTTTCTATCTTATTTATTCTACTTAAAGTCTTTTCACATTTTATTTAACTTTTAAGTCTTAAAAGGCTTCACCACAATACAATTCGCCACACCACTTCATTGCCCATTGTAAGATGTTCTTTAAGATTATTTTTTTATTATAATTTCAAACAAATACATTATCATAGTAATTACAGTAACTATTTCATATGTTCTTTCTTGAAATAGTTGCTCAAACGAATTCACATCACATTCAGATTGTATATAAATTTATTTTTATTTCTATTTTTATTTTTTTGAAAAAAAGTTGCAACATAGCTTTCTCTTCTATGTATGTGCCTCTCTATCAAGAAAGTTTGGAAATTTAAATGATTAAATGCTTATGTTGTCTTCGAATAGTGTTGATTGAATTTACCCTGTCTTCTTGTCGATTTGATCTATAGCTCCTTCAATTGCAGCAGGTACCGTTGTCAATTCTACTTTATAGATAGGTTAATTCTGTATAAATTAATATATGGGTGGGCAAATTTATTGACCGTACTTGAATAAGCGCCAATAATGAGATGAGGTATATACAAAGTCTTACGCAATAAACACTATGTGGTGCAACAATACTAAAGCTTAAGTAAGCTCAAAACTTCTAGGGAACACATCCATTGTTGTAAATACCATTTAACTTTGTTCACCATTCGTTCACTTCGTTCACCATGTGCACAAAGTTAAATATATCATTGGAAAGTATTTACTTGTGAAAAACATAGTACACTTAATAGTATTCAAACTACCAAGCCTCCCAATCAAACTTATACTTAAGAGTGTCCATTTATTTTACAATGCCAAGCAACAAAACCAGTTGTTATATGTATATTTAACCTTTTTTTTTTTTTTTTTTAAAACATGGGTTCTTATGAGTATAATTACTTTGTTTTAGAATATAAAATTTGGTCTACTACTGCAATAAGATTTGATCTTTATTGATGATTTTTTTAATGGTGCGTCTTATATATTTGTATTTTTGTAAAACTTTGAACAATAAGTCAATGTTTTTAATTTGTGGTTAAAAGCTTTATATTTATTGATTTATTTATTGATTTAATTGGTTTTTTTTCTTCTTCTTACAGTACATGTATTTATTATTGTTTTTATTTTTTATATATTTTGTATGCTTATACACTATTTGGTTTATATCAAAACTTTTCAATATAGGATTATTCTAGATAATTTTGATGCAAATAAAATTTTATCAAATGTAAATATATCTTGGAAGTAGAATAAAAAAATAATACAGCTCAACAATGAAACGCAACATTTGTTGTATGCAAAATTTATCTGTAAATACTTAATGAATAATGTATTTTTTGTGATTAGTAATAATCGTGATTTGTACTATTGTAAAATAAATTTGAGTTTTTACATTATCTTTATAATGTTTGTGGTTTTTAAGTTTTTAATTTTAGATAATTTAAAAATCATGTATATTTTCTGAACTTCAACCATCTCCTAAGTTCTAAATAGAAGTTGCTGGGAAATCATCACACAAATTTTTTCACACCTTTTTCCCTTTCCACAATGTTGAATTATTCAAGATGTCACTTGAACACAAGTAGCTAACGTCCTATCAATAAGTAAATATTAAAAATACAAGATATCTTTCAAGCCAATCGATAAATTACTTTGAATTTTATTGATAAGAGTGAAATCATACTCAATATCATTTCAACAAATTAATGAATATTGACTTTAAAATTTTTAGAAATTTTTATATAACATTATTAAAAATTACAAATATTATCTTTTCAAATATTATAGAATAATTCTATTTAACAAGCTAAATGTCTTATATCTTATTATGGAGAAATATATTTAACTCTTGTTTATTATCAAATTTTATCAATTATGATTATACAAAACATAATAGTTGTCAATCAATTTTTTCATTGGAAAAATTATACTTATCTATGAATATCTTTTATTATTACTACTCAATAAATTAAAGAACTTCAAATTAAGTGTTATATTATAATGATGGGAGTCATCAAAATTATGTAGTTTGATTACTGAAAACTTAGATTTAAAAATAAAATAAAATATTTAACAATAAATTCTGAGATTTATGTTCAATAATATAATCTGTTCAAAGCTGCTTCAAGAATATTTGAACTTCTTTTCATTAAAATTTAATTGATGTTTTTTCATTATATCGACAGTTTATTTTGTAAAAATATGAAGTATTTAGAATGAAAAAGAATATGTTTGACGTGAAAGTTTCAGAACTTGAATCCACGACATATATACAAAATATGCACAACTATGTAATGAAATTTTTCTTGCTACTTTATCTATATCCCACATTTGCTAAGATTTTACATGCAATATGCATGATTTAGTAAAAGTAAAATATAGTAATAATATGATCACAAATTTCTTATAGTAGGGGAATTCCTCTAAAAGTAGATAGTGGAGCTTTTGTAGCAAAATACGAGTCCGAAAAATATCACTTTTGCAACAATGGTTTTTGTCATTAAAAGTTAACAAATATGCATTTTTATTGGGTATCGACAATCGTTATGGTCATGTTATTAATGCTAGATCCTTCATAATAAATCAAATATAATATCTTCAGTGATTAATACTTAAATCACCGAAGATATTATATTTGATTTACTTAATATTTACTTGAAACATAAAATCAAAGGTCAATTATATTTCACATCCTCTAAATTTGATGCTAGATCTTATTTGTAACACCTTGATTAGTTACAAAAGCACAAAGCTACAAATCGTTCCCAGTTGCTTATTGTGAGTAAAGATACGTTAAGAGATGAGACTATAATGCACATTGGTTTGTATAATCTTCGTTGAAGATTGTCCATAAAATAATTTCATATTGAAAATATGTTATTTTTCTTATTTTCATTCACCATAAATTCCATAGTCTTATGATATTAATTTTTTCTTTCATTTTTTTTTCATTTTGTTTTCAAACTAGAAGATATTATGTACAAAAATCTATTAAATAATGGAATCTAGTAAACACAACTATAGAATCCATGAAACACAATTATGATATTCAGTATAAACAATTATGAAATCCAGTAGACACACAATTTTTGTACACATTTTTATCTTTTGTTTGGTTGCTATTGTCAAAGCGGATTAAAATTACCTCTAAACCTCACCATTATCTTATTATATAACATATTGGCCAAACTGCTATAATTTGCTGCATTTATTATTGATGCATTCTAACAATCAACGCATTTGTTTTAATTTGTTAAATTTGAAAAAAAATTCATCTTGAAAAATTCCTTAAAATAATAAATTTATAAGTATTTATGTGATGCCTGTGAATGAACCCCTTTAGAACATTATCGAAATAACAATGCACTAATATACATCATCAGACTTAATTAGTTTATACCAACTAATTTCTTTTAAATTTCATATACCTAGGATGCACTATGATAGATTTTATTATTTTTTGCATTAACCCCTAACTCTCCTTAAAACTCAAAACGGGTTTTGGAGGTTCCCGCATCAGAAAAACTCAGCCATCTTTGACCATTGTAATTTCACAAATGAGGAAGAATGAACGGTTCAAATTTGGTATGTGAGATGAATGTCAAGTGAAATCTGAGATCTTACGGTTGAATCCTTCAAATAATGCTTAGATTGAGATTTTTTGAGCTTAATCTAAGGGAAGGTCAAATTTTGTGTGTTAGACCATTTTGCAACAAGGAGATTTAGGGGTTAATATTCTTAGCATTTTTCCTTATCAAAATGTAAACCACATGAGTTGTCTCATTTCAATTTTTCCCTATCCGCTCTCTTTTATCCTCCACACATTGAAGTTTAAAATCTCTTGTCCAATGAGCTCCAATTTTTATTTTTTTTTTTTATTTTTTTTTTATTTTTTTTTTTTTTATTTTTTGTAAATCACTTTGTTACAAATAATATTGCACTTGATTATGAAAAGGAAGTCACTATACACAAATGATAAAATGACACAATTAACTCAAAGGACATAAAATATACTCCCTCTGTCTTTGAGAAAAACCATAATTTGCTAAAAATGGTTGAATTTTCTTTGATGGTCTAGATTATTTGTTAATGTGGTTAAATACGGTTTGGATGGGCCGGATTACTCATAAATATCAAATCTTGGATCCTTAATGAGACAAGAGTTCTATCCAAATCTTTGTCTTTTTCAAAGATTGAGGGAGTTATGCAAAATTATTAGGACTCATGGTGCGTTTTTACCTCCATGCATAATCATTTTTTGGTCGTGAAAGCAGGTCCAAAATCAACAATATAGTAAAACATGGACCACATTAGATATATTTGGTTCAATAAAAAATTCAATGGTGAATAGGTGTCTTTGTGAAGTTTGAAAACTTCATAAATCCCTAAAATTACAACTTTATGATAGAATCAATTCAAAAACTACTAAAAATTGTGAAAATTGTTTTTGAAATTTCTGAAAGCTGCCCTTGTAAAATTGGTAAAAGTTTCGACTTGAACTTGAAATCAAAAATTTCCATCATCGGTTTCATAAAATAGAATTTGGCTTTCTAAATTTCACCACATGCACCTTGCAATATAGGAAACACCTAGTAAAAACCTTAGGAAAAAATATCATTCTTAAACCCTTCATCTAGACTGCCCAAAATCCCAAATACTTTTTGGATTTAAAATCCAAATTAGGTTTTTGGTGTATTCAGGTTTTTAAGTATTTACGTAATTGTACTTTATGATTTATTATTTTAAATTTTTAGTAATAAATGTAAAAACTTATATAGTTTTGAAGTGAAATCCAATATGAGTGCATTTTACAAATGATCAATTAGAACTACTTTTCAGTACATTTGAAATTTTTGTGTTTCCAGAATTTATCGGAAAATCGAGTGTAGAGGAAAATTTGTAACACAAGGTGAGATTAGTATATAGTCTTCCGTGACTCCTAGGGTTTGACCCCTATACGTCCTTGGGGTATTTTTAGCCAAAAAATAGATTTTTGAAAAAGTGTCTTAAATAAAGAATAAGTAAGCAAATTAGATCTCAATCGCAGAGACTTGTTATAGACTTGTTCTAAGTCATATGGATCAAAAATTGACTCACGAGACCTCATAGATTGAGAGATCGTCACGTATTAGTGCACAAAACTCGCTATGAAATTCCATCATTTTCACTGTGAAATGAAGATACTACCAACATAAAAATTGCAAAAAACAAATCACAAACTAGAAAGTTGGTCATGTTCATCTCAAAAACACTTTTGTACCAAAATTATTCATCAAAAAAATATCTTGACTCAAATGGTAGCCTTCTAATTGTGAAAATTGCCCCGAAATACACAAAGAAAAAATAGCCCAAAGCTAAACCCTTTCCACTCAAATTCATGTCGTGGCTTCAATTCATCTACGATTAGGTAAAGTTTTCTACAACTGAAACTAAAATATAAATGGAATATATCCCAAAAAATAAAGCCGAAATTTAGATTTGGATGAAGGAGATATAGCTTCTCAAGAATCATTCATTTTTCACTTTTTTAATTGCAGATACATCATTGCAAAGTCAAATACCAACACTAACACCAAAGTTATGTGGATCAAAAACTTTGCAACTAGAAATTTGTTAGAATGCATCTACAGATCATACTTTACTGTATGTGTCTGCAATTTTTACTACACAAAGTAGCCTTGATTTAATTTACTTTGAAAAAGAGTTTGGATGAAGATGTTATAACTTTACAAAGTCTTTGTTATTCATCCCTGTTTTTTGACACTAGGGACGTATAGGGGGTTAAGGCCTGATTTCGGCACTTCACCTCCAGAATTTCCTTTTTTCAATGAAGGCTGCTACTTTTCATTTTAAAACATATTTTGAGAATTGTAATTGTAGGATCTAGTATTTAACTTGTACTTGATCATGTGCACCAAATCTTAAACCAAAAGCCCTCACTATTTGTGAGATCATAACACTCAAAGTTTACTTTCCCTTGTTGCTAAAAACAACAAACCTTACACAAGTGTTGTTGGTTAGTGTTGTGTTTTCAAAAAGATTTGAAAACTGCTATACTTTTCTACTTTTCACACGAATATTTATCAAGAGTATTGATTCTAGTATGACTAATATAGAAGGTAAATTTTTTGTTACGAACATACAATAAGTTTATGACCATACAATAAGTTTATGTTGATTAGTGTATTTAACAGTAATCAACAACTCTTGTGTCATATGCCCAAGAAAACCAGTAAGACTGGTTAAATCTCTTTAGATTCTTGTTCCTACCTAAGTTAGGTACATGTTTTTGTGATTTTTACCCTCATAAATCATAAATCCTAGAGAAAAGCTTGATTTTTCACATAGGGGTATGTTGAAATTCAAATACAAAGACTAGTTTTATACAATACGGACATGTAGAAAATGATCATATAGAAAATCCAAACGATGAGAATATATGTTTATCACAAAAAATAAAGCTTGAAGACAGTATCAATCTCACTTTTTCATGAATTTTTGAAGTTACGAAGGATATTATGTGGATTTGGGCAAGTTCCAAAATGCCCTTGTGTTTTCAAACTTTGAGAGTGCGCAAGTTCTGAAGTATAAGGAATTTCGGAACGTGAATGATCTTGTTGAAAAGGAATGGGCAAACTCTACGATCTGCAAAAAAATTCAACTACACATTCAAACAAAATTCAACGTGAACCCAAGCAAAGCCAAAACGAGCCAAAACTGCATGTAACTCTAGAGGTTAAGCTAGAGTAAATTCTGTTACTTCGAAGAAAGAAACGCTAAGAGCAGGGTGTGATGTTCCTGTAATGGAATGAGAGTGACAAGCTTTGCAAGATGGTCACGTGATTGTGCATGGAACCGAGTAAGTTAAGAAACTGAAACTGGCAGGCAACAGATTTTTCATGGGCACGAAACTCACGTCTAACGTGAATTGCAAAGAATGAAAATTCAATCATGATGTTACACAAACGATGGAAGATACTAAAACTAAAACTAAAACTATCCCCAGAAAAGGCCTACTCGCTCCAAACCTAAGAAATTGTGGATGATGGCCTTGACAGAGTAGTAGGTTCCGCCAACCCCCACACAGAGGCCGAAACACAAGAGAGCTCCCACAAAGGAAGACTCACGAGATGACAATTGAGGGCCATAAATCTTCAAGTAGCACAGGCACGGCAAAATGATGGACACAGTGGCGCTGAGAAACGAGCCAATGAAGGCCATGAGAAGGCCAAAGAAGGGCACTGCCAATGCCACAATCACCGTGCTCATGACAATGAGCGTCCTCAGGATGGTGCCCCAGAACCTGAGGTCTGCTCTGGAGCCTGCCATGGCGTGCGGCAGAAACTCCTCCAGCGCCACCGCCACCGGTGTCAGCGTGATGGCGTACTTGGCAAACGGATTGACCAGCGTCACCCAGATTGCGAAATGCGACGCTGGTACCTCCTGCGGCAAATTGAGCGTTATTTGTGACTGCAGCTCGTCCCCGAACATTGCGTACCCCATCATGGCTATGCCGCCATACATAATTGTACACAAGATGAAACAGATCACCAACACCTGCATTTTCATTCCAGCCCATGTCAGTCAGTCACTGCGCTCTACTTAGAATTAGATTTAGAGCCCACTTTCAATTAATTTATCATGTTCGCAACCTAAGCATTGATCTTTCTCGAAAGAAACCAAGTGCAAGTATAACCTCATGCACAGTACATGAAACTTCGTAGCTAAACTCGGATTCTAAAACTCATGACTTTCTGATACTAAAAATCCCATGCTGATTGATTGAACACAGGCTTTCATATCATGAGGCTAACTGGAGAATAGTGAGAGTTCTTTCCGAGATGATTATTGAAAAGCTGACTGATGAATATTTTGTTGATTAAAGTCCAGGCATGTGTTATTTGATTGAGCAGATGAAGTCTTGATACAGGAGCCAAGCAATGGTGCCTTGGTCCTCAATGGGTTTAAGGACATGTAGATTTGACAAGGTAACTTTGACATCAAGCTAGAGATTGTACATAACATCTTCCCTGTGATATCATGAGGTAGGTCAGCGACCATAAAGAAGCCGCTCCAGAGGGAGACCCCGATCAAAATAAAGGAAGAAGGTGATCAAGTGTTCAAGGAATAGATGATTGTTTTGAGCGTGGAACAAACTAAACAACCAAAATGTTAAGGAGTCTGAGGGAGATGGCAACTTACGTGCGAGAACTGTGAGCGATTGCGCATGGAGCCGTAGATGCTGGGAAAGACGGCATGTCCACAGTAGCAGAAGGAGTAAAGGCCGACGGCGACAGGGAGGCCGTCCAAGTGAACGAGGGAGCCTCGATGATGAAAGCCCACGCCGTCAAATACCCCAATCCAGCCAACAGTGATGACGATTAAGAAGGACGCAACGACTCCCGTGGCGGATACATACGACAGAAGCCTCATCTCCCGAAGCCACACCGTGGGTAACATGCAAATGGCCGACAGGATGACGAATACTTCGTGCGGATTGAGGACAATCCAATGACCAATTGTCACGCCCGCCGCTGGGAACAGATGCGCGAGATTGTCGCCCTCCAGAATCAGAAACTCTATGGCTACTGCATAGAGCTCTAAGTACAAGAGAATGGATGTGATCCACCGTCCCCACTTTCCGAATGACACTTCGCCCACATCCGGGTAACTGCGAATGTGCGGGTGCGAATCCAGACAACGCCGTAGTAGAATAGCTGTGTAGCAGCATATCAATGCAAATACCATCAGCAGCGCCAGCCCCACCCATCCCCCCTGGGCTGCTGCATACGGAGTCGACAGAATTCCAACCCCTGCAAACATGTCCACATCTCCATCAATGAGGTCGAGTGCGCAACATGTAAACCGTTTTCTCAAGATCATGGACATACGTTTTCTGTGCAAGGTGCAATTAACACACTCATAACGTATGTCAGATTCATGCCAGTCTCAAGAAGAGATTGGAATGCTTTTTATATGAAGTATTATATCTCGATGATAAATGCTACTGACAAGTGACTGAAAGGTTGATTTATGAGCACTGGTTTGGGGAATTGTAAGTCAAGCGATGCTCAAACAAATCTACGGAGACTAGCGCGATTGAATAATCTGAAAAGAAAGGTTCAATAACTCCATCGGACACATCGAAAGTACACAGTAAGCGCTTCATTATCCTGCGTGTTCGCAACACTATGATTGCCTGCCGGACATTCAAACTATAATTATCATGTTGAAAGAGTCGAGGTCAATGTTGAAGTTTCTGTAATCATCAATGTTCGCGATTTCACAAGAAGAAGCAGAAGTTGTAGCCAAGTTGGTCACACAACAGTTGCTCGATGATATCTAAGAAAATTCAACCCTCAGTACAAAAAGGAGGATCATAGTTACCTGCAAGAACGTTCATGCCGTTGAACAAAGCCTGAAAGAAGGAGCTGCCCTGCGCTTCACAGTAGTCGCTCGTCACATGCTCGTCAGCATCAACAAGAGCTTCGTACTTGGTGAGCAGAGGCTCCCGGCTCGGCTCCCTTTCGAGTTTTCGAGCATCGATGGTTGAGCCGGATTCAAAGCCCTCAGCATCGTCCCCCAAGCTTCGTTGCGAAGCCGATCGGGAGTAGAAGTCCATCGTTCGATCAATGCTCTGCGGCCACAGCGGGGAGCCCATGATAGCCGACGACCCGCATACGTCGGCCTCCATGTCCGCTTCATCCTCATATGGAACTCCCATAACTCACATTCAAGAACGCTCAAACTCAAGATCTCACTCCGTAAACCCTAACTAAACCCAGCGAGCATGCGTTACATGCTCTAACTTACACTATCCACTTCTCATTCAATATAATATATATATATATACTCTTCTCGCCGCAAGCTTACTCTTTTATAATTGCGCACAACCACAACCAAAGTCGTAACGGCCGAAGTCTGCAGGGAGAGAAATACAACACGACTGATGAAACTCTCTCTTTACAGACCCACCAATCACTAAATTCACCTCCGCACTACAAACGAAACGGACGTCCATTGTACATGATCATAACACAGAGGAAGAAGGAAACCCGACAACAATGACAACAAAACCCAACCCGAACGTAAATCGCTGCGGAAAACTAACGCAAACCACCCTTGACAGCTAGCCTGCAACAAAGCAAAAGGAGCTACCATGAGCTAGCTCTGCAAGGATCATGCTACGTACTTGTGATTCCGAAGCGGTAGAGTGGTAAGCTTGGAAAAGAGGTACGTGAGTGCGATTTGGATTGTGGAGTTTGGGCAGCAGCAGTGGCGGCGGAGGGTGGCAGGCTGGCGATATGTTACGCGCGCGGCCGCGGCGTCGCGGGTTTGGAGCAATGAAAAGTACTACTGTTCTGTACATGGGCTGGAGTGGGCGATCTGGCCATATTTATAGCCCTTTTGGAGTTATCAGACAGGAAATATCAATCCCGGTCATGTCCACAGGATTTTTGGGCCAGAAAGCGCCCATGCAAACCAGCTCTCACTCACTGTTGAGAATATAGTAGACAACTCTGTTACTCCTGTTCCTTCCATTTACTTTCATCAACTCATTTTAAGACCCCCACATCAATGCCCTACATGTGGTGTCATGAGAATGTTCCTGGGAATGTTTGATAGCTGGATAAACTTGCAGAAGTCAAGCATATCTCCCTCACTACTTTTTGGCATGTGCTCCTCACTCTCGTTTAAATACCATAGTGTTCATGACGTTTGCGCTTTGCTTGTTGTTATGGCAATGTTATATTTTACTTTATTTCTGACCAAATTAATTGAAACCAATACATGCTGAGATTTGTGCAATGGATATATTAGATCTTGCAAGATGAGAAGTCAGAACATGGAGAAAGTACTTCTTGCTATTCTTCATTATGCATATCTTACCGTTATGAAAAGTAAAAACAAATGTTCGTGTAATGTTACCTATCAACTTCCAAAATGGAAGCTCCAGGTTCATGCATAAAAAACTGTGTTGTGTAAGTTACAACTTAGTTAGCTTTGTCGTGAAAAGATGACAATCCATTGCTTTGATTGGGGAGCTCAGCAACAACACTCTTATAAGAATGGGGAAGTAGTGTAAGGGATTGTGTGTCAGCTGATTATTTGCATAGAGCTAGCTTATTCAGTGGAAAAAGCAAGATGGCCATTGCTGATGCTGGCCTAGAAAATTGGCAATTTCACATGGCTCATTGGGTGGCTGACTCATTGGTGACTCACATTCCATCACGCTGCCTTCTTCTTTCAATACCTTGCTCAACTGGGACACTTCAAGGCTCGAGTATTAGCTGGATTGACTCAGACACTTTTCTGGTCTATGTCCCTATCGTATGTCTATGCTTATAGATCATCTCATTTGGGCACGCCATGCCCTCCCGGCAACGGGCGGTGGCCTGGTCGATAAAAAAACAGCCTGTTATACTCCTCGCAAGAGTAGGGCTCCATGCAAAGTCCTCTTGGTTTGGTCTCGCCAAGTAGGGGCTTTCTTTTTTGGTAGGGAGTGTTTTCTCCTCCCGCTAGCAACAAGGCGACAAGAACATGAGAGAAGGTTGTGCATGTGCAAGTATTCATGACTCTGAGTTGAACTCTCAGAGCATGGCCACTCGGTAATTGAAAACAACATGGGATGCAACTATTCAAAGTCTGCCTTTACGAAGGAGGGCACGAAATGCTATTCACTTTCAACGCATGCTCAAAATCCACTACAAGCTCGCTCTCTTGTTGTGCAAGGAAACCTCTCCGCAATCTTTTTCGGAAGCTGTGTTTTCAATGTCACGAGAGAAGCAGAAAGGAGAAGACAAGCGATTGGGAACACATGTGGCGGGGAGCGGGTGAAAACTCCGGTGGGAACGCATATATTGCGACTATGGGTGCGGTTGTAAAATATTGAGGACTGGTCAGCAATTCCGAAAAGTGCACGGAAGAGGCTATTTTCAGTGCCGATATCGACAGCAAGACTAGCCATGCGCCATGCTTATTGGCCTCGATTCATATTCAGTGGTCGCGTGCCGGCCAGCATTGGGACGATTTCAAACTTTTCAATCCCAACACCTTCTGAAACAAGGAAAGGGCCACTCAGTCCACACTTTGGAGAGCACAGTGGTATGTGCGTTGCTCTTATTCTGCAATAATTCAAGATGACATAGATCGATGTAACTGATATTGCACCAAAACAAGAAACATGCATAGGCAGTCTCCGTTTCATATATCACTTTTTGTGCGGATATATATGAGCATGTTTTTTTCATGGAGGATGTGCAAGAGATGTTCATTGGTTAGGACTGAAAAGCATCACTGATCATGGTACTTGTTTGCGACAGTTCAGATTTATATTTCAAGTTACAAGACTTTCATGACACACCTTTTTCTTAAAAATATTATCTATAATGTCTTGAAGTCAAGTACAAAGATAGTCCGAAATTTCCCTGTCCAATACTCTCTTATCTCGGAACATTCAACCTATTTTTTTGACCTCATCGTATATCTAGAAACATATACCCAAATGAGTTTATTAGGAGTGAAGAAAAAAGAGAAGAATGCCGAACCCTTATTAGAGTTGAAGTGAATAAGATGTCAATTGAACATGCCCTTGATGATATGCCCACCAAGGATCGTGTTTTATGAAGAGCCCACAATGACTCAAATTAGTCATATACTACTAATTCTACAACTATGAGGTTTCTTATGTTCATATCTTGTGTTTGCTTGAAATTATTATTCGAAATGAACGATACATCATGAACCATGATAGCAAAGATCTCTGTCTGCAGAAACAATAAACACTCTCTAGTCGGTCGAATAAGTTGAGCACACACAATCCATGACGCCTTCACTTCTGCATGTGCACTTATGGAATAGTGTGGTGATGTTGTAGCTCTCGTACACAGTAGCGTAGTAGTAGCATTTATGAAGTCAAAATAACATGTTCAATAAAATGCCGAATGATAGAAGCATGAAAATCATCCAAATGTATGATGGATTGCTTTGAGAATAAATAGATGTGGAATGATGAATGGCTTCCTCCTTGCACACAAAGATAGCATATGTACTCCCTGAGAAAGATTCGAATTGGAGAGAAGATATCTTGGAAAGTTCAAGGCAAACATTGGAGAGTAATAACAAATCGTTTAATGAAAGATGGAAATACAACTCATTGTGGTTCTTTGATACACAAATGGGACATTATCAAACTTGGCAAGACAAGAATTGTCTTTGGTTGCGACTCATGAACCATTCACTCGCCTTAGAAGGCTATGTGGGCGGAACAAAGAAATTGTGCACATCACTAAAAGACACTGCAAGTGAATGGGTAGAGATGCTCTAAAATTTTGCATTAGCTCTCATGCATCATCTTTCATTTTTGGGTGATGTACATGATTTTCTTATGGCTTTCTCTAAATAGATAGATAGAAACTCCGGTCCCTTTCTAAGGAGCCGGCGTGAATGAAGTGTCCGTTCCTAATGCTAATATCCCGATGGCCACCGGACAAGGGGAAATTGGAACAATACTACTTCCCTCTCTCGAGGGTGGACACTATAACTACGCTAGTTTCTAGCCTAGTTACTAATGCCTTGAAGATACTTGACATAGTATCCCCCCAAAGGGCTTTGAGGTACCCATACAACAAGGTCCAAAGACCCCCCACAATAGTTGGGTGGACTATAGTGGTGAGCACCACGCCGGCATGGGGAATAGAACCCACAATCTCCTCATTGGGGGCATAAGCCCTTACCACCAAGCCAAGGCTTGTGGTGCCTTTGGCTTTCTCTACTTATCTTACCATTTTTCATTCAGTTTATTGTAAGAGCTCTTTATGTCTACTTTCAAGGAAAACAACTTACATTGAAACTATGTACTCTCTTTAAAGGTAGATTTCATAAAACTTATCAATTTGGCATCATGGGACAAAGGGAGTATATGAATATCATAACTTCTCATACAACTTGGTTTTTGAATTATGATTGAAGAACAACAACAACCCTATTTGAGGCCGGTGTGAGTTTGTTTGACCTATCCTTAAATGCATGGCCAAAGGTCATAACACCAATGGTGTGACCACTACCTCCTCTCTAAGTGAATTTTATGGTTATTCCTATCTAGCCACTAGTAACTTTTGACATACCCGATGTGGCATCCCTCCAAAGGGCTTTTAGGTATCCATACAACAAGATTCAAAAACCCTCCACCATAGTTGGGTGGACTATGATGGTTAGCACCACTCCTGCATGAGGAATATAACCCACTACCTTCTCAATGGGGGCCATGAGACTTAATCACCAAGCTAAGGCTTATGATGCCTTGATTGTATTGGATATATATATATATATATATATATATATATATATATATATATAACTACGAAACTAGGAAAAGGATGTTCAATTTTGAGCTATTGTGTACATATGCCTTACATTCTTGGAAGGAATGAGTACACCAAAAAAGCTCAACTTAACCCCTATACGTCCTTGGGGTATTTTTAGCCAAAAACTCATTTTCAAAAAAAGTGATATAGATGAAAATAAAGATAAGCTATTCAGATCTCAACCGTACAAACTTGTAATAGAATTGTAGTAGATCATGTGGACCAAAACTTGACTCATGGGACGTCATAGATTGTGAGATCGTAACATATTAGTGCGCAAAACAAGCTACAAAATACCATCCTTTCGACTTTGAAGTGAAAATACTACCAACATGAAATTTGCAATCAAAAAATCAGCAATTAGAAAGTTGTTCATCTTCATCTCAAAGACACTCTTGTACCAAAAAAATTCTTAAAAAAAAATTCTTGGCTCAAATAGTAGCCTTGTAGTCGTGAAAACTGTCAAAAATTTTACAAAGGAAAAATAGTCCAAAACTAAACCCCTCGCACTCAAATCCATGCCTTTTCTTCAATATATCCTCGATTGTGTCAAGGTTTCCACCTCTAAAAATAGACTATAATTGGAATCCATCCCAAAAAATAAAGTCAAAATCTAACGGTGGATGAAGGAGATCTAGCTCTTCAAAAATCATCCATTTTTTCATTTTTTTCATCGTAGAAACATCATTGCAAAGCCCATATCAAAGTTATCTAGATCAAAAAACTTCCAACTACAAAGTTGTTGGGGATGCATCTAAATATTAGACATATGAAAAAAAATTCATGAAAAACTATTTTAGATTTCACATAATTGGCTTGCAATGGTAAAACATGCCAAATGTTTGAAAACCCAAAAACAAAAGCTGCCTTCACTAAAATCCATGCCATTTATTCATACTTTATTTCATGAGTCTGCAATTTTTACCACATAAACTAGACTTGATTTGTGACCTAGCCCAAGTGATTTCATCAAAAACGGAGTTTGGATGAAGAAGTTATGGCTCTTCAAAGTTTCTGCCCTTCATCCAGATTGTCGTTTTTCGACACTAGGGACGTTTAGGGGTTAAGTTATTTTAGGACGAGAAACCTTTTCAAATTGATAATATTGGTTTTAGATGAATACATAACTCTAAAGCAACAATTAGGACTCTATGTACATGGTGGGATTCGAACAATTTGTGATCATTTACAGCGATATTATTTTGAGATTATGCTTCAAATAAAAAAGTTAATCATATTGGAACTTTGAAGTCATGCATCACCTCTACCATTTTGAAGAGCTTGAATAAGAACAAACTACATCAATTACTACAACCATAGCCATGGCGAGACGAAAGGGCATCATCACATTTCTCAAGGCGCCCTACTTTCTACTTCGACCATGTTCTTCACGGGTGAATCCTTTGTATGCCATCGCCCATTCACACCCTCCTCCTCGTCATGGTAGTAAATTTCTTTATACCTCACCCAAATTGCATGCAAGAACTCATTTCTTAACTTCATTCCAAACTTGCAAATTATAACTTTTTCACATATCTCAAAAACAAGATACTTATGACTGGTGTTTTCTTGAATTCAATTAGGTTGAGTAACAATACATTCACTTTTCATTGAACATATAACTTACAAAGTTTGAACTGAGCTAAAGAAATATACATCAATGGAATGTGGTTTCCACAAACATTGTTTTCTGATTAACAATGAAGAAATACTTCCCTAGATGCGATGATTCCTTTCTTGATGAAGATACACAAAGAAGCATTCATTTTGTATTCCTTTCAGTGTTTCCGTGCTGTCCACATTCGGAACAGAAGTGTATGAAGCACATTGTTGCTTCTTTTAGGGCAAAGATTTCGAAACTGGAGATGAGCGAAGATGCAGATTGTCAAGTTTAGAGTAGATCAATTTGCTCAATACATAGTAATGATACTTTTGTTCTAAATATTGGTGCACCATGCTCATAATGCTCGCTGCATTTCCATGCAGATTGGAAACATGTACCTTTGAGCCGGTCGCTGAGCGGAAGCACGAACTCTGGCGCTCAAGCAAAGCCGGTACCTACCTTTGCATCCAATTTGCCGTGCGTGAGATGTCAAAAGATCGCGGGAGCTTTGAGTGTGCTGATGGGACATGGATGGTTGAAGCTTGAACCCCAAGTCACAGCCGCAGTGGAGGATGTACTTTCAGGTGGCTCGGACGATTCGGAAGGCAAAGAAACGCTTCAGGACGCATGGAAAGCGGCGCAGGCCGTAGAAACTTTTGGAGGACAGTTGACAGATATGCTCCTGGAGATCAATGATCTGTGTGGAGACTCCGGAGAGGTAGCACACCTCCCCAGCTTAGATTTACCCGGCTTGAAAGTTGCATTGAATTGAATTTTAGGTCTCCGAAGTTTGACACACTCTGGTGTAAACAGAATGTCGGAAAGATCCCTGTGGAAACATACATGGCAGTTGAAGCAGCGCACGATAAGTACTTGCAATACCTGAGTGCATTTGGTGACGATGAAGTCTACTTAAGGAAAAAAGTGGAGCTGGAGCTTGGTGGTGTGTTGCTGCAAATCAAACAACGTCTTACTGGCATGGATCCGAAATGGTCAGAGGTAATTTTTTCAATGCTTCAGGCCATATTCTTCTGGATCGTTACTTTTTCATGCCTCATTTTCGTTTAGGGTTTGAGTTCTTTGTACACAACATGATGTAGTATTCTTCACAAACCCACAATTCTTGAATAAGTAACGATTATGATATTCATCATCAAAGTGTTGAAGTGGTGATTAATTTTTCTACATCAAGATGGTGCTCTGTGCAGAAGTAGCATACATTAGTTTGAAAAATCCTCCATATGTCTTGATTTAACGAAAACTTTTGCAAGTGTAATCCAATCAATGTCTTCAGTGCTAATGGCAATGCATTGGTTACATATCTATTGCAGATTAGTGTTTTGGGAACATCTGGGTTGGCGGGTTCCTACATAGAGAAGAGAAGGCTTCCTGGTTAATACATGGAAACAATGCACAGTGATATTTTGAAGCATTGATTGTAAGATAAAATGAACGCATCGTAGGAGATCAACCACTAGATTAAATTGCACCTATAGATTAGAAACAGGAGTTGATTCACTTGTTCCTTGAAGAAGCTTACATTCTCACATCAAGATCGTGGAGGCAGGCAGGACCGAGTATCTTGAGCCACAAAGAAGCGAGTTCACCACATTCTTCTTGTATCTTGGTAATCATTACCAACAACACTTGCTATTGGTGGTGATTAATAATAGATATCCAACTTTGTGAAAAGTGCTTGATATCAAACATGAATTTGTACATTAAGTGTAGAAATGAGCCATATTCCACCAAAACTGAAGCACCATAAGATGAACAATAGATGTCATGATTCCACCGTAGCATATCACTCTTGTTTTCTTGGTAAAGTGGTGCAGTTGGGTATGTTATTTGCAAGTTCAATCCTATTGTCAAATATTTGTGACTTACAATGCACGCATGCCTTTTCATTCCTCACTTTTGGTACTCCAAGATTTCAACTCTTCAGCAAGCATGAGTTTACACTCCAAAACGCATCTCAATCGAAAATTCAAGTAGCTTGCTTTGTTCTCTTGATATTGAAATATCTACACCTCAATTCAAGTGAATGTATTGCATGTCTCTGAAAGTTGATGCTAATCTAACTTAACCCGAAGCGACGTTCACACATGCCAAACCATTTTGATAAGGTATTCCTGCACTTAGGCAACTGCAGCGATCGAGATCGACATTCAGAGCAATTAGGTCAACTAAATTGAAGCTCAGAGGAGTAACGCTATGCTTCTTTCCTACAGAATCTTTAATTACATGATATTGGGTAGATTTGACAATGTAAAAGATTCATGTGTTTTTGGTTCATGATTAAAATGCATATCTATCTTCGAAGGATTCGTTTCGGGTGTGCAGCCAAGACTTCATTCTTCTTAGTTGAATAGTGAACTGTGGTTCACTGACAATTTTCAGAGGTATTTGCACTTGTGGACAATCTGAGATTGGGATAACTTGTCTGCAATTGTACATATGGTACCTTCATGGGTGTTGAAGAATTGTACCAAAAACATGCCACCAAAAAAATTGTACTCATCTCCCAGCATAATTAAGCATGTGCCATATGTAACAAAATCGAGACAGACTTGGGAAAATGCCTCTAATTTAGGCTTCTATCTTTGAAGGAACTGACGATTTGATTGAATGTGAACATTTGCGAATCCAATGAGCCTTATGAGTTTTTGAATTTGAAGTGGTCTTAGATGTTCGTAGGAATTACATTAAAAACTATTATTTATCACCTACAAAGTTCACTTTAGTGGGCCATTGTTAGTACTGTGCCATTATCAAACAAAACAAGCTATCTTACTCAGTATTCTAAATGTGAAAATGAAACTATTTTCACAACCTACGATGCAGTTGAAACATTGCCGTTAAATTTTGAAGTTACAACTCGTCGCAGCTGAATGTGCCAGTTTGAGTGCATCTAAATACAAGGCCTTACTTACTTACAAGTGGGCTGATCGCACTGCCAAGTTGCCGAATTCGGCTATGCCGGTACTCAATTGAATCCTGAGCCATACTCAAGTCAGCGTTGTAACATTCCGACTACTCATGAAGTGAAGAATCCTGTAACTCGAACTTGAAGCAGCATGCAGAGCTATGGTCGGTATCATTCTGTTCATCACTCATTCCGAACTGATACATCATCGGTTGCAAGCATGTCCGTTTAGAGGAAGAAGCACCGTGGTGCTCGATCTCGCCGCTTTAACGCCTGGAATGGCCGATGCTCACCACGTGGTATCAAGGCACGCGTTCCCGTTCAGGTTATAGTCGATCAGGAGACGAGTGCTGGTGCGTTCAGGGATGTGAGAGCTATGGCGAGCCCACGCCAATTGCTCACCCGAATCGGCACTCCTTCAAAGAGTACTCCAGTCGGAGCTCGCTGGTGCCGGAGGTTGCAGATTCGGGGGCTCAACACATTCCTGCCGTACCCGGAGTTCGAGCGCAGCGTGGAGTGTCTGGACAGTCGGCGGTTGGGCAAGCAGCGGGTGGAGGCGTGGCAAATTCTGCGCATCGTCCAGGCCAGTCCCGTGCCCGTGAAAGGTACGGCGTGGGCCAATGCGCCCGCGGTGCGAATGTGGCGAGGCTTTCCGGACGCGCTGGCGCTCTATTACAACGCGTGCCTGGCGGAGTGGGCGCGGCGCGGCTACCAGAATGTCATCCTGCAACCTGCTGAGCCCCCACCGGACTCTTCTACTGTCATGCCGCCATGGCTAGGTACGTACTCCCTCGCAACAAATCCCATCTACCAGTTACCAGCTTGATTTCTGTTGCTCCCACCGTCTGTTGCTATCAACACAGTCTCAAGTATGTGTGTGTAGCCAATTGTGATCATTTTGCTTAGAGAATCTGTTCCCATTTTTCGGATTTGATATTAAGTTCCGAAATCTATCTCTCAGAGATGGGTTCAAAGTTTGTGGCAATCTCAAATGTTGTACGAGTTCAGAGCGAGAAACGACCAGTTATCATTGCTATGGGAGTTACCACCGGTTGAAAAGTGTGGAATCTCCACCAAGATCTTCATTGGTATTTCTATCAAGAATGTAGCATTCTGTCATGGAAATTGCTGATGGAATGAGTCATTTAACCTGGGGGAAATACCACAGTGCTCCACTAATTTCTATATGGTGTCCACTTCGCCTCTCTCCACAAATCATCCGATGACCCAGGAATAATTATGGCAAAATGAGGGTTTTAGAATTTAGGGTTTTAGGGATGAGGGTGTAAGGAATTGAAGGTGATAATGGGAAGTAATTGGGATGTTTGTGTGATTACAGGAGATGAGCTTGTGCACGCATCGCACCGCTCCAATTTGCTACGGAAGGAACCTGAACATTACTTGCAATTCGGGTGGGTGGAATCACCGGACTTACCGTATGTTTGGCCCGTGCCGCTTGTGAAGCTTTGACGATACTTGTCGATGCTTGTCATTCCTGACGGAGCGTGAGGCCGTTTTTCTTCGCTTCACGGGAAGATCCAGGTTTCAGCCCCATATATTTTTCAAGCTCTTTGCTTATTTCTCTAGACGGTTGAATCAACCCTTACAAATCAGATACTGATTCTTTAGCTCTGGTCAGATTTCTTTGAGGGATTCCCCTCTTGCTGTAAACATGTGTGTAATTTGAGAGATACAAGCCTTAGAAGGGTGAAATTGTGATTAGGGCAAATGTTGCAACTTTCATTTTTATCACTCAGTTGAGGAGGGTTGACAAGGGAGGTGGGTTACAACCAACAACACTTCCATTGGGTCTTAAGCTTTTCCAACAACATTTGATATATTTAATCTCATTGCTGTTGATTCTCACTTCTGGAATTTTTTAGAATGATGTTGAGATCTTGGGTTTAAGTACCTTACATTTGTGTTCGAAGATTGTATTTAAGAATCAAGTGTGCAATTTCAAAGTTTTAGGGGTTAAGTTTATCATTTGAGGTATGAGGTTTGAAGTATGAGGCATGTTGTTTGTACATACTTTTGTTGAGTTATTCCACTAAGATATAAGAGTAGATGTGCTGAATTTCATGGGATAATTTCTTTGTAGAAGTAAGAACTTTGAATTTAATATTTAAGTAAAGAAATCCATACTTAACTAAATTTGGACAAGTTTGAACAAGCATAAATTGTGTGGATTAGTTAATATGTTGGTCAATGACTAATATTATGGGATTTGAGTATTTGTACACTCTATGGTTTTATTCACATAGGTATTTTGTTCTCTCTCAACAAATTGAAGTCTAGAATTAATTGAACATAGCAATGAAGTAATGATAGATTATTTGAGTTGATTATAAATATAAATTCCTTACGAATTGCCAATTATGGTAATAGCCCGATATGATGGGAACACCTCAAATTATCCCTGAATGTAAATTGGACCATATTCACTAAAAACCCAAAGATGAATCAAAGGATGTACCTTAAAAGTACTCCTCAAACTTGAGTTCTTCATTATTTGTAACAACCATATGTGAAGATGAATTATGATTTATTGGAAATTAATTGCAAAAGTATCACTAGAAAGAAGTTGCCTTTAGTTTGTTGTCTTCAATGGAAGTTTCCAAGTATTATTAATTTTTCAAGTTGCAAGGTGCACTAGTAAAAGATGGCATTAGAAGTGACAAACGTAATGACACGAAGTGTCACTTTTAATTGTGCTTCTAATAACATCAAAAATAAAGATTGTTATTTGTCACTTTTTCTTGTATTTTTTATGGTTGTAATAAGAATACCACACCATGATAAACTAGTAATAAATTAAGGAAAAGTGACAAATATAATAATTTATTGTGATGTCATTAAAAGCACAATTAAAATATGCACTATGTGTTATTACGGCCATCACTTTTAGTGCCAATTTCTACTAGTGGTGGTCGTTTCACATAAATAGATAGATAGAAACTCCAGTCCTTTCTAAGGGGCCGGCGTGAATGAAGTGTGTGTTCGTAATGCTAATATCCCGATGACCATCAGACAAGGGGAAGGTCGTTTCACAACTCACATTCACTCAATTCTAATACAATTTTCCACAAGCCTCTTTAATCTTGCTCTGAAAGGCTCTTACTAAAGTACACATAGAACATAAACCAAATCCTTCTCACCATAGTTAGTTGAACCAAAATCACAAGTCTTTTTTCTCTCAAGAGTCCATTGATATTTGATTTTTGGCACTAGTTAGTTAGTTTGTTGCAAAGAAATAGTTAGTTTGTTGCAAAGAAATAGTTAGTTTGTTGCAAAAAATAGTTAGTTTGTTGCAAAAAATAGTTAGTTTGTTGCAAAGAAATAGTTAGTTTGTTGCAAAGAAATAGTTAGTTTGTTGCAAAGAACATCACAAATACTGAAAAATCTAAGTCCAAGACACTCCAAGCATCACATACTTGCACAAAGATATATCAAAACAACAATGATGAAATAAACTTCCATACCTTCCAGGCCGCTTGAGGACAAGTTACATCCGGACTAGGGTTCGGGAAGTTTTTTGACTTTTACTGGCTAGTAATCCGCATTTCCCACACCCAATCGGTTCTCACTACCTGCAATTGCCTTATTTTATACCTAAGATTAGAAATTTATTTGTAATTT
Organism: Bryum argenteum; assembly: GCA_037043015.1. Lineage (NCBI taxonomy): Eukaryota > Viridiplantae > Streptophyta > Bryopsida > Bryales > Bryaceae > Bryum > Bryum argenteum. The sequence continues at coordinate 28,920,013 of CM073322.1, forward strand.
TCATTTGTTTTTAGCCGGTGGTTACATAAATGGACCCGCCAATATGCTAAATCCATCGACAGATAATGAACTACACTAAATAGGTAGATTAGTGTTAGATACACTAATTTATATAAACATGTTATAAGTTTTTACTGTTGGTCAATACTTTTACCCTCTACATCCGTCAAGATGTGGATCCTTCCGCAGTATTGGAGTCAATGCTCTTGGTAATTATTTTTTACCAGAAGTAAAAACTTATAGCATTTTCAAATCTTAACACTAATCTACCTATTCAGTGTAACCGTCGGTTCTTCACGAACCCTGATCCGGACAAGAATGGAAGAAAGGCATCGATCGACAGATGCATGACAATCGATAGGATGCGATGATCACACAATTGTCACTGATGAGAACAACGACCTAATCAATCTCTAAATGCTCAAATCCTTATCCAACACAATTATGAACCTCATTATATGATTGATTCGATGCTGCCACGGAGCGAATAACTGCAAAGCTCGTAAACTAAAAAAACACGACCACTTGCTCCGAATGTCAAACAAAAGCAAGCAAGCAAGCAAGCTTCAGTCTTTTCCTTTCCTTGGATTGCTCACAATCTTGCACCATTACTTTGACTTGTTGAAAGCACACAAACTCTTTAAGGGAAAGCTCTTTAATTAAATTGAGTTTCACCCTGGCACGTTTCCTTTGAAAGTTTCAACCAGTTTATGCAAATAATGTCAGACAAATGTTTTTCATTTCTTGTGAATATGCTTGTGCCGGCTCTTCTGGCTCTAGATTTTGCCTCATCGCATTTTGCAGGATATCTGGTGCGCTCTAGATTTCCTCTTGAACAATATTGGAGCTTTTGAATACTTTTGTATATTTCAATGACCTCGTCAAAGCCCGTAAAATTTGAATTTAACCCCTGAAGGTCCTTGATACAAAATTGTTCAAATTATCAAAAAGAACCTTCTTCTACTTCAGGTGCAAAGAAACTCAATCTAAGCATTGATTAGAAGATCCAACCGTAGGATCTTGAAGTTAACTTGACCCTTTTCTCCAATGTCAAATTTGAATCGTTAATTTTTCTCCAATTTTGAGATTATAATGGTCAAATTTGGCTGAATTTTCTCCCTGCGGGAATTCCAAAAAGCGATTTCTTGGACCTTTAGGGGTTAACCTCAGAGTGGCAGTTTATTTTTTGTAAAAATGCGGGAGTTTAGGGTGGTTGAAACAAGAAAAAATTTCAAAAAAAAAAAAAAAACGATCAAAGACTATGTGAAAGGGAGGTGATACTATAGAGGATTATGCTAATATTATACAAAGATAGTGGTATTGTAAAATTTGGCAGTGACGGTAAATGAAAAATTGTGATTCGATTGAAAGCTATGGAGGTTTAGATTGACAATTTTGTGCTTGAGATACTGCCATTGCAAAAAAGTTCTCTGTTTTTTCCTTAAATGCCCAAGCAAGCCTGAGGGGCTTTTTTTTTCCAACAGAATCTGCTATGTAGCTCTCACTGTACTCAACTTCTCACTTATATTTTGATGTCAAACTCGTCACCTTCTCATGATGCATTTTAAAAGTGAAATGTTACAATTTTGTATGAGTGATTTTGTGCTTTGAAAGGATTGTGGTAGGTAGGTAGGTTGGGATTGTACATAACTCCTTGTAGGAGGTTGCAAGTTCTGATCATCGATTGGTTCATTCAGGATGCCCAAGTTCAAAAGATGTTGTGATCCAATTTTGGGCTGCTACCCGTATCAGGAACCATGGGCGTTTGAAGGTTAATATGGACTCAAACATTGAGGCTCAACAAATTGAATTGATATGCCATTAATTTAAGTCCTTCAGAGACTTTGAGTTCAAATAGACTCTGAAAAAAATCTAAACGTCCATATTAACAACATCCAAATATCCAAAAATATCCAAGTGTCGGATAAGAGGTTCAGTTTTGACCTTTCCTAGCTAGCCTTGTTCCGAGGTGATAAAAATCTCACAAAAAAGCTATCTAGGGCTTCATTTTCCAAGCTTTGCCAAAGTAACATAAGTCCAAGGATACACGGAACACAACGAGCCAAAGCTATGAAAACAAACTAACAAGACTCCTCGTAGTCAACAACAACCAGAGGGTATTCCTCCCACAAAACTGCCCACGAGAAGTGTGAAACATCATAATGATTGAATTTCTCTCAATTGATCAATACAATAATAAAGTGTGAAATATTTTGTCTCTTACGAAAAACAGCACTCAGTATTTCGGCGTATGTTCAGACAGTGAGTATCTTTACGGAAGACAAGTACTATTAATACTGGCAATGGATACTGTGAGCAAAAAAACAATTTGGATGATTATCCTTCCTACCGATTCGGGGTCCTTCATGATTATGATACTGTAAAATGCTACCATATGATTTCAGGGCGGTGGTCTGGTCGTGTGCTCGAAAGGAGTGTCCAGCAATCCAAAGTGGAAAGTAATGCAGGGAAATCGTACTATGCATTCCTTTAGTGTCGCACACGCAACTGACCAGCATGCAGAATCCATCCGCAAGCGTGCCTCCTCATTTGTTACCGATTATTCGATCTCGGGGCACTGCAGGCCCTACTCTTACATGTGTTGTTTGATTATTCACATTCTCCCGGGGCATGGTACCCTGTGCACAGAAACGACAACTTGCGGAACCATTGTTTTGTCCCTCCTTCATGCGAGCCCTAGACTTTGAGTGAGGCGAGGCTCCGCTGGCTGGCTGATTCTCTTCCTGCCCGGAATTGTTCAAAGGCTAGTAGACTGCAAGAGCAAGAGTTTTGATGGATTTTCGGGGTCGGCCGCCCCTGCCTCGATCGACTGGAAGTGGAGCGAGGGACATTATCTAGACTTTGTTCGTGGTGGATTGGGCAAGTGTGCAAGAAACGAGGACATGGTTTTGGTTTCCATGCAATGCAGCACCGGATTTTCTAACAACCTGAGTGTTTGCCAAGTCATGAATGCCCATCCGGGGCTTAAAAAGTCAACTTTGGAACTGCCGAATTATGCTTGAGGATTCATCGGCTCGGGCCTTTTTACACAACAAAAGTGTACATTCAAGCATAAGTTTATCAACAATGACGAATGATGCTCGCTCCTGTGACACTGGCATGTCCTCATCAATTCACAGTTGGCCAGTCGTGACAGGGCGATGGCATGCTTTTTGGGTATCAAAAAGGACTGTTCAACATGATATTTGTACGAGTGAGTGAAATCAATCTTTTAAAAGAGTTCAAGTACTTAGCCCATGGGGTCTGAAACGGGCAGCCCAAAATTGGATCACAACATTTTTTGGACTTGGGCATCATGAATAGTGCACTTTTTGAACTTGGGCATCATGAATTAAACAACATTTTGGATGAAGGGCATAACCTTTGAAGAGCAATAACTCCATTATCCAGACTCCAAGTTTGACAACATCACTTGAGTTGGGTTCCAAATTAAGTTTAGTTTGTGTGGTAAAAATTGCAGCCCCATTCAATGAAGTATGAATTGATGGCATGCATTTTAGTGAAGGCAACCTTTGTTTTTGGATATTCAAACATTTGGCATGTACTACCAATGCAAGCCAATTATGTGAAATTAGAAATAGTTTTTCATGAATTCCACAAGTGTGATCTTTAGGTGCATCTTAACATCTTTGTGGTTGGAAGTTTTTCAATTTAGATAACTTTGACAGTATTGTCTTCGCGATGATGTTTCTACAATGAAAAAAGTGAAAAATGAATGATTTATGAAGAGCTATATGAATCTCTTTCATTCACCGTTAGATTTTAACTTTATTTCAGGATGGATTCCAATCATAGTCTAGTTTAGTGGTGACAACCTTGACCCAATCAAGAATATATTGAGGATAAGGCATGGATTTGAGTGCAAGGGGTCTAGTTTTGGACTAAGTATTTTTCCTTTGAATAATGTATAGCAATTTTTACCATTGTAAGACTACTATTTGAGCCAAGATATTTTTTTGAGTACAATGAAGTCTTTTAGATGAAGACACAGAACTTTCTAGTTGGTGATTTCTTTATTTCACATTACTTGTTGGTAGTATCTTCACTTCAAAGTGAAAATGATAGTTTTATGTAGCTTGTATTGTCCACTAAAACATTACGATCTCGTAATCTACAAGGTCCCATAAGTCAAGTTTTCGTCAACATGATCTACAACAAGTCTGTAATAATTCCTAAACAACTTACCTTAATTTTCATCTATGTCCTTTTTTCCAAAAATGAGTTTTTGGCTAAAAATACCCCTGAGGACTTTTAGGGGTTAAACTCTGAACCCCACATGAGTGCCACTAGATTGGGTGGTACATGCAATATTACTAGAGTTCAAAGAATGTTCCGTACTCTTGTCAAATATCTTTCATGGATATATGTTCCTTATTGTACTTTTAGTGCTTTCAAAAAAATTAGGGGTATAGGCCCAGTGGTAAACATGGGTACATAGACGTGACAAAGAAGTCATGTCAAAACTTTCACATGTGACCATAGATTCTATTTCGCACTCTTGTTTTCATGTCTGGCGTGTACTGTATACTTTCTGGTACTCTTTTTGGTAGGAGGTGCCCATGGCCGTAAGTGCAAGTGTGGGGGTGTTTTACCTTATCGAGTTATCACAGTCAAATCTGAGATTGGGAGGACATTGGTGAAAAAGTGTTGAAACTTAGAGCATGCCCGGCCCGGGGAAAGCATGTATGGTGTGTTGAAGGGGGCAACAAGCCGACTTAGCCAGCGAGGAGGGCTGCCGAAGCCTTCAAAGGGTCTCCGCAAGCCCCAGGCCTCCACGAGGCATTCTTGCATCGATTAACAGGAACGTCAAATGTGAGAAGGGACTGTAAAACTTGAAATTACGACGAGCTATAATCTAGGGAAAGTCGACCCTCTTAGCCGGATTACAAGTTTGCTGCAGTTCTCCTTACGACAAAAGCAACTCGGGCCTGAGGGGAGGGCTGGGCATGCTCTTAACCCTTGAAGGTCCTTCCACTCCTCAATGGGCAGCCCGAAATTGGATCTCAGCATCTTTTGGACTTGGGCAACATGAATAGTGCACTTTTTGAACTTGGGCAGCATGAATGAACCAATCAATGATGAGTTTGCAACCTCCTACAAGGTTTTGTGCAAGCCCTCTGGTCAGTGATGTGAGAAGCAGCCGGCTTGTCTAGAAAGTTTCACATTCTTTTTGAAAGAGTTTGTTGACGTGATTCTGATGTCATGAACGGGCACAAATGATTTGTAACAGAAATTGAGCGAGCAGATGCATCGAAACAAGCACCGGCTGTGTCCCTGTAGCCTGCCATTTTGCATTTTGCAGCTTCGGAACTGTAGCTGCAAAATGGTAGAGATTGGTAATACTGTAGTAGGGACAGCTAGATGGGCTATCCCACCTTTCTCCCATCCATTCTTGATTTTAGAGCCACTTTACATGGGAAGTAGCAATATGGGATAGGATGTAGACACCATGAAATCTCCACACAGTTTCATACGAACTTTCAGCCTAAATACTTGGGGCCGGATTGAGGGCCGACCCGAATTCTTCAAATTTCAACCAATAGGTTGGCTCAATTATTTCAGATCGGGTTCAAGGGCTTTATACTAGGGCCCGACCGGGACTTCAATTTATCCTATGTGGCATCCTAAATGGGTTGAAGAGTAACTTAACCCTTAAACGCCCATGGGGTCTGAAACGGGCAGCCCAAAATTGGATCACAGCATCTTTTGGACTTGGGCATCATGAATAGTGCACTTTTTGAACTTGGGCATCGTGAATAGGCCAATCAATGATGAGCTTGCAACCTCCTACAAGGTTATGTACCACCCCAACCTACCTACCACAATCCTTTCAAAGCACAAAATCATTCATACAAATTGTGATTTGAATTGTGAAATTTCACTTTTTGAATGCATCAGAAGAAGGTGACCAGTTTGACATCAAAATATGAGTGAAATGTTGAGTACAGTGAGAGCTACAGGGAAGATTCTGTTGGAATCATGCCCCTCGGGCTTGCTTGGGCGTTTAAGGGTTAAAGCAATGATAAGATCAACCCTTGAAGGAGAAGCTCTATAGTGATCTTCAAGACGACCATATCTGAAATCCATGAATAAATCTAATTTTTAAAAATTCAACCGTAGGTTTTTGTTTATAATTATCTCATCAGTCTGCCCACCAATTTCATCAAATTCACCGTGAAGATCTTGAGTCAAAGGTTTCAGTTTTTGCAAGAATAACATATCTTTTTTGACTTTAGGGGTTAACTTTTAGTGCAAGGTGTATGTGGTAAAATTTGTGAAGACAAAATTTGATTCTAAACCCTTCATCTAGGAATTTCAGGATTTAAGCATAGAAATGGCACCTCAAAAAGTCAAAATAGTTTTTTTTTTTTTTTTTCTTAACAATATTTTTATTACCAAATCAATACTCAAATATCAAATTTATCCTAGTCGATAAGATTACCAATTTTACAAAGGAAGACCTCCAAAATATCAAAAACAATCTTCATAGTGCCCAAAAAAACTAGGGAGACAAACTATGGATGTTATGATCTCAAATGGTAAACATCCAATGGTCAATTTTTGGAACAGTAATCTAGTATAGTCTTACGTACAAGATCTCACGGTTGGAAGTCTAAGAAAAGGAAAAAAAAAAAAAAAAAAAAAAAAAAAAAAAAAAAACCCTGAGTCGCACCCTTGGGAGTGCATAGAGGTATAAAATCGTAGTTTTGAGGTTTTCATGCTCCCAAAAACACACAAGGAACTTCAAGGGTAAATGGACAACATGTAGTGAGTCTAGTAACAAAGCTAATTAATCCCATTCATCTATCCATCTCATGTTGTAGATTGCTCCTCATTACATATATCGACATGAGTTGAGAGCTTTCTTTCTTCAATCTAGACTCGAGAGAGATGACACATTTAACTAATTCTGGACTGAAAGTAGTCCAGAAGTAAGGCAGCGGAGGATCCCCCATACTCATGTGAGTAACACAGTGTGAACACTCAAATGTAAATCGGGGGATCTTTGGAGAATATAAAGATACTCACATCCATTATGTAAATTTTCAATTGGTGGAATGATCATCCCAGAAATTTGTAATTTCCAAAATTTGCTCGAGTCCATAATTCGTGAATAAGTCCGGATTTCGTTAAATGTGGCATAAAGCTAGAGTTTTGTAAAAGTTCAAAATGAATCTCTTGGTAAGCTGAAAGGACAATGGCTCCATATGAAAATGACAAGTGTAAAAAGGTGGTTTCAAGAGTCTAAGAGCAAGTGGCACTATCTTTAAGTTAGAGCTTGGACAAATAGAGATATGGTTATTTAAACCAAGAAGCATGCCTAGCTATGTTATAAGTGATAATCATAGGTAATGTATTGGTAGTTGAGATTTTTTTTTGCTTTTTCATGTTACTATCAAACATCACGGAACGACAGAAAATATATAGATGTATATTTTTGGCTACAGATATGGGGAAAAACCATTATTTTTTTTGTTTAACCCCTAAATCTCCTTGGTGTTCTTTTGGAGCTTGAAACCTCAAAACTGCAATTCTCTACCTCTAAGCACTCATGGGGGTGTACACCAATTTCTTTTCCTCTTTTAAAACTTCCAACCGTAAGATCTTGTACCTAAGAGTATGCTTGATTATTGTTAAAAAAATTGACCGTTGGATGTCTACCATTTGAGAGATCATAACATTCAAAGTTTGTCTCCCAAGTTTTTTTGGGCATGGCAAAGATTGGTTTTGAAATTTTTGGAGGCTGCCCTTGTAAAATTGGTAAACTTTCTGACTTGAGTCACTTTGAAGTTTGAGTAGTGATTTAGTAATGAACATGTTTTAAAGAACAAATCTTTAAAAAAGTTACTTTTTAAAGTTGCCCCATCTCGGCTCGCAACCCAAGGATCGTTCTAGAAGACTCAAAAATTGGACTTTTACTTTGCAAATTTTACCACATACACATTGCAGTATAAGGAGGACCCAATAAAACTTTTAGGAAAAAATATTACTTCTAACCCCTTCACCTAGGCTGCCCGGAATTGCAAAAACCCATTTCGGGCTTCAAGGAGAGTTAGGGGTTAAAAAAAGGAGTCAATCCAGCCACAGGTTCCCCTACGGCTACCTTGTTACGACTTCACCTCAGTCTGTGCGCCTCTGTGCGCCTTAGTGATATTCATAATCGTGACTGAAGCCGTTATTTTATAATAGTAAAAGCATTCACAGGCGTAATTGGAAAGGTTGCATAGTACAACAGCTCTCACTAACTGATATAAAATCCTAGATACTGGCGGGCCTTCGGCTTTACTATCATTATCCTCAATTCCGTTAAAATGGCATTATGCCGCTAAAATGGCACACCTCAACATTCTGAACTGTAGGTCAAAAAACATGTGATATAATAGAATTTGAAGGTGATATTATGGAAAATGAGTGACAATGTACATATAGGAGTGATATTACCAAAAAAATCGTGATATTACAGAATACACCATTCCATGTGAGCACTTATGTAAGATTTGGTGTGACAAAATGGCACATGACATAGTGTCATTTTAACCGAATTGAGGTTCATTCGTCAAATTGGATATTACTTCAATATCCCCGGAGCAAGAATTGAAAGTAAACCCTATTAAAATATCCTGGATTTTATCTAAAGTTCCTATCAACATTGTGGAATGATTGAATGACATGTGCATTTTTGAGTAAGGTAAAGAGACCCATTCCCGACCGGGAACCCATAACCGATCAAGCCCAATTCCTAGATTTTGAAAGAACAGATGTACCTCAATTGTATATTTGAGCATGTGATCGACTTTAGGTTCCAAGCAACTTTTCACTTTAAATAATTATAACTATTTGAATAATGCAACTAAAATCACGAAACTTTTTGCATTCAACAAGAACCTTATGTTTGCACACATGTAAAATTCAAAAAAATGTATATACCTTAATATCATATGCTAAAATCCTTAAGTGGTCGGTTATAGGTGCCTCTACCTTATTTGCCGAATAGAAAAACTGTGATCTCACGGAACTAAATAAAAAACAAATTCGATGATCAAAGTGGTCAAGGTGGTTTCAGGGTCTCACGGTGACAATCATGGTCCCTCGGTCCTTAGTTACAGGGTCAGAAGGGTGGAGGTTTGATCATATTATAAAAGTCGGAGGGATGCCATTATAGAGACCAAACGTGTAGTACTACCAGGAACAGGGGTACATTCTATTACCATATATCAACTTTGAGTAAGTGAGCTGTGTGGACTTGCAATCAACTTGTACACAAAAAATAAGTACAGTACAGTCAAGTGATATAGATACTGGAGGTTTAATTTTTCGGTTCTGTTTCGATTTTTTCTTCATTCGAGAATTCAGCTTCTCAAACAAGTGGCATAAAGAATACTGGACTCGGCATCCACGTGCCGGTTAAGACGTGAACCTGGACTGTATATATATCCTCGTCTGCTTCCTTAGATTGTCATTCCCACATTCATCGATCGCCATCTCCCAACAATTCAGCTTTAGTTAGACACATAACAAATCAGTTGTGACTGTGATTTGCAGATTTGCAAGTTCGCAATTCCATGCTCGATCGACCAGTCCCGCACTACGCAGCTTTCTGTTGTCATTCATGGCGAGTTATGGTGAAAAAGGAATGTGACTTCAACTGACTTGAGCTGTCGTGCCTTCCACTTTTTAGCTTCATGACTTGTACTTGTGCCCACTCTGATTCTCTTTATGAGCTTCAATTTGCTACCTTCCTTCCAGCAGTTTCTGTCTAGTATTATGCTGCTCTTAGGGCTCAGATTCGATTTTAGCCGGTGTCACGTGCTCAAACCTTGCTGCCTGGCATGTTTGGGTGTCCACTGTTTGAGCGTGAACACTGGCTAAAATTAAAGCTGACCTCTAACATTTGCAAGCACAAGTCCTGCTCAAATTCGTCAAATAGAAGTGGTTTCAGAGTGTGATTCTGGTTCCACAAAGCTCCAAAAACTGAAACTACTAACTAGGACTGCGAGCTTACAACTAACTAACTGTGACCTCTTGTGGTTAAATCTGGTTCAAGGACAGTAGAAATTGATTCTCGAGGTGAGGAGCTATGAACATCTACAGTACTGACCATCACTTTCACGGGGACATTCTCAGACATGGAAGTTTGAGGAGGATTAAGGCGCAACTGCTGGCTTCACAACAAAGCATCAGAGGTCAGATTTGCACTTTAGCTGGTGTGGATGCGGAGCACTATGAGAATTTTGAAAATTCGATGCTCAAAAGGCTCCGCATGCCCTCCAGCTAAATTGTGAAACTTGCCTCTGCTTTCCTGTCCGGTTATTAGATGCACGGGATCGAGGATAGCAGGAGTATCTTGTATGCGACGACAAGGACACAAGACGAAACGTGTGTTGGAGCAAGAGTGAAATTGGTCAATAAGGAATGTGGCATTTGAACTGTTGGTTGAGAATTTTGTTTTGGTTACAGCTTCCTAACACCGTGTTCTTCTCTCCTAGCTTAGTACTAACTGTGACCTCTTGTGATTAAATCCGGTTCAAGGACAGTAGAAACTGATTCTCGAGGTGAGGAGCTATGAACATCTGCAGTACTGACCATCACTTTCACGGGGACATTCTCAGACATGGAAGTTTGAGGAGGATTAAGGCGCAACTGCTGGCTTCACAACAAAGCATCAGAGGTCAGATTTGCACTTTAGCTGGTGTGGATGCGAAGCACTATGAGAATTTTGAGAATTCGATGCTCAAAAGGCTCCGCATTTGCCCAGCTAAATCGTGAAACTTGCCTCTGCTTTCCTGTCCGGTTATCAGATGCACGGGATCGAGGATAGCAGGAGTATCTTGTATGCGACGACAAGGACACAAGACGAAACGTGTGTTGGAGCAAGAGTGAAATTGATCAAAAAGGAATGTGGCATTTGAACTGTTGGTTGAGAATTTTGTTTTGGTTACAGCTTTCTAACACCGTGTTCTTCTCTCCTAGCTTACAACTAACAAACGGTGACGTCTTGCAACTTCATCCGGTTCAGATGTTAGTTTTTGAGGTGAGGAGCTGTGAACATGTGCAACACTGACCACCTCTTCCGTGAGGACGTTCTCAGACTTGGAACTTCGAGGAGAATGGAGGCGCAACTGTTGGCTTGAGACAACGCATTAGAGTTCAGACTTTCACTTTAGCTGGTGTGCATGCGCTGCACTGTGAGACTTTCGAGGGATCGATGCTCAAAGAGCTGCCATGCAAGCAGCTAAAGTGAGAGCGTGCCTCTAATTTCCTGTCTGGTCATAAATTGCACATGATCGAGAGAAGCACGAGTACATTGCTTGACACAAGGAGATGAGACATCGAGCTTTAGATTTACAATAGAGTCTAGACCCCTTTTAGCTGATGAGCATGCACAATCTTCCTAGGACTGCGCAGCACATCAGCTAGAACGGGACTGGCCTTTATTTTGCCATTCTATGGACATCTGGAGTCGGCAACACTATTAGTGAATCTGTGAAGAGGGAAGGGCTTCAAGACGGAACAGTACCAAGTTACGTAAGCAGTAACGACACAACCGACACTTGGTGCCAATTAAGCACAGCTGCAAGGCGACATCAAAGTCTAGTTCTGCCTCACGCAGCTTTCTGAGGAATTCATAAGAAGCCCGTTACAAAAATCAGATTAGTCAAAGCAGACTGAAATCTGAATTAGGAGTCTTGAAAGAGCTGCAAAGCTATGGAATCGTATGAAACCCGTTCCAACTTTCACAACTAGGTACAGAAGCATAGAACTCACCACTAGATTACATTTTTAGCTACTTTGTGGACTTTGTCGAGTATTTTTCTTCACAATTCTTTACATTTGTGAAGAATAAAGTACTACTGTAAACAAGAATATCGTGTATAGAAGTGTGTACAATAACGACTTCAACGATGGGTTATGATCTGATTATCATTCAATTGATGTAAAATTCGTTTGCCAATCTGGGAACTTCCTCGACGTATTCAGTTGCTCAATTTGCATCCTAACCTGGCGCACAGCTGCACAAATGCAACTGCCTCAGCAAAAACTGCATGCAAGACTTGGGCAATGGTTCATGGTAGCCACCAAGGAGGCACCCTAGAATCCGTGGAGACCCCGAGGCCATTTTGGCATTTTTGATGATTTTGAATTCGGAAATGGGGTCCACTACCCGAAATTACTCTAGAAGCATACTCCTTGGCAATTTAAACCAATGGACTCCTTCCCACATCCTCCTTGGTAGCTGCTACGCACGCTTACCCGCAAGACTTGAGAATCCAACATCGGATGGTAATTGTTCGTAATTTAGGTGCATACCACAAATACATACACAGTGATTTGAAAATAGCCCAACACATTCATGAAGCCCAGATCAAAACTCTAAGTACGAAAGGAGCATTTTGAGTACTTCAGTCACAGAAAAAACGAAGGGGCAGCGATTGACAATAGTGTCATCAGTTCAAGAGCGGCTTCATTAACCCTCACATTAACAACGTCCTATTTACTTTAGAGGGGCACAATGACTAGAAAACAACAGTGTCAAGCATGGTCCCCAAGGTCTGCACGATGTTGGACGACATCAGATTGGAGACATGATCTTCTAAATGCTTCTTTGCATCTTGACGCCCCACGTTGGCAATGGCCAGCTTTTCTGGGCTAAGCTGGTCCTCCTCCTGCACTGCCTTATTGTATTTGATTGCCAGGTCCAACATTTCCTAAAACCATCCCACGTGCCAGGTGAGTGAGGCGACATGACATCGACATTCTATCTTTCACAATAAACAAACACCAAGCGAAGTGTTCGACCATTCTCGCTAGAATACATCGCACTTTGAGAGGTCAGATTAAATAAATAAACACTTCTAAACTGACTGACGCGTCTGAACTCTACCCAAGGCTCTCCAAACCTGAAATAAATGGTTATATACTCGGCACGTCGCTGAATATCTAGTTGAGGCAACTCAAATGTAAAACAAAACAAAATGCCGTCAGGATTAGCATTTTTAGCTTGTTTCCTGGTGCAGAGCACTCAAAGCCACTGCGCAGTGTAAAAACTCATCATTCGGCAACAAGCGAGCTTCACAGCTTCTAGACATGACTAAATCATGTAATACAGTCCGTCACTTGTAGAAAAGGCTCACCTTGACTGTGGCTTCATTGGTCTTCCCATGGTCGTCATAGCGCTGAAGTGTGAGCCCATCAGTCCACTTCTTTTTGTGAAGGTTCAGTAGCATCTTCTCTTCAAGTTCGTTCTTACGATAATTGATGCCAATTGAGTAATAGTGTCGGTTCAATCCATGGATTAAAGCCTGGAAATATGATAATTAGAAATTAGAACCGACTACTCAAAGTCTGGCACATGTGTCCGAATGCGAAGCTGTCTGTTACTTCCATGCAAAACTGTCCTTCGCACTAAACAAGAATACTTAAGGATGCTAGCATACAAGTACCTGAATAGAAGGCTTGTTAAGATGGCCAACATTCGATGTGGTCTGCCTGGGCTCCTGGCCCAACATCATTGTCTGAGGGTTGATCAATCGGAAAGCATCTATCACAACCTTGCCTTTGACACTTTGGATCGGATCCACCACTACGGCAACCGCCCTCTGGTTCAAAGCTTCGAAACTCTGAAGATCCACAACGACCGCAGTTTAGAAAAACAAAGTAAAGCCATTCACGAAACCATCGAAAGAACATACATAGCTTCAATCGATCACTATGCTAGCAGACTTGACCACCTGGGCAATATTACCTGTTGAGTATTGATGTCCACGCCAGACAACCAGCAACCAAACCCTGGATGCGAATGATACCAGCCCACGACCATCTCTGGCCTGCACAGTACATAAAGAGTACTTCCAATTAGAATCAACCACATACTACAATACAGTCTCGCGAATTAAGAACACTTCTACAAGTACACAATTCAACGAGGAACTGCATGAAGAATAAGTGGCAAAACGAAAGAGTCCTACCGGCCAGTTTGCTTGAGCATGTCAAGCATCTTCGTTTGAAATACAGGGTCAACAGCCTCTACACTCACACCCGTTCCACTTTGAGGCATGGCGAATACATCCACAACACGAACAGTGTAATCATCTACAAAATCTCCTAGCATCAGTCCCATCACCTCCATCGGCACGCCAGCTCTCCCTGCAGCAGAGATGTCCAATTAGTCAAACCAGAACCAGGCCGAACATATAAACGACAATCCCCAAGCGCGACGTCAACACCTAACTTCGATGACAGCAATCAAGAAATCATGTCCTTATGATGGTCTCATCAGCTCGAGGTCACAACCCTAATTTCCCTTGAAAAATGAAGATCACTGTTGCCGGAGTAGAGAATGGAAAGCAAAGACCATCCGTGCTGCACAAGACATCAAGCGAGTGGTCTTCGGGCTACCGACCAAGCTGACCAATCAAAACCCTAATCATTTCAAAACAATCTAAAGAAACGATCGGAGCAATCCCGGAGAGATGTCAAGCATTCGACATACCATGCTTCAGCATTTTCAGCAGCGCTAAGGACGAGATGTAAACTTGCTCCGAGGAATCGACAAGCGGCGAGTCGGGGTGCGGACCACCACCGGCACCGCCACCCGCGAAAATCCTGTGCAGCCTTGAATCCATAGTCTCTGGTTGCGCACCACAAGAGTGAGAAACAACACACCACCTCTCGATTGAACTGGTTCAAAGCCCCGAATGAGAAACCTCCAAGGAACCCACACGTCAAAACCAATCAGTCTGTGGAACCTTGGAGAAGACGGACGAAAATGACGACGACGATGCTCCGAAGGCGATTCCGTGGTGGAACATGCGTGGAGAAGAATTCATCCACGAGGCAACGACTCACTACTCTTTCTCATCCTCGTAGATGAAAAACATCTCATTGTATTAGCTTTAGATAGTACAGTAAAACTGGTAATTAGTGTTATATACTCCCTTGTCCCATTGTAATTGTCCAGTAGGTTCTCTCAAATCTATCACTCAAGGTAGATTTGAGAGAACCTACTAGACAATAATAATGGGACAGAGGGAGTAGTACATTAAAGTTTCTCTAATAATCCAATGGATGAAAATTGTGTAAGCTTGATTCCAGAAGAATATGCATGAGTACTTGTTATTGCATTTGATCTTGTTTTCTACTAAAAAGGATTTTTTAAATGTTTTGATAATAATGAGGTCAGATCAAATTAAAACTCAATCATATTCATATTAGTTTTTTTCTTTAAGTTAGAGCACCTACATTATGTTTGGTTTGGTTTCCAAGTAGTTAAGAAAAATGTATACAATAAAATCATAAATGTAATTGTAAAAATGATCATGTATTTTATCCGTTATATATAAGTTGATAAGGCACTCATTATTTTTGTCGAAGGGTCAAGCTTACTCTTGAGTGGCTTAATCCACCACCTCCTCTTCAAAGGAAAGGGGAAAACATTCAATGAACAATGACGTGTTCAATTACTTACAACATGTGTAGATTGGCTTTCCACTTTGTCCTGTGGCCATCGAGGTAATGGCATTACGAACAGACACTGTATTCACGCCAATCTTCAATTGAAGGTTGGAGTTCTTATATATATATATATATATATATATATATATATATATATATATATATATATGGCTTTCCACGTACTTCTGTATGCGCAACGAAGGTTTACTAATTGACATTGATCATGCTTAGTATAATGCTAGTTATACTAGCACGACAGAGGCTTCAAGAATACGATCAAGATGCCCATACAACTAGACAATAAGAGACAAAGTCTATATGGTGTCTGATATCTATATACGCTACATTGTTTCTGGTCCGCCGGGCAAAGGTAGCAATCGGCGGTATACAAGCTTCCTGCCCACAGGTGTAACTACATATTCGTAAATGACTACTAATTAACAAATTAGTTTTGATACCCTTGACACAATTTCTTGAGTTTGGTTGAGTTTTACACTCCCATTTCTTTCACCTTCCATTTTTTTGTCTCTAAAATTATACTAGTACGGCCCACGGTGTTGCCATGGATATACTGTCAAATTTTGAATACTTAAGTTACTATAAAAATGGTAAAAAAAAAAAAAAAAATTAAAAAAAATTCAATAACCCAAAATAAATCTTATGCGGTTGGGTTCCCTTGATTTTCTCCTAGCTCTATAATCAGGTCAATTTTGAAACCTCTGGTGATTTGGAGGTCATGAATACTTCAAAATTCAATATCTCAGGACTTGTCGTCGCATTATACAGTTGATGTCCACAACTCTACAAGAAACCCCACTTTCAACGACGTCTCATGCGGCCCAATCTGAGCAGGAGTCCTCCAGATCTTGATGTCACCTGCCTTAAATAATAGATAAAAATAATCTAGAAAGTTGTTGATTCTCTATTAAACAGCTTGAGATTCTCTAATGAGAGTAATAATTTGAAGTATCAAATAAAGCACTTATATGTGCCATTGTAAGCAATTTTCTTACATGGCAATGATAAGAAGTACAAATTATACTTGTTGCAAGGAAAAGCTGGTTTGTGGATCAAATCTTTACAACTATATTTTCTTGTCTACAAGAATGGCATCTACTCAATACTTCATGGGTGCTCTTACATTTTTTCCTAGCCCTTAAACTTATTTGATGTAGAAAGACGACAATTTAGATGAAGGATCTAAACTTTGAAGAGCTATCTGAAGTTTGTTTTTGACGAAATCACTTGGATTGGATCCCACTTCAGGTCTTCGTCATGCCGCAAAACAAGCAAACCCATCCAATGAAGTATGAACTAATGAATGAACTAAGTAAAGACAACTTTCGTTAATGGCTCGTGAGTGTGAGGTGCTTTACCTTACCGACCTTTCACTCCATGTTTTCCGGGGTCATAAGATGAGATGGATATCAACTTTTAACAGACTCATGAGACAACGGGCATTCCAGCTCGGGGCAGTTACAATCAAGTAACGGTGCACACAGCCTGGAGCAGGTTGCTTGAGCACGAAAGAGGCAGAAGCTCTGGAGAGGATGTGAAACAGGATGGGCTATGGGGGACTCCAGCTGGGCACAGAAAACACAAGTTTGCATGACAGAAGTGTGCAAGCAAGGACGAGGGCGCAAGCATTGCAAGGAAGGGAGAAGCAAGGTACCATAACGACATGGAAGAAGAAGGCATGGGAAGAAGAGGAGCATTTGCGCACGCTTCGAGATGTGCGGGATCTGCTTGCACGGGGACCTCCAGTGGTGCGTGCTGCTGCAGCAGCGGCAGCAGCAGCAGCAGCATCTGAAGAGAGTGGGAGCACGGAAGAGGAATGGCAGGAAAGAGAAGGTGGCCTCAGGCAGAGAGAAACGCTCCAGCAATTCTCCAACTGGATCTGCGAAGAGAAAGCTTCCAAATCGGCTGGAGGTGAAAGGTGCAAGGACTTCGGATCCTTTGTTACGGGCTCCTTCCAAGGTAATAATGGATCCGAAATGTGCAAGAAAATTTACGATCGAGAAAGAGAAAGATGTAAAGTTACCAACGGGATTGATGCTAAGGCACTGCGGAATGCATCCAAACGGGCTTCATTAAACAGAAATCAAAGTGTGATTTCGCCTATCAGGATCTGAACCACAACCTGGGCAATAAATTGTGTGAAAGCAGCTAAATCAGTAACAGTCATCTCCATTCGAGAATTCAGAACTCTTTCAAGACCCTGAGCCTCCAACTGCTCTCTACTTACAAGAATTTCAAAGCAAGGGTGTGATGAATCAAACTCTCCTAACAATGATATGAGATCAAGTAGGTGACAATTGCATGCTTCGTGCACTGTATGCAGAAACTAGAGTAGTTTATTTGAGTTCCATGCCACTGGAGTATGATAGTGTTTGTTACAGATGGAAGAAATAGGACCACACAATCCATGGACAGAATCTGCGTTACAAACCCATATGATTTTCATTAAAAGAATATTGATTTCTCATAATACAATATGGACATACCTGTGCAAGCCGGTACAGGTCAAGAAAACTCTCTAATACTATTTTTTGGGAATCTTGTTTTGCTCATCTCCGTGAGCCAAAATATATACTCTATCTTGATAAAAACCCTAAACTACCCATGCTTTCCAAAACTCCTATAATAGCTTCCTGAGGAGCCAAATTGTTTACTTTCTTCTGCGCTCATCTGTGGGCATAAAAGCTAACGAGTAATTATACTCGATTTTGCGGAACGGGCAATGGATGTTACGGACAAAACTCTTTCTTTCTATTTCTGAGGCAAATCACCCAGAGAGATGACTACCAATACATTGTTGATACATTTATGGTCGTTGGAAAATCAGCTTCTAACGTCGTCGGCGATCAGAAAGAACCGAGTCGCTCCAAGATAGCATCAAGTCACGGGTGACATTCGGTAAACCTGCGTATGATAAGAGAATGTCCATCACATCTCCTATTAACCGAATCAAGCAAAGTTCTTATAACAAAAATCTTTAGATAGACGACACATACCTTGGACTAGGTCTGTCAATACCGTACTCGGGTTGAACTCTCCTTCTACCAGCCGATAAATGTCGTATAACTGTCGTCATACACAAGTATGAAAGGACACAGAAATGTTAGCAAACAAGAGCTCGGGACCTTAATTAAGCGATTGAACTTCACTTACTACACAAATATAACAAGCATATCAGTGTCAGGTTGACGGAACTTCATGGAAAGTGTTGAAAAATTAGACTATTTCGAAGTCTTAGCCCACCTCACGAACGTGTAACCGGGAGTCCTCAGTGAAAGCCATCAGCAATTGACGCCGTAGCTCTGCGTCTGTAGCAACGACTCTAGCACCATCTTTGATTGTGTCAGTCAGGTCCAATTTTCCACCAGCTGGTTTCTTCGATCGTCCGACCCTACATGCAAATAATTGCGTCAATTATCAAGCCTAGATCTCAGACTACAAACAATGGTAATCGTGAAACCCATTCAAGTTTCTTCAGAGTCTTAGACAGACCGTGATCGTGAAATCAACTTCCAAATAATCAGATCCTATGAGCTTGAATAACGATAGTAGTATGTATATGTAAAAGTAGAATAGAACTTTTGAACGACTGAAATGATCCAGTACAAGCTTCCGAAGTGGACATTCTATATATTGAGCTTGGGGTTCAAAGAATGAGTACATTGAGCTGCCGTTTGTGGAAGCCGGTAGGGCGCCCTTGACAGGAAGATTACGACTCATCATGGTCACTTGCTCCCTCGCTAAAACAATCAGATTCTCCAGTCGTTTCCACTGGAATAGACCATCCTTGAACAACACTTGAAGCAACCGCTCCCGCAGAGCTGGATCTGGATCAGTCAACAATCGCTTGGCCACATACGGATAAGCCACCTGCATAACGCAGAAAACGCGTGTGAGTAACTATTGTAGATCTCGAATCGAGATTTCCAGTACACAAGTTGAGATATCGGTGGAATCCGCACCTCAAGAAACTTGAAATCGGGTAATAGCGATAAACAGATGCCCTCTTGAGTCAGCAGTGACCGGATGACTAAAGAAAACCTCTCTGGGATTCGAATAGGGTATTGGTACACAAGTTGGTTGAATTTCCCTGCGAATAAAAGCGAGAATAGTAGTTGTTAAGCAGGAGAATTCATGCGAACAAGATGTAATCCGGCAGTTCGTGGCCGAACATCTACTCTGTGATAACATTAGCATGCTTTCCAATTAACAACTTGATGATTGTCATACTCACCTGTAACTGAACGGAAGTTGAAGTCGGCCAGACCTTTGCCGGTTGAGTTTTGCCAGATAGCCTCTAAAGCTGGAACAATTGGCGTGACATCAGTGCCAGGAGCAAGAAAGCCCAACCTGGTGAAATC
The DNA here is from genome assembly GCA_037043015.1 of Bryum argenteum. Taxonomy (NCBI): domain Eukaryota; kingdom Viridiplantae; phylum Streptophyta; class Bryopsida; order Bryales; family Bryaceae; genus Bryum; species Bryum argenteum. The sequence continues at coordinate 28,939,866 of CM073322.1, forward strand.
TCCGGCCATCTCGGTGTAATCTTCGTTTACAGCGTGCACGACTGCATCTATCAATATTTGCTTATTTCTCTGCCAGTAACACCACCAATAAACCTTTCAGAATTTGTACATGACTGATAAAAGTACTACAGTCAGACGTCAAACAAGCGATCAGCATGAATATACTGAGCTACTTAGCTATAGTGACAATAATGATCTCTTAATGGACCACATGCATTATTCCCGAATTTGGGATTCCTCCTTGGAACTTACCTGACTAAGTTCCGCAACGTTTCCAAAGTCGACGTAAGCTATTCGACCATCTCGCATAGCAAAAATGTTTCCAGGGTGTGGATCTCCGTGGAAGAGACCAAACTCTAGCAATTGCCGCAAAGCAGCGCTTACTCCTACGGTGATGAAAGCCTCTACGTCAATGCCTGCATTCTTGATAGCCTGCAGATGAAATAGATAAATCTTAGCCACGTTCTAACATTTTTCGGGCGTGAGCAAGAAAAAGCGTGAGCATGTTCGAGAGAAACCCGGTCAAGCCTAAACTTGCAACGAAGAGTAATCCACTAACCTGTGGGTCGGTGCACCGGATGCCATCAATCCATTCCATGACAAGCACTTGCTGACCACTTAGCTGTTTGTAAACAAGCGGAATTTTAACAGTTTTATCAACTTTGAAGTTCTCATAAAAGTCCTCAATGTTCCGGGCTTCCTGCAGATAACGAAGTACGAACAAATTATTACAAGATCCAAGCTTGAAGACAAGTACATAAAAACCATTGTGCGTGGCAAGGACACTTACGAGGGTGTAGTCGAGCTCTTCCAGAAGCTTTTCACCAAATTCGTCAACAATAAGCTCTGCGTTGCATCCCAACTTCTGGACACTGAAGGGATTCAAAACGGATGCTAGATTCCGAAATAGAAAGAGATCTCTGTAGATGATTGGCTCAATGTTCGGTCTTTGCACCTGTTCACAAACAAAGTCCACTAAGTAAACCAAAATCTTCTCTCTTCCTCTCTCTCAAGAATCAAATATAGGTCAACCGAATAAACATGAATAGAGGTATTTGTATCTGTACTACTCACTTTAATTGCCACTTCCTCCCCAGTGGTCCGAAGAGTCCCCCGATACACTTGACCCAGACTTGCGGCGGCGATTGGCGAAGGCGAGATTTTACTGAAAACTTGCTGAAGTGGCACTCCCATTTCTTCTTCAATAATCTTAAAAGCAATCTGGAAATGAACATCGAACAGCTACCTTGAGTATCATGGATAAACTGCCTGCTTGCGTACTATTACAACACTCAAGGTAGATAATCCCCCCCCCCGAAAACAAAGTACGTACATACCTCGTTAGGGAAAGCAGGCACATCGTCCTGTAAAACGCAGAGTTCATTCATGTAATCCTCACGAATGATATCTGGTCTATTCGCCAATACCTGCACGCAATTATATATGCTTAGTGATCCATCAACCAAGAGTGTTGCAACATAAAACTGATGAACCTCTTTGACCTATTTTTGCATGAGGCAAACAATCATGGCCTAAGCAGCGAGCTTGTCTTCTGCCAATCACAAGGTGGTGTTCTCCTACTGGACACATCTACAAAAGATAGCCTCCTGTTTTTACTAATCAATTGATCAGTGAGAAGTATCGGTGGACTTACTTGTCCTGCTTTAATAAACGAGGGGCCCAGGTCGCAGAGAAGAGTACGAAGTTGGGCAGCCCGGAGTGGAACCATCTCCTCACCGCGTCCCACAAGACAATCGTAAGAGATTTTAGCCCAGTAGAATCCCAGGCTGGTGATGATCTCAACGCCTCGACCAACGACTGAAAATAAAGCCCCTGGTGACTCCAATACTTTCTCCCGCACCTGCCCCACGACCGACACACATCAATTCTTCTGTACCTCCAATTGCAAAAAGCAACACCAGATTCCAAGCGTGCCCGATGCTGTTTCTCTCCCTTCCTGTACAATAGCGATAGGGATTCTGCATGCGATCTTCTAATGCTAGATTTCTTCGTTCTAATCATATTGCTGTGAACCTACCTTGCGAAACTTCCCAGCAGAAAATTAGACCAGTAACTTCCATATCACATTTCCGAGCAAGAGCTTTAATGCAGAAATCATAATGATACAGATTTGCTCTTCACCCCTAACCTGTCCATTTCTTGCAGATTGCTCTTCTTTCGAATTTGCTTAATTATCAACCCTTGTAGATTGACTATGCCTTGTTCGGAATTGAGCCCTTGCCAGATTACAATATCGAATCTAATCTCGCCAGAATATGCTTATTCTAGAATACGGATTCAAAGAAGCATGTCATTGGTTTTTCCAGTTGTGCGCACTCACCCTGTCAGGAGTATACTTGCGGAAGGGATTACAGACGCCCCGCTCAAGCTCGAGCTCCTCCATCGCCCCAGACGACATCGACATAGCATTATTGGTCTGCACCAACCGATTAAGCATGACCCGTTGCGAATTCGGAAGCGTCGTCGTCGTCGTCGTCACCACCTCCTTCTCATTCCGCGTCCCGCTCGCCAATTTCGCCACAATACGAACATTGCTCCTTCGAACACGCCCAGGCTGGCTCACACCCAGCAACAGGGCGCCTCGGCTCCCCAGCTCCGGGGAAGCCGACAATTGCATCGCAATCCCGTCCATGGCAGCAGTGATCGGAAACTAAACCAAGCGAGCCTGAGTGAGGAAGAATAATAATACCATCTAGTTAGGAAAAGTGCGAGTGCAAAGTGGGGTTCCTGGGCAGGAGGGAAATGCGGCGGAGGAGAATGCGATTGGATAAGGAGGGTGTGGCCATTGATTTTTGGCACTTTTGGTACTTTACGTGAGAGACGAGGGCACATGAGACGGGGAAAGTGGAAGCTGGGTGTCGTGGGGGATTCCATGAGCAAGTAAAGCTCCAGTTGTATGCTCCGACGGAGGCACAAATCAGAGCGGCGGGTGTTACGAAGCATCCCATTTGATGGTGATGATTTCGTGGTGGGTGAGACCGACCACGATATTACGGCCATGAATCAGTTTCCAGTGACGTACGACGAGTCCCTCCCACCCCGGACTTCCACGTCCTCCTTTGTTCGCCACATCATGTGCCTTCTCCTCCACCCACTTTTGCCCATTTTCTCAAGCTCTCATGAATCTTTTCTTTCATTTACATTTCAAATGCATGCTTTAAAAATAATTCTCTCATTGTGGATATAAAGTATCTTACATTTTGGAGATGTCTAGATATTCTTTTGAGAAGATATTGAAAAATCATATGATACTTTTATGAACTAACCTTCGGATGTCCATAGTTTTTTGAGTCCCTCAAAATCCCATAACTTTATTGTACAAAATTGAATAGATTGGTATGGAAAGAGATCAAACTTTCAACCATCTATTATTTAAGACAGGTAGTTTGTTTGTGTGTGTGTGAGAGAGTGAGTAACATTATAATTTTGGGTACACCTATCAGATCGAGATAAATGAGGTGTCGTCGGAAGCAAGTTTTTCTATAGAGATGCAGGCAACATTTGGATTGCAATTTCAGCCACCAGAACCCGATATATTGATTTTCCAGATATTTTTGGCCTTAGAAATAGTGGAAATTATTTGTTTGAGTGTGGCAATGTCGCGAAGGCATGCTAGTCTATTATTTAAGGTAGGTAGTTTGTTTGTGTGTGTGTGAGTGATGTGATTATGATCTTGGGCACTTCGGGTCAGATTGGAGAGCATAAGGTGTTGTTGGAAGCGGATTTTTTTGTAGAGGTGTGGGCAACAATCCGTTTGCAATTTTGGCTTACAGATCTCGAGATATTGAATCTCCATTTATTTAGGGCCCCATAAATATTGGAAACTATTTGTATGAGCTTGGTACCGGCACGGGGACATACTAGTAAGGACTTAAAGTTATCTCTCCTATTGTGAGTTCTTGGATTTGACAAAAAAAAAATTACAATTTGCAATATCATAAGGTTTGACCACAAGAATTTGGCTATTGATTAGACAAAGCATGTAATTTCTTGAAAATTTGAGGCATAGAATGAGTGCCCTAAAGTTTTTAAAGAGTATTTAAATTATTTTTTGACGGAATTACTTGATATTGGTCCCAAAGCAAGTCTATTTTGTGTAGTAAAAACCGCACACCCATACGATGAAGTATGAATTAATGGCATGCATTTTGGTGAGGGTTGCTTTTGGTTTGCAAGCCAATCATGAATTTCTCTTAAATAAGTATGACATTAAAATAAATCTCAACAACTTCTAGTTGGAAGATTTCTGATCCAAATAACTTTGGTATTAGATTTGCAATGATGTTAATACAATGGAGAAAATGGAAAAATGGATGATTTTTGAGGAGTTATATCTCTTTCATCCACTATTAGTTTTTTACTTTATTTTTTGGGATGGATTCTGATTAGAGTTTAGTCTAGTGGTAAAAATCTTGATTAGGTCAAAGATTTTCTAAAAAAAAACGCAAAGGTTTGAGTGCAAAGGCTCTAGTTTTGGACTACTTTTCTCTTGTAATTTTTTTGGTTGTTTGCACCATTGCAAGTCTACTATATGAGTCAATATATTCTTTTGATGTATTTTTTTGGTCAAAAGGGTGTTCTTAAGATGAAGGTAAACCACTTTATTAGTTTGATTTTAGTATTGATCAGATATGATCTCGCAATCTATGAGGCTATATAACTTTACCTTGGTCTATATGGCTTATAATAAGTCTACTACAAAATTGTAGAACTGAAATCTAAATTAGTTACGGTTATATTCATTTATGACACTTGTAAAAAAATGCATGTTTTCTTGCTAAAAATAGGCTAGGACCTTTATGGGTAAACCTCTCAGAGCATCCCCATGGGGCTAGCAGTGGGACTAACTAAATTTTGTGAGGAGATATAGGTCATCAAATCTAACCCTGCCCGGCCCCCCCCCTTCCCTTCAATCTACACACTTCTCCAACAATCCCTCTTAGATTTCCTAACTATATTTTTGACTATCCAACTTGACTATCTCATTGTGCTTCTTTCATGTTGGGATATGAAAAAAATATGTTGAGCTTTATATTTTTAGTACTTAAATTATATTACAAAAAACTTTATATTTTTAGTAATTAAATTATATTTAAAAAAACTAATAATTAAAATCCTAAAATATGTATCCATGCCTAAAGTTTGGATAGGAAGAAAAATCTCTCGAGAAAATTAATGCTCTGAAAATGCATCAACACCAATGAGTAAATGATGCACACATTGCACATCCTTGATGGAAGACAAGTTTCAAGCTCCACAAATTCTTTGAGCAATTTAACACAACATATGCTCTAAAATACATATACATACAAAAGTATTGCATGTAATATTCCTAACTCGAAATATATCACTTAAACCTCCATAGAAAAGCATTGCCTAAACTACCACAACAACCTCTACTGTAGTTCTACAAAATTGTAAGAAGCTTTGCAAGTCAAGTCCAAATTGCAAGAGCAGACATTGCAAAAGTCCCTGAGATCAAAGATGCATAAGAAAACAATTGTAGCTTTCGGTTGCACCGCATGCGTTTGCTTAAAAAATCAGCTGCTATTAAATCCACTAATGACATATACACTAGAATCCCTGCCGAGATAGAATCAAATATGCCTTCTACAATAAGCGACCTCGTGCTTTTCTCATTGTAGCTTGATGAAATACCAATGCCAATTCCAATGCCGGTTGGAGTTGTGATTGCAAAACAACATGCCATAACCATTGCGGAGGTATAACTAAATCCTGCCTGCACAAGGAAAATGAATGTTGATTCACGGTGCCACCTCCTCAAGCAATAACCTTTCTTCAAATTAATAATAACATTGCTATATCATTAGTATCACTATTGATTATTTCAAGCATTACAAGCACCTTGATTTATTTTAAATTCTTATAAAAAAGAGTGGCTAAACCTAAGTTTGCCATCCAAAATCTTTATCAAGTAATAAGTTTTCTTAGAAAAATATATATAATAGGATCTATAAGTCCTACCTGAGCAATGCATCCACCTAAAGCAAATCCTTCAAAAAATTGATGAAAGCTTAATGCTGCAAGAAGAGGTCTAATGGTGCAAGGACTCTCCGATACACCAAGCGTAACTCCAATGATCACAGAGTGAGCAACGATGCCCAATTCAAGCACCTATATAGTGACATCCGTTGAAGTAAGGCTAAATATACCAACTAAGCAAATATTGTCAAGCTTCTCGAAGGCAATAATTTAAATGACATATATGTCACATACTCATCTAAGTTTGCATGGGAGAGATTGAAAATGCCCAAAAACAAAATGGAAAGAGTTACAAAGCTATAGAGTAAATCTTAAGTAGAGAATACTAATAAATATTTTGATTAGTGATGCTTACTTGAGCAACAACCACATGTCTAACATGCTCCAAAACTTCATTGGTGGAAGCGCCAATGCTATGAGAATGACCTACATTTTCAAGAATCTGATCATGGGTTGGTTCATCGCAGGTGCCCTTGGCATGGCTATGGTGGTGTGTTCCAGTATGTGCACGCATACCTATTATGTGTACCGTCTTATCTCCTTCCGGAAGTGGTTCTTTTGCCTTGTCTAAAGTAGGAACTAATGCTTCCTCTGCAAGTACAATCTCATTGTATATTTCTTTTCCTACAATAAAACATTTTAGAAATTTCATTTAACAGAAAGAATAACATATAACTAAAATGTAACATCCCTGGAGCGATCAATAGGAATTAGACTCAACAAATATAGTGAAATATTGTAATGCCCTTATCTCGCATAGCCAAAGACAATCTTTATACTTTAAGTTTGATAATTTAGCCAAATCAATAATTTTACAGAACCAACCAAAACTCACGAGATGTAGAGGATGAACAACTTCTGCCAAATACTTTACAAGGTGAACGCTTTGCAGAATAAATTCCACGCCCACATGCTGTAAAAGATTTGTACAACATTTCTGTAATGACAATATAACAAAATTTTAGTAAGGTCTGTTTCCTCTCTCAAACACTAACACATAGAAAACATCACATCTTCTTGCTTGTACACATACGGTAAGTCTAAACCCCAACTAAAAGATAACCTCTTATAAGTTTTTTGAGTCCCACAGTGTAAAAGTGATGGTTTTTATTGTTATAATCTCTATATAAAAAGTGAATCTTTCAACAAAGAAAAACTCACGAGCATGAGCAGGCATTTCAACTTCGGGTTCATGATTCGATCCGTCTTTTGATACCTCTATATCACCATGTTCATGTTGCAACTCATAAAACTCGGTTGCTACAAAATCAATCACCAATGTAGCTAGTGATGCCAGCATAGCAATAAACCCCGTGAAGGGAAACTCACGCCACGGAAAACGCGGCAAGCATTCATTTGTCAACGATTGCATAGCACTTGGCAACATATGTACAAATCCAGTTGCAAGAATGACCCCTGCTGCAAAAGCTTTTGCAACAGAGAAAAGGTTGCCATCAGTTCTAAGCCATTGCATGCGACGACCAATTAATGGCAATGCCACACCAAGCGCACTACATCCCATTATGAGTGGGATAGCACCACCCTTGAGATGTAAAGCAAGTGTCTTGTCTCGACATCCAAGATCTTCAACACGAGTACAGTCTCCCATTCCTTGAAGCACTTCCTGTTCAACAAGACACATCTACCTTACACTCTTATATTTACAAAAAGTAACAACAAAGGTCATCGTTTACAACTCAAACCTCAAAAGTGTTGTAATGAAAACTATGACCAAATTTGGAACACCGTTACCACACGACATGTAAATCGAAACTCTTCTTTAAATATGAGTCAAAAGGAAACATGTAAATACTAAGGCAAAAAAATGCGTTCACATGATGTAGTAGATACCCAAGAGATAAAAACAACATCCTGATACTGATATAATATAGAGATAATGAAGCACCTGTTATAAGAAGCTCTTCATAGCATCAATCAAAATATTGCCGGCGATCACACTATCGATATTCAACCTTAGTATAATCATCAGCCCTTTATTCTCAGGCTTCTCCAGCAAGTACATCGAGACTACAAGCAACTGCTAATCCTAAAAGTGCTGTCATGAACGCTTGCAACTTCCCGAAAATCTCTTCATTAAAGATCACAGAGACTGTTATTCTTCTGGTGAGCAATAGTGCTCGAGGGACCGCTTCTTATACCATCACAAAGTGGCTGAATATCACAAATCCCCTGGAAAGTACATGATAAAGAGGTTGCCATGCATGCAAAGAATGTAGGGTCCGAACAGGATTAGGTCATCACTGAACTGGGCAGCAAACTTCGTGGCTGCAAAGAATCCTAAACTTCTCAGGCTCTGACGAATGGTATCGAAGTTCAACCGAAATCCGTAAAGCATTTCATGATGTCAACGAGATGTAGCACTTCCACATCCGCGTTGCATCGATAGCCATGTAGTAACGGGATGGAAAGCTGGAATAAAGCGTTATTCGAATCCCGCATCAGTTCCAAAAAAGGTGAAGAGAATGTGAGGTTTTGGCCAGAACCTGTCTCGGGTATATTGTACAGAGTTGCGAACATTGGAAGAACAGCATGCAACAAATAAGAGTTTTATACAAATATAAGAGTATGAATAATCGGAATGATGATGATTGACGGTAAGTAAAGCTACTGAAGATTTCAAATTCAGGCAAAATGCAATTTAGGAAGGCCGAACTATACTTGTTCAAACGGCATACACCTCTCTACAACAAAGCATTCCTGCCTTCCACTCTGCCCTCACGAGAGGCAGCCCTAACTAACTACGGTCACTACTTACTAATAACTACTGAATGGAGATATAATTTACCTATGCTGAGTGTTGTGCATTATCATCCAAAAAATAGATTCTCATACTACCTGGTATCAAGTTACGCTTGATCTTGAGTCAATTCGATGTCACTACCTCTTGGCCAAACCATGCCAAGTTTGAGTTTAATAGATGCCTGATGCAAACGAAGAGGTTTGTTACGGTGTAGTCAGACAGGTCAGCATACGGCTTCCTCATAAAAAGAAAACAGAAATTGTTGGCAACATCTGAACGCATTAAAAAAAAATTGGATGTGCAATCTCAACTTTGACTGGAACCCATCGTGTTGAAGTAAAGTGAAGGAACTTTCAACAGTTGGTGGGTATCGAGGTAATGATTTCCATAGAAAAACTTGAACGAAGGCAAATCAAAATCTTCTTTCGGGATTCTCATCTCTTTCCCATCGAAAGACCTAATCTGCTACCTAATCTGCAATGCGAGCGACACGTCCTGCTGGATATGTCATATTTTATGTGTTTGTATTTTCGGTGTAAGGATCAGTCCATGTCGCAGATGATCCGGATCCGCAACCTAGGTCAGACCGCTGTGGTGATTGCTAGCCGGAGCTTACTGAGGGGCAGGGGAATCAACACTACGCCAGAACCGAGCATTGGCTAAAATGCTGTGCACACCGATCCTCCTGATATTCACTGATGTTCTGATTCAAGCAGATGATCCGACGTTGATCTTCCCGCTACTAGCTGCAACTTCTCTCGCAAAATTCTGTAGAAAACACCTCAGCTAGTCCAGGAAATTGACTAGAATTCCTGGCGACATCAGCTGCAGTCAAACCATCTCTATCTCTTGCATTCATATCCGCCCCAGCTTGGAGGAGCAGCTTGCATATCTCTACATGTCCCCATCCTTCAGCACACCACAACGTGTGTATCAATGTATGTAACTAATCTTGGAGGTGTAAGAATGAAAAGACGGGGTAAAGAGCATTATTGCTGAGACTAAGAGTAGCTATATGAAAGGAGGTGGACATTCGTTACCTGCTGCAACGTGGAGAGGTGATCGGTACACATTTGCTGCTGAGGGGTTGGCTCTTGCTTCCTGAATCAAGAGCTGTACCATGTCTGCTTGCCCTCTACTTGCAGCCCAATATAAAGCAGTTGAACCCTTGGAATCTTGTGCTTCCACGTCAACACCGTTCTGGACAATCAACATAAGCTACATTACTACATATTGGCGAACTCTAAAACTCCACGCACATGAGCACTACTTTCTCATTTGACTCGGATTTGAGAACGGGAAACACCTTGAGTAACCAGCGAGCTGCCTCCGAATGTCCAGCGGAGGCAGCACGATGGAGGGGAGTGCAACCACAGGCGTCGCAAGCAGACGGATCGGCTCCTCTTGAATGCAGCAATTCGAGGCACTCCACGTGCCCCCCTGCTGCTGCTTCGTGGATGGGTTGGCCGCCCCCATTGTCCACCAGAGATGAGCTTCCCCCAGCATCCAGTAGCATTCTTAACACGTCCAAATGACCATGTAATGCTGCTGTGTGCATACTGCCAAGCCATTGTGCGTCAAAACAAGCAGACGAGTAAGGTACTTATTACGCAGATACACTCATCCACTTCCACAGCCACTCGGCCAGCATTACCATTACAACGGATTTAGTTTCGAGGCTAAGTTGTGAGATTTACATACCAGCTGCGCCCATTGTTTGTTTGGATGTTGGGATTAGCCTCATTCTTAAGAAGAACTTCCACCACTTCGATGAATCCAGCTCGGGCAGCCAAATCGATAGCACGCTCTCCTTTATGATCTCCCCCATCAACAGCTGCACCTCTGTCATTTACACAATGCCAACCAACCCACTTCAGTGATTCTTCAGCTGTCAGATATTACATAGTGTCAGCAACTTCTCTTATTGCACACGGATATTGCACATAATTCCACAATTATTCAAGTCGTGTCAAATCTGAGTCGATAACTTTCAGACATCGCATTTCTGAGGTCTTCCTATTAGAAGCGGTAGAATGTTATGGCATCGAATGTACTTAGTGAGCCATAGTCAAGATGGAGTAATGGACTGGCAATCCAGCATCTCGTTTACCTAGATATGAGAAGGCGCACAATCGAAACATGGCCACCAGCTGCCGCATAGTGCAGGGGAGTGAAACCATTTGTTTTATGTGCTGAGCTCAGCGCCCCATAATCCAATAGCACCTTCACGCACGATTCCTGCCCATTGGCACACGCCTGAAGAAATCCATGGTCACAACAACAGAAGGATGGATAAAAAATGTTTGTAAAAAAGAAACCTTGAGCTTTAGCGAGTATTATTTTCCTGCCTGCAGCGTTTGAGGTGATTTGCGTACCTCATGAATTGGGGCCTTCGATTTCTTGTCCCTGACATTTGGATCCCCAAAAGCCTGCCCTGCAACGCAGCGCCTCGAAACATATCAGAGTGCATAAATCAAAATTCAACATCTTCGCATAACCTAATAATCTGTACATGGATCATGAATGCATACGATTTCGAACTTATAAGTCGATCCCAAATAACGAGCAAAGAAGTGACGTTCAGGACCTCCAGTAGCTCTTTCAGAGTGTCCACCTTGCCATCCCTTGCAGCTCTGTTAATTCCATCAGAGAACCCTATTTCAGTAACGAATGATACACCCCAATTCAAATTGCAAAGCTGGCAAGCAAAGATCGTAACCTTTCCGACCATATGCAAGTGTGGTGATCAAGATTCACATGTCCTCCTCAAAAACCCTGAATTCTAATAATGCTCTTGGAATAAGCTCTGGACCAAGGAATGCGATCACACTCGTATGGGATTGTCAAGTGTAAATGAGTCAATTCTAGGTATAAAACAGAAAAAAGCAATGGAATGAGCGCACTTGTGCATCTCCGTGTTGCCGTCTCCATCACAGCGCATCGCTGGAGCCATGTCCCAGTTTCAGTGAAGCAGCTTCCCGATGGCAGAATGCTATCTCACTTGCAAAGGCGCAAAGACCGTGAGGGGCTTGGTTGAGGCCAAAACCATAAACCCCAGTTCCATCCAACACAAGCACGCCCTGACGAGCTTCTTTCCTTTTACGAGGTTTATGGCATGTGTTTATCTCGTCTATGTAATAAAACCTAAGAAGAGTATGGTAAAGTAATACCGTAGTTGCTTACCAAATTTGGACAAAGGTTTGTCAATTACATAATTTAATTATGTTTTAGATTTTGACACACCAATTAACTTATTTTTTAAGGATTCCAACACAATAGTCAATGGCGTCGGTCTCCCGAAATAGAAACGCTGATTTTACAAAAGTTGTAACTTGGGTTGAATATATCTCAATATCTACAAGGTCAACTTTGATAAAACTTGGTGCTTAGAGTACATGGCTCTAAACAGGTGGATTTTGAAAAGTGGGCTCGAAAGTTAATTGTTTAATGATTTCAGACCAGAGTGCTTGGGGGTCATTGTAGACCAAATAGTAAATAGTGATCCAATTTTTCTTTTAAAATCGATTCAACATACTTTTTAGAATTTTGGCATCTTGACTAACTAATTTAATTCATTTTGGAATTGATAAGCAACTACAAGAGTTATGTCCGTATTGGCATATCATCAAGGGTAGCTCAAACATACACTATATTCAAGCCAACACGTAGGAGTATGGTGTTCTTCGTCTTCTGGTACAACTAATTATAGCGAATGAAATTGTAGATTTCATGGTTACCCAAATACAAGAAATTTCTCCTAATTTCAAATTACATATTCTTTATGCCTAAATTATATGTTTTTTAAAATTATCTTTTGTACTCACAATTATTCATAGTGAGCAATGTAAGTAGGAAGAAGAAGAAAGTTATACATATCTAAAGCTTCTTGTCATAAGTACGGAATATTACTCTCCGTGTCATGGTTGGTTCTCTAGCACATTACTTGTCAAAGTCATCCCCTTTGAAGATAGATAGAAACTCCGGTTGAACAAGAATGTTGTGCTTATGATGTTCTTATTATTATGCTTGTCTTAGAAGTTTGTTTTTATTTTTTTTATTTTTTATTTTTTTATTTTTTTATTTTTTTATTTTTTTAAAATGGTGCTTTCGAAATAATTTCCATCGTACTTCAGTCAATATGTTCATGAGTTTATCGTTTGATATGTTTCTTTTTTGTGATATTGGCTTGTATAGTAATACAAGTGGGTGTAAATGCTAGGTCAAGAGTAAGAAAAACTAGTGGGTAGTTTGAAGGGCTTTTTTACTAGGATTCTGTCACAATATTTGAGAGAGTGTGAAGAATGGTCCATTGATACAAGACAATTTATGATATTCATTTTATTTTAGCAAGATGGTGACGCATATTCTGTTTTCTCATTTAGAGTTGATTGCACAAAAAATCTACCGAAATCTTATATTCAAATTTCTTGCCCTTTGAGAGATTATAATATTCTAAGTTGGAGAACAAGTTTCCTTCCCTTGTAGTAAAAAGGGAACACAATGTTTTGAGAGGCAAAAAAATACCTATTTCAAAAGAAGTGAGGAATTGAGGTTTTTCAAAAAATCATTCCTCACTCAATTAGGCGTATGTTCACATTAAATTCACGCTTCTAGGATATCCATATAACCTTGTAAAGAGTTTGATTACTCGCATGGTGGTATAGCTATTGTTATTATTTACCTTGTTGAATAAATTTTTGAGACACAAGAGTCTACTTGCAAGCACAACAAGAGGCTAGTATAAAGCAACCAAGACAAAAACAGTAGAAAATAATTTGCACCGCATGAAGGAAGAATCTCTTAGTCAATAAAGCAATGTGTGTAATTAATACTCTCTCATATATACAGAAATATAATCCTTCCTATCACAAAGCTCCTCTACATTACAACTACTATTCGTAGATACCTAAGCATGATAAATACATACATACAGAAGAGGGTGTCTTCGATTGGTCTATAATCGCTACACGGCTTCTACAGAAACCCTTCTATTAACTTATGATGTTCCGCCATTTCTCATTCTCTCATTTCATGTCACAGCATGCCGCTAAAGGACATGTCGTCCACGGACATGCGGTTGACGGCGGCGATGTCGCGACTAGAGTCGTCGCGGTGAAGCTTGTCGCGCGTGAAGGATCTCCACAAAGACTTACCTCCCGACTTGGCTCTGGACATTCTGGAGGAATGGTGGTGGTGTTGCCCCCCGCGCGCCCCTCCTTGCAGCGAGTCCGTGTCGCTCATGTCTGAGTACGACGCCTCTGACGCGGAGCAGCTGCCCCCCCTGGATGACAATTGGCACGAGGAGTGCTCCTCCGACTGATTGCCGTCGCTGCCCGTGCGCTCCAGCATCGATGCGTTCTTGCCTCGGTTGTAAGTCCAGTCGCTCTCCTCTGGTGGGTTGAGAATGCGCAACACCTGAAATGCGAACACAGTAAGTTAAGCATTCGTTTCTTGCCGTGACTTCCAGAGCATGAAAGGAAGTAATGGGTTCGTGAATGCCGACCTGAACCATTCGCGGACGCATCGAAGGGTCTCTTTTGATGCATTGATTCGCTGCGTGCATCATGCAGTGCATTTCGTATTCGTCATAATTTGATTTCAAACGAGGGTCCACCAATTGCCTGTCGTAGGAATCCAGCAATGGCCGAGCCTACGAGAACCAAGAATTTTTACCATGAGACTTCCATCCGTGACGGCTATCAAGAACAAGTACATGCAAACAACCTGGATCTAACTTATGCGCAATAACTCTTGAGCAGCCAAAGAGATCGGTAGCAGTGTATTACCCATTCTGTGAGCAAAAATTGATTTCTGGGTCGGGTGTAGTCGATGGCTTTGCAGCCTGTGATGAGCTCCAACAACACGACACCGAAAGCGTAAACGTCGGCTTTGTCGGTGATCTTGCCTGTCTCCGCGTACTCAGGCGCCACGTAGCCGATAGTGCCGAGCACGCGCGTCTCTTCTTCCCGATCCCCAATCGGCTGACGTCTCGCAAGACCGAATTCGCCAACCTGAGAGCAACGGATACCAATCAGCACAAGGTCCAAGAGAGATTGTCATCAAAAGGTATGGCGGGTAGTCACAGAAATGGTGGATGTACCATGGGAGTGAAGTCGTGTGTGAGGAGAATGTTGTTGGGGCGCATGTCACGATGGATGATGCAGCCCACACGACATTCTTCGTGCAAGTAGCGCAGCGCGCGAGCTGACCCCAACGCAATCTTGAGCCGGTTTTTCCATTCTAAGCTGTGCTTGCTCTTGGGAGAGAGATGCCTGTCGAGGGAGCCATTGCAGATGTACTCGTACACCAGCAAGCGCAGCTTATTCTCCACGCAGTAGCCAATAAGTGTCACCAAATTTCTGTGCTGAGCACACGCAAGAGCTGCGACTTCCAATGCGAACTGCTCGTCCGTCTGGGAGCTTGCCAATTTGTGCTGCTTCACCGCCACCAGTTGCCCCTCCTTCAGCCTCCCTTTGTAAACTGACCCGTACCCGCCTTCCGCCAAGTAATGCTCGCCGCTAAAGTTGTCCGTGGCGTTCTGAAGCTCTTGGAATGTGAATCTCTTCACCTTGCCGAAATCGGGTGACTGCTGCCCACAAACGGAACACAACGGCGGAGCTCCCGGCGACTGCTTTTGGCTGGAAACCGCCCTTCGCACACTCGACGTCCGCTCGGGCGGAGGCTTCACCACGGCCGGCGTGGACGGCATCGCCAGCGCTTGCACTTCTGGGTTCCCCACTCCGAGCAGGTCCAGTGCCCAGCTCGCATCGGCTGCGCGCCGTGGTTGTACCGAGATTGGGCCTGCAGGCGCCCCAGAGTCGCGGCTAGCAGGGCTGACCTGCGAACACAAGGCCCGGAGTTCCGCCACAGCAGGATTCTCTGCTGTTGCGTATTCACTGCTATGTCGCGATGACGTCGATTTCGAATCCCGGCGAGATTGCGAGCCCCTGAAACTCCTGAGGAAGTTGCGCGACGACGAGCTTAGTTTCCTCGCGGACGTGGGAGGGAGTGCACTCCGTTGCATTTCTTGCTTCATGTACAAATTCGACATGTACTCCGCTAGCCCTTCATCCGTGTTAGGCATCGGCACATAAGAATCCCCGGGATACCCAATCGCCACATGACCTGCTGCAGCACAGAAATATCAGAAACTCCGAACTTATTGCCCTTCCTCGATTGTCCACTTCGCAACCAACACATGAAAGTCACCTTACTATTTCAGCAAAGTTGGCCAGGATATATACCAAAATTCCATCCTGATGAAGAAAAGGACATGATTAGAGCTATACCAGATTCCGACATGCGAGAGCTGAGGGCGGGATGGCTCATGCTGTTCGATTCGGAGAGCCATCGTCGCATCATCAGTTCTCCATTTGGTTGTGTTTCGTAAGCAGCGGGGGCAGGTTGGTAGATGAATCCGGACATAGCACTTGAGGACGGGAAGCTAATATCGTTACTGTAAGCATTATAAATGTTCTGGAAATCCTCGGGGCGGGCGCCGCCGGGGGGAGATGGAGGCCACGACAGTTGTTGCAAAATTGGTGGTTGTAAAATTGGTGGCATAATTGCCGGGGCCACAGATTGTTGTTGCGCTGAGGGGGTTGGAGCATGCAATGCCGGCGTTACAGGCAACACTGGTGGCGAATCGTTGCCTAAGGGGATAGTCTCCTGCCCGCTGCAATCCGGTACACCATGCCGCAGGTGCTCGAAGTGTGTCACGGTCTTCACGCGCGTCACGTAACAGTTCAAATTCTCGATGTAGTATTTCTTGTCCTTCTTTATGTGCCTGTATCATGCCATTTAACTTTTATCGCATGAGCTCCTCACAGATAACGAGCAAGGATACTTGTAATTGTCACATTCGGACCACAATTATCGCATGCAGTATATCGGCATTTAAGTGAAGGATTCTGGGGCTGTTATAAACCCAGTCTAGTACCCGTTTCCTCATCCACTGCGTAGTAAGTGTGATGTAACCATGACCCCAATCTTGGACAGGAATGCGTGATATCTTCTGTGTTGACACTAGAGAAATTACCAGAGTGACAAGAAAAGGGAGCGTCACATTTTGAAAAGAGCAGTACCTGTCGATGACCACATAACGTGCATTGAGTCTTCTAGCTTCGTCGACGACCAGAGTTTTGGAATGAACATGGGCCCGAACCTCAATCTCCAACTTGGCCTGTAATGCAGCCGAAGTAATAGTGAGTTCCCAGAGCCATTTCTAGAAAACTTAGGAGATCGTCGCTGCCCATCTTTGGTAATTATGAACTAGCTCACACTTGTGTGATACATTTCGAAATTTGAAGTCTCTCATTTTCCCCACAGAAACTCGCTCACGAAAAGGGTTGAACAGTTCTTGGCAGCGTGATGACAACTCCCTCACCCATACGGTTCTGGCTAGAAACGAGGTCCGTACATCTACAATCTCCTATTCATCATTGTAATTTCAAGTCAAGAAAAAGAAAGAGTAATTTATTAATTTTTAGGTAGCTTGACTGATGTACCCACGGATGCAATCTCTTCATCGCCGTACAAGAAACTACTGCGTGAAAATGCGACTGCAGGTGGTACCCTTTTGCCCCAGTCCTACGCAAGCTATTCGAACAGGAATGCAAAAATGCAATAATAGGATTCTGCTTGATTGATTCAAAATCCGATCTTTGGCTAGATGCTGTTCCCCAACTTGGCGACTTTGCAGTCTGTCGGCGAGTTGAATTACGTTAAACCCTCGTGAAAATTCTAAATTCCACAGTGGACAAGCCTTATTGCACTAGTGGATGCGAAACTCCGAAATGCCGGTATCAATCCTTACCCCAATTTTCTCGACACGTCCATACATGTTCGGTGTGTTTTCGAACATTGCCTTGTGCGAAGCAATTTCAGCGTCCAAAATTTTTTTGTTTGCTCCATTCCAGCTTTTCTCATCAGCTCGAGATTTGTAACCCACTGCAGCGTACATAAAAAGCAGAAGTAAGAAAGTGCACCATAGCCGAAAGTGCCAATTCAACCCTAATCGCCTGTCCGTCAACCTGCACTTACTTGGATTGTGAATATGGTGCAAAACGCCGAGCAATTTCACGGAGTCCCCTTTCTGGACAATATAGCTAATAGCCCAGTCGAGTGCGCTCGTGTTCACCTCCTTGTTGGCGTCCACCACAATTAGCACAGGATTGGACGGTGGCGCCTCACTAAATTGATCGCCAATGTCGGAAATTTCAGCAGGCAATGCGGCGGGAGGACCAAGCCTGGCCTCGAAAGCACTCGGGGGCGTTTTTGGGAGCGCCACGGGCCCTCCCGCGGCCTGAGCTCCAGACCTCATCTGGCAGCTGTACTTGGCCGGGGTGAATGAGAGCACGGAGGATCCGTCGGACCCAAACAAAATACCCGCAGGACTATCCGGGCTGCTCCTCCAGCCTGGAAAGGGACAGCTGGGGCGAACAAGTGAGCTGATCGCGTCGAAAGCCGCTGGCTGAAACAGATTACAAGTCTACGAAATTTATCATAATCACTCGCCGCTACACTCCATGAAATTGAAGAAACTCACTCTCTATCGATATTTGCAAATACAAACTCCGCGCGCATTGCTAGTCATTTACAGACATATACAAAAACGACATCCAGCGCGTGAGAAGCCGATCTACATACTCCTGCGGCGGCTTCAAACCCACGTCGCCTTGACAACCAAGCTGTCGCTCCATGCACCTCGCTTCGCTCCACAGACCTAGACGTTATTTACAACCGCGCAGAGGGGGCGGCATACTGAATTCACTCAGTTCCTAATGCACCCCCGCATTCCAGAGGACTATCGACTCTTCTAGTGAAACTGGAGTTAGAGATCCTTTTTCCTTGCGCAACTAGAGGCGCCGTCATGGAGGCTCGTGCTCTGAGGAGGTCGTGCTCTGAGGAGGTCGTGCTCTGAGGAGGTCGTGCCTCCAGAGATCAACTCAGGTCATGGATGAAGGAAACGTGACAGAACGAGTAGCTAGCTAGCGGACGAGGGGGAGAAGCTGCGGACAGGACAGCGAGGAGCAGCTGGCTGGCTCCAGTGCAGTAAGGAATTGGAGGCGAGCGAGCGGTAATTATGTATGTAGAAGAAGCTTTGCTTTGGGAGTGAAAGCGACCAGGGGTGGGTCTACTGTAGTGTGTAGAGTACTGGAGACTTACGCCCCCACTGACATGGGGACCATGTCTAGGGAGACGACGCAGATCGCGACAGCACGAGGGCATATCCTTCGGCGCAAAGGAATGATGCCGGACGGGCGTGGGCGTAACTGGGATCAGAAATACAAAATTGGCGTGCCCGAAGTCGGAGAACGATGGACTCGAAACCGAGTCACAGCGGAAGAGTTGAAAGGAATAATGATAAGGCTCCAGTTCCGATTTAGTAATAAGCTCGGTCTAGTGACTCTAGTCGCTGCTTTTGCTGCTGCCACCAACCACCCACTCTGCTTGGCTCCCTCCCTGGCTGCCTGCCCAGATCCCCGCTTCCCGCGCCGCAGGTCTCGCATGTGGCTACTGCCTCCCTCCTCCCCACATTGGCATCCTTGGTCAACGTCTCTCTCCCGAATGCTATTTGCTCTTCCAAATTGTTGCTCCCCTACGATCTACAGTACTGCTGCACCTACAACAACATTGTTACTGCATTATTTTCTGCTTCGATTCGGGGGAAAAGGAAAAACGGAACACCAGATTAGTTTATCGGCTTTTTCCGACTACACTAAATTTGATAATTAGTGTTAGATTATTATAAGATTTGAAAATGCTATAAGTTTTTACTTTTGTTTTAAAAAAATATACCAAGAGCATTGATTCTGATACTATATAAGGACCCCCATCTTGGCCAATGTAGTGAGTAAAATTATTGAACAACAGTAAAAACTTATAACATGTTTATGTAAATTAGTGTATCTAACACTAATTATCAAATTTAGTGTAGTTCACTACCCCAAGGACGAAGGAACCACACTTCAAAGGTGCGTCGCGAAATTGAGAAGCGAGATCCTATTTGAACAAAAAAGAAACTCCTCCATGTTTTGGATTTGAACCATTTTTATCCGAGGAGGGTGTAGTCTCACATTCTCAAATTTCCTTCTTTGCTATCCTTCTCTTGACTTAAATAAGAGTATTGTCAAAGGGACTTTCTAGAGGTTCTAACAACTCTCACAACATGCACATGCCAAATTCTATGTGAAAAAATTTATCCAAAGTATTGAAGGTGGAGATGTCCGAATTATGCAGAAGAGCAGTAGCCTACTGTGATATCACTTGATCAATCTTTTCACATTTTCTCAGCAACTTTTTGGTGCTTCTACCTTTTGTTATTGTCTTAAGTTTGTTTGTATGATAGAATTCAAGCCAATAATGACTTCCATGAGAATTATCTCTAAAGTGACAATTGTTGTGAAGAACCAACTAAAGTACCAAAGCTCATTTCTATTTAAGAGTAAATTTGAAACGAGTAGGTATATTAATAACATATCTCAAAAATTTGTCTTAATATTATAGTTGCTTGTATACACGACTATTTTATTTATTTTATAGGCTCGTCTTATCCAATTGTATTTTATCCTCATACATATATGGATATTAGTTACTATCTTAGGCAAATCTGAGTAAGTAGGCTCTTGTGACTGTATTAATCCTATTGCATAGAGAGGTTGAAATCCTTATTCACAAATGTCAATGAGTGAATGTGATTGATGTTGACAAAATATGCCAACTTCTTATCATCTTAGGCAAAGTTTTGATAGTTATTATGTAAAGCATTCTTAGTTGGTGATTGTAACTTTTTAAATACTCGAAATTGTAACTATCTTAAGTTGTAGTGAGCAATTGTAAATTTGTAGAGTCAAAATTTATAATAATCACTAATCAAGGCAATCTCAGTTGTCAATGGAGGTCCAAAGAACTTAAGGCTAATAGAAATGTAGCCTAAGAAAATGGTCAAATAGCATGTTGAGTTTTAAAATCTGAGGAAAAAAACAAATGAAAATTGTTTAAAAATTTCCAAACACAATGTGAAAGGAGAAAATTTCCTACAAATGCACATCAAATAGTCTACTTGATATGAGAAATATATGAGAATAGCCAACAAAGTCAAAAATTTCTTGGCAAGACGTGACATCCGTTATAATTCTAAACAATTGTCACCAGTGCTCATTATTTGAGACATTATGGGTTGTGATTATTTTCGATGATAGTTGGCAACATCACCAATTCAAAGAAAAATCCTTGACAGTAAACTCTCTTGAAGCATTATCACTCCTCTGTAGTAATCACCTGGCCAGTTTGCATCACTTCATCCTCTTATACTATGATGCTGAAAAGATGACTACATTTAGTACCATCAAAATAAAGATGTATCGTGACGTTCGTGACGTTCATTGTCGTGTGTGGGGATCACCTGCCCAGTGCCCCAGTTTGAATCACTCAATCCTATTAAACTATGATGTTCAAGAGATGAGCTACAATTGGTACCATCAAAAGGAACATGTATCGTGACGTTGATTGTCATGTGAAGTAATCACCTGCCCAGTTTGCACTACAGTTGGAACCATTTGAAAGAAGATGTATGGTGACGTTGATTATCATGCGTGGTAATCACCTGCCGAGTTAGAACTACTGTTGGTACCATTTCAAGGAAGATGTATCGTGACCTTGATTGTCGTGTCTGAGGATCACCTGCCCAATGCCTCAAATTGCATCACTCCATCCTATTAAACTTTGATGTTCAAAAGATGAGCTACGATTGGTAACATAAAAAGGAACATGTATCTTAACGTTGACGGTCATGTGTCGTAATCACCTGCCCAGTTTACACTACAGTTGGTACCATTTCAAGGAGATGTATCCCGAAGTTGATTGTCGTGTGTGGGATCACCTGCCCAGTGCTAGGTTTGCATCACTCCATCCTATTCAACTATGATGGTCAAAAGATGAGCTATAGTTGGTACCATCAAAAGGAACATGTATCGTGACGTTGATTGTCATGTGTAGTAATTACGTGCCTAGTTTGCATTACAGTTGGTAACATTTGAAGCAAAATGTATCGTGACGTTGATTGTCAGGTGTGGTAATCACCTGCCCATTTTGCACTACAGTTGGTACCATTAGAAGGAAGATGTATCGTGACATTGATTGTTGTGTGTGGGGATCACCTGCCGAGTGCCGCACTTTGAATCACTCCATTCTATTAAACTATGTTATTAAAAAGATGAGCTACAATTGGTACCATAAAATGGAACATCTATCTTGACGTTGATTGTCATGTGTGGTAATCACCTGCCCAGTTTGCACTACAGTAGGTACCAATAGAAGAAAGATGTATCGTGACGTTGATTGTTGTGTGTGGGGATCACCTGCCCAGTGCTAGGTTTGCATCACTCCATCCTATTAAACTATGATGGTGAAAAGATGAGCTATAGTTGGTACCATCAAAAGGAACATGTATCGTGACGTTGATTGTCGGTGTGGTAATCACCTGCCCAGTTTGCACTACAGTTGGTACCATTAGAAGGGACATGTTTCGTGATGTTGATTGTTGTGTGTGGGGATCACCTGCCTAGTGTTAGGTTTGCATCACTCCATTCTATTAAACTGTGATTGTCAAAAGATGAGCTATAGTTGGTACCATCAAAAGGAACATGTATCCTGACGTCCCCGGCTCTATATCCCCCAGCTGACTTAATTGCAAACCACTGTTCCTCCCCTCCCCTTTTTACTGAAATTTTCAGAAAATGCACCTTCTGTGTTCTTTTTCAAATTTTTTGTTGTGAAATTTGGGGCCTACTGCCCCAATTTACTCTGAGAGAGACTCCTTGGGAATAAAAAACTATTAGAGAAGGAATTTGATTTTTGAGGTGGGGCCTCAACATGTCAAAATTAGGGGGCAGTTTAGTGGTTTGCAATTAAGACAGCAGGGGGATTTAGAGACGGGGTCCTGACGTTGATTGTCAGGTGTAATAATCACCTGCCCAGTTTGCACTACAGTTGGTACCATTAGAAGGAAGATGTATCGTGACATTGATTGTCGTGTGTAGAGATCACCAGCCTAGTTCGCATTACAATAAGTACCATTTGAAGCAAAATGTATCGTGATGTTGATTGTCATGTGTGGTAATCATCTGCCCTGTTTGCACTACGGTTGGTACCATTTGAACGAAGATGTATCGTGACACTGATTGTCGTGTGTAAGGATCACTTGTCTAGAGCCTCAGTTTGCATCACTCCATCTTATTAAACTTTGATGTTCAAAAGATGAGTTACAATTGGTACGATCAAAAGGAACATGTATCCTGACGTTGATTGTCATGTGAAGTAATCACCTGCCCAGTTTGCACTAATTGGAACCATTTGAAAGATGTCGTATTGTGACGTTGATTGTCATGTGTGGTAATCACCCGCCCACTTTGAACTACTGTTTGTACCATTTCTACGAAGATGTATCGTGAAGTTGATTGTCAAGTGTGGTAATCACCCGCCCACTTTGCACTACAGTTGGTACGATTTCAAGGAAGATGTATCGTGACGTTGATTGTCGTGTTTGGGGATCACCTGCCGAGTGCCGCAGTTTGCATCACTCCATCCCATTTAACTACGATGTTCAAAAAATGAGCTACAGTTGGTACAATAAAAAGGAACATGTATCTTGACGTTGATTGTCATGTGTGGTAATCACCTGCCCTATTTGCACTACAGTTGGAACCATTTTAAAGAAGATGTATCGTAACGTTGACAGTCATGTGTGGTAATCACCTGCCCAGTTTGTACTACAATGGTACCATTTGCAAGAAGATGTATCGTGACGGTGATTGTCGTGTGTGGGGATCACCTGCTCAGTGCCTCAGTTTGCATCACTCCATCTTTATTAAATTATGATGTCCAAAAGATGAGCTATAGTTGGTACCATCAAAAGGAACATGTATCGTGATGTTGATTGTCATGTGTGGTAATCACCTGCCCAGGTTGCACTACAATTGGTACCATTTCAAGGAAGATGTATCGTGACCCCTATTGTCGTGTGAGGAGATCACCCGCCCAATGCCTCTGTTTGCATCACTCCATCTTATTAAACTTTGATGTTCAAAAGATGAGCTACATTTGGTACCATAAAAGGAACATGTATCTTGACGTTGACTGTCATGTGTCGTAATCACCTGCCCAGTTTTTCACTACAATTGGTACCATTTCAAGGAAGATGTATTGTGACGTTGATTGTCGTGTGTGGGGATCACCTGCCTCGTGCCAAGTTTGCATCACTCCATCCTATTAAACTATGATGGTCAAAAGATGAGCTATAGTTGGTACCATCAAAAGGAACATGTATTGTGACGGTAATTGTCATGTGTGGTAATTATCTGCCTAGTTTGCATTTGAGTTGGTATCATTTGAAGCAAACTGTATTGTGACGTTGATTGTCAGGTGTGGTAATTACCTGCCCAGTTTGCACTACATGTGGTACCATTTGAAAGAAGATGTATCGTGACGTTGATTGTCGTATGTGGGGATCACCTGCCGAGTGCCGCAGTTTGCATAGTTCCATCCTATTAAACTATGATGTTGAAAAGATGAGCTACAGTTGGTTCCATAAAAAGGAACATGTATCGTAACGTTGATTGTCGTGTGTGGTAATCACGTGCCCAATTAGCACCAGAGTTGGTACCATCTGAAAGAAGATGTATGGTCACGTTAATAGTCATGTGTGGTAATCAACTGCCTTGTTTGCACTAGAATTGGTACCATTTGAAGGAAGATGTGTCGTGTGTAAGGATCACATGCCCCGTGCCTCGGTTTGCATTACTCCATGCTATTGAACTATGATGTTCAAAAGATGAGCCACAGTTGGTACCATTTGAAGGATGATGTATCGTGACGTTGATTGTCATGTGTGGAGATCACATGCCCAGTGCCGCAGTTTGCATCGTTCTATCCTATTCAACTATGATGTTCAAAAGAGCTACAATTGGTACCATTTCAAGGATGATGTATCGTGACGATCGTTGTCATGTGTGGGGATCACCTGCCAGTTTGTATCACTCCATCATGTTATACTATGATGTTGAAAATATAAGCTACAATTAGTATCATCAAAAGAAAGATTTATCGTGAGTTGATTGTCGAGTGTGGGGATCACCTGCCTAGTTTGCTTCACTCCATCGTGTTATACTATGATGTTGAAAAGATGAGCTACAGTTAGTACCATCAAAAGGAAGATGTATTGTGACGTTTATTGTCGAGTGTGGGGATCATGTGCTCAGTTTGCATCACTCTATCGTCTTTAACTTTGATGTTCGAAAGATGAACTCCAGTTGGTACTGGTTTACAGAATACCATCTGATGGAAGATGTATCGTGACGTTGATTGTCGTGTGTGGTAAGCACGTGCTTAGTTTGCATCACTCCATCCTGTTAAACTACGATGTTCAAATGATGAGCTACAGTTGGTACTAGTTTACATAATACCATCAAAAGGAAATTGTATTGTGACTTTGATTGTCGAGTGTGGTTATCACTTGCCCTCTTTGTATCCCTCCATCCTGTTAAACTATGATCTTGAAAAGATGAGCTACAGTTGGTACCGGTATAGTGGTATACAGAATACCATCATGGACTGTGTCTTTTAAATATCGGAAAACGCGTTTACACTCTAAGCCAATGTGGAGGGTAATAGATGTACTGTATTTGAGATAAGAAAAGATCTTAGGAGCACGATCTCGTCGAATTTGCATTCCGAGTAGGTATTCAATCTCATTGTTATGAGTCATTTTAAAGTGTTTAGAAAGTACTCCTTTATGAGCTGATAAATATTGGAGGTTGGTGGAGATGAGCAAAAGATCATCAATATATAAGCCTATGTAAAGAATAATAGATGATGACCGTTTGAATTTCTGAAAACCTTGTGAGGTAAAATAAGAGTCAAATAATTCATACCATACCCATGGAGCTTCTTTAAGTCCATAAAGGGACTTAAGTAATTGGCATACTTTAGTTTCTTCTCCGGGCATATGTAGCCTTCAAGTTTTGAACTAAAAATTTCTTCTTTTAAAACACCATTGAGGAAGGTTGTGGTGACATCCCTTTGATGAATGTGGAAGTCACATATAGTAGCAATGGCTAATAAGAGTCTTAAGGAGATTATTTTAATGATTGGGGAAAAAGTTTTGGAATAGTCTATGCCTTCTTTTTGAGAAAAGCTGCAAGCTACAAGATGGGCCTTGTAGCAAGACAATGTGCCATCAGAGTTGTATTTTTGTCAAAACAACCATTTAGTGCTGTTGATAGAACGAATTGTGGAGGTTCAACTAGTTGTCAAGTTTTATTTTGAACCAAGGACTCATATTCTTTTTCCATTGCAAGTTTCCAATATGAGGATTTATTGCTAGTAAGGGCTTCTTCAACGGAAAGTGGTTCCGCAAGTTGATTAATAAAGGTGCAGGCATAATGATTTGTATTATGGAAATTAGTGGAGCTCCAAGTACCTTTGTTTTGTCTTTGAGAGGTCCGTTGAGGAGAATTTATCTGATTTTGCCATACGTGAGATCGGGAATGATCAGAGCCAGAAGGCCTAAAGTTTATTTGTTGCTCAGGTGTATCTAGTGAGGTTGGTGAGGCACGTGATGGGACATCGAAAATTGGAGGTAGTAGTTGTTGATTTGGTAGTTGATCTTGATTTGGGGCTTGCGCCTGATTTGGAGCTTGTGCTTGATTTGGAGCTAGTATAGGGTCAGAAATTTTATAGAAATCAATCAAAACATTAAAGTCTTGGTCAGATGGGAGATTTGATGATCTATTGGTGGAAAGACCAACTCCTCAAGGCAATAAGTGATCTTCGTGAAAAAGAAAATCACTGCTAGAAAATATCAATTTTGTATCACGGTTATAGAGTCTATAATCTTTTATTCTTGTAAATTTTCCATATCCAATAAAAATACATTCAATTGTTTTAGAGTCCTTTTTTTTACGTTTCTCATTTGGTATAAGAGAGTAAGCGGGACAACCAAAGATGCATAGGTCACTGAGGTCCGGTTTTAAATTGGTCCAAACCTCATAAGGTGTTGTACTAGTCAAGGCTACAGTGTAGAAGCAGTTTTGTAAAGAACATGCAATGGCAACTGCTTCTGTCCAAAAAGAGTTGCTAAGTTGAGCAACTTGGACCATGCTTTGAGTAGCTTCAACCAAAGTACGGTTTTTGCGTTTGGATATGCCATTTTGAGCCGGATTATATGGGTTGGTAAGTTGTTGTTGGATGCATGGTTTAAGCAAAATTTATTAAAATTGTTTGATGTAAATCCATCTCCGTTATCGGAACGTAGGATAAGAGTCTTGTGATTGCTATGTTGATTTTCCACAAGGGCTTTATAAGCTTGAAAGTGAGAAAAAGTTGTCGATTTCTTGTTCAGGAGGTATATATGTGTGAACCTGGAAAAGTCATCGATAAATATAAGGATATAAAAGGCGCCACCGAGGGACGGTGAACTCATGGGTTTACATAAGTCTGTGTGGATCAACGCTAACAATGTTGTTGCCCTTGTTGTTGGATCAGTTGGATAAGGGCTTTTGGAATGTTTCCCAAATATAGAGCCTTCACAAATAGTTAAAGTTGTTTTGATGGGTGTTAAATCCTTGACATGATCATGATTTTTCATCTAAGTAAGATAACAAATGTTTAGATGGTCCAGTCAATAATGCCATTTGAGGGTTTCGACTTCAGGTCTTGGTAAAGTTGTAGCAATTAAGGTGGAATCCAAAGGTGGTATTCTAGTACCCAAGGAGAATAAATTCCCTTCTTTATTTATTTTCAGCTTCAGTCGCTTCGTAGTTGGTGATTTGGTATTAATAATGCATTGAGTGGGAGTGAATGTAATGACTATATTGCCTGTACTTGTTATTTGCGCTACAGGTAGCAGATTTTTGGCAAGTCCCGGAACATACAACAAATCTAGAATAAGCAAATTGGAGCCATTTGGGAGTTGTAAGAGAATAGAATCGGAGCCCATTGCATTGTAGGAGCTATTATCTCCCAAGAGTATGGTTCGTGGAATATCAACGACCTAAAAATCTTAGAACAATGTCTTGATTCGTGACATGTGGTGACTAGCACCTGAGTCCAGGTACCATGATGAGGAAAAAAGTGGAGTATCAGCTATACTGCTGAGAATAGATATAGCAACTCATCAACAGTATTTGCATGAGCTTTTCCACTACTTGCGTGGTCTCGCTTTTTCTTTCAGCGGTTAGGAGCTTAATGTCCTAGTATGCCGCAATAGTGGCATATTATTTGTGAAGAATTGGACAGTCGATTTGACAAGTTTCTTTGAAGTGATGGCTAAGGCCTAGTATTGTTAGGTTTGTTGAAATGTCTAGGATTTGAAAATCTTTGTGAAGCTTGTTTTATTAATTTTCCTTTAACATAAAAAGCACTTGATTTGGATATATCATGTTTGAATATATCAATTTTGGATTGATTGATGGAATTGTGTTGTAGGATGCTTGACAACAAATTTGTAAAAGTGAGGTTGTTGATGCCACCATGTGTTATGATAAATGTGCTCCACGAGTATGGTAAGGCCCCAAGAAGGAGATTTACTTGTTGGGAGTCACTAAATATGCAACCATAAGTGGCAGCTTCTTGAAGTGTTGACTGCCATAATTCGAGGAAGGCAATCACATCGTCTGATTCTGACATGGTCATGTGGCACAATTGTTTGTGCAAGAGAACTTGGGAAGCTTTATTGGATTTCTCGTAGAGATGTTTAACCCGATCCCATACTTCTTTCAAAGTAACAAGAAGGCCTAGAGAAATCAATTGTTTTTCTCCACAATGGAGGAGGATGTCAGAATGCGCCCTTGCATCTTTTAGCGTCCACGCTCGAGCACCATCACTGTCAGCTGCTTCCGGCTTGACTTCGCTTATGCCGACCACGCTCCATAACTTGGAGCGTATTAATAACATTTCGATTTTAATACTTCACGTGGCATAATTGCTGGCACTGAGGGGCCGAAGATAATAAGCTTGTGAAGCTGAGCTTGAAGAGGATGAGGCCATATTTGAATTTAAGAAAATTCAAGCCTGCTCTTGAAGTAAGCCAGTATCGAGCTAATGATAAGAGGTAACTCATGAGAGATCCTCGTCAAAAATCTCCAGAACCTAGCATTGTAGCGAAGCACATGTTCATGCTCTGAGATAGGATGCCAAGCACATGACATCATGGTCTGATACCATGTATGAGCCGACACAGTAACGAGAAGGTGGAAGAAAGAGAAATTTTTTATATGGATTAGTAAAGTTGAATGCCATTTTCTTCACAAAATTTATCATTTGAAGTGATTCCCCTCCATTATCTAAACAGAGAATTAAGAATTTCTTGTATGTGTGATTTTCTACGAGAGCTTTATATTGAGTGAACTCATGAAAAACAACAGATTTCTTCTTGAAGAAATATACATATGTGTAACGAGAGTAGTCGTCTATAAATGTAAGAAAGTAAATAGCTCCACCAAGG
This sequence comes from Bryum argenteum, assembly GCA_037043015.1. Taxonomy (NCBI): domain Eukaryota; kingdom Viridiplantae; phylum Streptophyta; class Bryopsida; order Bryales; family Bryaceae; genus Bryum; species Bryum argenteum. The sequence continues at coordinate 28,969,154 of CM073322.1, forward strand.
GAAGGGATCTTTATAGGACCACACAAGTTTGTATATACTAAAGTTAGTGCCTCTGTAGCTTGAGTGGCAAAATCAATAGGATATATAAATCTATATGGTGTTTCATATACACATCCGGTATATAGTGGAAGTTTTCACTGTAACTATGGAAGTCCATTAACTAAATTTTGACTTTGCATAGTAGCCAAGGATCCTATATTAAGATGACCAAGGCGATTGTGCCAGTTAGTGGTTAAATCCAATATAGAGGAGGTAGTTGCTACATAGCTTGGTATTGGATGTACTACACCTTCTCCAAGTGAGAAAAGATAACCATCTTTTTTTATTTTTATAACCAAATAGTTCTTAAAATTTGATACATTAGACTTTATAATACATTGTGCTTTTGTAAAAATTACCATTGTATTTCTGGTATTTATTGTCAAACCTCATTTTTTCGTTTTTGCCCCAAGTTAGTCCAGTTAGTAGTTAGTAATAGTTAATTAGATGAAATAAAAGCCTATATAATGGCCTACCCGGGTAATGACCGGGTAAGGTTAGCTTAGCTAGGAACCAGCCTACCCGGCAGTTTCTTTAAGCCTAATGGGCAGGGTAGGGTAGCGACCCCTTTCTAGTTTTTTTGTTGTTGTTTGTTGCAAAACAGGGTCCGGCCTCTCCGTGCCGATCCACTCGCTGAGGAACCGGATCAGGCTTGTCCGACCCCTCGCAGCTTGACCTCTACCTGGGAAGGGGCTGTCCCGATCGGGTATGGCCTGATCGGGTATGGCCTGATCGGGTATGGCCTGACCGGGTATGGCCCGACCGGTCATAACCCGGGCAATGATGGCCCGACCGGCCATAGCCCGGGCGGTCATGGCCCGGCCGGGTGTCGATGGCCGGGTCGGAGAAGAAGAACGGGCCGGACGGAGGAAACACCGGCGGCGGCGCCGACAGTCCCGGGCTGACAAGCCCGTGATTAATACGGCGCTGTCGGGTATGAGAGGAGCACGCTTTGGGAACACACGGGGTGTCTGGCTGCAATTAGGAATGACTCGGTGAGAGGATGTGAGATAAAACATCTTGTATCTTGATCTTCGTTCTTCAATCTTCTCGTCTCGAGTCTCGAATCTTCAAACACGGGTCCGTTGGCCTATCCCTGCGGGCCGCTCTACAAGGTAAGGGTTTCGGTCGGGTAGGTAATAAGAAACCACATGTCCTCGGACGGGTAGAACGGGACAAAGAGACACGAGTGCCCGTCCGTAAGATGGACTCTAAACTTCAAACCCACGGTGACCAGGAGCGCCCTCACCAATGGAACAACATATAAGATCAACCATGTGGGCCGTTAACCCCACTTCGTTGCCACAACACAAAATGAAGCTAAGTGTAAACACAAAGCTCGAACGAGTTTACAATGCAAGAAAGAAAATGCAACTAGCCTCCAAAGCCTCACTTTAATAACAAGAAGGAAATCGGACCACAAGCCATTAACACAAAGAAGAGCCTAGAGGCTCTTCAGATCTTCAAGTCTTGGTGTGATTTGATTCTCCAACTTTCAACCTTCACTCCCACTTCAAAGGAAACCTTTGAAGGAGCAAGCTCGAAACTCCAAGGAAAGCTTCTCAACTTCAAATGGCTCTCACGAACAGCTCACGAGTTCAATGAACAAGTGTGATAGCTTTTTGGAAAGCTAACAACACCTTCTGACTTCCCTCAAAATCTCAAAACAATCTAAACTGCTGTCCACAAACTATGGGCCTCTAAAGATGTAGGCCGAGAATAAGTCTGCAGCAGACCTCTCCTTCTTCAAATCACTATAAAACTCTCTAAAATGCTTCAAATCGTCAGTGCAAGGTCTTTTTGGATAGAAGACTTCAAGAACTACAAGACCTTGAAAGATTTGAGCAAAAAAAAGCTATTGGTTGAGAATTAAGAACCTCAAAAAGTTGACTCCTCAATCGGGTAGTCACAAATTCCTTGAATTCTCCAAAATTTCTAACTCTCATAACTTTTTGCTCACAAGTCCAAATCATTCATGAAAGGTGTCTATAGAAAGATAATTGCATAAGGAACAACATCACAAACTTTATTTTTCATAAGTTTCTCCTCACTCAACATCAGCACACTCCAAAAAAGTCCCTCTTCCTACACACCAAAAACTCCACCTTGACACGAACTCCAAAGGGAATCTACTTTCCCCTTTCTTCCTCCTTTCTTTCCTCTCCACCTAAGGGATAAGAGTGATCATACATCAGCCCATACCCCTAGTTTAGGTTCCCTATAGAAGTCTAATAACACAATAAAAGTCAACTACACTACCAAACGCCGGCAGTTTACTTCTAACTGCCTTTATTTACTACAAGGCAATTATCAAAGCCTTGGTAAACAAAGAAATTCTAATGTACTAAATAGAAAATAGAAATCACATGAAGAAATCTAAGAGGTATAAGGACTATTGATTGCGGATTCCAGTCGCCAAGCCGTGGACTTGGTGGGTTGGAATCAGTGGTCAATTGCTGTCCCGACGGTCCGGGGTTCGAATCCCGTTGAGCGCATCGGGCGGCCGCGGCTTGGCACGCTAGTGAAGCAGGAAACCCAACCATCGGCCTACCTACCCCTGAGCTATACATGTGACAAGAGTTTAGCACCAAAGGTGTTAAATCCAAACCACCGTGATTCTAATCATGATATAAGTGGTTTTGTTTTATTAACTAACATTACGATAAAATCTACTGTACACTAAAGGTGTACACGTTGGAAGCAATTCAATGGCGGTGAATGCCCGAGCGCAGTTGGTGCAGGACCTAACGCGGAGGGGGTGCGTGGGATTGTACTGGGTACCCTGGAATGTGGAGGACGCAGGGATCATCGAGGTGGCCGTGTCCGGACAGGATCCACCGACTTTCGCCGACAACCCTGTCCGGGCCAAGCCGCATTTTTGGCAGGAGGCGTGCTGGAGGGCGACGTACGGCTTTCCGGATTCCTCCACCGGATACATCCAGGTGAGGAATGATCCCTCCCTCAGTTTGATGTTCCACAACCTCGCGCACGAGCACGACGGCTACCGAGTGGAGGATTGTGTGAATGCTCGGGAGCGACGGCTGCTGAGGTTCTTGGCCCCGATCCTCAACCCGGAGAAGCCCCAATTTGTTTCGAACAGGCTCCTGAAGGCGATCGTGGAGTCCTACCTGGGCCGAAAGCGAGTAGGATGGGGTCACATCCTCGAGGAGGTGATCGTCCGGGCTTCGAAGAAGACCGCCGGTGCGAAGGGCTGTCCCCTGGCACCATACGTGTATCATCTGTATGCACATTACGAGTGCCTCAACCCGGGTGAGATCACTCTCCTCCGGATGCTCATGGAGGGCAGACGAGATATGTTTCCCGGGGAGCAGATCCCCGAGGTGGGAATTCCTGCTGCGGCCAAGCTACTTCCCAGGATGCCTGCCCCCGGAGCAGGGGCACTTCCACCACCTCCACCCCCTGCACCACCAGGACCGCCGGGCCCAGGTGAGCAGAGGCCTCGGAGGACGGGGACGGTGGCACCCCAACCAGGAGATGATGGAGCGCTAGGACCCGGTGCAGGAGGAGCGGCCATACTTCGGCAAAGGGAGGCCGCTCCGCTACCCCGCCCGGAGGGAGTCACCACACCCTGGCCAGCCACCACCCACCGGATGGCAACCCGGAGTGGACCTGCAACCGGATCGAGCCACCAAGGCCCGATCCTACCCGGATTAGAGGAGAGCTCCCCAGTAGCTATGGCGACCCCTCCGGCCTCCGTAATCGCCTCCCCACCACCTCTTAGGCCCGTGCAGGGGAACGACAGTGAAGGAGAGGAACTCCCCGTCCTATACCGGAGGAAATCAGGCCGAGTCTTGAGGTTTGTAGAGGCGGAGTCTTCCTCTCTGCCAGGAGGACAGGAGGTAGAGACTGCAGCGCAACCAGGAGAGGCCGAGGCGGAACGAGCTCCCCCGCGAGGAGATCCTACCCCGGAAGCGCAAACTCCGACCCAGGAAGTGCAGGCCGAGAGCATCCCTGCCGAAGTTCTTCTCTTGGCAGATAGTCCAGTAGGAGACCGCGTGCCACCCCCAGCTGCGGAAGGAATCGAGTGGGGGGACCCGAAGTACGCCAAGAAGAGGAGGGCGGACCTCCCCTCCGAGAGTCCTCGACCCCGGATTCGGAGGAAGCTCACCAGGCCCAGGGAGGACACTACCCCGACACCTGCTGCTTCCCCTGTTGTCCGGGCCGAACCCCTCGAGCCGGTTGTCAGGGCAATCCCGGCCATCCAGCAAACCACTTCGTCCGGGGAGGGAGACGCCCGGAGGAAGGGAAAGAGGGTGATGGAGGAGTCCTCAGACTCGGAGGAAGAGGGGACGACCGGACAGCACTCTCCTGTCTCCGCTACCCTGGTACAAGGGGAGACGGCACCTGCCAACGCCACCCGGTTACCCGGGTGGGATGACTTCACCCCGCGGAGGCCGGAGATTGATCCACGCCTTCCGGTGCCCCCATTCCGGATAACGGAGGAACACCCCCTGCAACCGATTGCCCATGCCCTGCACGTATGCACGCAGGAGCATCTGCAGATGCATAAGGCCCTGCGCGGGATATCGGTAGCACTCCGGACTGGCCAGGTGGAGCAGTACCCCGACATGGTGCGGGAGTTAGTCCAAGAAAACGCGGCAGCCCGGGCGAGCATTAACGAGGGGTCCCTCATCATCCTACGCCAAGCCCGGGAAATCCAGCAGTTGGAGGAGGAGCTGTCCAAGCAGCAGGGGTACGCTCGGCAGCACCTTTTCGGGCTCAGGAGGTTTCTGTACGCACCTGGAGAGGCCCAACTGAAGGCTCAGCTGCTCGACGCCCAATTCCAGGCATCGGGATCGGACCTCCCAACCCGGATGGCCGCATACATGAAGAAAGCCGCGGAGAGGATGGAAGGAGCACTCTAGGAGATGAGAACCCTCATCGGGGAGATGGCTAGGGCTTTTCCGGGAGAGGCACCCCCACCGGAGGTAGTCGAGAACCCTCCTACCCGGGTCGTACCCGAGACCACTGAGGCTGCCATGGCAGAGGAAGAGGAGTCCGCCGACACCGTAGCGATGGAGGAGCCAATCCCTCCACCCGTCCGCAGCCCGGAAAAGGTCCCGACCAGGACGGGCACCCTGCCACTCCTTCCCGAGGATAACCGGGGAGAGACAGAGACGGCCAGGGGAGGGATACACCATGAGGAGAGGGCTTCCCGGATAGAGGCGGACAGCAATAGGGTGAGGACTTCCTCACCAATCCCACCTGACCGGGTAGTGGACCCCATAGACGAGAGCCCTGCTCCCGCCCCGGAGGCCACGATCCAACCAGGGGAAGAAGGGAGGACCGACCTCCGTCCACCCGGACAGGGAGCAGAGGCACCCCAGCCCCTCCTAGGACCGGGGGCAATTCCCCTCTCAGGATCTCCTGATCCCGAGGGTTCCCCTGGGTTAACCCACACCTCGGAGACTACCCTCCTTGTCCCCGAAGAGCTGGTGGAGGTCCCGGAGACCGGGGAGGTATTTCCGGATACCTCGGCCCCCGTTCCTTCCGGAGTCACAGAGCTCGTGGACGGTGAGAGAACTGTCCCGTCACTTGGCGAGGAGGGAGAGGAAGAGGAAATCACCTCCCAACCCGATCCGAAGGCGTGGGTAGACGGCGCTCCGGCGACTGCCGAGGCTCTGTAATGGCTGGAACAGGGAAGGTGGGGAGGGGGTGTATCGACCAAGGAGAGGTAGTTGTTTGCAGATGCCTCTGACCGAGGTTAGGATAGAGTTTGGTGCTTTTAATGCGAGTAGGAGAATGACGGCGCTAGACTGACAAGGGTTAGATTTAGAAAGATTCCCTGGCGCAGGATTTTGTCCTCTTCTGGGATGCCAGGGAGGATCCGCTACTTAGCCGAGGGAAGGATACTCCCTCGGGGTCTTTTTGTGCCCTTGTAATACCCTAATTCAGTTGCAAGTACGCCCTTTCTTCCATTCTCCTTGTGTATGTGTGTGTGTGTGTGGGTGTGAGTTTGCGTACCACTTCCTGTTTCATGTCTTGCATGCTGTGCCGGGGTTATTGCGGAGTCCAGGAGGCCCTTGCTGTCCGGGCAAGAGAAAACGGTTCCGTCTCTGAACGGAGAGTAGTAAGGGAAGTAGAGAAGCTAACAGGAGAGGAGTGCGGCCAACGAACGGCACCTCTCGCTTAGGACACCGATTCAGTCTATCCGTGCAGCGCCCAGGATTACGGCGGCCAGGAAGGGATTTCTGTCGCCTAACCGACTCCCGAGAACGTCATCGGTTGAGTCTCCCTGGATCGCTGAAGTCCGGGTAGGCAGGTTGGTGTATAGGTGATAGTGGTGAACTCCGGGTCAGTCGCGCCACCCCAGTTCAGTAACCCGGGATCTACTAACCCGGATAGCGAGTTGTGATAACCGGACCATAGGAGAACCGGATACTAACCTTTGTGACATGCGTGCGGGTCTAGAGTCCGGGCGTAGAGGGAGGTATAAGGGAAGTTCCTAACAGGGTAAGGAGAGAGAGAGACTCGGTGACCTTTCCGGTCACGTTAATCAACGGGAAAAGTGGTCTAATCCCCCCACTTAGCTAAATCCGGGAAAACCCCTCTGAGGTGAATACAGAGGCTAAGCTAAACTATAAAAACCAAACCCCCCTCCCTTCTCCTGTCCGGGTAGCTTTTCCAGGACAAGATACAGGGTACAAGGGTGATCTGAAACTACCCGGATAGCACAAATCCGGGTTGGCTAACTGGTGGAAATTGTTGTCCTTGCACTTTACAGGATCTCCGTGGACGAATACTCGGGTTCTTGTTTGGGAAACCTCTTTTACCACGAAAAAGGGTTATCCGGACACGAATCAGGAAAGCACGTTACGACATTTATTAACTAGATTACTGAAATAAGGTTCTTTGCCAATCCAAGAACGTACAAAACATCATAAAGTGATAGCAACCGGCCATTTGTGAGTTGCAAAATCACGAAGCCATAACCCTCAGATTGTTGTGAGTTATTGTCACCCAATAATATAGTTTTTGGAGTATCAAAAACTTATATTTTTGAAAATGATGAAATGAAAGAGACATATGTTGACTTGCACGAGAGTCAAGATACCGTGCTTGGCGTGTGCCATAATCACTTTTAATTTCTGCTGAAAACAGTTCTAGGATGCTCAGAATAATTGTATAAGATTTTGATGTTCCCAAATCTCGTTGTTTCTTTATAATTTTAGTTGTTTCTTCCTACATTCAGAAGCTTTATGACCTAGTTTGCCACACTAGTGACAAACCAGACATGAACTTATTCTAGGACTTCGACATAGGTTGTGTACAATTACTGCACGCTGCAAATCTATAAGGAAGGATTAAGATGAGACAATTTTGTAAGGATGGAGGCTCTCGCCGTTTGCTTTGGTTGGCAATATTGCGTACCCTTGCTAGCTCCATTCGAAGAACACAAGCATGGACTATCACAAAGGATTATCATTGGAACCTTGTCCAAAGTTCTAAACAATTGTGCATTGAAAGAGCCTTCGGCATACTCAATAGCAGATGGAGGATTTTGCTCTAAGAGAATTGACACGCGCCTTAACAATGTGCCTAAATTGGTGAGCACGTGCTTAATTTTCCACAAATTCAAGGTGAAAGAAGGTTAGTAGAGGATATTATTGTACAACTTGTGAATTAATTAATCACCAAAGCCAACTCTTTGAATAAGTATTATAAGCTTCCTAATTATCTGCAATACCCTATCAACTTCTCCAAGCAAGTAACTCTTTCATGCAATAGTTCATAAGCCATATGATCAAGGTTATTTTTAGCAACTAGTTGATTCTACCAAATAAAACAAATAACAATTAGAAAATAACCATTGTATTTATACGCCAAGCAACAAACATCAACCACTAGAATTCTAAAACAATCTTATTTACATCTTTAACCTTTTAGTGACAATGAGACCAAAAACTTGTCACTGACGCTAATGTAATGAATGTAGAGGCAAAAATAAGAAAAATAGGGGTTTAGGGGGTTCTCATCAAGTGAAGGGGCACGAACTGCGCATGAAATTCAACAATGGATATAGTTAGCAAATTAATATGACAATAAATAAAGAGCATTATAATGGTATATTGGAGCACTACAACGACATCTACATTGTACAAGGTGTCACGCAATTCCAAAAATCTAATATCCTTGGGTTCAGCCACACTTTATCCTTCTTTTCTCAATTGGAACTTATCTCATTTGAATTCTTATCCAACCACTAAACTAGGTTATTCAGCCACCGCTAAATCTGCCAGAAATGCAGTGTAAATCGTAGAATCTTGACATCCAAGCGGTCAAGTGGCCTGAAAATTTGCCTACTCCTGACACATTTGCCTACACCTGACACATTTGCCTACATACCATTCTATCCGGCCCAATTAAGCAAAGTTGCCGTCTACTTTTGCACAATTTGCCTTAATGATACACAGTCACTAGTGACCACAATCACCGTGATCACTAAAGTATTAAGAATCATCATATAAATAGTAGACTCACTAAATACAATTGGGAGCTTATAAGACAGACTTTATACCAAACCCAAGATTTAATACCTACTAGCATATATAATTACACAACATACAAAAGTAAACATAAAGAAAAATTTCACATCCTCACTACATTAATGCACATATGCACTGTTATGTCGCTAATTAAATTTTCAATGTTTTCACCATGATCAATCTATCTCGACCAAGCCATAATGAAACACCCACACATCTAACTTTTGAAGCTCATAACAAATTAGAGAATTTTTAAAAGTCAATCCAAGCTTCTACTTTGCCTAGGAACACAAATTGCTCGCATGGCTACCTTCATCACAAATTTGCCACGTTGACATTTTTATCACTATTGAAATGACCCAAATATGATCATGCACTTGAAACTTTTTATACAACCATGCTTAGGGCCGCTTTACACGAGGGGCCAAGCCATTGATGGGGCCAATTCATGGCCAAATCCTCTCTTGTGATTGGTTCAATTCTGAAAATTGGCCCGAGGGGCTTTACGTGGGGAGTCAAGGCCAATTTTCTGAAATTATATTATAATGGGTGGGGGACAAGTTATGACACGGCCCGCGCTCCAAAAGTTGGGAGATACAAGAATGGAAGGCCAATTCATGGCCTAGAGGCAGTTGCTTGATTTCAATGAATACAAAATCATTATTTTACTAAAATATTTTAATGTGAACAAATCAAAAGCATGGAATGTAGCTAATTAATACAAATTGGCCCCATGGGCTTGTTTTTCCTTCTACAAATCGGCCCCAAGGGCTTTACACATGTGGGAATTAAAAGGCTTGAAGAGTTGTTGGCCTTGACTCCCCATGTAAAGCGTCCCTTAAAACACAATGACACAATCAACGACATCACTGGCTTGAGAAACTACGATTTGACACAATTTCATGGAAATGGTGTCATGTCTATAATAGTAACATGCGAAAGTCAAAGTGCACTCCAGATCCCGAATTATCACATTCCACGAATCAGCCAGGGCAGGAGGGCCAGGAATAGTAAGAGAGCGGTAGGTATGACGACAAGTAAATAAGGTTTCAAGAGGCCAGGGGATTTTTGTTGGGAACTGCAAACTGCAAACTTCAAGTTGGGAACTGCAAACTGCAAGCTGGGAACTGCAAACTGCAAGTTGGGAACTGCAAACTGCAAGTTTTTTCAAAACTTGTAGCAGCCCAAGCAAAGCTGCCCAGCAGGGTCACATCCCACAAGGAAGTAGAGAGATAGAAACTCCGGTCCCTTTCTAAGGGGCCGGCGTGAATGAAGTGTCCGTTCGTAATGCTAATATCCCGATGGCCACCGGACAAGGGGAAATTGGAACAATACTACTTCCCCCTCTCGAGGGTGGACACTATAACTACGCTAGTTTCTAGCCTAGTTACTAGTGCCTTGAGGATACTTGACATAGTATCCCCCCAAAGGACTTTGAGGTACCCATACAACAAGGTCCAAGGACCCCCCACAATAGTTGGGTGGACTATAGTGGTGAGCACCACGCCGGCATGGGGAATGGAACCCACGACCTCCTCAATGGGGGCCATGAGCCCCAACCACCAAGCCAAGGCTTGTGGTGCCTTCACAAGGATGTACAAGTACGCTTGAAGCAGGAGAGGATGACTACGGCGTCCTTGTTGCGTGGGTGAAGAAAGGCTTAGATCCTTCGATTCGGAGCTTTCAAGCTTTCACGGAGTTGCAGTACCTGTGCGTGAGGTTCTGGTTCGAGTTTACGCTACAGCTGCTTCCGGACAGCCGCACTGTTCATTGATACGAATGCGGATGATTGACGGATAGACTTCTCTATTCATCGGCACTTTCATTGTTGGTAGCGGGAACGCTTTTCATCCACTTCGATCTGGCAATAATGATGGTGAGGCCCTTTTCGGGCAAGTTGTGAGGGGGCTACTTTTCAGTGGATAAGTTCATTTTGGGATTCACTTTCATTATTTGACCCCTGGAAAGAGAAAGGCCTAAATTTTATGTTTCAAGCTTGCTCTCTTGGATTTCCATTTATTTTCAGGTTTGTAATTGTAAGATCTGATACATTACTGGCGGACATATACCGTATATATGTTCATGAGGTTAGCATAGATTTATAATTCTCACCAAAATTCTTCATTGTACTGAAAAGAATTGGAATTTTTTATTTTATCTTATTATTATTTTTTAATGGAAGTGAATTAGGGGGGTAAAAGAACCACTCTTAGAAATAAGTGTGACTTGAGGCTTGTCAAATTCTTGTTCCTACGTGTGTAAAAAAATATCTTTGAATTTTCACATGGAGGTATGTTGAAATTCAAATACTTAATTAGGCTTACTCATGCACTTAAAAAGGCATACAAAGCTTCTTGTAGAGGTTGATATAATAGTAATTATGTTGTTATCGTAATAAGTTGAGTTCATTATATGTAGAATCCAGATTGTAGGATCATGCCTTGGTACTCATTTTATGGGTACAAAAAGGAAATTTGAGAAAAAGGAAAACCTTCATTTTCGATGAATTTTTGAAGTTTCTGCAATCTAGTTACTTATAAGCAATTTCTTTGTTATAGTTTATTTCTAGACACACATGAGCAAGAAAAGCTCACGGAGTAGCTTTGCATTAGAGGGTGGGAGATTTCACATGAAGGAAACAAGTCATTGATTTCAATCCAACAAAAGCTTTAAGAAGAGAAACTCCAACCTATTTAGCGTGATTAAGAGTGTTTGTTTGACCTACCCTTGAATGTACGTTCGAAGATCATTACACCAATGGTGTGACTACTAACCCCTCTCCAAGTGAACACTATGCTAATTCCTACCTAGCCACTAGTGCCTTAGAGATATCATACATGATATTCCTTTGAAGGGCTTTGGAGTATCCATACTACGAGGTCCAAGAACCTCCCACCATAGTTGGATGGACTATGGTGGTGAACAAAAGCCTTACAAGTATTGCACGACCATACTCTAGCGGTTTGTGGTATTTTGGACCTAACTTTGAGGTCGGGGAAATACATCAAATTTGAGCATGTTTTAGAAAATGTACACTGAGAAAATTCACCTTGCCTAGATGGAACTTTTAAACCTTGAACTTTATATATCTTCTAAACCATGAGGGAATTAGAGGCATGAATGGTCGTTAAAAAGATGTGGAAAAACTCTACTATCTCTAACCCCTAGATGTCCTTGGGGGTTTTTTTAGCCAAAAACACATTTCCAAAAAAATTGTCTTAAATGAAAATGAATATAATCTATATAGATCTCAAAGTTACAAACTTGTAGTCGACTTGTTGTAGGTCATGTGTGGACCAAAAGTTGACTCATGAGAACTAGATTCTGGGATTATTGTGCAAAATATGCTCCAAAATTCCATTATTTTCACTATGAAGTGAAAAATCTACCAACAAACCATTTGCAATAAAAATAGCATCAACAAGAAGTTGTTCATCTTCATCCCAAAAACACTTCTGTACCAAAAAAATCATTAAAAAGTATCTTGGCTTAAATCATAGCTTTCATTGCAATGGTGAAAAGTACCAAAAAATTTACAAAGGAAAAATAGTCCAAAACTAGACCTTTTGCACTCAAATTCATGCCTTACCTTCAATACATCTTTGATTGGGTCGAGGTTTTTGCCACTAAAATTTAGATTATATTGGAATGCATTTGAGAAAATCAAATCAAAAGCTAATGGCGGATAAAGGAGATAGAACTCCTCAAAACCCATCCATCTTTTCACTTTTTTCATTGTAAGAATATCTTTGCAAATCCAGTACCAAAGTCATTTGGATCAAAAATCTTCCAACTAGAATGCATCTAAAAATCATACTTATAAAAAAATTAATCATAAAATTCTAAATTGGATTTCACATATTTGGCTTAATGTTTGAAAACCCAAAAACTAAAGCTCCCTTGAGTTAAATGCATGCCATTTATTCATACCACATTGCATGGGTTTGGTGCTTTAACCACACAACCTAGACTTTATTTGGGACCCAACTCAAATACTTTTGTAAACACAATCTACATAAAGAAGTTATAACTTTTCAATGTTTCTGCCTATAATTCAAAATGTAGTTTTTAAAAAATTAGTAAGGTTAAGGAGTTAAAGATGCATAACATTGAACATAATTGACTTACAGATGAAATGAAAGTTGATTAACCCCTAAACGCCCGAGCCTATTTTTAGCAGAAAAGCACATTTCCTTAGAAATCGTCATAGATGAAAATCAAGAGAAGCTATTAAGATCTTAGCTGTACAAATTTGTAATAGACTTATCGAAGATCATGTGGACCAAAATTCGAGTCATGAGGCCTTATAGATCGGGAGATCATAACATATTAATATCAAAAACAAACTGCAAAATTTCATCATTTTCACTTTGAGGTGGAAATGCTACCGATATACCTATTGCAATGAAAAAATCACCAACTAGAAAGATGTTCACCTTCATCTTAATAAGTCCTTTACCCAAAAAAAATTCATCAAAAAAAATTCTTGGCTCAAATAAAAGCCATGCAATGGTAAAAACTACCGAACATTTTACAAAGGAAAAATAGTCCAAAACTAGACCCTTTGCATTCAATTTCATGCCTTATCTTCAAAACATCTTCGATCTTGTTAAGGTTTCTACCACTTAGACTAGACTCTAATTGGAGGCCATCCCAAATAATTAAGTTGAAATCCAACGGTGGATGAGGGAGATATAGCTACTCAAATATCATCCATTTTCTCACTTTTTCTATTAACAAAACATCATTGCAAATCCAATAGCAAAATCATTTAGATCAAGAAACTTCTCACTACAAAGTTGTTAAGAATCACCTTAAGATCATGACCATGAAAAAAAAATCATGAAAAACTATTTTTAATTTCACATAATTGGCTTGCAATGGTAATAAATGCCCCATGCTTGGAATCCCAAAAACAAGAGCTTTCTTCACTAAAGTGCATTGTATGGGATTGAAAATTTTACAACACAAACTAGACTTGATTTGGAACCTAACCCAAGTGATTTCATCCAAAATGGACCTCGGATGAAGAAGATATGGCTCTTAAAAGTTTCTGGATGTACATCCACAATGTCGTTTTTCGACATCGTGGGCGTTTAAGGGTTAAGTACGGTTATGAGTTTTTGAAAATTAGACAAGATCATTTTGGAAATATAACATCTCAAGATTTAAAAAGCTAAAAAATAGTCACCTTCGAAGGTGTATAAATTTTTTTATGAAGAATCATAGATGTAAACTAAGTATAACTTTGGCAATTCTTATAGTGTAAAGTGGATCTGGAACATGAACTGTATGGGTTTGCTTTTTCTAGAAAAGAATTTTATCTCACTACCCACCTTCTTACACCCCTTCTGATTTTCCGTCCTTGTTTCCACTTTCTTTTCTCTCATTTCAATAATGATTAAAAAAAAAAATTGCATTTATTACAAGTTAGCAATGTCTTTTGAAATCCTTAACTTCATGAGACTAATTGAGATTGGTAATCCAATCAATAGTCAGTACTATTATTTATTTAGAGCAATTTTAGTTAGTACACATAAACATAGTCAAACATTACTTAACAATTTTCACTAATCAAGGTCACCTCAATCAGATGATACTTTCAACTATTACAACAACAAGGAATAGTTGTTTTTATTTTATGCAATGTTGATTGGCAACTTTATTCTTCTAGGCCAATTTCAATTGAAAACTTTTGTTGTTCTAGGCCAATCTCAATTGAATATTTTTGTTGTTCAGAGTCCAATCTCAATTGGTAACTTCATTCTTCCATGACAATCTTGATTGCAATTAGGAATTATTATTTTTTCAAGCCAATCTCAATTAACAATTCATTAGTGTTTTTCAAGACTGGTCTTAGGTGGCAACCATGGTTGTTCAAAAAAATCTCTATTAGCAATTATTGTTGTTTCACGCCAATCTTCCTTCACAATTGTGGTTGTTCCATGCTAATCTTACTATTTGGAACAATTTTAGTCTTCATTGTACTATTCATACTGTTATACCTTTTACAACAATGCCAAGAAAAGGAGACAAATAATCAACTCACATGACAAGCTTAAAAGACCTATTGTCAACGAATGGAGCCATCTTGTGCTCTTTCTTTCAAGCCAAATTGGAAGGATGCTTGGGAGAAATCAATGCCTAAAGAAGAAGTAACTTCTATGTAGTCAGTTTACCATAGGACTCTGGCAGTAGACATTTGGAAAAATCAAATTTTTCGTTAAACAAAAATGGGCTACACTATCATGGAGATGCCTAAAGTTCATAGTAAGTAGATCACGTCCTGCGGTAATGATACATCTATGGCTCAACTCCACTTTGGAGAGTTAAATGAGCCAAAAAAATTTGGGCAACCATGAGAGGGTCTATTCTTTAGGTGATTCGGATTAAGTGTAATGCTAAGTGCTTTTTGAACAAGGAATCAACCTCCTAAGTGGGAACATTCAAGATATGGGAGGCCTTGATATGTGGCATTAAGGGGGCATGGTGAAGAGGGAAGACACGAATATTATCTCAAGTCGACAATAGACTAAGCTTGACTACAAGGTCACATGCTCTTTTGCAACTTGCAAATGAGGACTAGAATAGTGACACAAGTGAGGACTTAGGTTGTACTAAATATTGAGAAGTAAAGATTGCCACCTATAAGGCTATTATTATTACAATTGTTAGGTGGCTCTAAATAATAACAAGTGAGGATTGAGATTGTTTCAAATAATGAGAAGTGATGAGTGATGACTAAGATTGTTATGGATAGAGAGTAGTAAGGACTATTGCCTACACTAGCAAAGTTTTGATAAGATTAGTAAGAAGTGAAGAGTGAGATTTTTTTGCATAGTGGCAATTGAGAAAATAGACTTATAATAGTAAAAATTGTTGGCTTTTACCAATAATAATTAAATTATTGCAATCACCGACTTACATCATCTCAAGTAAAGAGAATTGTGGAGTGTACCCTTGATTTATCACAATCGCTATGTTTCATTAAAAATCTAACAATTACAAACTAACATGCCTTAAGAAAGTGACAATTGAGGATTTTGTTTGGAATAGTCACTACATACTAACAATTATCACTCAAAGTTACCATAACTACCAACTAAGATTCCCTTAAAGATTGGCAAGTAAGAACAACATATTAGAATCATTACAACTGCCATGTGTTGCCAAAATTAGTGATTATTGCCAACTAAGATTGCCTTGAATAGTGCAATTATCGAATTTTCCCTCAAATAATTATAATTGTTGATTATTAGCTGTAACAGTCTCAATTGTTAACTTGCGCCAAAAATTTACAATTAATACTCATATTGCTTTACATAGTCACAATTAAAAAATGTTTATAATTGTCACCTTTTGACCATTACAACCACATGTGGTGATTGGATTTCGTCAACTATGATTTCAACCTTCTTATGAGATAAATCCAAAATGATCACAAGAGCTCACTAAGACATGTTTTCAAATAGTGATTGATATCAATCTTTCCATTTTCTTTTCCTGCTCACCTTCGACCACCTTCGTCGCCGCTCAGAGTACCTTGCCCCGCGTACACACCTTCTCTCCGGTGCGCTTTCCATTCCCTGCTCAAGCTACAACCACATTCATCGTTGCTCACTATATCTTGTCTCGCGTACACTCCTTCTCTCCGGCACGCTTTGCGACCACCTACGTCGTCGCTGCTTACTTTATCTTGTCCGCGCTCTCCCTCTCTCTGGCACTCTCTTTCTCTCTTGCGCGTGCGTACTCTCCCTCTCTCCGGCACTCTCCTTCTCTCTTGCGCACTTTCCATTACTGCTCAACCTGTGACCACCTTCACGGCCGCTCACTGTATCTTGCCCCGCATACACTCCTTCTCTCCGGCGCACTCCGAGCTTTCCATTCCCAGCTCAACTTGCAACCACCTTCGCAGCCGCTCAACGTATCTTGCCCCGCATAAACTCCTTCTCTCCGGTGCATTGCGCGCTTTCCATTTCCTGCTCAACCTGCAACCACCTTCGCTGCCGCTCAGCATATCTTGCCCCGCATACACTCCTTCTCTCTCGCACTCTCCTTCTCTCCAGCACTCTCCTTCTCTCCGGCGCACTTTGCGACCCACACCACCTACTTAGCCGCTCACTTTATCTTGTCCGCGCACTCTCCCTCTCTCTCTCCGGCAATCTTGTTCTCTCCCGCACTCTCCCTCTCTCTCTCCGGCAATCTTGTTCTCTCCCGCACTCTCCCTCTCTCTCCGGCAATCTTGTTCTCTCCCGCACTCTCCTCTCTCGCGTGCTTTCTATTACCAGCTAGCCTGCTTCCCATTACGAGCTGACTGACCACCTTCCTCGCCACTCACTATATCTTGCCCCTGTGTACACTCCTTCTCTCGCCAGCGCTTTCTATTTCCTGCTCAACCTCCAACCACCTTCCTCGCCGCTCACATTATCTTGCCCCCAGATACTCTTCGTCTCTTCATCTCTCCACCGCACTTTGTTCCATTTGTTCCATGGATTTTCAGGAACCTTTGCCACAAATGGTAGTGGTGCCAATGCAAACGATGTCTCTACCACCAATCCTCCTACCGAGTGGAGCAAATTTGGTCTTCAACAAGACAACATTTCTCTTCCGCTACTTTTCCAGGGTTGCGTTCCACTTCCTGGCCAAATGCCTTTCTTATTCCCTAGCCAAATCCCTTCTCTTCCTAGCCAAATGCCTTCTCTTCTTGGCCAAATGCCTTTCTTCATGCCTTCAGTTCAAGGGCTGGGGTTTGCACCTCCTTTGCAGTTTACACCAACCACCACCATGACTCTCATGACACGTTCGCAAAAGCATGGTTCACACGAATGCGTCACAGGCCCATCCACAAGCACCAAGAAAAGGAGAGGAGGTCCGAGGCAGAAAACTGAATTTGTTGCGTTAGATGAGCGTGAAGGACAAAGTTTAAGTCCTCGAGAGCGCAAGGCATTGGAAGGATGATTGGGTCTTCTAGTTTATTACAATTCGTGGAGAAATGCACAATGTTTCTCCATACCACCAAAGCAAGGTACTTTTCTTTGTATATAAATGTAATCCATTTCATTTTCTTGTTGTGCTACACCTTTGTGCTTCACATCATTGCAAATTGGAAAATGATGATATCAGGTACATTCAAAAAGATTTTCTTGTTGTGCTACGCTTTTGTGCTTCACTTATTTTGATGTAGTATTCTTGTTCAATTAGTATTATGTATATTCGGACATGAACACTAACTATTGAATACCTTGCTATAAGAGTTTCAAATTGGTTACCTTTTTGAGGTTGTGATACTTATAAACTTTCTCCTCAAGTTTCATGGAAAATCTGAAACTTGAGTTTCTGAAATTGTAGAGTAGAGTAAATAGAGTAAGTTGAGTAAATTACAATGTTTGTTAGTGAACAGAAGTGATACTTTTGCCTTTGGAGTAACTTCAATATTACAAACACACTTGCTTTGTTTTATTTTCGATGGTACATATTATCCTTGCTCAAACAAAAGTCACTAGCAGTACATGAGGTTTTTTCCAAGTTTCGAGCTATATTAATTTGGTATGTTTATTTTCCCTATCATGGTGTATTCCAAATTGCTTCTCACATTATGCCTACATGTACAAGTCTGGCAACTGGTCTTGCGTACAGAGGAAACTTGTGTCTCTATGCCCAGATTTTACAAAGGACAGTGAGGCTTGCAGGAAGAAATGAAGTGCCATTTACAACGATTATAAGGAGGACAAGGCCATGATTTTGAAGTTTGGCTCTCCACAGTCCAAGAAGTGTCGCTGGTACCAATTGGTGAATGAGTTTATGTTTGACAAAACTAATGTTGTTTCTCATGCACATGCGAGTGCCAAGAATGCAGGTGGATTCATGTCTATGATGACATTGGATACAAACACAATGGAGCAAAGTAGTGAGCAAAGGAGTGGTGAGAGTACATTGAAGTTTCTAGAACCAAAGCGGAAGGAGAAAATTATCATGGAGCGTTGCATAGGTGATATTAGGGACAATAACAAGAGTCTTATGGAAAGTTTGAAGGCCACTGAGGACACAAATATGAGTTTACTCATGAGTATGCAAGAAACAATGCAGAAATTGGTGGACAAGCTCTAGAGAGGTAAATAGTACATCGCGGTTTGTCAATTGCTATCCATAGCAAATGTTTGTGCAATGCACACCCTTGTCTTTGCCATCCACAAACTTTTTGCAAGGCTATTTCTCCTTGGACACAATTCTTTAGAGGTCCTCCCTCATCAAGTGATTGTAATTTGGTATTCTCTGGCCGTCTCATGTTTCATGTATTCCAGAGTTTCTGTAGGGTTCTCCTTAATACCAGTCAAGCTATGTAGGGCATGATTTGCCACGGCAAGTCTTTCTTGTGACGGTGCCCTTGAAACTCTCCCTAGTAATAGGTCGTTGTGGACTTCATATCTGGCTTCTTGCACCCACTTAATTTTTGAGAACTTTGTGATCGAAAATAATACAAATGTTGTGTAATTTAAGCACGTGCTCACCAATTTGGGCACATTCTTAAGGCGCATGTCAATTCTTTTGCCGATTAAATGAAACGGAGAGAGCTTTCCTAGCTTACAAAATTGTCCAATCTTAGTCCTTCTCCACACATTTGCATGATGCAGTGATCGATCCTGCCCACCCTATGTCGAAGTGCGAGAATAAGCATTTGCTTGATATGACACCCTCTTAACCCCTAAAAATCCAGGAAAACCGATTCGGTTTTTTGAAATTTTGGGCAGCTCATTTTAAGGAATTAAAGTGATATTATTGCCTAAGATTTTTACTGGATGCTACCCATACTGTAATGTGTATGTGGTAAAATTTGCAAAGCCAAATTTTAATTTTATAACCTTCATCTAGAAATTTTAGGTTTCAAGTCCAAAACGGGCAGTTTAATTATTTTTTTTTTAAGTTTTTTTTTTTTTTTTTAGAAATAGGTTCATTACCAAATTACTATTCAAATTCCAAAGTATCCAAAGTCAAAAAGTTTACTAGTTTTACAAGGGCGCCCTCCAAAACTTTCAAAAACAATCTTCACAATTTCTAATAATTTTACAATTTTTTCTTTCAAAAATTGCCAAAATTCGAGGTTTTGGAGTTTTTCCAAGTTTTTTTTTTTTTTTTTTTTCAAAATTCACATTCTCATAAATTCACCTACTCACCATCTCGATTTTTCTCAAACTAAATATATCATATGTGGTGCTTGTTTTACTATATGGTTGTTTTTAGACCTTCTTTCATATAATAATTCACATTAAGGTCAAAAAGTGGAATTGGTCTCTAAAATTTTGCATGAGCGTACCCAACTTGATTACCTACATGGAAAAAAATGAGGGAAAAATATTTGGAGTAACAATCATCAAGTTGCCCCTGGCACCATTTAGACAATGCCTCTCACGCAGCGGCAAAAAAAGTGTTGGTCAAACTTTGATTGCTACGATCTCACAAATGACAAACATCCAACGGTTGAAATTTTGACGAGTCTTTTGTATATAAGTTAGGTACAAGATCTTATGGTTCAAAATCTAAAACCGGAAAAAAAAATTCTCCATTTCCCCATTTCCCAACGAAGGTGAAAAATGGCACTTTTTGGTTCTGGAGGTTGAGGAAACGCCTGGATTTCTAGGGGTTAAAGGATTGAATGGAATTCTTTGCGCTTGTAGTAGTCTGTAGCATGGAGCGGTGGTACAAGGATGGGAATGTGGAATCCATCAACTGCCCCAACTACATAAGGTATGTCATGCAAATTTTGGAATTCTTTGGCGTAGTTTCGCAAGACGGCTGTAGTAGGCTATCTAGTGAATCATTTAAGTAGAATTGTCTTCATGGCAGCACAAAATTGAAGAACTGCTAGTTGAATCGTTGAAATGCCAATCTTGTACAAATCAACGATGCTTTGCATGGAATTACTTGTGGCCAATCTTGAGATTCCAACTGCCACCTTAATCTAAAGTGGAATTGTGGACCGCATGTTCGTATCTTGTTTCTGCAAGGGCGTGGCAAGAGAAAAATACCAAGAATTTGAATGTCGAGACGACCATGCGTATCCGTCCTTTGAACTCCCTCGGCATTAAATGATCCAAGGAGGTCTTGATCAAAAAACTCAGGTTGTCGCAGCCCTCTCTCGTGTGCCTAAAGTGGTCGTGGGTACAGCCCATGCACTCGCTTCAATCCGTGAATTGCATGAATGATGCAACAAAGTTGCTGCCAGTGCCATATAAAAATCACTATGCATCCCCAAACAAACTCACTACCGTACAAAATAACGAGAGCTGGTAAACCTAAAGAAGTAGGAGCCCCTAGACTTCCTCGTCCACCTTCACGATGTGTTTGCAATTGTGAGTAAGAAGCTAGTAGATAAGATTGGAGGTTGTTATGTGCAATTCACACCAAGAATTGTACAAAGTTAAGTAGAGCTTTCTACATCAAACTCAATAGACTATGACAAGCATAAGAAGTTGGCATTCCAATCAAGCTCCTTAAGTTGCTCAGTCTTGATACATTCAAGGGTTAAGAGTTTCAAGACATTTGATTCAATTTGCAATCAATATTATCTCAATGCAATGAGATTACCCATCTTGTAAGAGGTAAAGCGAGGTTTCATATATCTCAAATTGAGATTGTAATTTTTATGTTGATATAATCAAATGGCTTATTAAATTATACTTATAACATAATGTAGTCATAATCAAAATAAAATAGTAATATAAAATGTGATATATGTTAAGCACTCAAGTAATATAAAATAGTGTCATGTGTTAAGCACTCAAAGTATAGAGTCAAATTCACTGCTTTTAAGCCATTGCGGTTATGAGAAAACTTTGATTGTCTTCAATGACATGGGATTACTTTTTATCAATACTCTTTAACGATTCTCATTCTCTTTGTGATTATCAGAACCAACCTGAAGAACTTATAAAGGATAATAATTATAATTTTAAAGTGAATTTTGAACTTCAAAGGATTGCAGCAAGAGAAAGAGGATGGGTTTGATGCAATACTAAGAGCTCTGCCATAGTGACAATAAGTTGGACTTCCTCCGGGGAATGCAAAAGTTGCATTAGAGAGAGCGAGGGTGTAAAATAAAGTTTGGCAAGCAAGGGCAAAGAAGATTGTACGACGGGATGGGCTTGCTGCAAGCTCTGTTGTGCCACTTGTGTGGCTGCATCTGGGGTAATACTTGACATGGCAGAGGAAGCCCTAGTCGAAGCTCTAGCCCTAGTTGGCTTATCACTTGCCGCTCATGTGGTTTCTTTCTTAGTAGCATTGAGGTTTTAGGATAAAAAGCTAAAAAAACTCTCGTTGAGTAGAACACCATTCTAGTATATCTATATATTTCTCTCAGTTGATAAATCATTTACTCCTAATGTCGTAAGGCGTTAAAACTACAAAAAACTTCAAAATTGCTCTCTTTCATTGCAAGGTGGAAATTCTCAAAATTTTGACAAATTTTTCAAGTATATAAATCTAGGATCTAGTACCTGACTTGTACATATATGTGTGTCCCAAATCTTACTTAAATTCAAGTTTCATTTTGTTAGCGAGATTATAATGTTTAGAGCAGAATAATTTTTCTTTTTTTTTCTTTTTTTTTATATATATATAAATTTTATTTTTTTACAAAACGGGTTTGAAGTGTTTTGTGAGCCAAGAGAACCACTTTTAAGTGTAAAGTCGAACTGAGGCTCTTAATATTCTTATTCCTTATGTTCGTAAGGAGTATGACTATATAAATTTTACTCATATTGGACCTATGAAACCTTTAGAAATGCTTCATTTTTCACATGGAGAAATATCTTGAAATTCAACAACAAAGGCCGCTCTTTGATATTAATAATAAATGCAAGTAAAAGTTTCTTGGATTGGTAATCTGAACAGTGCCTTACTACCTCTTCTCCATGTACAAAAAACAAAACTTGATAAAAAAGCAAAATCTCAATTTTCGTAATCTTTCAAAGTATATTCGATCTTTTGATTAGATTTGGGCAGATTTTGAGAATAAAGAAGCATCTTTTGCAACTTTGGGCAATTTCCTCACGCCCTAATAGTGTTTTCAAACTTTGATCATGACCATCTTCTAAACTACGAGGAATTTTGAAGCATGAAAGGACCTTCCACAATGGAAAAACTCTATAGTGTGCACAAAGTTTCAACTTCACATGACCTACTACTACGATGCGGCAATACTTCATCTCAAAATATAAATCTCTAACTACATAGTGATGTACTGAGAATAATCAATTTGGCAATACATCCCCCACGCCGGTAAGTACTTGCCTTCCTATCCCACAACCCTGCCCGACCAAATAGAATTTTGGGGGTAAATTTGCCTCCTATTTTTGAATGGTACATGTCACCCATTGTGCCACAAATGTAAAACGGGGTCTTAGATCTCATTTCCAAACCCAGAATTTCAAAAAATTGGGTAAATTCCTCAACAAACGAAAAAAAATAATAATGGCCGTTTTTTGGCCAAGCCGGGAGAGTTAGGGCGGGCAGCCACGGGTGGGGAAGTCCTGTCCACGCCCAGAATAATATCGTTGGGCAGGGAATATACGGAGGTAAAATTCTGTAGTTCAAAGACGAGGAACAGCAAAAGTGCATGTACGCATGTGCATTGCATGTATCATGTACGGATCTGATCAATCATTCAATCATGATTCTATAAGGAGAGAGTAGTTTTAGTCAATGTTAGTTTAGGCAATGTTCAAGTGGTTGCATGTTACTGCCACAGTTAAAAGGAGGAGAATATGTTACTCGGAGTTGCTCCGAACTTCTGGCGGTGAAAATGCAATGCAATGCTGAAGAAGAATGTTTGCTTCCCGACTTCGGGTTTGTCACAAGTCTGCCGTGGAGAGTGTCCCTCAGAGCTCCAGGGAGCCACCCTAACTTAACCTTAACTTTCTACCTGGAATCACCACTATGGTTGTAGCATGACCTAAAAAGCGTCAGTCAGTACCGTAGATTCTCCGTACAAGAAACGATTCTTTCAGCGCCATTAACCCTTAAAAGTCCCTTGGGGATAGTATGTACGTTGTCGTATAATTAGGATTTGCTACCAACAAGAAACTCTAAACTGGAATCGTAATAGCTCACTAGAACCGCATTAATTCAAATGTCAACTTCTTCTTTGAACTCAAACCCATTAAAGGTGTGCATTCACTCCAAATACAACCAAAATACACCGTATTCTACTGGTCGCCACGGCACGCTCAGACCTTTAAGGGTTAAGTGACCTATTATGAGTTGGACGACATTCTCAGTGGGTTCACAAGGTACTCTGCTCTCAACCAAATTATTATTCAAGTTTTAAAGTAACCTAACTCAATTTCACAAGGGCAGCCTCCAAAAATTACAAAAACAATCTTCATAACTTTTTAGTGATTTTTGGAATTATTTCTTACAAAGTTTGTCGAAATCCGATATTTTGGATTTTAAAAAAATTAAATTAAATTATTATTATTTTTTTTAAAAAAAATTCCTTCAAAGTTTACAAACTAACAATAGCACCTACTCGCCCTTCAATTTTTTCTTGTACCAAATATATTTATATATAGTGAAATGCATGTTCACTATATTGCTATTTTTAGACCTTCTTATAGTAAATAATTTGCATAAAGATCCAAAAAAATAATCGGAATGAGTCTCTGAAATTTTTCATAAGGGTACCCAACTTCATTACCTACATGGCAATAAATATGCCCAAAATGTTCGAAATAACAAATTTCAACTTCCCCTTGGCACCATTTACACTATGTGTCCTCGACAATGGTCAAAAGAGCTTATGCATCAACTTTGAATGTCACGATCTTACTAATGGAAATTTTAGCAGTTGCTAAACAAAAAGTTAGGTACAAAATCCTAAGATTGTAGGTGAAAAATAGAGAAAAAATTGATTGACATGGCCGGGAGTGCACGGGACTTAAAAGAGGCAGTTTTGAGACTTCTTGCTCCTAAAACAACAAGGACATTTAGAGGTTAAGCCCTTTAGGTCTATGATGCATGATTGCCTAAATGATTAAACATGACCTTCTTCCACTTCATGCCTTAAAAATCTCAATCTTAGATTTATTTAGGAGATTCAATCGTAGAATCTTAAATTTAACTTGACTATTTATGCACATGTAAAAGATAAACGGTTGATATTTCTTCCTTTATGAGATCATAATGGTCAAACTTCGCTAACTCTTTTATCTATGCGAAGCCCACAAACCCACTTGTTTATCTTCACTTGTAGTATACTTATTGTACGACATGTAGATTAAGATTTGACTCATGGAGCCTCATAGATTGCAAGATCACAATATATCAGTTCTTAAAATAAACTAAAAAAAATTCATCATTTTTACTTCAACGTGAAAATTGTACTAACAAATCTTTTATAATGAAAAAATCTCCAAGTAGAAAGTTGTTCACCTTCATCCAAGTAACACTCTAGTACGAGTGAAATTTATAAAAAAATATACATTGGCTCAAATTAACTACCTTTAGTGGTGAAAACTGCCAGAAACTTTTACAAAGAAAAAGTGGTTAAATTCTACATCCCATGCATTCAATTCAATATTTTATCTTCAATACATCTTCAGTTGGGTCAACCATTCTACGACTAAAAGTAGGCTCTAATTGGAAGACATTCCAAAAGATAAAGTTCAATAGTGGATGAAGGAGATGTAGCTCCTCAAAAATCACGCATTCTTTCATTGTAGAAACATCATGCAAATCTTACACCAAAGTATCTGGTTCAAAATTCTGCAACTACAAAGTTGTTGGAATTCATCTTGAGATCATTATAATGCCATTTTAATTTTATTTTGTAAAACTTGGCTTGCAATGGTAAAACATGCCCGACGTTGAAAAACCCTGTAAGAAGAGCTCCTTCAGCCATTGGATCATACTTTATTGTATGGTTCTCCAATGACGTTAAGGGGTTAAAGCTAAAAACCTTGCACTAAATGCATGTCAAATCTTCACAATATTTTAGATTGAGCTAACTCTTTAAACCCTAACTTTCCTTAAATCCCGAAACGGGTTTTGGAGGTTCCCCCAAGAGAAAACTAAGCCAACTTTGACCATTATAATCTCACAAATGAGGAAGAATTAATGGTTCAAATTTGGCATGGGAGAAGAATGTCAACTGAACTATGAGATCTTACGGTTGAGTCTTTTCTATAATGCTTAGAAGATTGAGATTTTTTGAGCTTAATATAGAGGAAGGTCAAATTTTGTGACTTAGACCGTTTTGCAACAAGGAAATTTAGGGGTTAACAAAAATTGAAGCTTGATTGAAATCCAACCCAACGAATGAAGTCAAAATTCATTGTTGCAATGGATGACTTTGGACTTGTGGATCTCAACGGGCGACTGAGTCACCCCGAGTTTTTTTCACCTTGTCCGTTCGTAGCATTTTCCGAGGCCCGTTTTTACAGTAATTTGATGTAGATTCGTTTTGAAACGATCCTCATTCTCCTGGCAGGGGTTTAGCACTAAACCTACCTCATTCATGTCGGTACAAGATTCTCATGTACACAAGTGATTCACTGTTCTACAGACGCAAGGAGAACTCCCACCAAATGGCCGGGAAGTGAGCATTCATTCATGCTTCGAGAACTCAGATTGTGCAAAGCATGTCGGTGCAGAGTCCCGATACTGCCGAATCTTCTCTGCAAACAATGTTGGAGAATAAGTTTCACTTCGCAATCGATTAATCAAACAATCAGTATCGGCGGGATACTTAATTACTCCTAGGGTAGCCAATTGGATATCCGGGCATTGTGCGAAGCTCCCGGACTCCCAGGTGCCCACGATTATGTTACGGTAGACAGCACCGGAGTTTTGGCAGTATCAAGGTATCCCATGCAAGTGATGCACTTTTATGCTTGTTGGATTTGGAAACAACATGATGACGGCATATCCCTCACTCTTTCACTTGCCTTTTTTTTCAAAGTTGCAAATTATACTTCCATTTGGACTTGGCCTTGTCCTGGTTTTCTGATTCCCCTACGAGTTCCTTTATTCGCATAATCACACAAGGAAGGTGTATCTGTAACTGTGATTCCAGGTGCCAACTCCCATCATCCAGGCCATAGAATGTTATCAACCAAGTATCTGGCAACTCTAACGATTCAACTATACAGTTGTCTCAATGTTAGTAGAAAGTATTCTCCATTCGAATATTGTCGAATCTTTCCAGCCACTTTGAGATAAGTGAGATTTAGACCGAGGAAAACGGCATGGATTAGAGAGTTGCTTCGAATACAAATATACTGTTTGAGTACAATGGTAACATATGAGAGGTAACATTTTAGACTTTGACGCATTTTGGTATCTCTGTGAGTTCCAATTCCAAATTCAAACCGAGTCAAAATTTCTGGTTCCAACTGGTAGGTACATACTTCGCGTATCTCCCAAAATTGATTCCCTCCCCCACCCCAATGAGCTTCCCAAATCTGAAATTTGAGCACGTTTCGAGCACGCTACTCATGTCCTCTCGAGACAACATTATCCTCTTCAAATACTCGTGTTTCTGGAGTGATAATTGTCAGTATCGATCAACTGGAGACAAGCAAAAACATGTCTGCCACGAAGTAAAGTAAAATTGACAGGACGAAGTGTATGGTGAAATGCAAGCGAGATCCAAGCTGACCTTGAAAGCAGCACAGGCGATGGAGAAAAAAAAGGGTGCACGATCATCAATCAGCAAGTTTCAGAAAGCAATCGAAGGAAAGATCAGGGAAGGTGTAATACAGACAATGTTGACCGACTTCAAGCGTTCTCATTCAGAAATTGCATGTCCTCAACAATATTATCCCCTTCAATTACTCCTCTTGTTTCTGGAGCGATAATTGTCAGTATCACTCCAGGCAAGCAAAAACATGTCTGCCACGAAGTAAAGTAAAATTGACAGGACGAAGTGTATGTATGGTGAAATGAAAGCGAGCTTCAAGCTGACCTTGAAAGCAGCACAGGCGATGGAGAAAAAAAGAGTGCACGATCGTGAATCAGCAAGTTTCCCAAAGCAATCGAAGGAAAGATCAGGGAAGGTGTAATACAGACAATGTTGACCGACGTACTTCAAGCTTTCTCATTCAGAAATTGCAGGTCAAGGGAGACAGTTCAACTGCCTGACGTGCTCTCATTTGACAATATTTTAATGCATGAAACATCAATGGCACCATGGTTGAATCTATAGTACAAGTTTATCACACGCAATTCAATGTTGTGGATGGGGGAATACCAACCACTCTGGACAGAATATCCTGGTATCTTGTAATTGATTCAAAAGTCAGTGATCGATGTTGCAAGATAATTGCAAGCGTTGTCAGTACGTTTCGAGATAATTTCGAATTCTGCATCTTATCCTGCTTTAGTTGATGTTTCATTGTAGATGATTTTTTTTACAATCAATGTATCTATCAATCAACTGAGAAGTCTGTACAACATAAGTAGCATTAGCTTTTTGACAGGGAAAAGGAACATATCAGATTTTTGAGATTTTGGTGGATTTGGTTATGCCATGCTTAACTCTCTCCAATTTGCTGACAGTAAAGGTTTAAAGACCATTTATTTTACTAGTAAGATCCCCGTCGTCCTCTCATAGAAGCTAAAAAGTATGCCTTGTCTACCATTTTCTTTAAGAGTATTATGTTTATTATCTTCATGTGTGCCCGTGTTTTATATATATATATATATATATATATATATATATATAATCCAAAATGCCTCAAAGAAGGTAGGTAGGTTCGTATGTTGATAGGTTGGTACGTAGGTTGATAGGAAGGATCGCCGGATCAATAACCCAATTCTGTTATATATATAGATTTCTGTAATTTTTCACTTCCGGTTTACGGTTTTTCCGTATAGTTCATTCGCGGTTCTTGTGAAGATGTTAGGGGTTGGGGTTAGGGTTTGAGGTCTAGGGTTCACGAGTCCATGTGCGGTTGAATTTGACTTCTTGAACATTAACCCCTTAAGGCCCAAGCAGCCCAAAATGGGCTTTTGCTGATTCACACAAGCCTAGATGAAGGGATCAATTCGATAATTCTGCCTAAGATTCTTACTAGATGTCTCCTATATTACAAGGTGTGTGTGAGAATTTGCAAAATCAAATTCAAAATTGAGAATCTTTTATTAACTCAAATTTAGTTTTCAAGCTTAGATAGAGCCATTCTGGGAGCTTTAATTTTAGTCTTCTTTTTGAACTATTTTTACGTTGAGTGCTTTAAGTTCAAGGTTCTAGAGAAGTGGTTTGAGCTTCTTGAGAAGTCTTAAGGATTATCAGGATAAATGGTGAGTCTCGCATGTGTGCCAATTACCATGCAACATTGGTCAGATTTGGCATAAAGTCATGTATTTGAAGGAGTACCAACACATGTATTTTTAAAATTGGCCAAAGTGATGTGGACCTCTGAAAGTATTGTGAAATTTGAATCTTAGCACTCCCTTGCCAACTCTACCAACTTGTAGGAAATCCAGTTGAAGGACAATGGGATCTGTTTGACTTGTTGAAGGGTGTTTAATCCTTAAAATTCCCTGTGTGTGTTCAAAGCTTGAAACCTCAAAATTGCACTTATCTACTTCTATGCACTCCTGGGAATGTGAACCAAATTTTTTAACTCTTTTTAGACTTCCAATCTGTAAGATCAAGATTGATATGAGTGCTAACTTGTCGAACTCTCCATGTTAATTAAATCTACTAATGGGTATACCATAAAAATCACCTAATTGTTACTATCAAACCACTCCAGTAGAACTAAAGTTGTTAAATTAACCTGTGAAGATCCAACATGCAAAACTGCCTAGATCATAAAAAATGACCTCTTATTTCAGGATCAAAAAATTCAATCTGTGCATCATATTAAGATCCAAATGTAGGGGGATTTCAAAGTGAACTTGACGTTTTGATTACCTGCCAAATTTGAACAGTTTAGTCGTCTTTATAGGTAAGATTATTATGGTCACAGTTGATAGAGTTTTCTCCGAGTGGGACCCCAAAAAGTCATTTCGGCTCTTTTGGATTTGTAGGGGTTAAAGTGCAATATCATTGAAGTTGAATGTTTAAGATGATTTGCAATTTATTTATTTATTTCCAACTCTAGTGATCATCCTAAAAGGTTCTTTGCATCTTGGTCAAAATAAACACAATGAAGCAAAAGGCCCCTTGGAGTTGTTGAAAATATTACTTATGGTATAAGAAATCAACAAAGACATTTACTATCTGAAAATTTACAAAATTAACAAAAAGTCGTTAGGTGTTCATTCATATTTAAATGGTAACATATTAGTTAAGATATAGAGCCAAGCAATTTGTTTTGCCTATGATGCTACATTTTACTACAAATTACTTAATTGTAGCTTAGGCACAAACAATACAATGATAAATGTGTCAAACCTATATCAATATTACTTGGTATTGTATAGGATAATGCTCCCTGAAGTGAGCAATATAACGACCCAACAAGGAGGGTGGAGCTTGACGAGCATGTCTATATTTTCCATATTCCCCTTTTAACCCGTAAGAGCTCAATCAACCATTTTATGGTCGATGTCGAATTTTGAGGAGGTGCAACTAGCTAAAAGAAGAATATTTTAAACACTTTCTTTTACTTCCCAGAAGTTTGGTAAGTTAGGAATCACATCCAATTTACAAAACCTAGTTTGGATTCATATATTTTCACAATAAGCCTTCAAACACAAATAGGGCAAGGTTTTCCTTAGTGTTAGAAAACCTACTATTTTGGGAAACTAATGGTGTTCCTTGTAGCTTATCGGTGGCCTCCGTCTTTATATTATAATACTAGTTTGTAGGACCCTTGTAGTCCGGACACACCAAAAGAAATGGTGAACTTGCATAGTTGTTTTTTACTGAACCAAATAAATCCAAAACTTTAGTAT
This sequence comes from Bryum argenteum, assembly GCA_037043015.1. Taxonomy (NCBI): domain Eukaryota; kingdom Viridiplantae; phylum Streptophyta; class Bryopsida; order Bryales; family Bryaceae; genus Bryum; species Bryum argenteum. The sequence goes on from CM073322.1 coordinate 28,999,600, forward strand.
CACAAAAAATAGAGGGGTGAGTATAATGAAAAGCATAATATTTTGCATAATGACTTATTTTTTCCTTATTACGTCTTAGTACAAAAATGTTTTCAAGTATTGTGGTTTGTGAAAAGGCTATATAAAGTTGGTCGTGGCTGAATAAGAACCCATTAATATCCTTTGTATAGAACAAAAAAACATCAATCTCAAAACATCCAACCCCTCTAAGTGCTAACATCCATATTCCATCAATCAAATGATTACAATAAGGATTGCTTCACTTCCCCCATTTTTCATCAACTTCTATTGTGTGATTTTCTACTTGATTTCACACACGTGTATACTTAACAATTGTGTGATTTTCTACTTGATTTCACACACGTGTATACTTAACAGTACATGCTTGTGTTCTCTAGACACGCAAAAAAAAAAAAAAAGGTGAATTTAAAATTAAATTAATTAGAAAAACAATCATTCAAATGGTCGCGATGGAACAACGTCACCCATACTCATTTCTTCGTCTTGTCGCCTGTCTTCCCTCCCTTATTCCCAATTCCCCATGCTTTTTTTCTGGTTTCTTATGTTGCAATCTCTTGTTCCCCATCTCCCATTCCCCGTTTTCCAAATCTCATGTCCCCTTATTCTCTATACCCCTTCTATACTTCTCATTCCAACATACAAAGTAGCGCCCCAAGGTATCATGCCGAAAGATTGAGAAAATTTCAGATTAGCAAAAGATTGGTGACAGAACACATTGCAAAGTGGTGGAAGAGATAATTGCATTAGCAAAAAGTACAATGCACAACTCATTGAGAAAGTGGTCAAAGGAATCGTTGCAACAACAAAAAATACAACACACAACGCCTTAGCAAGGATCATATATCATACAACAATCAAACACTTGCCACGAAGAAATAGAGAGATTTTTTTTACAAAATCATTATCACCGCTACATTTAAGAAACACTTCTAGCAAAATGGACATACAATATGTGCTACTTTTAAGTAACATACTCCCCCAAGCTTCTATGCATACCTGACATTATATTTCATTGTGTCAAGGTTGAATGAACAATTGATTGATTCTATTTTATTCAAATCCACTCCACTCATCGATATATCTATAGTAATTCTACTCTTGAGAGCTATGAAGTTTGCCTACTCCCATCTCCGGTTGCAGCGAATCAAGGGCTCAGCTCTTAGAAGCCAAAAAGGAAGGTGTATTTCAACATGAACTTCTTATCCATCTTCATACTTAGGCTTTTAGCAGCCTCTCGAATCGTACCTCCTGTTCTTGCACTAAATTCAGCTTTGCTTACTACAATTGACAATAAGAAAAAAAGTTAATCATTTCAATTGTGAACAATAGGCAAGAGAAAATAATTTGGACACTGGGTGCATCCTTGCACATGTGCTGCTGGATAGAGGACAACAAAGATATTCTGGAGCACTTCATCAAGTCAGTGGTGAACAAAAACTCTACCCAATCACGATCAAGGTTGTCATATCAGGCGTGTTGAGGTAATCGGGCGGGCAAAACGGGCGTACGAGTTGTTAAGGACGGACGGACGGACGGGCGTGCCCGCCCACCTTGATTGTAGGAGGGTGTGTAATTTTTCGTGGGTAACAAACTTTGCAGGAAAAAGCGTGTATGGCGTTCCACGCGACCCGTACGCGGCGGCCAAGTGGCTTAGTTTTCACCTAAACCCTTGCCACGTTGTCGTTTTGTTTACCTAAACTAAAAGTCAACAACAGTTTGACCCTACCGGGCGAGCTACAACTCAATCGGACGGACGGGCGGGCGGCGTGCCCGCCCGGTATGACAACCTTGATCACGATTGCACATCACCACGACTTACGACCGATCCCCGTCCTCGCACACAAAAAATCATGATGTCAGTGCCGAAGGAACAAAACGGAGGACATTTACACCCTCAAATCTATGTTCTTCACAACAACCTTCTGAGAAAGCTGGTTTCTGCTTACAATTCACAGAATGGGAAGTTTTTGTTGAGCTCTGGATAGTAACAAGCATTAATAAAACGGCATGAAAGAGAAAATTGTATTCATTACCATGGAGCTCAGAAAGCTCTTGTGTTCACAGGTTTGGAATGACAATCTTCAATTCGAAAAAAAATGAACAACATTTAGGTGCCTTTATGAATTGTGATTTTTAAGCAAATTTTTGTTTTAGAAATTTCCAATATCGCAATTTCTGATAAAATTTCAAAGAGATAATTCAAAAATTACTAAAAATCATGAAGATTGTTTTTGTAAGTTTTGGAGGCTGCCATCATAGAACCGGTAAACAATTTTGATTTGGGTCACTTTGGAATTTGAGTAGTGACTTGGTTATGAACATATCTCAAAAAATTGAAAAAATTAAAACTAATTCTAAATTGCTTAATCTTGGATTGCATTCCAAGAATTACCATAGAAGATTCACAAATTGGAATAAATTGACTTTGCAATTTGTTGCACACACACCTTTTACTAAAAGGAATACCCAGTAAAAATCTTAGTCAAAATTTTCATTTTTCTCTCAAAAACCTAGGCTACCCGAAATAGCAAGAGACCGATTCCGATTTTAAAGATACGTAGGGGCCGGTTACAAAAGCACCAAATAATTCCATAAAAAGTAAGGATGACAGCTTAATGACTTAGATAACTTCTTTCAAAAACCCTGTTCGAGATGATTGGTTTCACCCCTCTCGGCTGTTGGAGAACATTCAAGATTTTATGTTGATTTGTACATGCTAATAGCACGGCTACTTAATAACTCTTGGTACACGATAGGACTCATAGGAGCAAGCACTAATGAGTTTTATTAGTGTAGTACTAATCTCCACTAATCATGTTAGGTAGGCTCAAATTACAGAAAATAGTGCTCTCTCCTAGATAGCTATATAAGCTGTTGTTGGCTTATGTTCTTCTCTTCATCTGTTTTTTTGAGTACTTATGAATATGAGTATAGCAACCTTCTACATCGGCAACAAGTTCTCCGATCCGAGGAGGTTGCTATCGTTCTCCAGCTCGTAACCTTCTCTCGCATTGATAGGGTTTGCAATACGGTAGTCATTACCCGCAAGGAAACTTCATCACTGTGATTCATGAAACAAGTACTCATTTGTGCTAGAGCTAGCTACCGCATACGCCATACTTGTACCTGCAATTATTTTCTTGCATCCAAATCCAATGCTCAAGTTCACCTACAATTGTCTGCTTCGGCTCCACAAAGATCTACGATCGAACAATACCCACATGAATGATTCATTCAACTACTTCCGGACTGCTAGAAGTTACATTGATAGCAGGGGCTCCCTCTGCTACGATAGGAAAAAAACCATGAGAATGCATGTACTGTAGATACTCAAATTTCCCAATGTCAAACTGCAATCAGCTAATAACCATCTCACAAAATTGAAATATATTCTAAATTACTGTACTAGTACGGATTTAGCTGAATATGGCATTGTAGTATTGTATCAGTTTCAGAGATGACAGAGGCATTCTTCAAAGATGCACACAATTTTGAGTATTCTAATCTCCGTAATTTCTGGTTGAAGGTGAACATCCATCAACTTTTGTGAATGAGTATGTGACTCTGAGCAATCTTCAATATCTAACCTTGAATTTTTATGTTATTTTTATAACCTTGAATCCAAGTTGTGTCCAGGCAGGCTTTTCGTGCTAAAACTAAGGAACGGGGTCGGACGAGAAAGAGATGATTGCTTCGACATTCAATGATATTTCAAAATACGAACCGTGAATTTTAATTGCACCGTGATTCGTATAATTGAAATGTGATGTTGAAACTCACATGTATTGTGAATAAAACATTCTCTTGATTCTTATTAATTTTCAAGCAAGAATGAGTTTGCTACTTCAAGTATAGGAAGGATTGTGCCACATTTGAGTGAATCCGGACTCATTGATTTCGAGAATTTTGGACGGAGAGAGATTTGGATTCTTTGGTTTTGTGAAGTGGTTTTGTGAAATATTGAATCTTCGGGGGATTTGAGCATTATTCTATACTTCTGGAATCCCTCGTAACGAATTTTTAATTCGGTTCAATTTTATGTTCTCAAAGTCATGGGGAGAACCTACTTAGATGTGTTACTTCTGAATGCAGTCCAAAAGTAGTTAAATGTAGCAATCTGCATGTGCTTAATATAGTTTTCCTTGATATGTTTCTTCACAGTTTAAAGTCTTCTCTTTTCAGTAAAATACGCATATGAAAATTTTTCAATTGCACAATGTATTGTACCCACTAACAACTCTTCATTCACAATAAAAACAAGGGAAATTGCCTCTATTGATTTTGAAATGGTTGTCATTTTTATTTTTCATAATAAAATTGCTAACTACAAAGTGCATTATTTACAAAGATAATGAAGGCTTATTTGACTTTATGTGGATTCCCTTACAAAAAAATTATGTTATGTTGATATAGCATTTTTTTTACAAAATATTTACTTCTACTTTTAAGTCTTACATGACCTTTTGATTTGCTTTCAAGAAAGGAGAACTCTAACCATCTCTAAAGAAATTTCCTACAATGACCTTAGTATATATGCAACTTTTGGTACAAAAACACAAAGCGTTTTCAAATTTCAAAGTTTTTGGTAATATCTACAAAATTCAAGATATTGGAATTTTTGAAAAATTTCTGCTTAAAAATAAAAAGCTCATAAAAGTACACTTTTTTTTCTTAATAAAATTCAATAAATGTGGTGCATGCTTTTCCGAATTGCTCTTTTTATATACCTTCGTTTAGAAAAAAATTGCATGAAAGCTCAAAAAGCAGCATGAGTCACCTAAATTCTGAATGGGCATTCTCAACTTAGTCATGTTCATGGAAAAAAATACGAGCAAAATGTTTGGGGCAACAATCATGAAGTCTCCCTTTGCACAAAATAGTGTATGGCTCCCAAACAATGCCCAAAAAATGTTTTGCATCAATTCTGAATGTCAGATCTCACAATTGGTGCAAATCCAATGTTTGAAATTTGACATGGTATCTCCAATAGTAGTTTTACTTGAGATCTTACAATTGAAAAATACTTTGAAACGGTAAAAATTTCAGCCTTACATCAATCTCCACGAGGTGGTCAAAAAGTGCAGATGCAAAAAACACCTGGACCTTTAGGGGTTAAACATAAATATTTACCTAAGAGCATTGATTCTAGTACTATCCCCATCTTGACCAATATATAGGGTTCCAATAATGGTCAACAATAAGAACAACTTCCAATATGTTAATGTAAAATAGTGTAGGCAACAACACTAATCAACAACTCTTCTGCACTAAATCCCAAATCCATTGAAATGGCATTATTCCAGTAATATCGCACACCTCAACTTTCTGAACTGCACTTAAAAAACCATGTGATATAACAGAATTTCAAGGTAATATTATGGAAGATGAGTGACAATGTATGTAAAGGAGTGATATTATTAAAAGATTGTGATATTACAGAATACACCATTCCATGTGAGTACATATGTAAGATATGGTGTGACAGAATGGCACATGGCATAGTGCCATTTTAACGAAATTGAGGTTAGACTACAGAATTTTCACTTTTTTTTACTCATTGTTGTAAAGGTGCAAATGAAATAGGAAATAGGGTTTTAGATAACACCTTCAGTCATTGAAGTGGGTGCGAGAGCATTGAATTGGACCAGATGGCTGCTTCTCCTCGATACCTCCAGTTCTTTAGAGCAAAGTGGGAATGTGGGATGGCCCTTGGGCTGGCTGGAATGAGGCGGCTTTGTGTGTTCGGTGATGCAAACGACTTTTTCTTTCGCATCGTTGGTCTGCAGGGATCTTCTTTTGGTAATTGCATGGTTTCTAAAGCGCCACCCGGACCAGTGGTATAGCCTGCAGCCCTGACACATATTTCCTTCTTGGGGACGACGACGAACAACCTCAACATCATTCATTGTGTAAAGTCTAAAATCTCGTAAAGCCAAATATGCCTTCCATGGATACCTACATCTCCGGCCTCTCTTCAGCTTATCACCTTCTATCTGTCTTGACATTTTACACCAACTTACTTGCGGTGGAGATTAATTACTATCTCTTGTTTGGGGATCCAAATAATTCTTAACGTCATCCACGGTGCGTTTAATTCTACAGTCTTATGAATGACTGAGGAACATACTGCAGGCATTCCTGTGACTCACACGGTGTGTTTGTAGATAGTCCTATGAATGCATGAGGTACATACAGACATGGTACGAACCTTTTCAACACGACAACCAGGCGCCAATGTAAATGTGCCGTGTCATGATGTACCTTGGGAAAGTAAATAATCTATATAATCCATCATGACCGCTTGTTTATAAGAACACAACAACGGAAAGTGCCAGAGACAGAATAAAGAGCCCCAAGTATGCAAGAGTGATTAGGTTCATGTACTGTAGTAAGAGCATCGATAGATAGCCGTTCACTAGGATGGAATGGAAGGCACCCGGAGAGAGGACCACCGCTCTCTCCCACAACTAAGAATGTCCTATGTCTAGTGCTCAAACTTTACTATCATATAATGTAGTACCGTAATCCTGCCAGGTACTTGATACCTACTCTTCTTCATCAACGTTGTTCTTCATCATTGCGTTGTTCTTCTGCATGATTATGTTGTTTATGAGTTTCTTACATAATCATATGCATCGGCGGCCATTTCGCTGATGCACAGTTTCAGTGTCTGAAAAAGTGCCGCACGGTAAAGCACCAGCGATTTGGACCGTGCTGTTCAGTCCACGAGTTTTGATGCTTTAAACAATGGGATAAATTATTAAGATATTAGATGTACCACCGGTGCCGACTGAGCCGAAACTGTTCGAACTTCTGCCATTAATTCGTACTACTTTGTACAGTTGTACTCGTGTTGCACATTTCTGCTTAAGTTAGAAAGTGTATTTGAAACTCTGTATCTTCTCTAAGTCTCAAGCATGACTGGAATGAGCGGGTTGTAACTTGTCTAGGTAATACGCGCTATTGTACTTTTTCAGGAGCGGTTTTATTTCAGAAGCCACCCAAGTTTCTGAACTGACTCTAGGGAAGGTGGAGCATGTCTCCAGGAGAGATGCACTTCATCGGCATTATTTCTTATCTACCTCGTGTGTAGCATCTTAGGTCTCCCATTTTACCTAGTTAGTGTGAGGTTGAGAAGAGCGTTCACGACTGAAGTAGAAACTGAGTATGTGTAAGCATGCATCCAGATCTCTCACAGTATATATCTTCGCATGATTCGATCACGTAAGCTAAGCTGTCACCCTCCACATTTGACAGAACAGATTTAGTGTATGCCCTGAATTGGGAGAACAAGCGTTACGCCACCCGTGAAATGACCTCCTCATGTACATGACTCTTTCAAACGCCTTTGGCGTTGTATTCTGGTTTGTTCGATCATTGGTCACCCTGGCAAGGGCTTTCACTCACTTTCAGAACAGCTGATACAGGATGTCACCACAGTCGCTAACTACCTCGAACTCGGAATCAAGCTCTAGGTGTAGGACGCTCACTATCCTTCATATTGATTCTCGACACCGCTTTTGGTCTGCAACGAGTCTTACGAAATAAGCTGGAGTCCCTACTTCACTGCGTGAGTCCTACTGTAAGTCAATACATGTCTATGAATATGCTTGTGTACGTGACTCCTGAATACAATAAGCATACGAAAGGAGTAACTGAATCAACTTAACAAGCCAAAGGGGTTCTCATGCAGAACTTAAGTACATGAAAGGTAGCAATGTTTTGAGACCACCCTGATAACAGCCCGTTTAGCACCGATCAAGTTGCAAGAACGTTCCTCAGCTGCTGACGATCGATCTCGTGATAATCAGGCCGGAATCAAGGTGGTCACAGCACATTCAACTGAAAAAGCACAAGGCGACTGGAATGATAACGTACACCGGCAAGGACCAACAAGGACCGGCGTTGTAGACTTGAAACTTCCACAAGAAACTCAAGAAAGCTCATGAAAGAGGAAGAGACGAGTTCCTGAAAGAGGAATGCAAGCATCGCAGACAGGCCTGCGGTCAGAAGTGCGCCCTGCCCTGAAACGAAGCGAAAGGGGTGGTAGAGGCATCGGAGTGACTGTGGAGCACGTTGGTTGTGAGGAGGAAAGGCCGCAGTGATGGCTTTTTGTGCATCTCAGTCGTCCAGTTAGAATTGTTTAGCATCGCCAACATCTACTGACATGTAGCCTCGGGAGTAGTAACTTATCATATCAGAGGTGGTGAAGCCAGTCTCCCCCTCACCGAAATTTTACTGTTTCCCTTCTGCTTTGTCTTACACTGACAGAGCCTTTGGCGACTACTCCCTATGCTATTTAGTGTGACGTCAGTTACGGTTTTGCTCCCACTTGCTTCCTTCCACTCGGTGACCTTAGCTCTCAACTTAAAGTGAACCTGCTTGTTCGTTGCCATATGTCTTTTTCGACCATGAGGTGTCCTTAGTATAAACATTACTTGATTCCACATTCTCATTCCTCTGAGATGCAAGGGATATGAACTAGTCAACCTACTTAGTAAGAGTTGTCTTTTAAGGCTCTAGCTTAGGTGGAGAGCCACCTGCATCATGGATAAAGAGCAACTTTAGTCATTTTACAACATGATCATGGATAAAATTACTAGGCAATACAATTGATGGTATTTTTTGGGAGAAATTTCTAAGATTGTGATAACCAGGGCTTTAGAAAGTGAAAGGCAGGCCTAGAAATTACCAAAACCCCCAAACTTGCCGTCTTTAATGCAAGGTACAAACTTTCACTATCTGATCTACTATTCTACTTTGGAGGATGATCTAATTGTGAATTTGTACATAATGTTTAAAGTAGAAAAACAAGATTCTCTCTCTTGTTATAGAATGAAGAATTAGTGTCATGGCTCTTAAAAAGCCAAGAGCCATGACACTAATTCTTCATTCAAAAGTCGAATCATTTTTATGTCATTTATATGTTTCGACTTTCGTGGTCATGATTCTAGGTCCACAGTGTAAAGCACCTCTCAATCAAGGTGCGATCGAGAACAATACCTGAGTATGTTGCCGAAGATGTCCTCCCCCAATTTTTGATTTATTAGTTTCTATTTGTTATTTTACTCTAAAACAATTATTCCTTCCCCAATTTTAGTGAAAAAAGTTTGTTTTGAAACAATCTAATGTACGTCCATCCAGAATTTGCGCACCCTATGAGAGATATCCACATGTTTCCACATTGTTTGGAATGTTGTACAGTGCCAATGCAAGGGTGGCATGAGCTTCTTTTGTGGTGGCTTCCTAGGGAGGCGCGTGTCCTCCACTACATGACAATTGAAAAGTCATCATACCAGGCAGGTAATCGTTGGTGTTAGAGCATGCCCAGCCCTGTGCTCCAGGCCGGGGCACTGAAACCCCACTCATGCTGGAAGGTAGTGCAGAGGGAAAGGCCGCTCACCAATCACATTTTTAGACAAGCATGATAATATAGAAATTATTTTCCGCCAAGAAAAGCTCTATCACGTGTCACTTTCCCATTGATTAATGGCGACCATAAAATGTAAGTGAAGGATAACTTTGAGTTATGGTGTGCTAAAATTTAGGAGACTTTAACCCTCTTGGCCAGATTACAAGGATACTTCGTGAGGTGGGGTTCCTCACACTCCAAACAAGGCTCGACTCTCCAGCCCACGGTGCGGACTGGAAAAACTCTTATCCCTATTCGCCAATAGGAAACCCATAGGAAGGGGATGCTACAAGCTATTTCTTGTATTTTTTCCTTCTAAAAAGCAAGTGAGAGACTAAGAGTTAACCCCTTATGTCAAAAAGAGGCGTTCTGTGGCTTGTCGGCCCCATATTTACTATATTTAGCTCGTATGAAATTGGAACCTCTTGGAGGTTGTAGAGTTTTTCTGTAGAATATGGAAACGTCATTTCATGCTTCAAAATTCCACATACTTTACGAGATATTCACGGTCAAAGTTTAAAAACACTATTTGAAATCTGCCCAAATGCACCAATTGTTGTATATGCACATTTATTCTCAATATGTGCCCAAAAAAAATAAGATTGGAGAAACTTCAAAAATCCACCAATGAAAAACTGAAATCTTACTTTATATCATTTTTTATTTTTAAATTTTTTTTTTGCACTTTGAAATAAGTTTGAAAGGCATGATCTCACCGTTTGGATCATCTTTGATCCAACTACTCTCCACAAAGCCATTTTCATTTATCAAAGAAGGGCTTTGTATTTGAATCTCAAGATACCTCCACGTAGAAATTCAAGCATTTCTTTATGTTTTATAGTTTGCATGAGGGTAAAAATTGCATAGAATAGCGGCATTAATCGTGTCCTATGGTCTTTTACACTCGTGAATACCACCAGTACACGATGATATACTCGGCACTCTGCCAATACTAGGGCAATCCATGTAAATACGATGGTATACTTGACACTCTGTCAGTACTAGGGCGTGTAAATCCTGCTCCTTTCAAGCCACTTTCTATTAGTGAGTCAAGCCTGCTTATATACATAATATTGAAAATTCATCCAAGATGTTGTGAGTTTATGACGTGCAACTAGCTTTCGTTTTAGGGTTCGGAGCCATGAGATTTATTTTTCCAATAGAGAACCAATTATTTTGAAACTCACTTCACTTTTACTACTTGTGCATTTGTACCCTCCAGAGATTCCTTCCCCTTGAAGAAGAGGGTCTTCAGGTCCTTTACACCCTACTTATTGCAAACTTGCACATGCTTTTGTCCCCCACACAAGCAGAATCTGGTGCCACTCACAGTTTGATGCAAATCATGTCCTGCACGGCACTGACTCCAGGTGTATAATCTTAATATGGTCCCAACAATGGCACCAGCATTTTTGAATTTTTCCTTTTGTTCTTTCCAAACAAAGGATGGTACTTCACTCTATAAGAAGAGATAAGCTAGACTAAAGTAGTCTACCAATATGACTCACCAAACTTTTAAACCAAAGGTACATGATAGCTTCGAACAAAGGTACATAATAGCTTCGAACAAAGGTATATGATAGCTTCGAACAAAGGTACATGATAGCTTTGAACAAAGGTACATGGTAGCTTTGAAGTTCACTTCTCCATATGCTGATAATGAAGACAACAAAATAATTGACGCTATCATTACACAAGAGTTGTTAATTAGTGTTACGTGGAGATTAGTGTAACGAGTAACTTTTGGTAAGCAACACTATTTCTCAACTCTCTTAGGATTGGTGTTCACTTTGGGCCGCCACTGCACTACTTCCAATAACTTCTTCCACTTGGAAGAAAGTGTGCATGCTGTCACATTTAGTGTTATGGTTTGACCTCTAAGGGACTGTGCTCAAAAGTGGAGCTGTACCAATAACAGAGCACTAGGCTTCTTTACCCAGATATACATAATAGCTTCTTCACTTAATAGTAGCATGGTAAATACCAAAATTGTTGTATAATTATTGTCAAAATCAATGAAATCACAAAAGTCTCAAAAATTTACTTGATTTTAAAATTCTTACATTTTTTCAAGTCCTCTTTTTTGTGCGCATGACCGAGGTACTAAAGTAAGATCTTACTTTTGGAATTTTCATCATAATGATTTTCACTAATAATTTTCATTGTCAAATCGTAACTTTTGTATTTAGATCTCAACATACCTCCATGTAAAAATTCAAGCATTTGTAGGTCCTAGGAGGGTAAATATCATGTAAGTTTATTACCAGGTTATCCTTGGCACAAGAATTTGAAAAGCCTCAAGTCATATTCACTTCTAAGAATAATTCTTTTGAGCCCCAAAGTAATCACAAAACAAGGACAAATAATCTTAATATTTGTGATTTTGACATTGTGATCTTACAAATGGCCAGGAATTTTAAGTAAGATTTATTGTACATGTACATGTATCAATTAGGTACTAGTTGCTAGGGTTATATACCTCAGCATGTGTCACGGAACTAAAAAAACTTCACATTGCATTAAAAAGGATAGATATTAAGTTAAAAATTACACCATTATTTTTGGATAAACTCAACAAAAAAAAAAAAAATTTACTTTTGAATGCATTTTAATGAGAAGAATTTGAAAAGTAATTTTTGATCTCAGAACACTTCAAATATTGATGAAGGGATGGCATTTACCCCTTCAAAAAATACTTATGGGAACCTAAGGTCCCGCCAGTAGGTCCATTCATAATCTCAGTGTTTAACCCCTAAGCGTTTTGGTCAAAAACCACGTCTCCAAAAAAATTGTTATAAATGAAAATGAAGGTAACTTTTTAAGATGTCAACCGTATAAACTTAAAAACTGATATTTCACTAATTCTAGACAAATTCATAGTCCAGAAATAATGTCGGCTGTCTGCCGATATTACCTTTAAACTCCGTCAGTAATCTTTGAAAGGTCATAACTTAGTCAAATTTTGTCCAAATTAAACATAGGAGGTGTTTTTTGATATCTACAAAAAATGTAGATGTCAAAAAACACCTCATATGTTTGATTTGGACAAAATTTGACTAAGTTATGATCTTTTGAAAGTCGCTGATGTGGGGATGTATTGCCTGGCTGCCGATAAAACCAAGGTTCTTCATTAGTTGCAAAAAGTCCATAAGTTGCAAATAAGTCCATAATTAGTTAAATGTCAGTTTAAAGTGGACTTGGTGTAGATTGTGTGGAAATGTGGATCATATTTTAAGTCATGAACCCCCATAGATTGGAAGATCAAAATGCATTAGTACTGAAAACAAACCGTGAAATTTCATCATTTTCAATTTGGAGTGGAAATTCTACCAACAAACGAATTGCAATCGAATAATCATCAAGTGTCAAACCATATTGTTGTTTGCCTTGATCTAAATAGATTCAAATTTAATACCGAACTTATTTGTATCAAATTTGTTTATATCAGCTTATTTCACCATTGCAAGGCTACTATAGGAGCCAATGATGTTCTTTTGATGGCAAATTCAGTACTGAACTTATTTGTATCAAAAAGCTTCCAACTAGGAAGTTGTTAGAATCCCTCTAAAGATCATACTTATGTAAAAGAAATTCTCAAAGAACTATTATTTCTCATAATTGGCTTGCAATGGTAAGACATGCTTAATGTCTGAAATCTCAAAACCATAAGCTATTGTCACTAAAATGCATGCTATTGATTCCTACTTCATCATATGCATCTCCAGTTTTTACCACACAAACTAGTAAGACTTGATTTGAGACCTAACCCAAATAGTTTCGTCATAAACAAACTTTGGATAAGAAGTTATGGCTCTTCAAAGTTTCTGCCCTTCATCCAAAATGTATCAAAACGACCGCAAGACATCTAGCGTTTAAGTTTTTACATACGTAGCAACTTCTGAAAATAAAATGGAGCCTTGAACATGGGGCTCCATTGTTTACAATTTCCCTTACAATTTCTCAATCGAGCTCCATCTCCAAAAACCCTCTAGCAAGTAGCTCCTATCATCGCAATGCATGAGCTTTTGGTGATTCGTTAATACATACATAGACCACTCATTAGGTGGGAGCCCTAGTTTTTGGATTTCTCATTCTAGAGCCCCAAGTCAAATGTATAGAAAATTCGATTAAAAAAATTGGGCCTACATGAATTCATGTCCATTGTCCTCTTTGAAGCCTCTCGTTAGGCTAATAAGGACAAATACAAAATACAAATTGGGGGACAACCTTTTGAGTGGGGACCTATCTTTCAAGTTTTGGGGGCTTGCAAGCCCCAACCCCGGCGATTGGACTAAATGAGTTCCTGTATACATGATGCTTAAGCTTCCACGCTCCTAAAGTGTGCAGCTTTACATCCAAGTCAAGTGACAATGAGGAGATGAAGCTTCAGAAGATCACTGAGACATGAACAAGTCATAAAGCCAGTGCTTCGGTGCACTGTGCAATGTTTTAATTGGTTCAAGAAAAAACAGAACAAGTCATAAAGCAAGATGCTGTGTCACCATTGAAAGATGCTTAAGTTTCAGCTTATCTAGTTAGGTCAATTTTCAATGAATCTGGACATTCAAATGGTTGCGGCCCATGCACTTTGATTGATATTGAGACATAAGGTGTAAGTTCAACCCTGAGAAGCTTGCAGCAATTAGGCGTGCTTTGTTACTGAGAGTTGATTAGACAGTGCTTTGTTGCTTTAGAGTTGATTAGGCGAGCAGAAAGAATTGGAACTCCTGAAGCATACTTTGTGGACAAGCATCAACTTACATAAAACTCACAGCTTGTTCTTCATGATCGATGCTTGATATCTAGTGTCAAGCCAGGATAAAGAATGTGCAATCATGAATAAGGAAGGAGAAAGTTTTTTTGGATCTTAATGTTGGATGAATTTCGTTTAATATGAAGATCGATGACTTCTGTCCGTTCCACCACGTTCCACCACCGCACATAAGCTTGCTGTACATTGATAGTTCTTACCTTGCACAGATGTTTCCGTAGGAGTGTTTGTAGTGCGCTGGTGTTGTCTTTCACAGCTGCGCTTAAGCGGTGTCAAGTGTAAGCACAGTGAATAACTTCCTTCCATTGTGTAGTGGTCTTTGATTTCTTTTCAATAATACATTGTGCTGTAGCACATTTCTCAGAGCGCTTTCCCGTTTGTCTATTCGTATCTTGCATACGATCTGCTGCTTTGTAGCTATTTCTTACACTTAAACATGAACCATCATTAGAAAAGTGTTCAAGATGATGGAACCAAGAAGTTCACAAACATGAAATACATGCATACAAAGACAGTCATGCAGTAAATGAGGATTATACTTTGATAGGTGATAGCAAGGGTTCATAGTACTGTAGTTTGTAAGGGCATCGTGAACCAATAGGTTCTGCAAACAAGCACAACCTTGGAAATTATTCCAGTGTGGTCATGAAAAATGGGAGCCGATGGACACAGGAAGAAGCACGGGCCTCGGGGCCTGATACTAAACTAAGGCCTTTGATACTGAATGATTCAGAGTCACGGTACCTGGTTCTTGCTAGTATCGAGGAGATCACGCATGTACCTGGGCACTTACAAGCAAGATCTCCGACACGAGGAAGCTCTGAGGGAAGCGAGACCGAGCAAGGAAACTAGAGAAACCGACAAATTCATCCGAGCGGACGATGATTCAAGGAAGCTGGTGAGAAATTTGCATTGTGATACGAGGAAGATGGCTAAGGTTGTGAAACGAGGAGTTCATGTTCGGCTCGCATTGGCTTAGTGCTACGGTAAATACGGTTCCGACATATTAATTGACGAAGTCTTCAAACATTTGTTATTATAGAAGGTGTATGATTTTGGGAACATATAGTTTAACTCAAGTTGAGGTAAACTGTATGCATAGATTGGGTATTTCACCATAGCTGAATAAAACAACTAATTGTTGATATTTTCAAATGGCCATAACTTACTCAAATTTTGTCCAAATTGAGCATATGAGGTGTTTTCTGACATCTACCCTTTTCGTAAATGTCAAAAAACACCTCATATGCCCAATTTGGATAAAATTTGAGTAAGTTATGGCCATTTGAAAATACCATTAATTGGTTGTTTTCTCGAGTTTTGATGAAGCACCAAATCTGTGTGTACAATTTATCTCGACTTGAACCATATTGATATTTGAATATTTGCCAGCCATTGTTGCAATCCTCGCTATAGAAATAGTCAAATTTTCCGTGAGCTTTTTGAATTTGAAAGCTTTGAAAATAATTTCAACCCTACCCATTCTCACAATGAATGCTTGTGTTTCTATTGTGCATACCCTTGCGTTCTCCACCGCATGTATTTAGAGCTTGGATCGAAGCATGCTAAGGTGGAGCACTTAGTACGTCACGAGCAGGAATTTCAAGCCGGGTCCCGAACTTCAATGACCGGAATATAAGTGCTCTCAATGCAAAAGTACTAATATTTTTGGCAATGATGTTGACAATACTTATGAATATTATAAAACTATTGTACTTTACTCCAAAAAAGATTGGGAACACATAAATATATGTACTTTTATAACTTCTAGAAAGTACATCACTGTCTCCCCAAAAAACACAAAAGTACAAAGTTTATGTTTTATAAGGGGGATAGTACAAATTCACACATCAATTATGTAAATAGTTACATGTATAAAGCCTTCAAATGCACATTAATAATGTTGGTGCCAGAATTCTATCGGTCATGGAGATATTTACGGTCAAGGTGCTGAAATTGCTTTTGGGTAGAATTCTTTCTTGAAGGCCAACCCTCTTCCGGATAAAATGTAAGTGAGTGACGGTACTTAGAGCCAAGGTTGTCATATCGGGCGTGTTGAGGTAATTGGGTGGGCAAAATGGGCGTGCAAGTTGTCCCGGACGGACGGGCGTGCCCGCCCACCTTGATTGTAGGGGGTGTGTAATTTTTCGTGGGTAACAAACTTTGCAGTAAAAAGCGTGTGTGGCGTTCCAAGCGGCCTGTACGCGGCGGCCAAGTGGCTTAGTTTTCACCTAAACCCTTGCCACGTCGTTGTTTTTTTACCTAAACTAAATGTCAACAGCCGTTTGACCCTATCGGGCGAGCCACAACTCAATCGGACGGACAAGGCGGACGGACGGGCGGGCGGCGTGCCCGCCCGGTATGACAACCTTGCTTAGAGCATCGCATGTACAACTCGGCAAGCGGCTAGCAAACAACACTTGCAGGGAGCACCTCCGGTTCTCGCCCAGCGCCATCGCCAAGACTCAAATCATTTTCCAATGTCACGCCAACGAGCTCCAAGTCTTATCAAATTCACCTCATTTGCTATGAGTTCTCGCTCCCTGTAGCAACAAGACGACAAACCTTTGTTTATCCTCTTCCGCACAAAATTGATGCTTTCTCTGACAACTTTCTAGCTTCTCAAATTTAAGTTGGAGAAGCCGTTGCTAGCATAGAGCCGTTCCGTGGGCAGCGTTGAGGAGAATTCCCGCAAACCACTCCCGGCACCTCGAAGCTCACAAGAAAACTCATACCATCTGGCTTCCGGAGGGACCAGTTTGTGGGCACCATAAGCTAGCGAGAATCTCCTCGCCAAGGTTGTCCTCATAAGTCCTACGTACATGGGCCGTGAAGTGCTAGCTAGCATTGACTGTCACGGACAGCAATAAGAGTAGGGGCCAAGGCTCATCCTCTGTATGTTCTACAAACCCTAGAACACCACATAAAAACATCAAATTGTAATAAAGCACATCATTCACTTTAGTGGGTCATGATGATAAGGAACAACATTATGGAGGTCACGTCGGGAGCAAGTGTATGAGGTTCAGTTGCAGAGTGATGGTAGCTGTGGCACACCTTTTGAGGCGTTTTCAACGTACAGACAGAAGTGGCAAATTTGTTCAGCTCTGTGCAGGATGGTACACAAGAGCAGGACTGAATGTTTCCACTTCCGGCTTGCTGGTAGCCTGGTTTCAGTTGATCTTGAGCAGTGTGCGTCAGTACGTTTGTGAATTAAAGCTTTTGACTTTTTTTTTGTTTCCATGCTCTAGTATTGTCCACAGGATAGAGACGTGCTGGAAGATGGAATGGAATAGAATAATTTACTCGCCCGACAAATCACTTGTCCTGGTTCGGCATGTATTGATTGTGCAATTACTCGATCAGTACATCAAATATTAATAAGAAAAGAAGAATGGAATGGAATCGAATCCGGGCTCTTCACTCCACTGACGCTAGTCTTGCTTTTCAACATCTCGAGGAATAAATTATATGCATCGCTCCCGACTGCCCTCACCAGTTCGAGAAGGCAACAGTGGAGAGCGGGGACCAAGGCCTATTCGTGTGATTTCTTATTGATGTGAACTCGATCTTTATTCTGTTCTGCAGGTCTAGACCAGGATTTTAACTCCAGCAATCAGTAGGAGTAGCAGAAAAGAATCAC
The DNA here is from genome assembly GCA_037043015.1 of Bryum argenteum. Classification (NCBI taxonomy): domain Eukaryota; kingdom Viridiplantae; phylum Streptophyta; class Bryopsida; order Bryales; family Bryaceae; genus Bryum; species Bryum argenteum. The sequence goes on from CM073322.1 coordinate 29,017,447, forward strand.
CTCAACGCAGAGTGCTAAAAGAAAAAAATAAAAAATGAAGTACGAATCGATATTGGTTATTCACGCAGAGGTACGTGAGAACTTTGCAATGTAATCTTCCATGTGTTCACATCAAACATTATAATGTGTCATTTTAGGTACCATTTCAGAATCACCTATAAGTCTAGCTTCACAGCAAATTGTAAAAAATTCCTAATAATAAGGATTCAACATGCTCTTTCCTTTCACTTGGTCTATCTTTCTTTTTACTTTGCCCATGCCCATTGCCTACATTGTTGACTTCAATACAAATTTTCCTAGTCATATTCACTAAGTTATAACTACATTGACTAACTTATAGTGTGCAAAAGTCTTAGTCTCGAAGGTATGTTGTGAATCAATGGAATGTTGTGAATTTCAAGGTAAAGAAGTATCAATTCTCTAGTTTGCAATTCATATCCTTTGTTCTTGGTTCCACGTCCCATGTTCCCTCCTTCTCCTAATCACTCGTCCTATGCTCCCATTCTCATATTCGTTATTCTTTGTCCCCACGTCTCCTTGATATATTCATTAGATCTAATCAACTCTTTATAACAATCAATTTACACTTACAAAAATACTTCATACTCTTTATGGATAAACCCTATACCAGATTCGAGTCAAAGAGTTGGGTTTATCCCTATTTTGGCAAAAACTCTACAGATGAGTAAACCCAACTTTGCAAATTACATTCAAATTGAATACATGGCTAATTCTATGAGATGTGAGAAGGTGAACATTGCTTCAAGCACTTCAATAGCTCTATTAACTCGATATTCGTTATTTTGGGAGATTTTCAATCTCCCAATTTAATGCAGTTTAGCTCGAGTTGCACTAGCAAATGGGGTACTTCACTGAAATTGCAGAAAAAAACCAATTTTCAAAACTTTCAAATGGCCATAACTTACTCAAATTTTGTTCAAATAGGGCATATGAGGTGTTTTTTGACATCTATGTTGTTTGTAGAATGGAAGCTCAAAGTTGAGGAGCCAATAGAGGTGGGCAAGCCTTCTTGAGGGACAATTTAACACCAAAGTTTTATTTTAGTGTTCAATTGTCATTTGAAATGTATGAGTGGAGCATAGGAAGGATGTAACATGACCATTATTACTAAAGACATGACTGTTGTGTTTTAATCGCATTATTTCACAATTTCAATCGATTAATGAAGGATCTGGATCTAGATGTCATGCTTGGAGCAGAATCTACAGTAGTGAGTGATTCTTGACGATACTGAAGGGGTATTATTTTGCCGTATCACGTTTTGATGCGTGCAGGTTGTGTTATAATGTATACCCATGCGGGAATACAATAGGCTAATTGTTCCCATATAGGTGTGTAGCTCTATATGCTGTACGTAGTTCTAAGTGGATAAAGGGGATATTAAGTATTTTGAGACAATTTGCAATCTCAATTTAAATCGGTGGTTAAAAATAGTAAATCTGGTGTCAAGTAAAATGAGACTCAATTGAAAATGAGACTCGAATGAACCCAACAAAAGAATGTAATTTGAACCCTCGATACCAAAAATTCTATTAATATATTTGTTGATCATTAATATTCATTATTTTGAGACGGAAAGTATATTGAGACTACTTCACATCTCATTACTCGAGTCATAGATTGCAAGCTTCGAGGATCAAAAAGTATTATGCATGATGAATATCATTACTTTAAAGAAAAATATATATAAGAAGTAATCCGATCAAAGGACATATTAATTTCTATAGGGAAATAAAATTATCACAACACCAATGGAAGGAAATAATCCCATGGAAATACATTGAAATGGATATATCATCTTACTATAAATAGATAAATCATCTCTAGAAGTAGTGTCATACTACTCTAATTTGCGTTGGCTACATTGCGATGAGAAAGAATGCACCATTTTAACTAATATAAGCTAATATAACTATATATTAATATGAGAACTACTCATCAAACTCGATAATTGAGTCTTTAATAATTGAAATTTGTAGCTCCGGTATGCACATCTTGGGATTAACGGTTTCAAGACGAAATCTTGGCTTCCAAGCTCCCATGATTGATGATGTAGCCACCCAAGTTGGATCATAATCCATATCTTTACACCAAGAGTTACCTCTTCTTGTATCCCACCCTTCGTAAGTGTCAGGATTGACATGTTTCGAAGATACCGGCTTCCAATACTCAATGTGGATTTCTTGAGGATGCTCGACACTAGCATTTGGATTGCTCAAAGCACGAGCTATCCAAAATTTCTTGAGATCTCCATCAGCCGGACGTAGCACAAGTAGGTATCCCTCATAAACATCCCGTCCAACTCGGAATGATGCTTGTGGACGATCTCGTATTTGTCCTACGAACGGAGGATCAACAGCAAATTCCTCGCGTAATTCTCCGTTATCTTCAAATCGATCCTCTTCACTTGGAGAGTACCTAGAAGTGGGCCAAAATCCATCCCTAAATGTTGATGGAGTAGGGACGGGTAAATCTAAAGCCTCACGAACTGCTTTCCAATAGTAAATGAATTGCTCATGATGTCTACGATAGTCCCCTGTTGGATCCGCATCCGCCAAAGATTCCCACAAGCTCACAAAACCACTAATTCCCTTTCGAATGTCTTCAATATTCTTCATTTCGTTTGGAACTAGTAACGTAGGATCTCCAAGAGGAACCTGAGGTTGACCATTTGGCAAAACTTTCCACAACCTAACCCCTGCACTATCTTGAGGAAGCCACTCGCTATCCGTGCATAGAATTTTATCTTGCATCAAAGGCCACCGGAAGCATCTCTAAAAACCTAAATTGTTGGGCACTAGTATGCCCGGATAACGCCTCGTCGCCATCACAGAGGTAACCTTTGATGAACGTCTTGAAATCCGGAACTTCCTCAATTAAGTGAGGAATTACACCGCTTATCCTCCGTGTCCATAAAAGATCTCATGAGAAGGGGAACAATAGGGTAGCCGTTGGTCTTGAGTTTACTACTCCATCGCCCGAAAAGAGCATCAATATCCTCATGAGTGTGACCCACAATAAGGAAGTTCAAGTAAATCTCTCTAAAAACGCCCTTGTAACGCGAGCAATGAAAAGAATGCAAAAACAAATCGATTCTTATTATCCCCGCAAGCATTATCAAGTCGCATGTGTAGCACCGGAGGAAGAGGCTTTCCGGAATCGGAGCCTCCGGGAGAAGACCAAGCGAATCCAAGCACATGTCCGCCCCATCCAAAATGACCTCGAGAGAGAGGGCTACTTCTACCACCACCAAACAACTGCCTGGAAGAGCACTTTGGAGGAGATTCCAAATCTCTTAACAGTTGAGCAAATGAACCGATAGTATGATTAGAATCCGTGGGATATATATCCAGGCCGTAATGTGCGTAACGTACATCTCCGTGTCCATGAGCAATCATGCCTGTGATGGAAACCGGCAATTTCATGAAGGAATCGGTCGATTTACTCTTGTGTGAGAATTGCGGAGAGGCTGTCTTGGAATGATCCATTTTGTAATGAATGATGCACAAAGATGATTCGGGCCGTGCCTCAGACTCTGAACGGTTGCTATAATATAGTAACCTATGCGCCATTTGAGAAGTATTATGACGTTTGAATTTGGCATCATGAAGAGCCCATGCGCGACTGCCTCGAGTACTGGATGCTCGAAGTTGTTTGATTTTGTCACATTCACCACATCGTGCAAATGTGTCACCCTTTTGCTTGGAATAGTACTCTTGGAATGATTCTTGCCGGATCCTACTTAGAGCAAAATTTGATATAGGAGGAAGACCGTGGACGGCATTGATAGCATTCACCTCGGGTAAATTGTCCCTCCAGCGGAAGGAGGAGGGCAAGCATTTGGACACTACCTTCTCGCCTGTATCAATAGTCTTTGTTCGATGCGGCATGAGATCGGCAGCATTTTCCACAATGGCTTGAAGGGATGCTGTGGCTTGCAATGTCTGGATACGAGGTTTCTTTGATCCACAGTTTCCATGGTCCTCTGCTTGCTGTCCGTCTTGATAGGCATACCTCCACCGGAAAAATGTGGCACGTGACACACCCATAATCGTGTACCACGCCACGCAACACACCTCAATACCCTCCAACATAATCATGTCATTTCCGTCCGCCGCTTCGTGGACTTGACCATGCACACTAAGGAGACAATGTTTTAAAAGTAAACATCACCGCGAACATAGAACCGGAACCTCAGATCTTTAATTTTGGCTCGAGGATAGGGCTGCACACAGTTCTTTGGACAACAATAAGTTGTTGAAACGAAGTTGATGGACTCCGGTGTAAGAAAGAACTCCTTCTTTGGTGGTGAATCTCGAAGACGTCTTTGACGTTTGCTCTCGTACTGACGGAGACCAACTCGTGGTGGCCGACCAAAAACCTTGCAAGCTCCATTGAAGATGGCGCGTTGGTCGTGGTCGTAGAGGCTTGCTCCGTTGAGAAGGACATGCTTGATCGGCCATGCACGCAAAGAGTAGATCCAACCGAAAGGAACCTCTGCTTCTACTAATGACTCTGCAATCTGCACGCAGACAAAGTCGGATCCAAGAGGCCGACCACCAGACTCTGGGACAATGCTAGAGTCAACCGATTGACAGACAGCTTTTGCAACTTCGACACCGGCGTCATTCAGAAGAGTGACACGTTTGACACCCATGATGAGCGGCTAAAACCTCGCACTTGTGCAACTCCGTCGTGTAGAACTCGTGGACGGAAATCGACACCATTGACGCACGAAAGTCTCCATCCTACAATTAAGAAGAAGATTGAGAAGATAGCTTAGTGCTTGTTTAATAGCAAACGAGATGAGAAAACATGAATTCCGTTGAGTATAAACTAGTCAGATGTTAACTGAGCGATTGCATGATTAACCCGGCCAGGGATAACTATGCAACTGACAAAAAAATAAGAATTATCCCCGGCCAGGGATAACTATGCAACTGACAAAAAAATAAGAATTATCCCCGGCCCGGGGATAACAAACAAACTTCCCACTAATAACCGTATCCCCGACCCGGGATAAAATACTCAGAGGCGGTTGGTTAGTTATCCCCGGGCCGAGATTACCATGCAACGGAAGTAAATACTTATATCCCCGGGCCGGGGATAATAGTTTTTTGTGCGCTGTTCTTTCGTTATCCCTGGTCCGGGGATAAACATGCAATGGTCACAAAATACTATTATCCCCCGACCGGGGATAATAGTATTATGTGACTGTAGCATGGTTATCCCCGGCCCGGGGATAACTTTAAAATCGCCCACATAATATTATTATCCCGGCCCGGGGATAATAGTATTTTGTGGGCGATTTTACAAAGATTATCCCGGGGCCGGGGATAACTATTCGACCGCCAAAAAATAACTATTATCCCCGGGCCGGGGATAATAGTTTCGTGTGGGCGGTTACATAGTTATCCCCGGCCCGGGGATAATGGTTTTAATGGATGGATGCATGTTTATCCCCGGGCCGTGGATAATAATCGGAGCATAGCATATGGAAATAATCCCCACAGACAAGAGAAATTATCCCCGGCCCGGGGATAACTTCCATTCTATTAATAGTAAGTGCTGAATTACTGGCATTCATGCCTTGCACTCGATTTGCGAACATCGCTCACCTGCGAATTGCAGAATTCGAAAGATAAACAAGGGCTCGCAACTGAACAAAACCAAGCACAAAAATCAGTATTTAATACAGAATTCGAAAAGAAACATGAGGAGCAGTAGTCATAACTTGAATCACTCTCAAACTAATGCAACAATACTGAAACCTATAAATGCGAAACTACATCAGACGCATTGAGCACCAACTGAAACTCCTTCTACACACACAGAACCTTGAATCTACACACCGGAACGAAATACGAAACGAAGCGCACCTTGAGAGCACGATAGAGAGTGAGAAGAAAATGAAATGACACTTGAGAAACCGAGTACGCAACCCGAGCCCGACCCCAACGGGTACATCGTGAGAGTATCTCGATGCCCGAAATCGTGCAAAAAGCGGACATGTGTTTTGTCGCAATATGGATTTTGTCTTGATTGGGAATCTAAATACGATTCCACTTTTTCAAACTGAAATTTGAAAAATTAGGCGGCAAAGATGGTTCAAGGGAAATTGATTTTGGAGGAAACCCATTTCTAAATATCGGTTTTTATTTTTACAAAAATATTGTATTATAGTTTTCTCTACAAAATTGAACATTGTATACATAACTATGAGAAGTGGAAAAAGAAATACGAATTCGTATTAGTGTATTTATTGAATAAACTATAATAACTACAAAATTAGAGTTATATAATATTTTTAGTATATTGTAGTATGTTGTATTATATTAGATTATATTATATTATATTAGATTAGATTATATTATATTATATTATATTATATTATATTATATTAGATTATATTATATTATATTATATTAGATTAGATTATATTATATTATATTAGATTAGATTATATTATATTATATTAGATTAGATTATATTATATTATATTATATTATATTATATTATATTATATTATATTATATTATATTATATTATATTATATTATATTATATTATATTATATTATATTATATTATATTATATTATATTATATTATATTAGATTAGATTATATTATATTATATTAGATTATATTATATTATATTATATTATATTAGATTATATTATATTATATTATATTAGATTATATTATATTATATTATATTAGATTATATTATATTATATTATATTAGATTATATTATATTATATTATATTAGATTATATTATATTATATTATATTAGATTATATTATATTATATTATATTAGATTATATTATATTATATTATATTAGATTATATTATATTAGATTATATTATATTATATTATATTAGATTATATTATATTATATTATATTAGATTATATTATATTAGATTATATTATATTATATTATATTAGATTATATTATATTATATTATATTATATTATATTATATTATATTATATTATATTATATTATATTATATTATATTATATTATATTATATTATATTATATTATATTATATTATATTATATTAGATTATATTATATTATATTAGATTATATTATATTATATTATATTAGATTATATTATATTATATTATATTAGATTATATTATATTATATTATATTAGATTATATTATATTATATTATATTATATTATATTATATTATATTATATTATATTAGATTATATTATATTATATTATATTAGAGTATATTATATTATATTATATTATATTAGATTATATTATATTATATTATATTATATTATATTAGATTATATTATATTATATTATATTAGATTATATTATATTATATTATATTAGATTATATTATATTATATTATATTATATTAGATTATATTATATTATATTATATTAGATTATATTATATTATATTATATTATATTATATTATATTATATATTTATATTATATTATATTATATTATATTATATTATATTATATTATATTATATTATATTATATTATATTAGATTATATTATATTATATTATATTATATTATATTATATTATATTATATTATATTATATTATATTATATTATATTATATTATATTATATTATATTATATTATATTATATTATATTATATTATATTATATTATATTATATTATATTATATTATATTATATTATATTATATTATATTATATTATATTATATTATATTATATTATATTATATTATATTATATTATATTATATTATATTATATTATATTATATTATATTATATTATATTATATTATATTATATTATATTATATTATATTATATTATATTATATTATATTATATTATATTATATTATATTATATTATATTATATTATATTATATTATATTATATTATATTATATTATATTATATTATATTATATTATATTATATTATATATTATATTATATTAGATTATATTAGATTATATTATATTATATTATATTATATTATATTATATTATATTATATTATATTATATTATATTATATTATATTATATTATATTATATTATATTATATTATATTATATTATATTAGATTATATTATATTATATTATATTATATTATATTATATTATATTATATTATATTATATTATATTAGATTATATTATATTATATTATATTATATTATATTATATTATATTATATTATATTATATTATATTATATTATATTATATTATATTATATTATATTATATTATATTATATTATATTATATTATATTATATTATATTATATTATATTATATTATATTATATTATATTATATTATATTATATTATATTATATTATATTATATTATATTATATTATATTATATTATATTATATTATATTATATTATATTATATTATATTATATTATATTATATTATATTATATTATATTATATTATATTATATTATATTATATTATATTATATTATATTATATTATATTATATTATATTATATTATATTATATTATATTATATTATATTATATTATATTATATTATATTATATTATATTATATTATATTATATTATATTATATTATATTATATTATATTATATTATATTATATTATATTATATTATATTATATTATATTATATTATATTATATTATATTATATTATATTATATTATATTATATTATATTATATTATATTATATTATATTATATTATATTATATTATATTATATTATATTATATTATATTATATTATATTATATTATATTATATTATATTATATTATATTATATTATATTATATTATATTATATTATATTATATTATATTATATTATATTATATTATATTATATTATATTATATTATATTATATTATATTATATTATATTATATTATATTATATTATATTATATTATATTATATTATATTATATTATATTATATTATATTATATTATATTATATTATATTATATTATATTATATTATATTATATTATATTATATTATATTATATTATATTATATTATATTATATTATATTATATTATATTATATTATATTATATTATATTATATTATATTATATTATATTATATTATATTATATTATATTATATTATATTATATTATATTATATTATATTATATTATATTATCTTATATTATATTATATTATATTATATTAGATTATATTATATTATATTATATTATCTTATATTATATTATCTTATATTATATTATATTATATTATATTATATTATATTATATTATATTATATTATATTATATTATATTATATTATATTATACCTATTATTCGATAGAATATATTACTATATAATACTATGTGATACGATATTAAACTATATTAAATTGTATAGTTACCATTGTGTTAAGTTATGCTATAATAGATTATATTGTCCTATATGTTTAAAATTTATGTGAAATAAATAATTATTATTTTGTATTCTATTATACTATATTATACTATATTGTACTATAGTATACTAAATAATACGATACTATACTTTATTAGAATATATCATACTATTATTTCTATAATTTCCAATATTTTCCTATATTATATTGTATTATATTGTTTTATATTGTATTATAAAGTTTTTTTAGTACTTTTAAAATATAGAAATTGTTATTTTATATTATATTATATTCTATTATGATATATTTTCCCATATGAAAATGATTTACATTATTTTTGTTATGTAATATTATATGATAATGAGATATTATTATGTTTTTAAACATATTTATATTATCGTTTCATATAGTATTACAATATTATATACTATGTTATATTATATTTTAGTACATTATATTACGTTATACTATATTATGCAATATTAAATTGTATACCATTATGTTGAGGTATGTTATGTTAGATTATAATTATTACACTATATGATTATAATTATTGTACTATATGATTATCATTTGTCAATTCATATTTCAAGATTTTTAAAGTTATTCCTTTTTCATTTGGAATCATTTCTAATTTGATATTTTGCCCAATCCCTTTAACTCCGAAATATAAAAAAGGAAGAAGTTTGGTATATTATAATATATTATACTATAGTTTATTATCTTATATTAAAGGATATTCAAAGAAGATTTAATAAATACTATTATATTCTATTGAACTATATTGTATAATATTATACTCTATAATACTATATCTTAATATGTTAGTTTATGTTATATTATAATTATTATAATTCATTTTATGTACATAAACTTTATTTTTCATAATAGTAATGACAACTAGCTTGAGAGAATTCAAATTACGCCTTTGAAGGCTTGGATTGAATGACTCACACATTAGAAATGCTATTTAGAAACCCTAAATTCTATACACTAAATCCTATACTAAACCCTTAACCCTAAACACTTATTTAACTTTGAATCATAACTTCTACGATTTTAAAAGATGATAAACTTGCGTGGTAGTTACTTTGAATTTCAATTTGTATCAATGGAAAATTATCATAAAACACAAATTGTAGAATTCTTCAGTTGAACACTATATCAAGAAAAAACCCAATCAAGAACAAGAAATATGTGTATTTTATATAAAAAGAGACTTGTACCGATAACAAAATTTAAGACAAACAATTGTCTTGCAATGGTGCAAACTACCTCAAAACTTGGAATGGAATATTTAGGATTTTTTTGGCATGTTAATAATTTCTAGGCCAATTTCTCATTTTTATTTGTAACCTAACTTTCACAATCTTCATTATCCATAAGATTTCTATACTTGGTAACTTTCCAAGTAATAGGATTTTTACTTTGTAGTTGATTTTCAACTCTCGTACAAATTGCTTCTTTATTAACCAGAGCACAACCAATCTTAAAATCAGTGTCTAATAATGAATTGGAATCAAATCGTAACGTTCCATGGCTAATATATTTGCTAAATACAAATATACCAGCTCCGTTATTATTTTCGAACTTCATACAATGTTGGAAAATTCCAAATTCACCTCCTTTGGGATGTCCCTCATTGAACCAACATATAAAAGAACAATTAAAATCAAATATGTCTATGTGTGGCTTAATAAAAGAATTCTTGGATAAATGTAACTGATGCACTTGTGTTGGATATGAATTTAAACCAATTGATATGCAATCTATAGCTTGGAATTGATTTGTAAAAAAATTCTTTAACTGGATGACCAAATAAATCCAATGCCTTCCACATTTTTGTTGCAAGAGAATCTCCTATACGTCTGAAAGCAAGTTTTTTGCTTTGAGGCATGTTTTTCCGATCATATGGTACCACATCTCCTCTTGAGTCTACTCCTCCATGAGCTATGTACCCATGGCCGACGGACTTATAATGACCCCTTTTTGGGTCTGTTTGATTGGACCTCCCCTTGTACGGAGCAGTTTCATAATATATATCTGCTTCAGCTAATGTGCTTTGATATGCAACCAGATCATTATTCCATATTTTAGGTATATAAATGAATAAAACATGATTCAGTGATAAAGTGCTTGGATTTAATATTTTATCATTTATTATTTTATTACCATCTAATAATAATAAAGCAATAGATGTTGTTGGTATAAGATGATTGTCTCCATAAACTTCTTGCCATGCATTTTCAAATTTGATATTCTCCCAATATGGTGTTTCTTTTTTACTTTTATCTGCTGGAATGCTTGTGTAGCTAATAACATTTCTCATGTCAGTTTTTATATCAAATTTCTTGAGAATAAATAATTCAAGATATCCTTTTTGCATCAATGCACATTGAAGTATCTTGTTTAAAAGCGGCATCTTCTTTTTGTTTTCTTCACTCCTTTTTTGTAAAAAGATTTGTAATCGATCAAAAGTATCATGAAAATCTAGTAAAGAAGTTATTTCAATATCTTTAATGATCGATGTATCTAAGATATATTTTGTGTGCTTTTGGAAATCAACGTTCAACAAATTTTCACATATGGGACAATGTGATGTCTTTTCAAGGCAAGTACCACAAATTTTGTGGCAATAATGAACATAATATTGTTGTTTTGCAAGAATAGGCAATTCTACTCTAGATGTTGGGTTCATAAATATTTTATGGAAATACTCGCACTCTAAAGTTTTTTTGCATGAAAGAACATACAAACAATCGAATAGTTTTTGAGAGTGTTGTGGAGCTTTACAACCTCTCGTTTTAGAATCATATATTAACTCTAAAACATTTTGCGATTCTATGAAGTTAAGGGCAGTCACTTGTGCAATTCTAGGTTTTTTTGCCTCATGTACTACAACCTCATCCATCTTTACAATAAAGTGGATAATTATAGACTAATGGAATATAAGGCAATAAAGTTTAACGCACAAAATATCTATATATATTATAATAAATATAATATACGATCTTAACATTATATAGTTACTTAAACAAGCTTTTAATGTGCTTTTCAAATTAAAAATAGAAAATGTAAAAGTCTATAGTAAGTTTTAAAAATGTAAAAGTCTATAATAAGTTTTAAAAATCTAAAATTCTAAAATAAGATTTAAAAATGTAAAAGTATAAATTCAAACTTTACCTCGGGCTTCAATTACTCCAAATTAGGGCCCCAATCGATGCGGTTGGGGGCCCTAACTATTCCAGCTTGGGGCCCCAACTAGTGCAAATGGGACCCCAACTATTCAACTGGGGCCCAACTAGTGCAAATTGGGGCCCCAACTATTCAGTGGGGCCCCAATCGATGCAAATGGGGCCCTAACTATTCCAAATGGGGCCCCAATCGATGCAAAATGGGGGCCCAACTATTCCAAAATGGGCCCCAACTAGTGCAGCTGGGGACCCCAACTATTCCAGCTGGGGCCCCAACTAGTGCAGCTGGGGGCCCCAACTATTCCAGCTGGGGCCCCAACTATTCCAGCTGGGGCCCCAACTGATGCAGCTGGGGGCCCCAACTATTCCAGCTGGGGCCCCAACTAGTGCAGCTGGGGACCCCAACTATTCCAGCTGGGGCCCCAACTAGTGCAGCTGGGGGCCCCAACTATTCCAGCTGGGGCCCCAACTGATGCAGCTGGGGGCCCCAACTATTCCAGCTGGGGGCCCCAACTATTCCAGCTGGGGCTCCAACTAGTGCAGCTGTGGGCCCCAACTATTCCAGTTGGGGCCCCGACTAAAGCAGCTGGGGCCCCAAGACAATTCTCTTTCTCGCTACACTAAAAATTATAGTTGGTATTGACAACATTAATTACGAATAACAACACCAATTGTCAACAAAGGTGGAATTGTAGCAACTATAATTGTCAATTCCAACACCAATTATATTCTTTTTATTTAATTATGAAAAGAATCTTATTTATTTTACTAAATTTAACCGTGTAGATCTAATTTAGGGTTTAAGGTCTTTATACTATCTTTGATCGCAACTTCACATACTACACTTAGACAAAACTTTTAGAACAAGCCATGAATTAATTAGTATTCTAACTAAACACATATTAAAAACCACGAAGGAAATACAACTTTATTTGTGTACAAAACTAAGTGAATATTTCTACAAAGCTACAAAAGAATATAGAATGAATAGGCGGTTTAAACTTGAATAAAATGTTCTAATATAATTCAAATGGATTTGAATACCAAATATTAGAAATATTTTGTAGTATTAAATTAAAATAATCGCAATTGATATGTAAACCAAGTGTTTTTAAAAATTAAAATAAAAAAATTCAAATGGCCATCATGAAAGTACATGACCATGGTCATGTGAATGGCCATGAACATGCGCATGGCCATTCGCATGACCATGGTCATGTACTTTCATGATGGCCGTGTCATCATGAGCACTTTTCCGCCGTCATTCCTCCTCCGCACAGAGCTTTCTCCGCCTCGATCGCCGCCGACCCTCCGCATTTCTCGCATTCTTCCGCACTTCTCGCATTTCTCGCGTTTCTCGCATTCTTGCTTCTCCTGTGATCGAACGAGCTGCATTTAGTTTCGCCGTGCCGGAGCTTGCCTGTGCTTGTTAGGTTTTGCGTCCTTTTCGTGCTCCTTGTCATTGAGAGTGTCCTGCATTCGTGAGTGCGGAGCGTGTCGTAGGTGATATCCTTGTCGTTGAGAGTGCTTGTTCGTGAGTGCGGAGCGTGTCGAGGTTCTTTCAAAGCCTCTCACGACTTTGTCGAGGTTGCGGAACGCGGAGTCATGGTTCGAGTTGGTGAAAGCGGAGTCGCGGGTCGGAGTTTCTTTGAGAGCATGCGGTCGGAGTCTGCGGTCGATTCTTTGCGATTAGGTTTTGAGGGTCTTGAGCCGGTGCATGCAATCGGATCGCTTCGAGGCTTCTAGGGCGGATTCGGTGAGTTCGGACACAACTCGTGGGTTTTTTTCTTACATTCTTCTAAGTTTAAATCCTGCTGAATACTTTATGCTCGATTTTGCCGCTTTTTAGATTGCATTGTTCAATTTGGAATTCGACATTGCATCTTCGCCTCGAGTCTCTCACAAATGACTCCTTCCCGAATCTTTTTCATCGATTGCATTCGGGTTTTGTAGGGTTCATTGAACTCATCAAAGATGATTCTTGGAATTGTCTTTTGGAATTGTGTATGCGCAATTATGTCGTGGGATTGTGTTTTGAATTTGCACTTGGAATTGCAAGATATAACTATACTCAAGATCGAATTGGGTTTTCATTTCTCAGTAGCACGTCCAAAGATTCACAAAGCTTTTCTATCAAAGTGACCTCCCAATTCTATTCGTTTTGCTTGGAGTGATTAACTCATTCCCATTCATTAAAACTGTTGTGGAATGCTGAAATCTACGTCGTATGTAGATATTAGATTCGTCTCACAAGTTTCTCGGGATGCCGATGTTTGATATTTCATCTCTCTGCTCTCATTTGTTATCCCGGGCCGGGGATAAATCTTCTTGCAAGAAGGGTACTTGTCTTGTGTATGAGGTATTATCCCGGCCCGGGGATAAAATTGTTATTTGGCTTGATTTTTATACAATAAAAATGAACTAATTATCCCCGGGCCGGGGATAATTCATGAAAAACAAACAAAAATGAGTATAAAACTGAATATTGGCTTGTAAATTGTACTTCTTGTCAGCAAAGTTATCCCCGGCCCGGGGATAACTTGTGCATGCAGAGCAGCATTTTCACAACTTAATGCAGTAGTTATCCCCAGCCCGGGGATAATTCTCTGCTCAGAGCAGAAAATTATCCCCGGGCCGAGGATAACTTCTGCATTAAGAGCAGATTTGTGACCTCTGGAGGCAGAAGTTATCTCCGGCCCGGGGATAACTTGTGCATGGAGAGCAGCATTGTCTCCTCTTAATGCAGAAATTATCCCCTACCGGATAATTTTTCGCTTTGAGCAGAATTATCCCCGGCCGGGATAATCTCTCGCAATAAGAGCAGATTGTGACCTCTCTGTAGGCAGAAGATATCCGCGGCCCGGGGATAACGTCCTGCTCAGGTCGGCTATGTGACCTATACATGCAGATGTTATCCCCGGCCCGGGGATAATTCCTTAGCCTTACCGTAGAAATGAGGTAGACAAGACAAAATTCTCCCCTCGGGGATAACTAAGCTATTTAGGCACTAATATTATTGAGTTGCCATTTACGATTGCGGACAAAACGATGGCTCTCGGTTGCAACAAATCCCCTCGATATGACCTTGGACAAGGTGGAGCACCCATTTGGGTTCAACCCGTTCCTCCGCCGCGATAACGACGACGAAGGCCTTGACCTCGGCTCTTCAAGGATGTGGTCGTCACCGTCATCAAGATCGTCAAGAACCATGTCCTCGTTATGACCAAGTTGGTCATGACGGACCCATTTCTTCCTTACACCAGAATGTGAGGGTAACAAAGATTCGAGGCACACACGCGAAGTACATGATGCTCAAAGTGTCCTTCAACAACAAGACGAGGGTAGGGATCCCTACCACTTTGGAATTGTGGTAGAGGTGGGTGAAAAAATCATGCGAGCGCGATTCGACCCGCATGGCTTCCTTCAGAGTCTGCGCAAGACTCGGCATGGCTTTCTCAAGTTCTCGGGAGGACAAAATCGACAAATGGGAGAACATCAACCAAGAAGATACAGATTCAGAAACTTACGACCATGCTCTCAAGGTCATCACGACGCATGAAGGGTCAAGCGAAAGCGGCAAAGAAGAAGAAGGCACCCGCCGCGTCTGCAGCTTGTCCTGCGCATACGGAAGCTTGACTCCAGCAGATCTAGTGGTGCTCTACCGGCACCTCCGCGAGTGCCTTCAAGAGGCCGATGAATGATGCGATCGTTGCGGGTGCCGCCCCAAGAAGAAGAGACAACAGATACTGCTCCCTCGCAACCGCAAGTCAAGGATCGGCCTTGACTTCCGTAGTCGCAGATGCTCGTCCGATGAAGAAGGAATCATCGAAACCTTCTCAATGGGCGGCAACTATGTGAGGTTTGCTTCGGCGAGGCAGTCTTCAACCAAAGCTTCAAGGACTCTTTCTTGTTCAAGAAAGAACAAGTAAGTGCCCATTTCCCGACTTGAGAGGGGAAAGGACGCATGGGTTGTGCGAAGTCTTGAAAGGGACATCGTTACGAACACCAAGGCATACCTCGCAATGATGGGAGATGTTACAAGGAGGCAGACGATCATCATCACGCCCATTGACGCTTGGTGAAACTTGCTCCCTAGGAGGCCAAGAACATGGGAGGAGATCAAAGATGCGAAATTTGCCATCATTGATGGCCAAGCCTCCGTGGAAGCCTCGAGGGAGCTTCAGAACGAGCCCGTTACAGAGGACAGGAAGAAAGAGCTTCAATCGTGGTATGCCTACATTCTTTACGAGACCGACCCAAAGCGCCTTACAGCGATTTCGGCCTTCTACAACACCACGAACCCTCTGAAGCACGCCCAGCCGACGTGGGGCAACCAAATAAAACCTGGAAGGTCTATTTGGATCGAGTGTGGGCGTCCATCCGCAAGCGTGAACGAGAATGCGACGCGGAATAACGACTCGGTCTACAATCCTACCAATTTTAAGGTAAGACAATACACCATTCCCAAAGATTATCCCCGCCCCGGGGATAATCCTCCTTCTGTTTCTGAGTTTGTTCCAGACGTATTCATTGCTCCTTCACTCATCGCAATTAACCTTTTTTTCTTGTTTTCTCAGAAATTCACGGATCTTCTGTTAATCCGGTTTCGCAACATCGATCCCACCAAGGTCGGGAAGTTGATTTTGACAACATCGGACCTCAAGCACGAGATCCAGATTATCACATTTCCAGACAGCATGTACGATAAGTTCGCAGAGTTCCTCGAACTTCATTCGCTTGAAAATTTGATCAACCCCGACTGAGGGACCTTATCGCTTGAACCCGACATACTTCACGCGAGACTTGCATCATGTGAGCCGGGAGCTCTTCAGGAAGTTCGGAAATCTTTCCGACGACGACATCGACAGGGTCATCACTTACCTTGTCCACGTCGAAACCGCCGAAGGTGCGCTGAAGTATCCAAGGTTGTCCTTCCACAAGACGAAGTACTTCCATCGCCTGAGCCACGCCTGTGGTGACTGGATTTTTCGTCAGAAGTGCAAGGGTGTTGTGTACCAAGAGCTGAAGGCGATTAGGCCATCTCTCCCATTCTTCCTTCCCAACGACGGAGGAGTAAGCCCTGAGAAATGGAAGGTATGGAAGTCGAGGAAGGGCTTCTCGACGGCGTCGTGGAACATGCTGCTCAGCCACGTCGAGCCAAAATTTTACTCGACCGCATCGCGAATCGGGGAAGTTCAAAACGGCGGGGAGTTGAAGTCCTTGTACCCCAACGTTGAGGACTTCTTCAAGGGCTTCTTGCGCGTAAGTCCAAGCATCGGGAGTCCACGAGGGCTTTCGATCTTCGGACCTTCGACTCAAGGCCATGACCATGACCGCCAATGGTCAACCAAGGCGCTGAGGGAACAGTTTCGTTGGGGTCATTTGACTTGCGTGACACGCCTTCTTGCTTTGCTGGACGCCAATGCCGCGAAAATGTTTTTCAAAGCATTGGTAGCAAAGTTCATGGTGATATCGAGTCCAAAGATACACCGACCCTACCGTATGGGTCTGGATCGTGAACGGCGGCACTACGAAGAAGCTTGAGAAGCTGAAGGCGATGATTCAGCTCAGCCACCCCACCTACACAATGAGCACATCCAAGTACGTGGTGGCGAAAGCTGAGAGGATCTTCAACGCACCAGCCCCCGAGAGAGCTGCAAACGACGTGTTCATTGTCTTCTTGTTCAAGAAGACACCAGAAGGTGAAGCCTTCATCGGCACAAACCCGACGGAGTTCAAACCCGCCCATCTACCGTACTACATCGATAGTGGGCACTTCAACGAAGCCAAGTGGTGTGCTAAGTACTCCGAGTCATGATGGAGTTCTACATTGGACTCATCCGCCATGATCGCAAGAAGGGTGACGCAACACTCGGGATCTTCTCCGGCTCTAAATTCATGGTCGCCTCCCGGTAAGCTTGACACCCAAAGATCCTCATTTGTCTCGAAATAGACCCATTATCCCCGCCCCGGGATAAATAGCTCCCCTCTTTTTATAACTTTCATTTATACCAAATAGTATTCTGTGTTGCTCGTAATCCCGCAAATTTTCGGTTTCGCGTTACATTTCTATCGCTTATCCCCGGGCGGGATAACTTTTCCTTGTGCATCACCGTTATTGATCGCTTCTTTTCTTCCCATGCGATCCCCCGAACCATGCCTTTTATGGCCTCGATTGACAATCACTACTACGGGGATACTTACTCTGCGGGGTAAAAGGACAAGGGTCGACTATAGGGACTTCCTACACGATGACCCCTACGTGCCCAGGAAGAGCTCTTCGTCCGACGAAATGCGGGACCTCGGCCTCGTCACGAGGGCTTCATTCGAAGGGAGCCAACCTTCATCTTCTCGCAGAGCCGGTGTCCGACATGGGAGCCGAGAGCACGCGTCCCCTCAAGCTCAAGCTCCGATACGTCTGCACTCCTCGGAGAAAAGGAACAACGATGCCACATCAAACGACTCCGATGGTGACGATTCGACGATTCGACTATCGATCGGGGCGTCAGCGTCTAGGCATTCCCCGTCGGTCATCCCCGCATGCATCGCCAACAACGCACAAGAGCCGCATCGCCCATTGCACCGTCTGCGCAAGCTTCGCCAACCGCACCATCACCGGAAGCAATGGAGACATCTCCTCGTATCTCCATCCGATGGGTGATGAGCACCAGCGCAGAGGCCTCGATCACGAGACCCGACGCCCGGGAAGGAGCCCATGCCCGCGATCCCCTCGAGGCTCGTTACGTCAACGACAATGCCTGTACAATCATCTCGGATGTTGTCGTCGGATCATCGGGCAACCCCGACTCGCGAAGGCCATTGAAACGCCGGCTCGATCTCGCAATGAGACAGTGGCACCGGGTCAACCTTTGGATGGGGCGTCTTGCGCCATGCCCTCTTCTATTGTGGGCGCTGCGGTGGGATGTAACCCCTCGAGTAAAGATCCTACCAAACGGGGAAGCCACTCTATGCACTCGTCGCGCCCACCCACGTATTCATTGATCTCGGTGGACGACGATGGCACCGATGAGGCGGATGAATTCTATGTTGTCGATGTCGCAGCCTCCCGAACGCGAAGCCATCGTGCTCCCGACATCGACACCTTTGAGCTCCCGTCAACGTAACCTCCGCCCGTTGATGATTCTCGACAGAGCTTCTTTTGATCTTGCACGCCTTTGAAGAAGGAGAAACTTGTCGTGGTGTGCAATCCTCTCTCGACCCAATGGCGAATGCGGCGGTGTGTGCGCCTCCTCCAGTGCTCCGGTGTGAAGGTTGAGGAACACTCACTGCAAAAAAGCAGGAGGCTAGCCGAAGAGGCGAGACAGAAGAAGGAGAAGGCCCGAGGAAGGAAGCGGAGGACGCAAGGAAGATCGCGGAGGCTAACATCGTCTTGAATGGCTGAGATCTAACACGCCGATGCCACCGCACGTTCTTTGAGATAATCGCTCGGCGTAATACGGATAATCCTTCCACCTCGGCACGCGGAGTTCGAGCTGCTGCATTGCATTATCCCGGCCCGGGATAATATCGCCCACGACCACCGCGTCGCACCCATCGGCGATGTCGAGCCTTTTGTCATTGTCCTCGGATACGGCCGCGCATTATCCCCGGGCGGGGATAATCTTGTTGCGATCGCTCCGACGCCCAGCGCAGACCCATTCCTCTCGAGAGGGAACCCGAGCAGTCGTGTCCGGCCGTCATTGTTCTTTGTTTCCGATCGACCGATCTTTGTTTCCGATCGACCGATCTTTGTTTCCGATCGCTTCCTCGATCTGAGATTATCCCGGCCCGGGATAATGCGGACTCTTCTCAGAGGTCTCCCCTCCCGCCGAAGATCCCGCCTTGGGTCCCGATTCATCGAGTCCGCACCCGCTCCAGCGATGGTTGAGTCTCGATCAAGCACCCGATTCTCGGTCTAGAACTATCTCGCATGACCAATCGGTAAGTTATCCCGAGCCGGGGGATAATGCGGAGCCAAGAGTCGAAGTGGAGGAGACCGATCCTGAGCCCGTCGCGGCGCCGGTGTCCGAAGACCAAAGAGCTGGTGGACTATTCGTCTAGCCCGACCAACGCGATTCAACCGCAAGAGCCACATGAAGATGTAAGTACTTTCACCCTCCCCGCATGTCCCGCAATAACTCGTCGTCGTCACAACCGTCATGATTTTGACGCTTGGCCGTAATTCGAACCGATTCGCTTGCACGAACTTCGCTTATTCGTCTATTTTCTCCTGCAGGAGATCGTCCGACCCTTATTCGTTATGATTTTTCTGAGTTGTCAACGTTTCTTTGTGCGCGCGTCATGTATTCTAGATTGTCGGTAGTTTTAGTACCAAGCGTAGTGTTTCGGTCAGAGTTGACAGACACATCCCTTGTATAATGATTGATGTAAATAAACTTATTTTTTATACCAATTTATCTGCCTTCAAATTGGAATGTGATTTGATTTTCCTCAATGTCTTTCTCAGTTCACCTCTGTGGGATTCATTCTGCGCCCACGGGCCGTGAGATTGCATCAGAGTCCGATCGATCTGGCCCCAATGCCACGGATGCAATGCATGCCGTCATTGTGGATTTGCTCAGATCGCAGTGTCTCTGCTTTCAATCAGGTATCCTCAACATTATCGTTTCCTTTGATGCCAGGTAGAATTAATTTCCCAATTTGAGTGTGTCCCGCGGCCGAGGTCTGCACTCGGGCAGACGGCGCCGCCTCGGTGTTCTCAAGAATGTCGTCCTCGACATCAACAGGATACTTTGTCAGTGTGTGCATCTGCCATCGCTCGGGAGGAATTCTCCCATGTGCTCTCCTGGGGACCGGCTCTACGTGCCGGACATCCCAGCGAAGGTGCCCCCAAAGGCGGTCTTCTGCCGCCCGGGAGTGAGAAATTTCTTGGAGACCATGTCCGCCCATGTTGCGAGGGTTGTGATATGGAGTTCGATGAAGAAGTCCACTGTTGAGGCCGTCATCGACTACCTCTTCAGTGGACTTCCTAAGCCTTTTGAGATCCTCGGACAAGAGTCTTGTGGATTGGTTGAGGTTAGCAGAGGTGTCTATTTGTCGTACCCGACCAATGCTCAAAAGAGGATATTTTTGAAAACATTGTCCTCTGCGGTGTTCCCGCTTAGTAACGGTGCTGTTGTGTTTGGGTTGGATAACACTCTCCTCATAGACGACAGTCCTGAGAAGAGTATTTGCAACCACACTGGGAACGCCATTTTCCTCCAGCCTTGGACAAAATCTAGCCGGGAGGACAATACTCTGTCCGCCGTGCTTACTCCATGGCTACTCGCTCTTCTCGCCACTTGCAGGCCTGGGAATCTTCGGTCCTATGTAGACAATCATAGGATTGGTATTCCGCCTATCAATAAGTATAGCAATTTAGGTCGGTTTATTTTAGATGGTATGGCGCAGTCGCATAGGAACTTAGGGCGTACTTACGAAACTCCTTCATTTCCTGAGTCATTGTCCAGATGACGATTAGTGCGCTCTTTATTCCTTTTCTCGGACACAGTAGATAAATATGTAAATGAGTTGCTATTGTATGAATATCATGGTTTAAATAAAAAAGCCGATTATTTTATCATCCTTTATGTACCACATCGCAATGTGATCAATTTCTATTACGTCATTTGTGGATGCTTGTTCACTTAGGATTGATGTGGATGATTGTTTCTGTTTTATGACTATTTCTTTGTTGTCAGTTAGGACGTCATTTATGCCCGGCCCGGGGATAATCTTTGGAGGTATCAGCTTGTATGCATTGAGTCATATGTTCTCTTTATGTCGAGTTTGATTTCACTGGTTGTTTGCTTTATGTTCTTGTATGCTTTTTGGTTGTGAACAGGACGTTAGTTCTCCCCGGCTAGAGTTATCCCCGCTTCGTGGATAACTTTTCCATTTTTCTTGCGTCCATCTTTCCTGACCGACTCCTTTCATTTCTGGGTTTGTTCTACAGGTCAGGGCGCCTTCCACCGTCGAGGAGTCCGGTGATGAGGATGATGTCTCCAACCAGACCTCCGTCCCGGAATGTTCTGTTTCACTCTCAGCAAGTGTTGCCGCCTCTCTCGCGTCGAGGCATTTTGATATGTTCACGGCTACGGACGCAAAGATCCGCAACGATGGATTTTACAAGAGATAGTGTTGATGACAATGTTGTTGATGACCCGCCGAGTCGTGGTCCTGTTCGGACCCGGTTTGCTCTCCGTCTCCCCAGAAGCGGCTTTGTACATCACCATCGCGAAGCGCTCTATGTCGCCCGATGCTCTAAATTCAAAAACACCTCGGAGCGGCTCTACTCCGTTGTGGGCGCTATGGACGTTCCTTTGCGAGATTCTATTGTTCCTCCTTCCACCATTAATGTGGGTGGGACGTCCAATACATCACAACCCGCGTTCCAAGTCAACAATTACAACAGTAGCAGGACAACAAGATCCCTCGGCGGTGCCCCGCGACATCTTCGTTCAAAGGGGGATTTCTTGCCTCTTGCAAAGCCACTAGCATCGCGACCCCCACCATCAAGGCGAGCTTCTTGCACCCCCCGGCCGTATCCTGCGCATGGAGAATCGGCAGCTCCTTCATCCTCTCGTCCTTCACGTTCTCTTGACTCCCTTCGTAGGCGTGATGGGGAATGTTTTGACACCTGGTTTGCCCGTCGGAGTGAGACCTTGGGTACTAATTGCTTGCCAAACTCTCGTCGCAATGATCTTATTCGCGCGCTTATGAAGCGGCACGAGGCCGAAGCCAAGTTGTTGGAGAATTCAACCAAGCGTAATGGCTCTAAATCTAAAGAGACCTAGCCTTAATGTTCCTCCTTTCTATTCTTCCTCCTCCGGTCCGATATCCTTCATCGATGGGATATATTCAACATAATTAATGTGTGTCGCAGATTGGTGGAACCTAGTACATCTAAGATATCAAGGCTTTGCTAGTTGTGCTTACTTGAGGATTATCCCCTTCGTGACTATGCATTTATTGCTCTTCTGTGATTAGTATATTCCGCGTATATTCCTCGTATATTCTACAAACATTCTTTTAATTACTCTATCTTTAGTATTATTATAGGCACAACATTTAATGCCTCTACATTCATTCTCGATTTCATTCTTTTTACGATATATACCAATGTCAAAATATAGTGTACACTTGTACAATTGTACGTATTCTTCATACTTCAATACAACCTTTACTATGTCTTTCAACTATGATCTCACTTGAATCAATTGTGACTTCTCAGGGGAAATAATGTGAACATGGTTCCTATATGATTCTTTACTATGTATTGTTGAATGTCTATTTTTACAAATATTATATTGCCAAATTGATCTCTACTTCCTCCTATTTATAGTAAGATCTCATTTTCAAATCTATTGCTTTGTGATTGGACCCTTCAACTCTTTCTTTTTGCTTAGCATGTTAATTTAAATTTCATATCTTTGAAATACTTCAACAACTTTTTCCTAATCCCTCGTGCGTGTACGTTTTTCAACATCTCAAAATGTCCATTTTGTCTCAAAATAACGAATATCCCTTTGATAGCTCCACACCGGCAATTCAAATTCCACAACAAGTAATGATAACTTAGATTCCCCGCCAAAGCGTCTCATTGGCCACTCAAGAATTAGTGTTGTGGCTCTCTTTTGTCTTCGTTATGCGTTATGTTATACATGTGTTCTACTGCTCTCTAAGATTAGTTCTGTCAGCGGGAGCTCCACGCATGAGCTTTCTGTTGGAGTAAAACTTCGATTCAAGCTTTCTTTAACCTTTCACTTCATTGAGTCATTGTGTATGAACCAATATGTGCTTACAAGAAAACGGATTTTTAAGTCTTCATTCCTGTGGTTAAGTGAATCTTGCTTGCGAAAGAACCTTTGAATTACTTTCCACTTTGTGTCTTTTATTTGCTTTGCTTTTTCATTATTATTATGCTTAGTACTTCCCCACTATTTGATAATGAGAAACGGTTTTGTGTTGATATGCAGGTGTCGACTAATCACATTCAAGGCTAATTTGCTACTGATGGAACGGTACCACTTTTTCACAACGAGTTGGAGTCAATTTGGGTTGAGGTCCCCGTGTTATGTACAACTACGTCGAGATGAAAGTGAATCTGACGGCTGCCTCGCAAGAACTCTTCAAATCCTACGTGCTATACATCATGAGTTCTTTAACGGACATGTGGGTCAGGTAATCACCCAATCTGCCATCGATCAACACTCTTAGTGTCTGTACAACTGTTTGATTTTTGTATCCCTTTTGGTATTGCATGAGGTTCTGGTCCTTCTGTACTGGAGAACACTATAGAAGCTTGGTCTCCGCTCAATCACAGCAACTCATCCTGCTCGTAAGACGTATCTATTGCAAGGTCAATACTCAAGCTATTTCAGCATGAACTTTTAGCAGTGACGTGTGACATTGACTGACGGAGAGTCGTAAGAGTTGTATGAACTGTTTGGATTCTTTCTATCTGTTCAGAAGTGAACCTGATGGTACAAGTGTTGTCGATTGACACACCTTTATACACATGGTAATTGGTGGGAGCTTCTGAGAACTCAATGGTGTGGGTCTCAGGGTATGATGCGGTATAATGGTGATGTGCGACAGGTAATTTAATCTCCAAACGTCATCTATCTTGTATTTGCATTTGTTATGATATCTAGAGGCTGTAATTTAATAGCGGCATTCGTTTTATTATAAGATTATTTGAAGGATTCGTAGGATTTGTGGGAAGCCTCCGTCACTAAGGGCACGACAGTGAGTCACTAAGAGCACGACATTGAGGGACTCAATTTACAGCTGCTGCTCAAATCAACAATGCCAAGTCTTCGTGAGGAAGCGTAAGTGGCTCATCACAACTCTACGAATTGGCATCGTTATGATCATGTCTAAGCTCATGCTTTTCTAGCTCGATCTGATACTTTTCTGTATGGATTCTAGTGTGGGCTAGGAGACGCTAGCTTTTCGCTGTGCTAGATGTCCTCACAGGGGCATGCCCTCTTTCAAGCCTGGAGAGAGGGTAATCCTATCATGATACGCTTTTGATGATCTTAAAAACACTCATTTTGTCTGCACATTTTTGTCCCTTTTGTCCCTTTGTATCAACTATCAACTATCAGAACTCATTCGATGTATTAAGTTCTTTCGGTAGTTATTTCAGGAGGTAAGGAGGTGAAGAAGAGAATTTCTCACATCTCCCATGATGCTGGAGTTACACCTCATTTTATCTGCAGCAATGGAACTTGCTCCTGAAGCAGATGATTGTTGCTCCACTTCCTTACAATTGCTGGTGTAGGTGGGGCTTTCTGTGTGATATATCTTAGCTGCGGACAGTGGATCGTTTGATTGAGTGGAATGATTGTGTGATAAACTCAACTATAGCATCTGATTTCAACTGCTAGTATGGGTGTATTTTTGTATGTATTTTCGTATGGCAACATGGCCTGCAATAGCATTGCCTTGAGGAGATCTCGTTCTTGTTTCCACTGGTTGCTTCACTTTGCCTCATCTTCACCAAGACCCGCATCAGAACAAGCTAATCTTCCTCAGCAGCGTTAGATGGCTTCCTTGCCTGGTTATACATGTTATGAGTAAACAAGCTGCCCTCAGAAGTGGCACCGAGGTCATTTCGCTTAGTCATGCACCAAAACACTTGACCGCCAGATTTATAAGAAATTGATGCTAATTTCTGATCTGAAGGTCCCTCCAAATTGACGATATGAACCTGTTGGCTGGACCTCGGGTTCTGTAGAAATGTTCCAATTTGGTGAAAGTCATCTCTTCATCACTATTTGATGGGTTAAAAAAAAAAAAGATAATTCAAAGTGGCTTAAGAGTATATGCACCCATACACTATAAAGTGACACCTTTTGTTGCTTATAATTTTTAGATGCCTCACCCTTTGTTGGAGGTGGATAAAAAGTGAATCAAGCTTGATCGGAATACTTTGCAAGAGGTTGTGTTGTTATGTTTTATCAAGTTTGCCCATGCCCCTTTTGTGTAACAAAGAAGCACTAATTCTCCTTCCGTCTCAACTTCTACAAGTTCTAATTTTAGTAATAAAAAATGCTCTTTAGACTTTTTAAGCTAAAAAAACTCACATTATGTGCCTGCAATAAGTAGTACAGAGATCTCAAATTGACCTACGAACTTGAGGCAACAGTAACCCTTGTACACTCTATCGCCATCTTCCTAGTTGAAGGTAATATTGGGTAAATTTTGTTTACACTTCTTAATACTTACATTGCACCTCTCACATAACCTCTTTTTCTGATTACAATTTTTTGAAAAAGTTCACTTGCTATCTTCATATACAAGGGTTGAACTTGCAATGTTTTCTAAGACCCGCTCAAAGTGCAAGAGCTTTTTCCTTCCATCCTAAGATGTTGCTTCAAAGTTTATAACTGAAGATGCAGTAAGCAAAAAACAAAAGCACCCAAAAAGGTACTTTGTCTCTACTTCTTTTTTTTCTTTTTTTTTTTTTTTTTTTAATAACCAATTAATATATCAATCAATTGAGCGAAATACAATCATGAATCGGAGTAGCATACTACTACTCTGTCACTTGTTGGCTATTACGGACCATCACACCAACCAACGCGAACGAAAGGGAGCATGCTAATTTCATGCACCTTGTATTGAAAGCAAATGATCGAGAATGCTCTCAGCTTCGCAAAACGTTGAGTTTGTAGTTCTACAATGAGATTGACCAATTGTGGAAATCACTGTTCAGAGCACAAAACACCATATTCGCTTAATTGGGACTATTCCTTTAATTGGGGACTATTTTGGTTGTGTGTACGTAAAGGTTTTGAAGTTTTCGGGAGGAAAAATCCCGCTATCAAAATCCAACGTCCAAGTTTTCATTTGTAGATGTAGTCACAGGTTATGGAAGTTACGGAAGTTGGACATTTATATACTTGAATTTGGTAACACTATTTTATGATAGAGGTTACTTTGGAAAGAGTTGCAAAAAATTAACAATGTTGTATCATGCTCTTATGCTCTACAGTGAAGTCCAAGCTTCCCTCAAAAATAGGAAACTCATGGATTTCTTTATTACATTTTTTTAAATTTTTATTAACCTGGCTCTCTTGTAGCGAGGTAAATCGTATAACTACTTTAAGAAATTTGTGAATGTGTGACATGATTGGTCTTCTGGTATGATATTATTTTCTTCATGTATGTGACGTTCCATCCTAGATAAACTGCAGTATTTTTATAATATATACAGAGCGAGTTCGTTCGTATACAATCTAGTTTTTTTTTAGTCTCGGCTTATTGTTGTTTCCAATATTTGGCATATACAAAATTCAGTTCCGACAATCAATATAATGAACACATTCATGCTATATCTATTTATGCATTCACTCTCTGACCATATTCTTTTGACAAATGTACTTTTGATTATTTTTTGCATTAACTTCATGTACCAATGTCACATAAACAAATATATGTATTATTTGATTTCACTTATTGGCACTCGTAACTATAAACGCAATGATCTTTACGCACATCATTTGATAAATTCATACACTATTGAGGTTTGTACCATGTTCTCACTGCTAATCTCGGATAAGGTTGAGAAGTCATACATTTTTAAGAACATCGTAACGTAGTTTGTGTCCAAATTTAATTTTGTTTATTATAGTTAGTATGATACATTGTATACTCCACACCAATCTTTTGTACTACCTCTGAATGTTACAGTGTGAGTATATTCATAGAACATGAAATACCAATTGACGGAATTGGATATTCAATGGTAATTAATGTCATTAAAGAGAACAGTTATGAAACTATTGTTTTTCCATGTACATATATATTTTTTTATAAGCAGAGTTTTTCAATACATAATGTAGTACGTTAACAAGTACGATCGTCTTCACGTTAAACGTACTAATAAGTAACCATTCATATAAGCCTATTCACTATCTGACGAGCTAGCTACTTCGGGAGCATTTGGGGACGCTTTGATGCTAAGAGCTATTCTAGCTAAAGCTTGAAGAATGTGACGCTTTGGAACGGTCACACTTGTGGATCCTTCTGCTCGTTTCGGCATCCACGCTGTTAATATAGAAATGACACTAGTCATTTGCTCCTCGTTTGTCTCATCAATCTCCCATTTGAAATTTACCGCAGTGTCCCAATTGTCATAAGGACATGACTCTTTCCCTCGTCGTTTGCAAGGCTTGTACCACTGCACTTTTATCATCCTCTCATTCACATCACCGAATGTAAGTATTGGGTCTGAACGAGCTTCTCCTAGCCATATAGGTGCATCACTGTCTACAGCTGCGCGTACAAGCAACAGATATCCAGCCCAACAGTCTCGGGCTACCCGAAATGATGGTTTTGGTTTCAGGCTTCTTGGTCCGATATAGTGATCGTCCTCTGCAAATTCGTCACGCAGCTCACCATTTGCGTTGTATAATGTTTGTAACTCAAATGATTGTCTAGTTTGTGGCCAAAATCCCATGCAAAGTACATCCACCGCTTCCATTTGTGGTTCTTTCAATGCTTCATTCACTCTACTCCAGTACTCCACAACGTGAGCAAATTTTCGTGTATACTCTCCCGATTTCTCTGCATCACCTACTGTTTTCCAATGTTGTATGAAGCCTTTAATGCCTCTCACAATGTCGTCTTGCCCCTTCATACCACGAGGTAACACTGCACGTGGGGTGCCCGGCGGCAACTTGGGCTTCCCTTCATGGTCTGCTTTCCATAACTTGATACCTTCGGCAGGGCACCATTTCTCATCAGTACATCGCAGCTTATATTGCATCAGAGGCCATCCACTACCATCCCTGTAAAACCGAAATTGTCACCCCTTGGAATGTCCGATGAGTTCGTCATCGCTTATATATCCATCAATGAAGGATTTAAAATCTGGAACTTCTTCGATGAGGGCAGGTACAAACGGTTCGTCATCTAAATCCATGTACGATTTCATCAGGAGGGGAATTGTTGGATAATCATTCTCCCGTAGTTTCATGCTCCACCGTCCAAATGATGCATCAACATCGTCATGAGTATGTCCAACCAATAAAAACGATACTTGAATTTCCTCAAAAATACCTTTGCCAACCAGCAGTGACCAAAAGCATTTGATATGTCGACTTTTGTTGTCTTTCCAACAATTGTCAAGCTGTACGTGTAAGATGGGAGGTAACGACCGGATCGAAGTTGCAGGTGTGAAAGGTTTTTTCAATATGGATTTAATACATTGCTCTGAACCTCCGAGTATTGCTTCGTATAACTCGGTGGTACCTGCACCCAAAAATAAAGATTCTGGCTGTGCTGACTTTGGCGGGTTTTCGAGATCGCGGAGTAGTTTCGCAATAGACCCAATTGTTTGATTGCTATCTGCTGGATACAAGTCCAAGTCATAGTGAGCGTATTTCTTGTCTCCGTGTCCGTGCGCCAACATTCCCGTCACTGAAATCGGAAGCTTCATAAGTCCATCCACAACTTTGTTCTTTGCCGCAAAACATGGAGAAGCTGTTTTTGAATGGTCCACTTTGTCATGCATAATACACAACACTTGTTCAGGGCGATAGCATGATAAAGCTCAACTAAAATAGTAGTGTGCACGCGATGCTTCTTGTTCCCGAAGGTGAAATGTGAGAAGTTGGTTCGCATGTTTGTACCCAGGGGAACCATGAGCGTGGACATTACGCAGTGCAGTTAGTTCGTCACACCTCCCACACCGCGCAAAATTATCACCTCGTCGCTTAATCTGGTACTCCGAAAAGTGTTCTTTCCGAATCTTACTACAACTGGACTGCGATATGGGTTTCTGACCACATTCTTTTTGTATCTGCAACACAGTCCCCATTGTTTTAGAATTGTAATCCATCAATGTCTCATATTCGAACTTACCATTTTTGTCCACATGGAGAAATCTGCGATGATAAAGCTACCAATTGACCACGACTTACATCATCTAATTCAGTGCTATATCTCATGTTCCCAATATACCCAAACGATTTTATAATAGAATCAATTATCGGAAAGTTTAAATTCATCCTACATAATCCACTCTCTTTTTCTTTTTTTCATACGCAACCTCACATAACCCTTATTTTTCTAGCAACTTCATTATTCTCGGAAAATGATGATACTTATGGAAATATACCTTATTAATGTCCTGTAGTATATTCTTCCACTTTGTACCAGTTGGAAGAATTCTTTGAACCACCTTCTGACCTTTCATTAACCCTGTTGTTTTAGTACGTGTCTTGTGTGGCATCGACTCAGCTGTATTTGTCAATATCATTGACATTGTCTGCACTGCTTGAGCTGTGCTTCTCGAAGTCTTCCGTCTACCTGACAATCCATGATTTTGTGCACGACGCCCACTCGCCGCATATGCACGATACCTATAGAAATCTGTCTTGGACACTCCGTGGATCATTCGCCATGCACCCATGCAGATAACCTTCCCTTCTATAACACATACTTTCTTTGATGTGTTTGGTATATAGTGGAAGTTTTTATCACTACAAGGAGAATAGTATCCTAATTGACGAAATTTTGACAGAAACCTGCCAATTGTTCCGTCAATTAGGAGACCCTGATTCGGTCACTCAATTGACAGAATTCTATCATTCATTTGTCAATTTGGACGAAGTTCCACAATGCAAAAAAATTAAAAATTCGAAAATTTTGAGGAAACATTTCTCTGCCCGGGCACGCCGGGCAGCAGCGTTGGCACAACGAAAAATAGTGCGGGCCCCATCAAGGGGGTAGCGAGGGCCCTACCGCAGGCAATGCGAGCCCTACCGGTGGAGGCTCACAAGTGGTATGTTAGGGGATTCGATCCCTTGACCTCACGGGTGTAATCCAAGTGACTAGCCAACTCACCTACTATCCAATTTCATGTCCGAAGATACGTTTTTTTTTATATATATATGCTTTAAGTACAAGTACAGTAGACTTTGAATATTTTTCACGATGTAAAAAAAAAAAAAATTCAAATTTTTTTTTTGAAGTATACTATGCAGGTATTTTTTTATATGTATAAAAAATTTCAATTTTTTTTGAAATTCTTTTTTTTTTATGCTAGGGCCTTTTTTTACTACCGAGTAGACTTTGAATATTTTTCACGATGTAAAAAAACTTTTTTTTTTCAAAATTTTTTTTTGCACTATTTCATGCAGGTATTTTTCTATATGAAAACCAACCCAAGTGATTTTGTCCAAAACGGAGTCCGGATGAAGAAGTTATAGTTCTTCAAAGTTTCTGCCCTTCATGCAAAATGTCGTATTTTGGCATTTTGCATCAACTTTGAACGTTATGATCTCACAAATGGAGAAGATCCAACGGTTGAAAATTTCAGCGGTAGCTCAAAAACAAGTAAATTACAAGATCCTACGGTTAAAGTCTACAAAAAGTTTTAGCAATTCCATGCTTGTCGTAAATAAAAAAAATTGACAAGAAGTTGACTAGAATTTGACAAGAAGTTGACAAAAACATTAATAATGTCCAAAGTGACAGAGTTGGGCTGCGAGATGCTGACTTCGTCATTTCGGACATTTTTTTGTCAACTATTTGTCATCTCGGGCCCCATTTCCTTGTAGTGTATGAACCGCCAATTTAATACTATCTTTTGACTTGCTGTCTACGTGGTGCAATTCGTAGCGTAATGTCTCAACAAGAGCTGGGCTAAACTGCGTTATGCATTCTCGCTTACAGCAAGACTTCGTCAATGTATCTACAATCGACTTTTTGTCAATAAGAACATCCTTTCGCTTCTTGTTGGGAGGACATGAAGTATTACGAACAGAGAAATACTGCCGACTTCCTCGACGATCCCCCAGGCGAGCTGCTCGTGCATCTAGACCTTCATTGTATATACGCTCATGATCGTAAAGGCTGACTCCTTCGTAAAGTACACGTCTTGTAGACCACCGCTGAAGTGTACGAGGTGTTAATGTTGTTTGCATTTCAGCAACTTCACATACGACAACTCCCACATACTCCTTTCCGAGTTCTGTTCAACCGTTTATAGACTGCCACTCTTTTGAAAACTCTACAAACGCATACCCCACCACCATTCCCTTCTCGTCTAAAAGGGTTACTTCTTTTTTACACCAATCATCTCTACCGATCCCGATGCAAATAGGAATCGGCCTCTCTTCGTCGCCGATGTGATACAGGACATTAGCATCATCTGAATCTGACTGTTTTCCCTGCGTTTCAGTCGAAATAATTTCTGTAAGGGTACCGTTATAACAGTGCGGCTTTAGTTTATTATTCCTAATTACCCTAGGCACATTCTTATCATTTTCAATTCCAAATTTATATCAATACTGTCATGGGCCAAGGCCTCGTTCATAAGCTCAGATGTTCACTCGCTATTAATTTTATAAATAGAACTTCGGCAGTAGAGCTAAAGTATAGCCTCGGCAGTAGAGCTAAAGTATAGCCTCAGCAGTTGAGCCAAGAGATTAGTATATAAGGGACTCTTATTCATTGTAAACCTAAGTCTTGGATCAATATATTTCTTTTGTAGTTTTTGCTTGTTTTGACAGCTAGACTCTTACATAATCCAAGACTTCTCTTGATTTTCTGAAGGGCTTCATCCTCCCTTGTTTTTTCAAACGACAAAAGTAGGACATTGATTAGATTGAGGAACTTATCCACCCTCGTGGTAGTGATTGAAGATAGCCTTAGAACCGGGACGCATTTGAAGGCATTGCGAAGCCTGAAGAGTTGATTGAGAGGTGTTGCTTTTTGAGATGGAGAACGCCCAGATGATCGATGATGAGATCTTGCGGCAGCAGAGCGCAGCGAGGAGAAATTACGGCGGAAGACTATCAACGAGGAGATCGTGAGGTTGCGCATACAACTTCAAGCTTCTCGTGGTGAGAAGTTGGCTATCGAGCGATTGGTTGCACAACATCGCGCGGTGGCTCCGGTAATTTGGACAATTCACGAGTTTAGGAGGTCCGTCTTCATCGCGAGATGATGCCGCAATCGATGCGAAGAACAATATGGAGGAAACTGCCGTCGCATTGCGCAAGCGATTGCCGATATTTCAAAGTTTGACGGGAGTCGCGGGGGCTACCCGATATGGAAGGTCGAAGCGGATAACAAGCTTGAATTGATGGAGTATCTTGGTACACCTCAAGATCAAGCCGCATACTTGTTTTCGAGGATGGACGCGAAAGCGCGGATGATGGTAGTATCTTTCTACCAAAATCAACGTGGTTGCAATGCGGCGACTTTTATTCAACATCTTGACAAATTTTACATCGACCGAATCAAAGAAATAAGGGCATTGAATCGGCTTCAAGCAATGAAGCGGTAGGGAGTCATTCGCAACATTCTTGCCCAAGTTTGAGAAGGAGCTTGGTGAGAGTCAACTTACCATGGTTCCGGATATGGTGAAGATAGGATATCTTCGCGGTGCTCTCAACTCAGAGATGCAACGCGCGATAATTGGACATGTGACGTACATCGATTATGGTATGTTTGTCCAAGCTTTGTTGGCGGTTGGCTCTCAACTTGATTGCTTGCAATATCAGAAGGGTCGTGCAGCTCCGATCGCGACATCAAATTGCGTATGGTCAGATGGAGATGAGATGGATTGGATGCCTACAGTCCAAATAAGCAAGCTTCGGAGACGTCTGAGTTTGGAGAAACAACAACGGTGTCGCCAAGAGGGACGCTGTTTTTTATGTTTGAAGCGAGGCCACCGTCAAAATGATGACTTCATCCAAGCAAGGTGAAGGCAATGAGAAGAAGAAGAAAGAGAGCGCGGACAAAACTTGATAGTGCGCGCGATGTGAAAAAGAAGAGCAATGTCAAGAATCTAGGAGACAGCTTAGACACGGGTGGTATGTATGTTGATGTTTTAATAAACTCAACTATATCTACTCGTGCTTTGTGTGATTCTGGATGCCAATGCTTTGCAAATCGTATGTCGAGCAATTTGTTCGACGGAGAGGGTTGGATCGTCATCTATTCAACCTAGATCTTTGGAGCAAGTTCACGACAATGAAGAAGCGGCCTATGATTTGCCAAATTGCAAATTTTATGGCCGATATTGATGGTATGGAGGAGAAGATTGTTGCCTATGTTATTCCGGGACGATAGATGATATAATCTTGGGAAAAGGTTGGATGGAGCGACATGATGCAAGTGTTCGACCAAGTAAAGAAGAGGTTTGCATTCAAAACCTTTCAAGATGATTGTGAAGACTCGACCGATTACGTTGGAGCCAATGCAAGAGATACGTGCATCAGTAATTCAAACTTTGCAGAGAAGCGGTGAACCAGGTAGAGGTTTTTAGTGCCACTTGGTTGAAATCCAGAAGGCACTACAACAAGAAGGTGTTTGGGACCCGGCACAACATGCTCCCCGACCGCTCTCATGCCGCTTATTGACGCTTTTAATCGACAAGATGCAAAGTCGTTGCCCTCAATAGGAAAGGGATTGATCACGAGATCAATCTTATTGAAGGGAAGTCTAATGATGACATCCCTGCCATGCCGTTGTATCAAATGTCCAAGGATCAATTATTAGTTTTGCGCAAGACCCTTACGGAGTTGTTGGATAATGGATTTATTCGCGTAAGTAATTCACCTGCAGCAGCTCCGGTCATATTTGTGAAGAAACCTGGCGGAGGATTGCGATTACGTGTTGACTATCGGCGATTGAACGAGATGAGTCGGAAGGACAATTATCCGATTCCGCGCATTGATGAGACGTTAAGATCCATTCTTTGCAACCAAAATATATCTCCAAGGTTGATGTAATCTCTGCGTTTACATCGGATACGTGTGAAAGAAGGTGACGAGTGGAAGACGGCGTTCAAAACACGCTTTGGCTTATATGAGTGGTTGGTCACACCGTTTGGGTGACGGGCGCACTCGCAACTTTTCAAATGATATATCAATTGGATACTTCGCGACGAATTGGATATATCTTTGCTCCGCATATATTGATGACGTGGTGATCTATAGTGATACTCAAAAAGAACATCGTGATGCGATTCTCGGGATCATCCGTAAGCTTGCTAACGCAGGCTTCAACTTGATTTTGATAAGAGCGAGTTTGAAGCGGGCACTATTAAGTATCTTGGATATTTGGTGAAGACGGTTGGGGTTTGCGGTGATCCAAAGAAAACTTGAGGCAATTCGTCAATGGGAGCCGCCAAGAAAAAAGTGAAAGGAGTTCGTGGATTTTTAGGTTTACGCAATTATTATCGACAATTCATAGATGGATATTCTAACATTGCGGAACCTCTTACTTCGACTAACGCGGAAAGATCAACCTTTCCATTGGACATCGAAATGTCAACATGCCTTTGATCGATTGAAGGAGGCATTAATTCATGCGCCGGTCTTCGTTAAATGGACTCCAGGTTTGGAAACAACCATTGAATGTGATTCCTCCGGTTATCTTTGTTGGTGGCACCTTAATGCAAAAGGTGGACAGACTTTGGCATGCGGTTGCTTATTTCTCGAAGAAACACAGTCCAGCGAGTCCAATTATCCGATTCATGACAAGGAAATGCTAGCAGTTGTACATTGCATCCGCGAGTGGCGTACATTACTTGTTGGCCAACATTTTGAAGTGAGTTCAGATCATCGCAATTTGGCTTATTTTCAGAAGAAGCAACATTTGAGCGAGAGGCAAATGCGTTGGGCCTACGAGTTGAATGATTTTGACTTTGAGATCGTGCACAAGCCTGGCAAGGATCAAGTTCAATCGGATGCACTTTCTCGTCGGGAATGCGATCTTCCCAACACGCAGATGATGATTGAATCATGAATCGATATCATCGACTTTTGGACGGAGATGATGGCGCTTTGAAGGTTGTCGCTAAATCCGCATGGATCACGAGATGGTGATGCGATTGAAAAAAGAGGCTCTGCTTTCTGAGTCGATAATGACCCCGCGTCCCCATATGTCCATTTATTGACGCAGAGATGATTGCATTATGGGATGTTGCCCCGCAAACAAATCATCGTTATTGGAAGATGCGAAAGGCGGTTATGGATGGTGAGCGCCGACTACCTAAAGAATGGGGCTTACCTATCACGATTAGTGAGTGTTACGTAGATTCAGTCATCGATTGCGTTGGCGTGGGCGAATATGGATTCCGGCGCACGAACCTCTTCGGACGCGTTTGATCCAATCTACTCATGATTCACCACTAGCGGACATCCACGTCGTGAGGGTACGCGTGACTTGATTGCACGTGAATATCGTGGCGCAGGTTGACACAAGATGTTCGGAGATTTGTGCGGGCGCAACGTGTGTGGAAAATCGAAGATTTGGCGGGAGCGAAGCGGGTTGCAAAAACCTTTGCCAATTCCGCACGGATTTGGGTGAGCTCTCCATTGATTTTATTACCGGATTGGCACCAAGCGCCAGCGATCGTACAAATATCATGGTTGTGACAGATCGTTTGTCCAAATCTATCATTCTTTGTCCTATGAAGACAATTCGTGCACTTGATGTGGCTCACAAACTTTTAGAGCAAGTTTTTCAAAGATCACGGATTGCCCGCAGCAATTGTGTCGGATCGTGGTAGTCAATTTGTTAGTCCGCTTTGGGCCAGAAGTATGCAGATTGATGAAGATTACGCGTCGGTTGTCGGCGACTTTCCATCCGGAGACAGATGGTGCAACAGAGAGGGGCGAATCAAGAGCTTGAAACATATCTTCGTATTTTCACGACATTTGAGCAAGAAGATTGGGCTTTTCGATTTGCCGATCGCGATGATGGCGTTGAATAATCGTGTGTCGCAGTTCTATAGGTATGTCTGCATTTTTATGACTCACGGTTATCATCATTCGGTCATGAATATTACTATACCCGAGGAGGCAGGTTCTTCGTTGTCACCGGCGGAAAAAGGACGCAAGCTTGTTGAAAGATCGGCGCGTATTCAACTAAATCGGCAACAACGGCAATGGCCATTGCGCAAGAGACTCAAGAACGCCCGAGTCAAATACACGACGCTCGGTGGCCGAGGATTTTCGTCCGGGTGATCGTGTGTGGTTGAAGTTGAAGAACATCAACACGTCCCGGCCAATCAAGAAGCTTGATTGGATTGCTCTTCCTTATCGTGTATTGGAGTGCGTAGGTACACATGCGGTTCGTTTGAATACACCGTCAGGTATTCATCCTGTTTTTCATGTGAGTTTAGTGAAGAAGGCAGCTGAGGATCCGTTGCCTTCCCAACTACCTCATGATAATGAGCCCGGTGTTGTTTTGAGCAATCCCGCTTTCGAGGCATCCACTAGCGAGGACGAGTATGCTGTTGAAAGAGTGTTGCAACATCGACGTCGTGGGCGCGGTTGGCAACTACTTGTAAAGTGGACAGGGTGGCCGGAGCCTACTTGGGAACCAGTTTGCCAACTACAAAATGTCATGGCCTTAGACGATTACGAGCGCTTGTTGCGCGCGTCTGGTACTGATATTCCTTGGGCACATTCTCTTCTATGACACGTGTTAATTCATCAGCACATGAGGAGGAGGAGGACGAGGCATTTGTCATGGGCCAAGGCCTCGTTGATAAGCTCGGATGTTCACTCGCTATTAATTTTATAAATAGAACTTCGGCAGTAGAACTAAAGTATAGCCTCGGCAGTAGAGCTAAAGTATAGCCTCGGCAGTAGAGCTAAAGTATAGCCGCGGCAGTTGAGCCAAGATATTAGTATATAAGGGACTCTTATTCATTGTAAACCTAAGTCTTGGATCAATATATTTCTTTTGTAGTTTTTGCTTGTTTTGACAGCTTGACTCTTACAAATACCACTGGTAGATTTGAGAGATCCCAATCCAAATGTTGGATACATCATCATTTAAACAAATATGGGTATACATTAACATTGAAAGTGGTCATAATCTTTGACTACAATCTCACAATGTCGCTTGCAGATGCATCA
Source organism: Bryum argenteum (assembly GCA_037043015.1). NCBI lineage: Eukaryota > Viridiplantae > Streptophyta > Bryopsida > Bryales > Bryaceae > Bryum > Bryum argenteum. The sequence continues at coordinate 29,055,923 of CM073322.1, forward strand.
CTCTCCATAATTGCCTGACTGATTTTGTACTGTTTATGCTCCACACCCACGTTCTCTGCACATTCTTCAAGAACCGCCTTCAACAACCGCCATCTTTTGACTCATGCTTCCAGCAAGCATTTATTCGACAAGCCCGGACGTTAACGAATTTAGAGATCGAATGCATGACCGCTATTTTCACAGTTGGTTTGGTATACATGGGTATTCCTTCCAATGGGCAACTGCCCTTAGAACTTCTATGTGATTGCAGATTCAACGATTCTTATAGTATACATATTCTACAATTTCGGCATTATTAGAATGTGCCACTTCTAACGGCGTTCTATACATCAACATCGTTTCCTTCATGATTTACTTTCACCATGTCTCAAAGTGTGCATTACATGGACGAGTTAAGTCACAAATGCAGTGGGCAATTGCCAAATGTCTCTGTTATGCTTACCAATGACACTTCTTAGTACTCGATAATGTAATAATAAAATAATGATAATCATGATTTCTCAAGTAAATTACTTCAGAACTCAAAGTGCTGATAACATGCATCCTCTTTATTAGGCTCAAAGTTTGTCATCGCACCTCTCTGCATATAAAAAGATCTCGGGAGGCAAGAGGGTTGGTCGTAAACCGCTCGTGATTCCTCCACCGCTCCCGTCGTATGAAACTCCGGCAAGCTTTTATGAGTACACTTACTATTCAATTCCCGAGTATCCTTCCCGATAATGAATTTAGAGGAATAAGTATGCACAAAATTGGATTTGCATACATGGGTAGTTTACCAGTAGGCAACTGCCTACTAGAACTTTACTCCGCTTTTCATTACTGCATCCTATACCATTCTCTACACTATACATATTGGCATTTTCAAAAGGGGCCACATGTAACACCTCTACATGCATCAATACGGTTTTCTTCACATAATTTAGGTGTGGTCCCCAAAGATGAATTACTGTCACTTGTTACGGATCCAGTGGGCAATTGCCCACTTGTCGTAAGCGCGGTACTGGCATCCTACTTTTACTTCTTCCATACTCGACATTTTTACCCAATCCCAGTAGACTTCTGTAATTCAACATCAGTGATTGCTCGTCACTCGTTCTCATTTTTACTCCTATTTTTGTACAAGATTAATTATAACTCAGAGGTTAGTAGTAGAAGCATATCTATTATCAAGAATTAAAGCAGACAACGCACCTCTGGAAATGGTGAGGATGCAGCAGGTCTCACTTCTAATCCGCTCTCCGATATCTTCACATAGCCCGATGTTAACCTACAAAGGCTTGATTATTACGGTATCAATGTTTTTCCTAAGTACTATACTACAAGATTAAAGAATAACATTACTAATACATCCCAAGTAAAGTCTATTCAATCATTTTTCTCTATACTAATTCTTAACTAGAATAATTACTTCAATTCTTAACTACAATAATTACTTCAAATTTGTCCTATGTAGTCGTAATTTGATGTTGCGATTTCATCAGTGCTCCTAACTAATCAGCCTTGTCCAATTGATCAATTGCCTACAATCTAATATGCCCACTGCAGTTGTTGTCTTAGAACTATGAAACAAGTTTCACTAAAAACAAACGTAGTATTCAAACGCCTCATGAGTATTTGGCAACTGACATCAAAGATCAGCTATTACACACTTAACATTTTCACAGACTGCTCCAAGAGAAAAATCCAGTGGGTAATTGCCCACTGGCACTTCAAAGATTATACTCATTTAAATCCCTATAATAATGATTATATCTCAAAAAGTGTACTAGTCATGTATTTGAAGAAACTGAAGGCGGAAGCTGTTCCGACTTCCGTCTCTAGAGTATTCGTCTAGTCATGTACTTCAAGAAACTAAAGGCGGAAGCTCTTCCGACTCTAGAGTAGTTGTCTCCTAGATACTTCCGACATTTGACAAACTCATAATACTGAGTTACGACCGGGCAGTTTCAGACTGAACTTCGTGAATTCTCTGCACCACACACTAGTGCGACTCAATCAATTTAATCTTCATAAACGCCCTTCCTAGAAGTCAATTGCTAACTGGCTCCCTCCCTGACTCAGGCCGACCAATAACCATGATACTAAGAAACGCTATGCCTACGAGACTAATCTGCATCATAACTCCATGCTGCAAACTCCTCACTACTTTTAACTTGTCAACCCTGTTCAATTAATCAATTACCTAGTGTTTAACATGTGAGTTGTGCTCAGATATTAGAAACAAGTTTCTCACTTAAGCGTAGGATTCAAACAACTCTCTTGAGTATTCGAGATGTACCGTCTGAGGTCAGCTCTTACGCCTCCTTACAAATGAAGACTCTAGTTAATGTCCGTGGGAGACAAATGCCATGGGCAATTGTCCACTGCCACTTAAGAAACAACAAACAATGAACATTCGTTTATTGGACAATCAAATATTCATGGCACAGAATTAGGAATTTTTGCACTTGGGGGTAGAATCATGCACTTGCAAATGGATGGTTCAAAAAATCGCATTTAGAGAAATTAGGTGGACCATTTCATCCTTGAATGTGGTATCTTATTTTAATATCAAATTCTAAAGAAATATTTATTTACGTAATTATTGAACCTCATAATCCAATGCAATGTATCTTGGCGATTTTTATGTCTACCATTCATTTCCCAAATTTTAGACTCCTTCAAGTGGTTTAATGGACCAAAATATCCAAAAACTTTATTGCATTTTTGTAATAGAACAAACATGTAATGTATAAGAAATCCAATACTTCTACAAACTCCTTTAGTTAGCAACCCTAATTTATAATTACCACTAAAATAAACATAAACTCGCTAAAAGTACACCTCTCTTCCCTAAATATTTATTTCTACCTAATCTCTATACTAATAACGGTCTATATCATTTTGAAGGCGTTCGTTTTTGATGTTACGCTGTTGAATCACCATGTATTGGAATACAAAGTTGGTCCTTGCATGATGTGTCTCATCCACCCAAGAATAAATTGATGCTTTTTCTCCACCCATCCATGTCTTTCACCGATGGCTCCCACTTTGACTCATGCAATTTGAAAACCGTTGTTTATCAATAATCGATGATGTTTCTCGCAATCCCCTCCATTGTGGCGAGTACCACACTATTTTAATTTTTGTTGTCCACCTTCCATGACCAAATTCCAAAACTTTTCCAATAAATAACGGTACACTTGCTTGAACCCCCGTGGGATTCACCATAAGCGCTACAAAGTGTCCAAGCTTCACATCTCCATGGCGATTGCAAATATTGGTCAAATTCTAAATATTGGATAAGGGTGTTACGCATGCCATAATTTTTGAAAATAAAACTAGAAAATTTTGTATAGTGTATGACATACATTCTATGTGTCTCACATATGGAAAAGTAATTATGTAGTAAGAGATAAAATTACATGTTTGTCAAGATCTTTGATCCTAAGCATAAATTATTATTAGTAAAAATATGTGCATGCCCCTTGTACCTCAAACCTTCTAATCATGTATGGAAATCTATAAACAACAATACTAGAAAAGAGTGGGATTTGCAAGGTTTTTTTGGAAATGTTCTTCAAGTGAAGCAACGTCTTGGTACTTGCTCTAGCAATGTTTTCACTTTTAAATATTTGAGGTTGTAACCAACTTTTCTCATCGCTACGATAAATTTACTTGTTTTTGTAAGAACATTACTAAAGCAAGACCTAGGACATTCCTTTACTTGGGTAGCGTTTGACAAAAAATGCCTCGGATTCCCGTTTTGTTTTTTTCGTAATGTAAAAATTTGTATTTTTCTTTGATAATTCAAATGAGAGTAAATTATAATATGAGGTTGTTTCCATGATTTTTATTCACTATAAAATGTCATATTTATGGAAATTCTATTTTATTTCTAAAAAAGCAAAAATTGTCAAGGGTGCTATAATATTGTGCTACCGGCACTCAAAATTTTAAGTCAATATTATCAAATTTGACTATTACATGGGGATGCAATCTTCCTAACTCCAAAAGTAGAGCAAACCATAAAAAGTAAAAGAAAATAGAAAGGAAAAAGACAACAACAAAAGCTAAATTACAGAGAAAGGAAGAAAACAAGATCGAGTACTGAACAAAAACAAAAAACTTTCAAAAACCTTCAAAAAAATTCTGAAAAAAAAATTCAATTTTATAAAATATTAAAAAAAAAAAAAAAAAAAAAAAACAACTATCATGCAACCCCTTGGCCGGCTGGCGGCAGTGCCCGGCGCTTAGCAGCAGCGCAGACCTCCGCATGTGCGGAGGGGCGCAGGTTGGTATCAGGCGCAGGGGCTGGGGGCATGGCCGCCTAGCTGCTGCCCGCTGGCCGCAGGGGCTGGGCTTGGTCGCCGCTTGCTGGCTGCTGGGGCTGGGACCTGGCCGCCACCTGCTCGCTCTTTGCTACCTCGCCGGATTGGGCTCCTTGGCGGGGCTGGGTCGCTGCCCGCTCTCCAAAGTCACCAGCTTTGAAACAGCAGCGAGGCGAAACGGGGAGGGTATAAGTAACCCTCCCCACATTTCATTTTCATAACTTGCAATTTTTCACATACCTTCACAGTGGATATTCTTTGGAATAACAAGAATTGATGTGCATTTCAACCTTTAATACCAAATAAAATAGGGTTTAAGTGTTAAAAATCTCAAGTTCACATGATTTTACAAGTTCTTGTAAACTTTCTTTTGCATTACTAGGGTTTCATTGCGAACCAATGTTTTTGTAGCTTTATGGTTTTCTATACTTAGTTCTTTTTTGTTGTTTCATGGTTTTTGTGTTTATATAAGTTTTTCATGGACTATTAGGGTTTCATTGCAAATTTATTTTGCGACTTTTAGAGAGATTTACATAGTTTGAAATATTTTGTTGTTTTATAATGTTATGTGGTTTTATAGGTTTTTGTAGTTTATTTTGGAGTTTTAGGATTTCATTGCAATGCTTTTATGGAGTTACAGGATTTTGTGTGGTTTGTGATTTTTGGACTTTTTACAAATTTTATATTTTTTTTCTTTGTGATTTTAGAATTTTATTACAACAACATTTTCAAGTTCTAGGTTTCTTGTTTGTTTGTAAGTTTTGTCGTTTTGATATTAATTGTTGTATTTTGAGCTTTAAAGTTTGTTTCAAATATATTTTTTATTAAATTAAAGCGTTATGTAACCTATGAGTTTCATTGCAAAACCATTTTTTGAAATAATTTATGATGGTTTGTACCCTTAACCTCAATTCCGTTAATATGGCACTATACCATGTGCCATCTTGTCACACCAAATCTTACATATGTGCTCACATGGAATGGTGTATTCTGTAATATCACAAATTTTTAAAAAATATCACTCCTTTATATACATTGTCAGTCATTTTCCATAATATCACCTTCAGATTTTGTTATATCACATGGTTTTTGAACTGCAGTTCAGAAAGTTGAGGTGTGCCATTTTAGCGGCATAACGTCATTTTAACGGAATTGGGAATCCTTAAGGTTTTTTGTAATTTGTGTTCTTTTGTGAGTATAGATTTTTTGGGGGGGTTTTTTGTACTTTTAATATTTCCTTTCCCAAAAACTTACAACCATACGTTTGTAAAGGCATCGTCTCTTTTGGACAAAAATTCAGGGTTGAACCGAGTGCTCTCTAGAGATAGATGATGAATGCTATGGTGGCGAAAGGGGCAATGGATTATGCGGACCCCTTGATTGCATGCGAGATGGGGCCACGTGAACGGCGAGGAGCTACATCTCATCGCGAGGAGGAACAACCGCAATCAAAAAGTGTCGAGTCAATAGCGAAAAAACCCCCCAGACTTGCAGTGATAGGTTTTTATACACTACGTACTGTAAAGAGTGCAATGCACGTTCAGACGGTGTCAAATGTATATTTGTTTTGTGACAAGAAAGCATGTAATGTTTTATTTGGAGTAAGGTAAACAAAGCTTTGTTTCATCATGAATGTATTTGATTTTTAAGTTGCAATAAATGCATGTTTTTGTATGGACTATTCATTACCAAAATGTTGATAAAATATCATGAGTGTTTTTATAATGTTGTTTAGAAGTTTTGCATGTTGCAATGACATTCATTAAGTGTACTTTGTTAAGAAGAAAATAGGGTATCCACATTGATAGTGATTTGGTATACCAATTTGAAAAAATTAAGGATTTTGGTCAAAACAAATTGCAAATGTACATTGCACTTCTTGGGTGCAAAATTAACGAATTCGGTGTTCAAACAATGAACATTCGTTTATTGGACAATCAAATATTCATGGCTAGTGGTTGTTTTTACTTGGAGCTACCGACGATGAAATCTATTCCGACTCAAGAGAATTTGTTTCTTATTTCCTTCACAGACTCTTGACAACCTGATGAATTATATCTAAAACTGCCCGAACTAATTCTGGACTAGTCATTTGCATCACATACAAGTGCTGCCCGGTCAGTCGATTTTTTCTAAACGGCCTTCCCAGTGGGCAATTGCCCACTGGAAGTATACGAATTTTGCACAAGCTGTACTATACGACGTCGAATTTAATTTTTTATACCATAATTATATAACTAGAATACACTGTATAAAAATATTTACATCAAAAGAAATACGAGCTCGTGAAAGACCAACAATGTACGCTTGAAGAGAAAGCACTCACCGTTGCAATTAGGTCTTCACACATGTAAAAGAACATAAAAGAATACGTTGCCCGCAACTGCCAGGCTTCCACACACCGCTGATACGGACCGGCTCATCAGCGGAACCACTACAAGCAACCACAAATCCATTTTCGAATCACGAAAAACACTTTTCCTCGGTCACAAGGAGAACAACTACTCAATCCAATGAACCTTTTAGTAATCATCATCGAAGGACAATCATAAAACAAATGTACGAGCTTTCAATGGGAGTAGTTCATTACCTTTTCAAACTTGCAAAGATCCAACAGATGCACACGCTTGTCTTGAATCCACAAAACAATATACAAGTGGAAAAGCTCCTTGGCTTTCACTCCTTTTTGTGTCCTGGAAACCACAACCACCATGATAAGATCTCTTTCTTCGTGCAGTTAGTGGACCTTCATAACCTCATGAATACAAGGTGTAACCTTATGTACACGATGTGATGCTTACGACAGCCTTCTAAGGCGTAGCAAGGTGTCCGTACACCACTCAGCTTCCTTTGATCCTGCAATATGAAAAAGAACAACTCCACATGAACAACCCGACACTCGACTCAGCAATGTAGTAATCTTTGCGCATAATGATGAGTAACTAAGTTTAGGGACTCAAACCGTCGCTACAAATGCATTGCAGACAACAGGCCGATAAACAGAAAAACCCACGCTGATGATACCAACCAACTAAAAAGCGCACATAACCCATGATAGCAAAGCTCGATCATAGATGGAAGCAAACAAACCGGTCTGACATTTACCCGTAAGTGGTTCACGTGAGCTTCGCTCGGGGAACTCCCTCGTTTCGGACTCGCCCCGATCTAGGAGGGCGAGTTCTTTCCAGGTAACAAAAGAAGCATTGTCGGCAAGGAGCGACACATTCTCAGAAGCGAAAAAGCTGGTTCGACCAGTTTGTCGACCTCCAAGTGCAGTTAGTCGACCTTCATAAAGGAGAAACACTCAGTTGATTCGCCATGGAACCAAGTCTCGCTGGAAGTCGGCAGTCGAGAGCATGAGTTCGGCAATGGGTGCCGACGGTGTAGTTGGAGGACACGCCACGAGAAACGCTCCTACACGATTCGCGAGCTCCACATCGTTGATGCTCAACAACGACAGAATGAGGAAGAGTGGTGACAGTGAGTGCAACCACCGCCAATGCGCCGCCGGCCCACGTCATCCCAGCTCCTTAATTTCGAAATCGGCTGCGCTTTGATTGGAAGTTGGAATTTACGTTTCTATTAATGAAATTACTATGATGTAACTTCTCCTCATTAAGAACTACTATTCGGGAAGTTTTTTACTGATAATCCATCTACTTTCCCCTTCATGAACTTCTTCGGTAATTCTTTTTGATTCTTCCATGGTAATTATGTATTACCCATGTGATACTTTGGTATTAATTAGAATATGAGTCGGAAAAAAACTACACTAAATTTGATAATTAGTGTTAGATTATTATAAGATTTAGAAATGCTATAAGTTTTTACTTAAAAAAAAAATAATTAACATGAGCATTGATTCTGATACTATATAAGGACCCCATCTTGGCCAATATAGTGGGTAAAATTATTGAACAACAGTAAAAACTTATACCATGTTTATGTAAATTACTGTATCTAACACTAATTATTTAATTACTGTATCTAACACTAATTATCAAAGAGTTATAAAATGCGAAATTGGAGATACTTATCTAGCTACTATTGAGATTCGGATTTTTAAAACCCTAAACCGTTAAAGAAAATTAAAGACAATGTGCGTTCGCGTTAATTGACATGGGGCCAATAAACGTTCTCCCAAAAACCGATCTTGCAGTTGGGCACCCTTACATTCGAAATAACTTTAAAAGTGTTCAAAAGCTAGTCTTTGCAATGACATTGCAGAAGATGAAGCTGATAATATATTGATTGGTGCAATAAAAATTAATGTAAAAGTTAATGTACTTCCACATAAGCTTGAAGGTTACTGTGGGTAAATGTCATATTCTCATCTCAACAACATGTTTTTGTAGAAGACTTCCTATCCTCTTTATTGTAGGTATGAACCTAATACTTATGATTTTCATGCATTGTTCTGCGGAAATGTGGTTCTCAAGATTGAGTTCATATATCAAGCTGCACACAAACAGCTTATAGTTGATTCTTATAGTTTCGTATAAATACTTTATCTAGAAAAATGTCTACTCCACAAAGGTAGAGGAGCCAATTTAAGGAGAATATCCAACAAATTATGGACTAATTAAAAAATAGTATCAGTCTCAGCTTCTGGGTAAGAGGCGGGTGTTTGATATTATTTTCTTGCCATATACAGATATCTATACGTATCGTGCATTTCTTCATGTCTATTTGGTGCTTGTTACCTTAGGGCAAGCTGTCATGTATCCAGCCGCATACTTAGTGTTACTATAGGTTTTTGAAATAAATCATCTGGTACTTTTGAAGTAAATGTATAAAAAACCACTTAATTGTGTTTAAATTATTCATTAAATTTGAATTTAAGAAAAGATAATGCGTACCCTTGTCAATGAGCACTATTCCTCTTCGACAGAAATTTAACAAGCAGAGATATCTTCAAACTTTGAATACTATGGTTGTATAAAAAGGGTTTTAAGCAAATAACATGTCCCTTATCATTTAACATCTATATTTCCTTGTATTTTTAGGAGCTTGAAATCTAAAAACTACGACTTTTAGTCTCTATAGACTCTCGGAGGTACATAACAAATATATGTATTTTTTGTAGACTTCCAACCGTAAGATACTGAACCATACCCAATTTCGAGGTATTTTTTCCGAAATTGGCAGTTAAATGTATTTCATTTTTGATTTCATAACGTTCAAAGTTGGAGCAACACTTCCTTCTATAAGTACAATATGTATCCATTTATAACAATTTCATCTCATTTACACTAGCCACTTAAATTATAGTCAATTTCTATAGAAAATTATTTAAGTAATAAATGTTGACTAAGAGCATACTAGAGCTGTAAATTGAATATAGTAGAATTATTTTAAACATTTTCTTCAATAAAATATCATTAATTGAAATTTGATTTAAATAGAACTCAGAAATCCTTGGAAAAGCTATGAACTTTGTAATTTTTACTGTTAAATATATATTAAATTTATATAATATGAACATTTACTTTCATAGTAGTAAACAAAAAATGTACATTTATGAAATGCAAGATTATTAAAGAATACTTTATGTAAAACAATACCATTGTACATATGTATTGAAGATTTACAGTCCAAATACAAATCCAAATTTATATACAGAAAACAAAATATTCAACATTGTGCATTTCTCTATACACAAAGAAAAGTAAAAAGAAATAAAATCTAAAAAGAAGCACCATAAAATACTTCTGAGGCTAACCAACTGCTAGTTAAACGGTCATTGATACCGTCACGTAGCTTCTGCTGCAATAGATGATAACCTTGAAAAAATGTAGACTTCTGAAACAACGCAATACCCAGTTGTCCAGTGGATCCAGTAGTCTTCGAACAATGAACTATATCATTGCTCTTGCACGAAAGAATATCTCCTATAGCGAGATTAAAATAGTACCCAAAGAGCCGGAAATAAAACCTCGTTTCATTTCCAGCATCATCTTCGGTACCTACATTCAAAAAATATAACTACAATTAAAAACTTAGAAAAAATAAAAACAAAAAAACAAAAAAATGTATCGTAAAGTTTTAAGAATACTTACCAGCAGCTCCCAACCATATAAAAAAGCCGTAGTTCAGATCTTCATCGTCGGTATGAGGGTTACAAGAATAATCCTTCGTAACACTTATTGCTATGTAAGGAGATTCACCAACTCTACCAACACCAGCTGGTAAATTCTCTTTTGCCCAAATCATCTCCGACTGCTCCAAGACTGTTGGAAATAATGATTTCAAATGGTTGTAGAGCATAGAAGCTAGCTTATCAGCATGAAGGTAACACAGAGGGTCATCTTGCTTAAATCTGCAAAAAACATTTCTTAAAAATAATATTTATATAAAAATAATTATAAAACATTAAATAACAAATAAACAAGAACAAAAATTGAAAAAAATATAAAAGTATTATTTGAAATAATATAACTTACCTTCCTATATAGCCGTGGGCATGGCGAAAACCATGGCACATCATTCTCGTGCCACCTTTTATTCCTTCTTTCCTTGGATCCTTCCTCACAGCATTACCATTCTTTTCAAGGTACAATGCCAAAGAGGTCATCTCCTGCAGATCAGTCTCATTGAATTGTCCATTCACAATCTGAAGAAGAAACTCATTTGTACCTTTGGATAGGATAGTGGTTGGAGCTGTAAGTTTCTCATAACTCCCCATGGCTGCATGTAAATCGAAGTTCTTCCAAAACTGCTTGGTATGCTTTGCTCCTTGGTTACCATAAATAACCTTTGGTAATTGAGAACCTCTCGTATCTTTGAAGGCGATGGAGCGGGGTAAAAAAGGTTGAACAAGTAGAAGTGTTTTTGAACACATGAAGTTCGAGCTGTTCGTAATGTCTTAAAGCAAATTCTCCCTCCGGCAAAGACTCCTTGGCGCACTTGAAACTCTTTCTCCCTTCCATCCAACTCAGACCTTGTTTCAAGAGAAAAGGATAAAACAACTCCAACTTCTCCATGTTCTTGTGAATTCTTCCTCAAATGATTATCAAGTCCTTGTCGAAAAATCGTTTTTGCTACATGCGAGCATGAAAGAAATCTTCATTTTCTCCTAATATCAAATCTTCACCACTCGGTAAAGTAATATTCTCACGACGCCGTTTAGACGGTCTCTTTCCTCTTCTCTTGCTCGCCATTCTAAATAAAATAAATAAAAAAACCAATTAGAATCAAGAACGGAATTTTAAACTTTTTTACTATTATCCGAATTATATAATTAATTTAACAATAAATTTTAATTTTTTCCCCTTAGAAGAGAGATTTTATTAATACTTTTTTAGATAAAAATAATATCTATTGTATACATTAATTAAATAATTATTAAATATTTGAACATTAAAAAGAACATTAAAAATCCGAATCACAACATTTTTAAAGACAATCCACCAAATGAATTCTCACATAAAATGTTCAAATAATATTTTATAAATTTGTCAAAGAACATCAAGAATCCAACTTATCAACCTTTTGGGAAGATAAGCCACCAACCGAGTTCTCAATAACATTTTACATTTTACTAAAAATATAATTAAATAGAACATCAACTATCCGAAAAATCAACCCTTTCGAGAAGACCATTCACCAAGTGAGTTCTTAAATAAATTAAAAATAATATTTTATAATTTTATCAAAGAACATCAAGAATCCAACTTATCAACCTTTTGGGAAGATAAGCCACCAACCGAGTTCTCAATAACATTTCATATTTTATTAAAAATATAATTAAATAGAGCATCAACTATCCGAAAAATCAATCCTTTCGAGAAGACCATTCACCAAGTGAGTTCTTAAATAAATTAAAAATAATATTTTATAATTTTATCAAAGAACATCAAGAATCCAACTTATCAACCTTTTGGGAAGATAAGCCACCAACCGAGTTCTCAATAACATTTCATATTTTATTAAAAATATAATTAAATAGAGCATCAACTATCCGAAAAATCAATCCTTTCGAGAAGACCATTCACCAAGTGAGTTCTTAAATAAATTAAAAATAATATTTTATAATTTTATCAAAGAACATCAAGAATCCAACTTATCAACCTTTTGGGAAGATAAGCCACCAACCGAGTTCTCAATAACATTTCATATTTTATTAAAAATATAATTAAATAGAGCATCAACTATCCGAAAAATCAATCCTTTCGAGAAGACCATTCACCAAGTGAGTTCTTAAATAAATTAAAAACAATATTTTATAATTTTATCAAAGAACATCAAGAATCCAACTTATCAACCTTTTGGGAAGATAAGCCACCAACCGAGTTCTCAATAACATTTCATATTTTATTAAAAATATAATTAAATAGAGCATCAACTATCCAAAAAATCAACCCTTTCGAGAAGACCATTCACCAAGTGAGTTCTTAAATAAATTAAAAATAATATTTTATAATTTTGTCAAAGAACATCAAGAATCCAACTTATCAACCTTTTGGGAAGATAAGCCACCAACCGAGTTCTCAATAACATTTTATATTTTACTAAAAGTATAAGTATAAGTAAAACACAATTGTTGAGATAGAAGTTAAAGGTAATAGTCAAGGAATTACCTTTAAGAAATCGGCAGCGGCGCCCCTGGCGACGACAGCTGCACCGCCAGGCTCACCGAACCGGCCGTTGACTCTTCTTCGGAAGCTACAAAGACCCAAACCCACGGATATTCAAGTGAATGTAAATCACTTCTAACTCCGAATTGTATCTACTACTTTATGAATCTGGTTATCAATCTCAGTACCTGACGCTGTGTGACACCCGTGATCATGGAGCCAACTCTTTACAGCCTTCACTATCAACATCGATAGAATTGCTTATCATTTTAATGCCATGCGGTTGGCTGAACAATGTGCACTTTAAGGTAGAAAAACAGAATCAGCCTTGAAAACTGTCTACAATCCTCACAAAAGATGCTGCCTCTCTTCAAAAAGCCAATCACACAAACGAAGCTATCCACACACATGATGCTGGTATCATTATCATCCAGGTATTACGATAACCATAATTATAAGCTTGATATGAATACGAGGGCTTCACTCTAGCATTTAAGAAAGACCAGGGTAAAATGAAAAAGAGTTCGAACCTTAGAAGCTGCCGAAACTCAGCAACCGTGTACGAGTTCAACTTATTAGCTTCGTGACGCTCCAGCAGTTTAAACTACCAGCTATCAACCTCAAAGTTTTCCTTGTTGATTTTCTCCAATACTTCTCCTTGAATTGACTACAAACCACAAATCCAACGAGCTCTCAATTACACCAAAGCTTCATCATTATCACATCCTCCATCCTCGGACCATACATACACCACCCAGTTCGAATGTCTCAGATGTCACGAACACTGCGCCTCCAAGCACACTCACTACAAGGAAATAGGTGTAAAACCTACAAAAAGTTGACAGCAAAATGTCCAAAATGACAAATCAGGCTAAAAACTGTGAATTTTTGTCATTTTTATAATTTAATTTTTTTTTGTCAATTTTTTGTCATCATTCTGTCAATTAATTGACAAACTTTACACGTGGATCTCAACTTAATTTCTTTACACCTAATTTTACCTGTTTGTGTTTGAAGGCTTATTGTGAATAATCTATGAATCCAAACGACGTTCCGTAAATTGGATGTGGTTCCCTACTCACCAAAATTTTGGAAGAAAATAAAAAAATTCAAAAAAAAAAATCTTTTTTTAGTTTGTTACAGCTCTTCTAAAATTCGGAATCGACCATAAAATGGTTGATTGGGCTCTTAGAGGTTAACATAAAAATCATAAAGTCATCATAAACAAATCATAAAGTAGCATAAAATAGATTAATTTTCATTTTAGCCTCAAACTTGGATTACACTCCTAGTGTGATACGACATAAAGTAATAAAATACAAATGAATAAATCTCAAACTTGGAATTTACCTCAAATGTGTTGTGACATAAAGTAAAACATGAAAATTTAGTTTCCATACTCACCCTCAAGCTTGCAATACATTCCAAAATTTGATATGCTAAAAAGTAACGTAAGTTCGTTTTTCAATACTTGCATGGATTCACAAGTTTGAATCTTTTGGAAGTTTTTGGAATCTGTTAGAATCTTTTAGAATATTTTGAAATATTTTGGAATATTTTGAAATATTTTGAAATCTTTTGGTATCTTTTGTGGGATTTTCACGAATCTATTGGAATACTATGGAATATATTGAAATATGGGATCTTTTGCAATTCTTAGGCATAGATATGGATATAAATATGATGTATATCATATCATAAAATATCAAGAATTTTGTTAAAATTTTTCATTTCTCTCCAAAAGTTTGGTGGGTTGGGAACCACATTCAATTTACGAAACCTTGTTTGGATTTATAAATTGTTCAAAATAAACCTTCAAACACAAAAGGGCAAGGCTTTTTTTTGTGTTAGAAAACTTACTATATTGGAAAACTAATGGTGTTCCCTAATAGGAAATTAGTGGTTTTTCTCTATATTATCATGACATATGTGATTTTAGCCAATCATATGATCTTTCAACTACTAATAATAGAAAGTGCATTTTCCATTGATTTTCAATCTTGTAATCTTTTTAATAAATTGTGAAATAAATGGTTTCTATTTAAAATGAATTTAACCGCATTAATCTAATTTACGCATTAACCCATAAATAAACTTGTGTGATTTTGGAGCTTGAAACCTCAAAACTACGATTTTCTACCTCTATGCACTTCCGAGAGTGCGAACCAAATTTTTACTCTTATTTTAGACCTCCAAGCGTAAGAACTCATAACTAAGCCTATTTTAGTCATTGCTCCAAAAATTGACCATTGGATGTTTACCATTTGCAAGATTATAACATCCAAAGTCTGCGCAAAAGTTTTCACTGAAATTTCAAAAAAATTTGAAGCTTGCTCTTATAAAGTTTGAAGGTTGACCTTGTAGAATTGGTAAATGTTTTGACTTGGGACCCTTTGGAACTTAAGTAGTGATTCGATTATGAATATATTACCAAAAAAAAATTCATAAAAACCTTGAGAATTTTTTAATCTTTTTTGCCTCCCTAGAGGCTGAAAACAAATATTTGGATTAAAAAACTCAAAGATTAGAATCTTACTTTACAATGTTTTGCACATACACCTTGCAGTATAGAGAATATCCTATAAAAATCTTAGTCAAAAATTTGATTTTAACACCTTCATCTAGGCTGCCCGAAATAGCAAAAAGCCGTTTTGGCTTTTTCGGATAGTTGGTTGTTAAGATCTTCATATTGTCTTTTGAGCAAAAATTCATAATTTCCTTTAAAATCATATTTCATAATACATCTAAGTTTTCGTCCAAACCCCTTGGGCCTTTAACCCTTAAAGGTCAGTGGGGACCATATATACGATCACGCATCTTACTTTTAACATACACAAAATGTACTAAAATTTAGCACGACATACACTTTTGGATTGGATATTCTTCAACGAACATTTTTCATTTGGAGGTCCTTTCAATACCTCATCCTTATCATGCTCAAATACGACACCATACATGTAGAATACATGACCATTTGCAGCTTTTAAAGCATGTAGTAGGTACGATAACAATCTAAATTAAAATTGTCATGTGTCCTTGGATTAGGCTCAGGACAAGTACAAAATCTCGTAAATAGAGTATACATCAATTCTTACACCTTGTATGTCAAATACACAAAAAACACCATGTTGCAACCAAAATGTGGCTTCTCAGACCTATAAGGGTTAAAGCTTAGGGGTTAACTTATTCATACAAAAAAAAAAAAAAAAAAAAAAAAAAAAAAAAAAAAAATCAGCAGACTTTGGCGGCCATTTTGACATGGTAAAATAATTTTCTTCAAAAACATTTAGACTAAAAAAAGTTGAGAAATCATGTAAAGCTTCATATCCAATAAACCGTTTATGATTTTGTGTCTTCATTTAAAAGTTATACACAAAGTTCCAAGTGAGGGTAATAACAAATATTTTCAATGATATTTTTAAACACCCTCTCCGAAATTTGTGTATAACTTTTGAAAGGAGGCATAAAATCAAAAACGGTTTTTTGGTTATGAAGCTTTACTTGATCTACTAACTTTTCTTAGTTTAAAGATTTCTAGAAAAAGTTGTTTTACTATGTCGAAACGGCCGACAAAGTCTGCTGAGTTTGATTTCACCAATGAGTAAGCGTACAAGTACAAAACGGATTCCCCATTAGTCATCAAATTAACATGGTGGTGAGTTGGTAAGTTTTCAGTCTTGTGATACGAAGTGAGGGGTTCGATTCCGGATGGGTCATTCATTAGTTCATGTGTGTCCGGAACAGTTGGACAGCCAGAAAATTTCATTTTTGCCGGAGCAGCCGGGCAGCCAAAAAAATTCAGTTTTGCCCGAAGTTTTCGGGTAGCGAAAAAAAGTTTTTTTTTTTTTTTTTTTTTTTTTTTTCTTCTTAGGTGGCAATTTGTCCTAATTGACAACCCAAGTGACAAAAACTTGTTAATTAAGTGACCGAATCACTGTAGAATAACGTTATTGACAGAGAAATCGACAAGAGTGTCAACTATTGACCGAATCAGGGTGCTAAAATTGACACTACAGTTGACAGTTTTTTGTCAATTTTTCTGTCAATTAAGACGACCATCGCCTTGTAGTGACTATTCAACCCAACCTGCAGCAGAACACTCACCTTGTTACAATCGAACATAATTACCCTCCAAAACAGGGTTAACACTCATAAAAGCTTGCATGATTTAGCCATTCGTGGAATCTATTGCCATTTGTTCCTTGATTCTTGAGCACTGCTCAATCACTAACTTCAGAATTACACAACCTCCACATGTCAAGTCGTAAAGATATGAGAATGCATTCATGCCCCACCAACCATAAACCTGAAGCCAAAGGTCTCGCAAGGATGCCAGCTTTGTCAGGCTTTCGGGAAGAAGGCGCAAGGCGTTCCCATATGCTGCTAGAACATTTAGCGCCTTCAGGTTACCTATGCCTTAAAGAGAAAAATCGATGTTTGAGATTCCTATTAGAGGAATATGGAAGAAAACAGTACAAAATTACAAGCTTACTCCAGGAGAACGCAGCAGAGGATGAAAAAAGATTATCGATCTATAATAACATACTAAATGTGATCGACTAATACTTCAGGCTAGAATTAATGAGGTAGACGAGCATCCTGTTGGTTCTAGCCGCACAAAATAAGAAGCTTGGTAATCGTGGCATATATTTTTGCATCTATGGTATCTCGAACACGAAATTACTTCTGTCACAAGGCTGAATCTTCCTGGGATGGGGAGATGCCAATCGACGATTGATGTGAAGGATGCAAGACACCTACCAGGGGCAGCTCACATAATTTTTCCTTGTTGATTTTCTCCAATACTTCTCCTTGAATTGACTGCAAACCACAAATCCAACGAGCTCTCAATTACACCAAAGCTTCATCATTATCACATCCTCCATCCTCGGACCATACATACACCACCCAGTTCGAATGTCTCAGATGTCACGAACACTGCGCCTCCAAGCACACTATTCAACCCAACCTGCAGCAGAACACTCACCTTGTGTAAGAGTCTAGCTGTCAAAACAAGCAAAAACTACAAAAGAAATATATTGATCCAAGACTTAGGTTTACAATGAATAAGAGTCCCTTATATACTAATCTCTTGGCTCAACTGCCGAGGCTATACTTTAGCTCTCTCATTGAGGCTATACTTTAGTTCTCTTTGCCAAGTTCTATTTATAAAATTAATAGCGAGTGAACATCCGAGCTTATCAACGAGGCCTTGGCCCATGACAAATGCCTCGTCCTCCTCCTCCTCATGTGCTGATGAATTAACACGTGTCATAGAAGAGAATGTGCCCAAGGAATATCGAGACCAGGACGCAAGCAACAAGCGCTCGTAATCGTCTAAGGCCATGACATTTTGTAGTTGGCAAACTGGTTCCCAAGTAGGCTCCGCCACCACCCGTCCACTTTACAAGTAGTTGCCAACCGCGCCCACGACGTCGATGTTGCAACACTCTTTTTCAACAAAGATACTCGTCCTCGCTAGTGGATGCCTCGAAAGCGGGATTGCTCAAAACAACACCGGGCTCATTATCATGAGGTAGTTGGGAAGGCAACGGATCCTCACCGCATTCTTCACTAAACTCACATGAAAAAACAGGATGAATACCGGCGGTGTATTCAAACGAACCGCATGTGTACCTCGCGCACTCCAATACACGATAAGGAAGAGCAATCCAATCAAGCTTCTTGATTGGCGGGACGTGTTGATGTTCTTCAACTTCAACCACACACGATCACCCGGACGAAAATCCTCGGCCACCGAAAGCGTCGTGTATTTGATCGACGTTCTTGAGTCTCTTGCACAATGGCCATTGCCGTTGTTGCGCTTTAGTTGAATTACGCCCGATCTTTCAACAAGCTTGCGTCCTTTTTCCGCCCGGTGACAACGAAGAACCCGCCTCCTCGGGTATAGTAATATTCATGACCGAATGATGATAACCGTGAGTCATAAAAATGCGAGACATACCTATAGATCGCGACACACGATTATTCAACGCCATCATCGCGATCGGCAAATCGAAAAGCCCAATCTTCTTGCTCAAATGTCGTGAAAATACGAAGATATGTTTCAAGCTCTTGATTCGCCCTCTCTTGCACCATCTGCCTCCGGATGGAAAGTCGCCGACAACCGACGCGTAATCTTCATCAATCTGCATACTACATCCAAAGCGGACTAACAAATTGACTACCACGATCCGACACAATTGCTGCAGGCAATCCGATGATCTTGAAAAACTTGCTCTAAAAGTTTGTGTGAGCTACATCAAAGTGCACGAATTGTCTTCATAGGCACAAAGAATGATAGATTTGGACAAACGATCTGTCACAACCATGATATTTGTCGATCGGCTGCTGTGCCAATCCGTAATAAAATCAATGGAGAGCTCACCAAATCCGTGCGGAATTGGCAAAGGTTTTTGCAACCTCGCTTCTCGCTCCCCCCAAATCTTCGATTTTCCACACACGTTGCGCCTCGCATAAATCTCCGAACATCTTGTGTCAACCCGGGCCACGTATATTCACGCAAATCAAGTCACGCGCGTACCCTCACGACGCGTGGATGTCCTCGCTAGTGGTGAATCATGAGTAGATTGGATCAAACGCGTCCGAGAGGTTCGTGCGCGGAATCCATATTCGTCCACGCCAACGCAATCGATGACCGAATCTACGAACACTCACTAATCGTGATAGGTAAGCCCCATTCTTTAGGTAGTCGGCGCCACCATCCATAACCGCCTTTCGCATCTTCCAATAACGATGATTTGTTTGCGGGGCAACATCCCATAATGCAATCATCTCTGCGTCAATAAATGGACATATGGGACGCGGGTCATTATCGACTCAGAGCGAGAGCCTCTTTTTCTCGAATCGCATCACCATCTCGCGATCCATGCGGATTTAGCGACAACCTTCAAAGCGCCATCATCTCCGTCCAAAAGCTGATGATATCGATTCATGATTCAATCATCATCTGCGTGTTGGGGAAGATCCTGCATTAAACGAGAAAGTGCATCCGATTGAACTTGATCCTTGCCAGGCTTGTGCACGATCTCAAAGTCAAAATCATTCAACTCGTAGGCCCAACGATTTGCCTCTCGCTCAAATGTTGCTTCTTCGAAAATAAGCCAAATTGCGATGATCTCAACTCACTTCAAAATGTTGGCCAACAAGTAATGTACGCCACTCGCGGATGCAATGTACAATCTATAGCATTTCCTTGTCATGAATCGGATAATTGGACTCACGATCGTGTGTTTCTTCGAAAATAAGCAACCGCATGCCAAAGTCCGTCCACCTTTTGCATTAAGGTGCCACCAACAAAGATAACCAGGAGGAATCACATTCAATGGTTGTTTCCAAACCTGGAGTCCATTTAACGAAAGACCGGCGCATGAATTAATGCCTCCTTCAATCGATCAAAGGCATGTTGACATTTCGATGTCCAATGGAAAGGTTGATCTTTCCGCGTTAGTCGAGTAAGAGGTTCCGCAATGTTAGAATATCCATCTATGAATTGTCGATAATAATTGCGAAAACCTAAAAATCCACGAACTCCTTTCACTTTTCTCGCGGCTCCCATTGACGAATTGCCTCAAGTTTTTCTTTGGATCGCCGCAAACCCCAACCGGTCTTCACCAAATATCCAAGATACTTAATAGTGCCTGCTTCAAACTCGCTCTTATCAAAATCAAGTTGAAGCCCTGCGTTAGCAAGCTTACGGATGATCCTGAGAATTGCATCACGATGTTCTTTTTGAGTATCACTATAGATCACCACGTCATCAATATATGCGGAGCAAAGATATATCCAATTAAATCGCGAAGTATCCAATTGATATATCGGCCCGAAAAGTTGCGAGTGCGCCGTCGGTCCAAACGGTGTGACCAACCACTCATATAAGCCAAAGCGTGTTTTGAACGCCGTCTTCCACTCGTCACCTTCTTTCACACACGTATCCGATGAAACGCAGAGATTACATCAACCTTGGAGATATATTTGGTCATGCGGAATGGATCTTAACGCCTCATCAATGCGCGGAATCGGATAGTCATCCTTCCGACTCATCTCGTTCAATCGCCGATAGTCAACACGAATCGCAATCCTCCGCCAGGTTTCTTCACAAATATGACCGGAGTCTGCTGCGGGTGAATTACTTACGCGAATAAATCCATTATCCAACAACTCCGTAAGGGTCTTGCGCAAAACTAATAATTGATCCTTGGACATTTGATACAACGGCATGGCAGGGATGTCATCATTAGACTTCCCTTCAATAAGATTGATCTCGTGATCAATCCCTTTCCTATGCGGGGGCAACGACTTTGCATCTTGTCGATTAAAAGCGTCAATAATCGGCATGAGCGATCGGGAGCATGTTGTGCGGGTCCCTATACACCTTCTCATTGTAGTGCCTTCTGGATTTCAACCAAGCTGGCACTAAAAACCTCTACTGGTTCACCGCTTCTCTGCAAAGTTTGAATTACTGATGCACGTATCTCTTGCATTGGCTCCAACGTAATCGGTCGAGTCTTCACAATCATCTTGAAAGGTTTTCGAATGCAAACCTCTTCTTTAGCAGTCGAACACTTGCATCATGTCGCTCCATCCAACCTTTTCCCAAGATTATATCATCTATCTCGTCCCGGAATAACATAGGCAACAATCTTCTCCTCCATACCATCAATATCGGCCATAAAATTTGCAATTTGGCAAATCATAGGCCGCTTCTTCATTGTCGTAACTTGCTCCAAAGATCTAGGTTGAATAGATGACGCATCCAACCCTCTCCGTCGAACAAATTGCTCGTATACGCTTCAAAAGCATTGGCATCCAGAATCACACAAAGCACGAGTAGATATAGTTGAGTTTATTAAAACATCAACATACATACCACCCGTGTCTAAGTTCGCTCTCCTAGATTCTTGACATTGCTCTTCTTTCACTCATCATCTGCCTTGCACTATCGAAGTTTTGTCCGCGCTCTCTTTCTTCTTCTTCTCATTGCCTTCACCTTGCTTGGATGAACAGTCATTTGCACGGTGGCCTCGCTTCAAACATAAAAAACAGCGTCCCTCTTGGCGACACCGTTGTTGTTTCTCCAAACTCAGACGTCTCCGAAGCTTGCTTATTTGGACTGTAGGCATCCAATCCATCTCATCTCCATCTGACCATACGCAATTTGATGTCGCGATCGGAGCTGCACGACCCTTCTGATATTGCAAGCAATCAAGTTGAGAGCCAACCGCCAACAAAGCTTGGACAAACATACCATAATCGATGTACGTCACATGTCCAATTATCGCGCGTTGCATCTCTGAGTTGAGAGCACCGCGAAGATATCCTATCTTCACCATATCCGGAACCATGGTAAGTTGACTCTCACCAAGCTCCTTCTCAAACTTGGGCAAGAATGTTGCGAATGACTCCCTACCCTGCTTCATTGCTTGAAGCCGATTCAATGCCTGTGTTCTTTGCATTCGGTCGATGTAAACGCTTGTCAAGATGTTGAATAAAAGTCGCCGCATTGCAACCACGTTGATTTTGGTAGAAAGATACTACCATCATCATCGCGCTTTCGCGTCCATCCTCGAAAACAAGTATGCGGCTTGATCTTGAGGTGTACCAAGATCTGCTCCATCAATTCGAAGCTTGTTATCTGCTTCGACCTTCCATATCGGGTAGCCCCTGCGACTCCCGTCAAACTTTGAAATATCTGGCAATCGCTTGCGCAATGCGACGGCAGTTCCTCCATATTGTTGCTGCATCGATTGCGGCATCCACCTGCGATGAAGACGGACCTCCTAAACTCGTGAATTGTCCAAATGCTGGAGCCACTGCGCGATCGATTGTGCAACCAATCGCTGATAGCCAACTTCTCGACTGGCGAGAAGCTTGAAGTTGTATGCGCAACCTCACGATCTCCTGTTGATAGTCTTCCGCCGTAATTTCTCCTTGCGCCTGCTGCTGCTGCTGCAAGATCTCATCATCGATCATCTGGGCGTTCTCCATCTCAAAAAGCAACACCTCTCAATCAACTCTTCAGGCTTCGCAATGCCTTCAAATGCGTCCCGGTTCTAAGGCTATCTTCAATCACTACCACGAGGGTGGATAAGTTCCTCAATCTAATCAATGTCCTACTTTTGTCGTTTGAAAAAACAAGGGAGGATGAAGCCCTTCAGAAAATCAAGAGAAGTCTTGGATTATGTAAGAGTCTAGCTGTCAAAACAAGCAAAAACTACAAAAGAAATATATTGATCCAAGACTTAGGTTTACAATGAATAAGAGTCCCTTATATACTAATCTCTTGGCTCAACTACCGAGGCTATACTTTAGCTCTACTGCCGAGGCTATACTTTAGCTCTACTGCCGAAGTTCTATTTATAAAATTAATAGCGAGTGAACATCCGAGCTTATTAACGAGGCCTTGGCCCATGACACCTTGTTACAATCGAACAGAATCACCCACCAAAACAGGATTAACACTCATAAAAGCTTGCATGATTTAGCCATTCGTGGAATCTATTGCCATTTGTTCCTTAATTCTCAAGCACTGCTCAATTACTAACTTCAGAATTACACAACCTCCACATGTTAAGTCGTGACTTGCAAACAGCCTGGCACGCCGCCCCTCATCCCTGTTGCAGAGAAAAATGAGAGAAGAAGTATGGCTAATCCTCATTATATGGTAGGGTAGGGAGGCATGCAAACACTTAGAGCGAATATAGGGATACGGTATGGGTATCTGAAGTTGGGTAATAGTAAGGCTAGAGATAAGTTTAGTGAACTGGAGTTGGGTAATAGTAAGGCTAGGGATAAGGTTAGTGAACTAGAGTTGGGTAATAGTAAAGCTAGAGATAAGTTTAGTGAACTGGAGTTGGGTAATAGTAAGGCTAGGGATAAGGTTAGTGAACTAGAGTTGGGTAATAGTAAGGCTAGAGATAAGGTGACAAGTTTATTTAACTTAAATTGCTTCATTCACTTTATTAGTGGTAAAATCAAGATGAAAAATTGAATTATTTGAGGAAAATTATTCACTTTAGTATTTTTTATAAAATGTTTAAGTTTGAATTTTGGCAAACTTGATTGGATTGGATTCCAAACCAAGTCTACTTTTTTCTAATAAAATTCTTATTCTAATTCAAGATTTTTAAAATTTATGGCATGAAGTTTAATGAGGGTAACAGTAGTTTCTATTTCTTGAAATATGTGGCATATTTTACAATTCCGATTGCAACTTTAATTACAATTGTGAAATTCATTATCATGATATGTTTTTAAACACATGTCATTGTGGGTTAATCTAACAACTTTTTAGTTGGAAATTACTTGATGCAACTACTTTTTGTGTTAGATTTGCAATGATGTTTCCACAATGAAAAAGTGAAAACTTGATGATTTTGAATCTGCAGCTCTGTAATGAATAGCAAATAAAATCTAGTTTTTATGTTACAAACCTTGACTCAATGAAAGTTGATTTGAAGGTAAGGCATAGGTTTGAGTGCAAAAGGTCTAGCCTTTGAATACTTTCCCTTTGTAAACTTTTTGTCGATATTCACCATTGGTAAGGTTATTCTTTTTAATCAAGATTTGACTTTTTTAAAATACTTATGGTTAAAAGGTGCTGCTAAGATTAATGTGAACAAGAATCCATTAGGCATTTCGGAATTATTTTTTTAATGCAATTGCCTCATTAGTATTATTATTACCCCAAAGTAAAAGTCATGGAATTTTGTCATTTGATTTGTGTACTAATACATTATGATGTAACACTCTTTAGAACCTCATTTCTCAAATTATTATTCACATGGTTTACAACAAGTCTATTAAGGTTGTTAACTTTCCATCTAAAGGTCAAAACCTCTAGATCCAAATACATACCTTTGATGCCTTCAAAAAGACGTGAACACATTAGAGGGAGGAAGAAGAGATTTATTATTTAAGTCAAAAGTACAAACTTATGTAATTGGATGTTCACACGGAACGGGGGTAAGATGAATGAAAAGAATCAAAATTTTTATTTTGATTTCACCATTCACATTTGAGGCATGAGCTCTAAAGATCACAAAGTAGGTGCTTACATGAGGCATCTCGGATTTGTCAAACATTCATAGTAACAATTGCTATTAATAGCGTTGTGTTTTCTTATCTCGTCTTGTAAATTTTGCGCTACCTTGTTTTTTCTCCATAAGCTTCTCTCATGCACTTTAAGATTGTATTCTTTACTTATCTTTTATGTTCTTCATTACTTGCTTTTAAGTTTATTTTGATTTACTTTGTGTTTACAGGATTTTACTTAGATAGATAGAGATAGATAGAAACTACGGTCCCTTTCTAAGGGGCCGGCGTGAATGAAGTGTCCGTTCGTAATGCTAATATCCCGATGGCCAGTCCGAATAGGTATCCCACCCTGCTCCGGGTTTACGACTCAAGTCCCAGAATTCCCCCCGCTTCGCACCGTCACGTTTGCCTTGGGCGTTCCAGGTTCCGTCCCCTTGGAAAACTCGCAAACTACTTACAGGATTTTACTTACATAATATCTTCATTATGGATCACTACTCAAATTCCCAACTAATCCATGTCGAAACTTTTCAATCTTATAAAGGCAACATTCAATTTCTACATAAACAAGCTACAATGTTTAATGTGATTTTACATTTTCTTTCTTGTAAAATTCAATAATTGATAGTTTGTAATTTTAGAAAATAATTTTGTAAAAAAAGAGAAGAATTATAGAGTACGTACTCACAATCCATTATTAGTCCAACTCAAAGACAATGAACGTGATACTTGTTTTACCATATTGTTGTTTTTATACCTTTTTATGACAAATAAGTCGATGAATGTTTAAAAGGCCAAATGATTTTACAAAACTTTGAATGTGCATGCTCAAATTAGTTATCTACATGGATAAAGAGATGAACAAAGTATTTAGGATAACAATCATCAACTCTCCCTTTTCACAAAGTTGGCTATGTATGCCAAATTTGGTAGAAAGATATTTTGCATTAAGTCCTGAAGGCCAACCTATTTAGATTTTTACTACTTTGGGCACCTCATTGGAACAACTGAATTATGGTATTTGGGTTGCAATGTGGTGTGTGTGTGCGAAACATAGAATCTATCCGTGGTAAAATTTGCGACGCCAAATTCTACTTCTAGATTTTAGCAGGGCTAATTATGGCTACGATATTGGGTCGATTGGTAAGAAAACGGGTACCCGTCTTCCTTAATTGCCACTTTATTTTGTTAATTTCATATATGTATTAACATTACAAAATTTGTAAAACGTGAGATTTTGAAAGTTATAAATTATTTTATACAACTGATTCGTATATAGGCACAAATCCACAAATCACTTTCTAAGATAAAAAAGTCACTGATAGTGATTTAGGGTAGCGAATACGTACGAGGACGTACGAGGATGCAAGAAGAGAGTAGTATTGTTCCAATATCCCCTTGTCCGTTGGGCATCTAGTCATTAGTATTACAAATGGACACTTTATTCACACCGACCCTTTATGGGCACAAAGTTTTATTATTATTATTAAGTTCAGACAACTCTCAAGTAGCCCCCTTCTTTTGACAAGTCTTAGATTATATCTTTATGATTTCAAATTACGTTTTTTAGAGTGCACATGAGCCCTAATGTACTAAATTTTCAATGAAGATTTTCTATTTATATTTGTGACAACTTCTCAAAGTTTTGCATATGATATATTTTTATCAAGTACACACTTGGGATTTAACTTTTGTTCACTTTCATAGGAATTTGTTATAAGATGTTATTTGAATTTTATTAATTTTAAAGTTTCAACCATTCAATCTCTTACTAGAATAGTAAGATACCGTCACAGGCGGGCGTGGGCGACGGGTATCATGCGGGCGTGGGCGAGGGTATCACCTGGGCGTGGGCGAGGGTATCACCTGGGCGTGGGCGACGGGTATCAACTGGGCCTGTGCGCGGGTATCTCCTGGGCGTGGGCGCGGGTATCACCTGGCCCAACGAGTTTTGGCGGCGCATTTTCTCTCTCCCTCCCGTTTCTAGGGTTTCGCCGTGAAGTTCGCGCTGCGCTTCTTGGTCGGATTTCTGCGATTGCTTGAGGGGTTTCGCCGTGTCGCTTGCTTTGCGGGGTTCTGCGATTGCTGCAGGGGTTT
Organism: Bryum argenteum; assembly: GCA_037043015.1. Taxonomy (NCBI): domain Eukaryota; kingdom Viridiplantae; phylum Streptophyta; class Bryopsida; order Bryales; family Bryaceae; genus Bryum; species Bryum argenteum. The sequence goes on from CM073322.1 coordinate 29,082,963, forward strand.
GGCCGTGTCGCTGGCTTTGCAGAGTTCTGCGATTGCTGTTGGGTTTGGCCGTGGCGCTCGCTGGTCGGGGTTCTCCGGTTACTGCTGAGGTTTGGCCGACGCGCTTGCCGTCGGGGTTCTGCGGTTGCTGCTGGGTTTGGCCGTGGCGCTTGCTTTTCGCTTCTTGCTGGGTTTCGAAGTTGGAGGTGCTGGTAACGTGAATCACAAACTGGTATGTGGCCGCCCCCCATCGTCGTTGCATGAGTTTCGAATTTCATTGCCGACTTCCTCGTATGACTTCATGAGCACCATCTACTAGCAATCTGAAGAATGGTGTATTGCGTCCATAGGCTAGCGTACGTTTTGCTGAGTGTGGAGATTGGGTTCTGACACCAGGTTGCAGTTCAAAACTCTTGTCCATATTCCAGAACTTCGACTTTAGAGATAGAATGGAATCTTGTTTACTCACTGCAGTTACATGCAGGTCGACTTCGATGATGTGTAACCTCGATTTCGTTGACTTAGTTGTCTGACATTCTCACATGGAATGATTATAGTTCTGGCATCTCAATCATTTAACCTTCTTTCACTTTCCTTCCACTTGACTGTGCCAAATTTTGTAGTAAAAGATGGATTGAACATAATGCAGATTGTGAGCATTACAATTGTGAAGATGTCTACGAGGCAGTGAATTCTTACTTTTGAATGAGGCTCAGTGACTTTTAGACTTCTTACAGTTGTATGTCACAAACATGAAGGTCAACAACGTATCAGTATTGCACTTTCGTCATGAAGATAGTAAGTTTGGACATTTCGTCATGAAGATAGTAAGTCTGGACACAGTCGTATTATGATCTACAGTTTGTGAAGCATGAGTGAGCTAGAGGTGTCTGTTTCAAATACTGATTGAGAAGCCTGTGTGTTGCCACTGGATAATTGCAGCACTTGCTTCGCCTCATTTGCGCACGATCTGCACCCAGTTAAGTTGATCAATCTACGTTGTATCCATCAGAAAGTAATTCTCGATCATCGACCTACGAAGCCCCACCGACAGATTTCGACCCTCTGCTTCAGTCTCAGGTGACTACAATTTCAGGCTCAGAGTACTTGTCGTCTGAGTACCCAAGGTACTATTCTGTTGCACCCTCCTGTGTTTTGGTGTAATCTGTGAGAGGAATAGTAAGACTGGCTGGTTAGGATCAAGAAGAAACATGTGAGGGCATTTCAGAACTCTGTGTTTCCAGTCCAATGGACAGTTTGGACACCACTACTGTGTACTGCATCTTATCTACCAGTGGACATTTCAGTCGAACATGTTGTTCATCGGTAAGCACCAGATCGTGTACTTTAGGCTACATGTGTTGGTGTATTCTTAGTCCATCGACTCCACCACATCTTGTTTTCGTGTCTGAAAATGGATCATTGCTTGCCTGCAGTGGTTTCGTGACTTAAGCCGGTCCGTATCAGCGGTGTGTTGAAGTCTGCCAGTTGCAGGCGACGTATTCTTTTATCTTCTTTTACATGTGTGAAGACGTAATTGCAACGGTGAGTGCTTTTTCTTGAAGCGTACATTGTTGGTCTTTCACGAGCTCGTATTTCTTTTGATGTAAATATTTTTATACAATGTATTCTAGTTATATAATTATGGTATAAACAATTAAATTCGACGTCGTATAGTACAACTTGTACAAAATTTGTACACTTCCAATGGGCAATTGACGACTGGGAAGGGCGTTTAGAAAAAATCGACTGACCGGGCAGCACTTGTATGTGATGCATATGACTAATCCAGAATTAGTTCGGGCAGTGAGGAATTTGCAGCACGAAGGAGTTCTAGTGCAGATTAGTCTCGTAGGCCATAGCGTTTCTTAGTAGCATGGTTATTGGTCGGCCTGACTCAGGGAGGAAGCCAGTTAGCAATTTAGTCATTGAGTACTCGGAAGGGCGTTTACGAAGATGAGGGTGATTGGGTCGCACTAGTGTGTGGAGGAAGCCAGTTAGCAATTGACTACTCAGAAGGGCGTTAGGAAGACTAAAGTGATTGGGTCGCACTAGTGTGTGGTGCAGAGAATTCAAGTTCAGTCTGAAACTGCATCCCGTGGGCAATTGCCCACTGAAGCTTGTTAGTGACATTGTTAGACTGACACTGTGACTTTCAGCATTTCTTTTCTCTTGAATACGTACCGTTCTGTAGATGTTGACACTTCCAACTTTTCATGTGCAGAAATCTAGCAACATCAAATAGGACTTTTACCAGCAGACTTGGATCTCTGTTTCGCGGACATCTTCAACGACTCTGTCAGTTGTAAGTTTTTACAATATAAGCTCCTAATTCCCAAGTTTGTAGAATGTTTTATCTTAATGCCGTAAGTAGCATTTTAGAAACTGGACAGGTCCTAACTTTACTGGTCCTAACTTCCTGTTAGGGAAGTAGATTAATTAACAGCCAGGAATTAACTTTTTGTTAGAGGAGATAGTACAAGAAAATGCACCCAGTGGGCAATTGCTGACTGGAACTTGCGACATTGTTAGTATATTTTACGTGCGAAAATTCCTTCACTGGAATGAAAATTCCATCAGACCAGTGGGCAATCGCCCACTGGTTCTAACTTGTTAGTGAAGTAGATAAATGAACAGCTGGGAATTAACTTTTTGTTAGAAAAGTACTAGATAGTACGTCAAGAAACTGATCCCAGTGGGCAATTGCCCATTGGAACTTGCGACATTTAGTGGTACTTAATGTGCGAATATTCCTATACTGGAATGAAAATTCCATCAGACCAGTAGGCAATTGCCCACTGGTCATAACTTCTTGTTGGGAAGTAGATTAATTAACAACTGGAAATTAACTTTTTGTTAGAGGTAGATAGGACAAGAAATTGCACCCAGTGGGCAATTGCCCATTGGAACTTGCGACATTGTTAGTGACTTCAAGCATCTCTGTAACAGGGGATGAAGAAGCGAAAGGAGACGGAGAGGGTGCCTGACATTCCATACACAGGTGCCCTGAAGAAGTTGTTCGATGTAGTTAGAGATGTGAATGTCCGTGGAGACTGCAATGTGGGCAAGAAGTACCAACTGAAGCAGGCTTTAGCCACTCCTCGGCAATGGTCGATGGAGCTACAGAAGATGCCCAAGGACAGTGGGTAATGTCTACGAGTTGTGGTGAACAGCATGCTGCCTCCCAGTACTGAAGTGGCGTATACGACAATGGCGTCCGTTACTGTGATGGATGTAAAAGTGCATGGTGACAACCTCATTGTATGGCTGGTCAATGCATCTGGTAGCGTTGCCAACCTCTATTTCTTCAAGGAAGACAAGTTTGAGCCGCGGCCACTTTTAGACAGCCTTTTAGTCCACGGCAAGGGAATATCCAAGTTTCACCGCGGTCCTATTCTACCCCAGGACGAAACGCGGGCTTTGAATCAGTCAGCATTACAGAGGAAGAAGACACTAGAAGCATTGCTGAGAAGAATTGCTGAAATTAACAAGGCGGTAATCCTGAAAGCCACTGCTGAAGCCACACCTCGAAGTCGAAAAAGGCCCTCCGCACCACCGATTGCTTGTCCTTCAGCAGGCAGCCGCGAGAAGAAGGGCAAACAAACGAGAATAGATGAGGAACAAGAAGCAGAGGCGGAACCTAGCATTGTCGTTGTCGACAGCCAAGTTGTGGGCATCGGTCTAAAAGGAGAAGAAGTGGCGATGGAGGATGATGAAGACGAAGTCCGTGAAGATACGACCAAGCCTCTTAGTGCTGAAGGTGATAATACGCCCGGTAGTCAATTGCCCACTGAGAATATTGAGGAAGAGGAGGTAGAGGAGGTCGTCTCAACTAAACATTCCAAAGGCCAGAAGAAAGCAACTGCGAAAATCAAAAGGAAGTGGACCGGACCAAGCGTCATGAAGAAGTCCGAGAAGCAGGTTCGGGAAGAAAGCGGTTCATCAGCGGAGGTACAAGAGGAAACTAAACCGAAGAAGCCGAAGAGGAAGACAAAGAAGAATCCAAAGAAACACCCCACGAAAGTACCCGAAGGCAAGGAGATAGACGTGAAAACTTTTCAGGAGGAGCTAATTGAGTTCAGGGACCGAGTCAAGCCCCTGTACATTTGGGGACAATCTTTCACAGCCAAAGTGGACGTGAAACGTATGAGACTCGCACCGAAGGAAATGAAGTACCGCCCATTTCACAGCACTCTGGTAGACAGCTTGTTCCAAGTCTTCTTGACGTCTGTACACCCACGGAAGCAGACACTTACACTCATGCCCATTTGTGATGAGAAACCGGAAACGTACGAAGATGCTTTGAATCTGCCGTTTTATATCATCAATGGGCAGCATTCGTGGGCAGCGGCGTCCAGACTATTGGCAAGTAAGGACGTCGATTCAACTGTGAAGGACATATACAGAACCTGGACATGCGATTTTGTATGGACGGATGACAACCTCTTATTGTCAGAGCTTTCAAGAAGGGTGAACAACACAAATCTCTTCCATTGGGACTCCCCAGAGTACCTCCTCCACATTCAGTACGCGCGGGACCTATGGGTGCACTACGGTAACCCAACTTCCGATGGCAAATCTAAGTCAAACTGGAAGGTATGTCATCTATCATTTTCTTGTTCGTTATTGGATTGATGTTTGCAATCCAGTGGGCAATTGCCCACTGGCTAAGGTGTATATCAACGTTAATAATTGAGGATCATCTTCGTTGCTATTGCTTGTGTAGGAGTTCCAATTGAAAGCAGTGGAGACTTTAAACGCAATGACAGTGAGGAATGCGAACAAGACTGCAAAAGAGTATCCGGGCGAGTTTCGAGTTATTTGTGCGCCTGATGTGCTGCACAATCAGATTATGGATGCCTTCCACTGGTACGAAAGTGGCGATCTTATTAATCCGGACACGGGGAACAAATGGAAGGAAGATGTCAAGCCATGGGAACGCAAACACACCGTCGCGTACACGTTCAAGTGTATCCGTGGTATGGGAACGTATAGTTTGACCGAGCTCGTAGCACGAATAACACATGGCCTTGAGATTAACGGTGAGCAGACGCCAACGCCGGAAAATGAAGAAGTAGTTCTTCCGCCCAAAGTATACATTGGGTCCAACAGACCTAAGAACAAATTCACTTTCTGATCAAAGGAGTGGATCGACGAAAGAAAGCGGAAGAACGCCGTGATTCGCTGGATAAACAAGTACTACCCGACTATGCTTTGGATAGATGAAGACGTAAATCCGGAGGCGTGGCAACGCTTCAAGACGGAGATAGGTTTCAACTCCGCCCACATGGACGAGTTAATCCGGAGGGGTACTAAGCTCTACCTGGCAAAGTTCATGAAAGCCAGTGACAACCCGAGGCGCGAGCAAGAGAGCTCTCCGCTTGGGTTTTTAGCGGAGATCAGTCGTGTTCTGAAAAAGAAACCCGTTCTCCGACCCGACGTTGCACCCCCAGTATGGCGCGTATTGGAGAAAACTCGAATTTCACGAAGTTCTCAAAGGTTATCCATGTGGAAAACCAAGACGTATGGGGTGAAGTACCTCAGGAGGATTGGCAAACCGAACTGTCATCGAACATCGCGGGTGGCATTTTAGACTTCCGTCCCATAGACGAATTCCTGGAAGAGGAGGATTTCGAGTTTGATGTTTGTGAGTGGGCGCGATTCAAATCCATCTTGGACGTGCTCTCGAAGCCAATTTTGTTACATCCCCGTCACATCAAGTTGGTGATCTCGCATCGTAATAAATCAAAGGAAGTGCAACGCGCGTTGACGACACGTATTTTCGAACTATACAAAGGTGAGAATCTCGATACATAGCGGCAACGGCGGAGAAATATTTTTCTTGAACAAAGACGATTAAGAAGGGAAATGGGGTTGTTGTCCTCGTCTATTCAAGAACGGTTGCCAACCCTTGGCTTGGAAAGAAGTTCTCCGTAGTGAAGAGAAGTTCAAGAAGATTGGCTCACAAGAGAGTACCCATCTCACGAGGATGAGCCGCGCATGGAGGTCTACCTAGACTTCATTGAGCGAGCTTGAACTCACTCAAGAGATGACAGCCCCCCTGTGAAGCTTATCTGCATTGCTGCGGGTCGAAAGGCAATGATCACTGCAGTGGTGAGGGCTGCACACATTTTTTATTTCAGTTTGTAGATCCACTAGGCAATTGCCCACTGTCGGAGAGTCTTAACATATATCGGTTTGCAATTGCGAGTCCTATTTGTATTATTATGGTTTGAACAGTTGTAAATTTCAGGAAGCTATGGCCCAGTGGCAGGGTTTCCTACACTAACCGGTTTTTTGTTTTGGGCAGATGAATGGTTTGAAACCTATAGCTGTCGCTCTGCAGGGAGATTCGCTTGATATGTTAGCCTTCAGTTACAAGTACGGATGTAACTTAACAGGGTTTGCGCACCTTTTCCACCCCGGAAAATCAACTGCCGATGTCTCAGATCATCATGGCCTGAGTTGGAAATCTAAAGGTACAGAATTGAATCCCGAGAACTCGGATGAGAGTGCCTCAGCTGGTTGCCACGAAGACATCACGACAAATTTCGATGCTGGTACTTTGGCTAGGGAGGACGCCGAAGCTGCAGAAGGCGAATGTGCAGATGATGAAGTGCACCAAACATTCGAGGATATATGTTCAGACTCTGGTAGTATTTCCCACTTCATATTTCGATTTCTATAATTATGCTCTTCTGCTGCTTTAAGTTTAAGTTCTTCTGCTTACCTAAGTATACTCACTCATTCGTGTATGTAAAGGCGAAGATGAGGACGATGCGGATGAAGGTGAGGACGGCAAAGACTCTGCCGAGTATTCACCTGCGACTAAAGTGACTTCGGTCTTCGAAGGAGATCTCGCATATCCGGAGAGGTTTGCAGCATTGCTCGAGAGTTCGAAGAATATCCTGCCAGACATTGAAGATGGCCATAGGACGGCTACGGAGATGGCAGCGGCGGAAAGGTCCTCTCTGATGATGGGACGCATTCGTAGCTCAGGTGATTTTCTTCGATGTTTTCTCCCAAATGCGCCTCTGATGCCAGCACGAGCGCAGCCGGAGAACTTTGGCGTAGCGGTTTGCTCTTGTGATGATGGATATAATCATGGAGACCCGGTAACTGAAAGTCGGGATTTTGTAGGTTCCGATTATCAGACTGCATCTCACGAAGGTCTTGTTCGTCAGGGACGGTCTCCGGATGGCTCTGAACCGCTAATTGGTGGGGTCAGAGTTTGGCTCTGAACCACGTCAATTGCCCACTGGCAGAGAATGCAGGATCGCAGGGTGAAGACCATCGTATTCCGGAGACCCAGCTCTCCATTCCACAAGGTTTTCAGGCTCCTATCGAACAAGATTGTGCCATTGTCCAGTTGACTGTACCTGTTGACGCCGTGAAGCAAAGACCATTACCTGCACTACGGGCAGTAAAGGAGGAGATTTCTGGCCCGAAACCTTCGAATATTGAGAATCCCATCTTAATCGATAGTGACGAGGATGATCTTCATTATAAGAAGACAGTTGTGGAATATCCCACGCACCCGATCTTGAGTTGTCGAAGGTCTCTTGATGATGATCTGATGATCGGGCAGTGATAAGAAGTTGTCGTAGGATAAAGCTTTGAGGATTCAACTGAGGACAATTAGCAAGAAGAAGCTCGTCGTGAATGCAGCTAACCGCCCGAAAAGCCGTGAGCTTGAGATGCGAATGAGAAACGTGAGGGAGCTTGAGTTGAAACGAGAAGGAGCTCGAGGAAGCGGAGAAAACTATCAAGAGTGCTGGGTTGAGTCACGTCATCAGTAGGGGAGAGTATACTGACACCCCGTCTACTCCACTTCCGGGCCAAGCCACCACCTCCATTGCATCGGCACCGAGTTGTCGGGGTCCGAGGTATGCCCACCGAGAATTCGACCAGCTGCAGAAGAGGTTATTCCATGTACCCAGGTGCGTTCAGTTTTTACATGTAAAATTTTCTTTATATCCTCATTGTAGCAATGTAACTTAGAAAACAACTGTGGAATGACAGGAATCCATACTACGGGGACGACATGACTCACTGAATGCAGAGAATGTCCCTGAGGTTAGTTCCATTACCATATCCCTCATTTACTCGCCTTAACCACACGTTCTCATTGTTCTGAGTCATGTTGCCCACATTAAATGAAAGGGTGGGGTCCGCCTCTGAGAGAAATTGAAAAACTTCAACTCGATCGTCTTATGAAGGCTGCGGACGTGCCTCAAAGACTATGAAGATTGCGTATATCCATAGCCTTTTATAGCGTCATTTGAGCTATTCATTGCATATGTGAATAGAGGGTAGTCACTTTATAGTACCGGACTTTACCCGATAAAACATTTTTTGCGGACTTATAATTTTATATTTTCTTTGGGTTTTTCTTTGTTAAAAAATAATGAGGAATATTTTTGAAGACAGACAAGACCGTGGAATGGGTCACATGAACCAAACATTTCCGTGAGGGAAATATGGAACATGTAGTGGACACTAATATTGATTATATTATTTGCAATGCTCAGGGCCATAGAGCTGATGACGATGAACGGTACCATCATCGCAAGGTAAAGTAGAAAAAAAACTGTAGTTAACTCTTTAAATGCAGTCTACTTTTGTAATTTTTGTGTACAAAGTTGATGAGGTTTATGATGTGATATGGTGAAAAACATTTCACTGGTGTTTGACTTGCATTGCATGACTGTGGATTGCATATATGCGTGTAAAACCCAATCACGACGTTTGGGTAATGCATAAACGCGTTGCAAGCGCAAGGTCATTAGATATATCTCGGACATGGAGTCATCGTCGAGAGTCATACATGCTTGTCAATCATCGTACATGCGAAAGTCAACCATGAAGAAGCGATGGACATTCTTAGCGACTCCCACGATACAAAATTTAAAATAAATGTACTAATAAGTTGTAGAATCAATAAGTCAGAATATTGCGCACTCCCTTAGTATAGAACTCAGAGATGTATTGTACTAGATTTAATAATATATACAAATTACATGAAATTTATCGTCTTGATTTAGTGTAAGAAATTTTAGATCCATTCGTCTCAAGATTTGGGTAGTGCATTACAATACGAGTATACATGTAGACCATCCGGCATTCTCATCAGTATAATGTATCCCTTTGGGAATTGATTTAAATAAGAAGTTATAGAACATTCTTTGACATCATACATGCCAAAAACCGTTTATGGTACTACACTAACACTGAGGTGATTTAGAGCTACTAAAAATCTTAACTTTCTTGCTAAGTTCATGAACTACAATTTACTATGAACAAAGGTGCAAGAACTTCACTATACCCGGCCTTCGCCAGGCCCACATTCCCTAATAATCATTCCCGCTCTACGTCATAATGATTGAACCATCATCATTTGACAAACAATTACCACATAAGAATTGTTACAAAAGACAGGTATAGTTGGCATATTCGATTTCAGAAAAATGTATATTACGCATTTTCTTGAGAAAGAATTTACCGAAAATGGACCTATCCGTATCTTGATGAGAAGACAAGTCTCAGTGACTCCAATGGGAACCAAAAGCGAATACTACTCATGAGAGTTCCCAGAGATACTACAGTGTAATCAGTCACTTTCGGTGTTGACCACTAGTCTCCACGTTACAGTAATTAACAACACTTTTGCTATGATTTAGTCCAATATCATAATTATAAGATTCTTCACAAGTACCATTTAAACTGTTTGTAATTGCTAAATTTCTTCTACTCCCCACATATTGCACATTATGAATGTTGACTATTAACAGAAGATTCCTCCCTTCTTTGTAAATTTGACTCTAAATGTTAACAATGAAAGACATCCTACAAAACTACATCCTCTCTCAATGGAATTCTCACATGAACTCTTCACAAACGCATGAATTTATAAATATTAATATTTGTAAATTGCTCAAAAAAGTACTTTTATAGCTATTAACTGATAACATAATTATATAGAGGTTAACTTTGATCTATTCTCGAGAGGTAACAATAGAGGGTAGACTGTACTATATAGTGCTGGTGTATCATAAAATAATAGTTGAGAAGAAAGGCCTATTAATACGGATTTGAAAAATACGAATTTGTGTCATACTAAGACCACAAAATCTACAGCTCACAAAGATTCAGTGAAAGACAGTGAGAATCTTCCAATAAGAAGGAAATTCACATAGCAATGTACAATTACGGAAACTATGATTTGTATAAATCTTTTCTTGAAATTGATTGGAACTCTTCGTATGCTATGAGTATATGTCGGCAACCAATACAATAGTAATAAACTCCAACTGAACCAAGATGATATCGTTTTCAAAAGTCTGCAGATGTATCAATGGATAAGAACTCCAAAGATCCAAATCGAAGATCGGCTCTTCTACATCTCGTTCGTAATGTATTTACCTCAATGGCTACAAGACAAAGATGTTTTAAGAAAAAAACTACTCATCCCTTTCGGATATAGACACAAACTCTACACGAATCGTAAATTTAACTATAGAAACCAAGATATACTATCCATTTGTGGTGCAATTTGTTCAACGGGTGTATAAATGTGATATTGGTGGATACGTCGTCACCACGCCGTTCAGTCCTACGGTGGTTAAGGTGTGAGACGTTTGTAGTCGTGCTGGTCCACGTTCGAACCCCAACGGACTCGTTTGAGCAGTACGCAACCACTAGCGTCTTACCCAGAAGCTGAGACTCAAGCACTGCGTTGATACTATTTTCTAATTAGTCCATAATTAGTTAGATATTCCTTAAATTGGCTCTACCTTTGTAGAGTAGACATCTTTATACGGAACTAAAAGAATCAGACCTCATGTTTGAGTGCAACTTCATACATGAAGTCAATCTTCTGAAACACATTCTGGTAGAACAATACATGAAAAACATAAGTATTAGGCTCACACCTAGAATAAAGAGGATAGGAAGTCTACTACAAAAATGTGTTGTCATATTTCCATCTCACCATCAGCCCACGGTAACCTTTAAACTCATGTGGAAGTACCTTGAACTTTTACATTAAATTTTATTGCACCAATCAATGTATTATCAACTTCATCTTCTGCAATGTCATTGGAAAGAGTAGCTTTTGTACACTTTAAATGGTCATATTCGTTACATTGAGACAATATGTGCACTATATATTGAACATGTTGAACCTTTTTTCTTTATCCCCGGATCGAATATGACTCCAAATCGTCTCAATGTAACGAATATCGCCTTTTAAGTTATTTCCGTTGCAAGGGTGCCCAATTGCAAGAGCAGTTTTTGGGAGAACGTTTATTGGCCCCATATCAATCATGCCTGAAATTGTCTAAAGGGAGGTAGGTACCGCGCGTTGCAAATGTTAAGTTAAACCCTACACATGGTTACTGCGAAAAGCCCAGTGGTGGAATTACAAGCGCGAACGCACATCGTCTTTATTTTTGTTTTACGGTTTCCGGTTTAAATTTCTGAATCATAATAGTAACTAGATAAGTATTGACAATGTCGCATTTTATAGGGTGAGAGTTCGAACAGCTAGCAATTTTATCTCTTTTACTATGAATTTCAATATAAATTTAGTCCCAAATTTAAGGAATAGTCCCAATTAAGCGAATATGGTGTTACAAGCATCTGATCCACTTGCAGGGTTCAAATGAAGCAGAATAATCCTTTTCCAGCACGTGAAGGTAAATCCCTACCAGTCACCTGCCAATTCAACAATATTGTATTCTAAAAAGACCAAGCAAGCAACACGTGACCGAGTGCGCATGCACACCGATCGCTTCGAGTTCCACTCGGATGCAGTTGACGCCAGAGCACCACTTTTCAGGTCAATTTCTCATGCTGCTTTCCGATCTCTTCTCGAGTTTCCACTTCTGTTCTTAACTGAAAGCAACTCACACGACAGTCAACGTGCAAGCAATCGCCTGGTCCATAGATTATTATCCTGTGCTGCTTTGATCGATCATGGCGCCTGCTGCTGGCGATGGCAATGGCAATAGCGATGGGGCAGGGTTCACTATCCGCGAGTTGGGGCCCGACGATGTAACCCAGGCTAGCGAAGTGTTCTACAACGCCTTCTTTGCGGACAGCACCGCGTGTGGCGTCCCGACCGCTTTCAATACTCCATCGTTGGAGGCCGGTTTCAGCATGATCGCAGCCATGGTGGCCCACCCTCACTACTACAAGCTGGCGGCCGTCGATTGCCACGGCAAAGTGATCGGGATCGCCGTCATCGACATGGGTGAGTGATCGAGCTCGTCGTCATTGCCAACTCATACGATCATGTCCTTAAGATTTTTGCAATTGCCGGCATCTGTCACAGACTTTTGAATTTTCAGAGGACAAGTATGTGAATGGCGTCGGACCAGTTGCTGTGAGCCCCGATTCTGCGAATCGCGGAGTAGGCAAAGCGCTCATGAAAGCCATCATCCAGCATGCGCACAAGTCACCCTCCATCCGCCTCAACACGGTATGCTTTATCTCGATCCCTGTAATCCATGTTCCTGAAGTCGGTGCATTTCCTCCCATGATATTGACTCGCTCTTCGGAATTTGCACCAAGGAAACTCTAGTACAGTGTTTATTGTGATGAGGCTGACTTGAGGTGAGTGGTCATTGTAGTCAGGGTCAAATCGGAAGAGCTTTTGTTTGTACGCGAATTTAGGGTTTAGACCAGTAGGGTGCACAACTTCCTTCTTCGGCACGGTGGAACCTGATGCTGGCTTCCAAGCTGCATCCTCACTAAGCATCTCTCTGCACGGTAATTCACGTCCCCGTTTTCATATAAAATAGAGCACCACCTCAGATCGAGCTGTGATTGACCACACTTTGAAATGCAGGTATTAGCTGTCGAAAGATGGAGCAAGATGATGTGAAGGCTTGTGGAGACATGTATTACAAGGGTATGGGATACGCGCGTGAAAATGATATCGCATCAATGCTCGCACGGTTCCCTGATGACTGTTGGGTTGCCACAACAAGCAATGACAACCGCACAATCCTGTAAGCTCCTCCTCACCTTCAGCTTTAGCCATTTCCGACGTACAATTCTTCATTGTCGAACACTTTGAAACATGCTTGAAGCGTTCAAGGCCTGAATGTTCATAATTCGGACACACAACCATCATTTATACTCTTATGAAACCAATAAGGACGGAGCTCTGATGGGAAATTAGGATTTGAATGATCATGTGCTTGTGGATGCGGATGGCAGAGGATATGTGACGGGCTTAATCCTGTTAGGCCATGCCATGGCGACAAGTGAAATAGCGTGGGTGGCAGTGATGAGCCGAGCTATCGAAGCCAGAAAGGGAGCGGTGGCGTGCATTACCATTCCCGGAGTGCGGTATCCTCGCCTTATCAACTGGGCTCTGGCTGCTCGCCTTCAGCTTGCAAGGTACATGCCTGGTCTTTGTAGATTGTTTCCTTTTTTGCAAGTGGAATGTTTCCTCCTTTGCATTTCATTCTTTCAACAAATGACCACGGTCTGAAATGCAGGCATAACTGGTACATGGTCATCGGCGATTACCAAGACCCCAAAGATGGGTATGTATGGAGTCCAAGTATACAGCACTGATCAAGAGGTTTGCATCCTTTTCTAGAGGGGGAACACAAGACGAAGATTCCGATATTCTTAAGTGATTCGAAGGAATGCATGTCTCTTTAGTGCCAACTGCAAATGCAACATAGGATAAATTGGTGCAAGGCATGCAGGGTTTCAGCATTGCGAAAGTAGGGCTCATCAACTATATAGATCAACCCAGATGCCAGCAGTAGCAGCAGTACCCCCAACAGACTCTTTCCTCACTCGAGCTGTCAATGCTCGTCCAGCTCAGGTTTTCTCACATTTTACAGGAAATTCCCGACACTTTATTTGAAATCTTGGAATAAAATTCCAAATGTAATGAACCGTATTGGCAACTTATTGGATTGTAGGTCAAAAGAGCTCAGCTCGATTAGGGTATTATAGTTTATGTTACAATCTTGCACTATCAAATAACCATAAAAGCATCTGTTGAGAAGTTTGGATAATTACCCAAGCTCGAATCATCGATAGTGTCGGCAGCATCACTCTGAACTTGAGAAGACAGGGGTAAAGAAAAAATAGGAAGCAGCATCGGAAGGATCACAGCACATCCATAATCTACTGCTCAGGCGATGCGGGCGTCATTTGCTGCTCTGGCAGAATCATTCATGCAAGAGGGATCACGTCACCTTAGGGTTAGTCTCCATATAAGACCAGTTCCATCCCCATTTGCCTTACAAAGCTGGTAAGTAGTCAATTTGAGCTCAGTAAGGCAAACGAGGATGAAAATTTGGAAATTGGGGTAAGCATTCGTAGCAGCTACCAAGGAGGATGGAGGAGGGGTAATGAGCCCCCTATTTTTTTGATGTATAGAAATTAAATGCCATGGAGTAGGCTTCCACAGGTAACTTGGGGTCGCAGACCTCAAATTTGAATTCAAAATTATCAAAAATGGCCTTTGGAGGTCCCCACGGATTCTAGGGTGCCTCCTTGGTAGCTGCCACGAACCATTGCCCTGGAAATTGGCTATTTAGTCCACCTAACTGTAATGTGGGAGTCATTGGACCTTATTGAAAATGAGAAATAGCATCATTCTCTTTAATATATTTTTTTAGTAAGGAAAAGTAAGGCTTAGTCAAATTGACAACTTTCTTGTAATTTTCAATGAAAGTATGGTCTTGATCATTAGATGAGTCTTATAAATCCACATGAAATTCTTTGAGGATGGTTTGAGAAGCACCTAAGTAATATTGCAGTGAAAAATAAATATGCACTTGGTTAATATAAGGGGCCATTTCAAAAAAGTGTTTGGAGGAGAGGGTCTTCTTGATGAGTTTTTGAAAATTTGTACACTATAGGATGGATAGTCTTCCATACCCTCGTGGCTCTGCATGATGTGGTATATAGTATTGAAGCGAAACCTTCACTACTGGAGATGGTATTGGAATAAAGCCTTGAGTAAAGGTAGGACTACAAGCCGAGACTCCACTAGAATCGACTTTACTTGAGTAGGAGTTTGCTTGTAATAGGTAACTATAACCTTTGGTGTAAAAGTGCAGAAGATGAATGAAGATCAAAATGGATGCACCATTATGACTATGCATAAGGCGATCATAGCATCGGACCACCCAAATGGACACCCATCTTAGTTCTATTCCAAGTCAACTATTTGTTGTCAATATAATTGAAGCCACTTAATGGTACACATTCTTGATTTGATTTCTCAAAACTTCCATTGATCTCTTCTACTTCATTAGCATACATGCTATTGTCGGCATACATGATGTCATTGCATACATGCTACTTATTGGCATACACAATAAATTTTCATCATTGCTTGAGATTACATGAAATCGATGCTACAATCTCCAATTCATGTCCACTTTTTATTTACACCCGACCTAGCATGTAGTGCATGAGTTTCTATTCCTTTTTTAACTTCTACCCAATCTCGCTTGTAGTGAACGCCCGACACAAGTAACTTGAGTACGCCTATACTCGTGGGCTTTACTAAGATGTCCAATGTATCGAGTAGTGCTTACAATGCATCATTTAACTCTTGAGGGTTTTAATACAATTTACACTTCCAAAGTACAATGCAGGCCTACAAGAGAAATAGTTTTTTCCTTAGAGACAGTCCTTCCAAAACCAATTATAGTAGGTTGCAAGAAATCTTGTTGAGGCCTGGAAAGCTATAACTTTTACTGCATCTCTCAAAGTGCTACTTTGAGCACAATTATGTAGTGGCATTACACTGTCTTGGTCATCCAAGTGTAAGTTTACTTGAATTTAAGTTCATGAAATAGAGGTTAATGAATCATGACACATCGTTTCAGAAATCTCCAGGTTCCAGACCTTCCATAGTTCCCTGTTGGTAAAAGGTCACAACCAAATGTTGATTACACTCGAGGTCTTTCCGATATTACGGTACATTCCTAATGCTACACAGAAAAGATGCAGAAAATTGGTGGCTGTGTTGTAGCTCTCGACACTTTCGATGATTTTGAGAATATATCTCTTTGAAGAGCTTGATCCATTTCACTTCGATGGAGACATGTACACATCAGACGAGCTTCACAGCCAAAATACATCTGAATGATATTTCGGCGAAACTCTCAACTTGTGCTGAAGTTGAGAGAGCTCTCGCTGCAACTGCCACAAAGAAAAGGAATTCATTGACTGATTGGAACCCACCTGATTGTATGTGAAATTGCAAAGAATCACTCAAAAGCTCTTGAAATATTCTTTAGAAGTACGGACCGTGGACATCTCATAACTAGAATTTCTATGATCAAATAGACTACTTGACTTTGAATTCATGTACAATTACTATCTCACCACGCAGAACATGACCGCTAGCTGCAAAGAATCATAAACCGTTAGTGGATTGGAAGGTTCTTCAGACATTGCTCAAAAGCTCACAAGATCTTGCAGTAGGGTTCATGAGCATCTCATTGAACACTTATATTCAATCACAAGGCTTGACTTTGAGTTCTTAGTTTCTGTACGGATTGGTACCTTACATTCACACAACCCAAAACATCTCTTGTGACTTCTACCACGTAGTGTACTTTAATAGTGTCAGTCAAAGCATAGGTTAGGATCAACAATCATTCGACAGAAAGTGTAGATGTCAATGAACACCTCATATACGCAATTTGAGCACAATTTGAGTAAGTTGTGACCATTTGAAAATATCGACGTTTAGTTGTTTTGTCATGTTTCAGTGAGGTAGATACCACTTTGTGAATACATTTAGCTCGACTCGAACTAAATTATATGTTCCCAAAATCATTGAATATGCCCAAAATACGTGTTTGCTAGTCAATTGAGCTCTTAAACTGAATCGCATTCTTCGCCTTCACGCAGATAGGGGCGTGTTTGCAGAATCTGAAGCACCGACATTGAGAAACTCCGGCACTGAACCCAGGTTGATGGTTCTACTCCTCACGCTGAATCCCGGTCACGATCTAGTCACGCTTGTTATGTGTTCCAATGCTCTCTTGCAGCATCCCAAGAATGAGATTGATGTTTCCTTCAAAGATTTTTACCTTCACGCTATTATTAGTACTAGAAAAGAGGGGGTAAGCAATGTGACAAACATTGCTTTTTGTGCAAACATTGCTTACTTGGGCAATGTCTTGGGGCATGTTTTAGCACCCCTTCCAAGAAAATAAGCAATGTCTTCAACCTAAGATCTACAATTTAATAGATTTGAGGTTGAAACATTGCTTATTTTTTTGGGAAGGGTGCTAAAGCATGCCCCAAGACATTGCCCAAGTAAGCAATGTTTGCACAAAAAGCAATGTTTGTCACATTGCTTACCCCCCTCTTTTCTAGTAGTGTCTATGAATGCCTGTTTCTGTGGGTGCTCTAATCGTGCACTTGTGGAGCCAGGTATAGTTCGACAAAAGTTTCCAAGTACTTGACAACGGGTGCGGAGTTTGACTTTCAGCCGTTCGTGCTAATGATGCAAAATTCGGAGTATGCATTTTGAACTATCTGCGCGAGGTATTGGTGGAGGATGTGAACGCGTTCAAGCTTGCAAATGGGGCGTAAAACCCCTGAACCCTCGCGAGCTCGGAACCCGAGCTGAGTGCAGTGAGGGTTCAAAACTGCCATGAAGAGTTGGTCCAAGCTGCATAACAACGTCCTCGCTTATACGTCCTAGCTTACCACTACGACGGCTTCAAGGACGTAAAATGCTTTGTGGATGTTGGAGGAGCTGTCGGTACCGCTTTAGCTGTCATAGTAGCAGCATACCTCCATGTCATCGCACTGCCCCCGACATTCCTGGTGAGCACTTGATCGACTCAGCTGCACGCAATTCTCTAGCTCCTATTCGAACGAACCTACAATTGTCGAATAATTTAGTTTGGAAATGTAATAGTCATTATACAAGTGGACTAAGGATTGAATCGTTGATGTGAGCTTGTACAGTATGTACTGCACAACTGGGGCGACGACGACTGCATCAAAATCCCCAAAAAAAATTATCGAGCACTTCCAGACAAGGGCAAGTTGCTGATTTCAGAGAATGCGATCGACCCGGCTAGAAGCTCGAATTGCTAAGACCGGTGCAGCTCTCAACTCCGACATCCTTGTGATCAGTGTTCACTTGTCTTATCAGACAAAATTCCTATTCATTTGTCGGACACAATTTAGATGAGATGTACATTTGATACATTGAAGACGTCCTAGATGCACATCTCATCTAAATTGTGTTTGACAAATGAATAGGAATATTGTTTGATAAAACTACCCTGCTCATGATGGCATGTTGCAATGGAGTAAGGGGCGACTGGGCGAGAGATTCGGTGAAGAATACAAGCATCTTCTCTCTGTTGTTGGCTTTTCTCATGTCTCAATCCTCATTGTGCTAGGTTGGGATATCATTGAATGTGTCAAAACATGATAGGAGTCCTTGTATGTTTCAGTTCTTCCATTAGTCTAAGGTAGTGTGCTCTACAATTGCTCAAATTTTAGATTGATAATCGCATTAGGGTGCGGCAAAGGTAGCAACTTTGACACATGTGCAAAGTATGTAGGAATTTGGATCAATAGGAATCATGATTTTTGGATTTATTTTGAACCAATTTTTTGGAAGTAAAAGTAAGGGTTTGAAAACCGTTCAGTCTAAATTGTACACCATAGATACATGAGAATTGAAGGTGTTAGTAAGTTGTATCTCTTGCTTAGATGTAGTTAGTGAAAGGTTTCAAGCACAATATGAATTCCAAGGACACTATCTTAGTCAATATGAACATGTAACCGGGTAGGTAAAACTTCTTCACTATAAAATAGGATAAGGTGAAAAGCAATAAAAATTTGTGAACTTTGATGAATTGATCACTAGATCTATAAAAAGAGAAGTTTTCTTTCTATTTCAACAATAATTTTTTGGACTAAAGTTTTATATGTGAATGCAACATATGTATTTTGGATCTTGGAGCACAAAGTGCACAACCAATGTGGATTAATCCGAATCACTTTTATGATTTTTTGATATCTGCAATATTGAAAGATATATCCCTCCTAGTGGGAATTAAAAATACAAGATAGAATGATAAAAATTTTAAATAAAATATTAATTTGTGCCAAGTGCATGATACTTTAATATACATTAATATGTGGCCTCATTAGAGGTAAATAATTTTTAAAACGGTAAACGGATAAAAGTGGTAATAAAAGTGAAAAAGAGCTACCCTTAGATTCTCAAGACTATTATTATTAGCATGTTGTATCTCAAGAGATAAATTTACAAGGTTGAAAGATCTTGTTGGTTAGGGTAGGGCATGATTGTTGGTAAAGCCTTGGTTTGTAGGACATGGTGGAATCACAATGTCTTCAACAGCTCCGTCAATAGTTTGTGCCCATATTGTTGTTGTTTGACATTGCATCATTTGTATGGGCCTCAACGTCACCTCTTGCTCTAAATAAAAAATTATGTGTTGTTTTCTGTTCAAAATGGTTTGGCAGACCGGACATGACTTAGAAGTGTTTCGAAGCCAATATTTGATATATGGCAAACAAAACAAATGTCCAGATCAAGCTGCAACATGATTATCAGTAGCTTCTTTATTGATGTTACACCCTATTATATTATTTATACCTACACCTTGAATGAGTTCAGTAAAAGGTGGTACACAACTTTCCTCTTTATCCATAACTAAATTCTTTGGTATCCCCACACTTTTATACTTAACCCCTAAAAATCCAGGAAAACCGATTTGGTTTTTTGAGATTTTGGGCAGCTCATTTTAAGAAGATAAATTGATATTTTTGCCTAAGATTTATATTGGGTGCTCCCCATAGTGTAATGTGTATGTGGTAAAATTTGCACAACCAGATTTTAATTTTAAAACCTTCATCTAGAAATTTTAGGTTTCAAGTCCAAAACGGGCAATTTAAATTTAGCGTTTTTAAAGTATTTTGTTTTGAAAATTTTTTTATTACCAAATTATTATTTTAATTCCAAAGTAACCAAAGTCAAAAAGTTTACCAATTTTACAAGGGCAGCCTCCAAAACTTTCAAAAACAATCTTCACAATTTCTAGTAATTTTACAGTTTTTTCTGTCAAAAATTGCCATAATTTGGGATTTTGGATTTTTTTCAATATTTTTTTTTCAAAATTCACATACTCATTAAGGCACCTACTCACCGTCCAAATTTTTCTTAAACTTAATACATCATATGTGGTGCTTGTCTTACTATATTGTTGTTTTTAGACCTTCTGTCATTAAATAATGTACATTAAGTTCAAAAAGTGGAATGAGTTTCTAAAATTTTGCGTGAGCTTACCGATTTGATTACCTACATGGAAAAAAATGAGGGAAAACTGTTTGGAGTAACAACATCAAGTTGCCCTTGGCACCATTTAGACAATGCCTCTCGGACAACGGCAAAAAAAAGTGTTGGACAAACTTCGATTGTTATGATCTCACAAATGACAAACATCCACACAGTTGAACTTTTGACTAGTCCTTTTTAATCAAGTTAGACTTGTACAAGATCTTAGTCAAACTTAAGTCTAAAACGAGAAAAAAAGGTTCCTCCATTTCCCCATCTCCCAATAGAGGTGAAAAATGGCAGTTTTTGGTTTTGGAGGTTGAGGAAATGCTTGGATTTTTAGGGGTTAAGTTTTGAATGTAGATTGATTTATCAGAATCTTAAAATATATACACACAATAAAAATTATCATAAAATACTTTATGATCTCTCCATATGTGTAATCTTTTATCTTTATATATTATATCATAAATAAAAATAAAATTATGAATTCATACAAAGTGTTGATTATTGTTTGATTTTATGTAAAGTTTTAGTACTCAAGTTTTACTCTTAAGTTAAAAAGATAGATTATTAATAGTGTTATGATACATTTGTTTCACAATCTCATCAAATCATCATACAATTTCGTGGTTTTGTATGGTTGAACGCTAATGAATCACTTTTCCTCTTTAGTATGCTTGTTTGACCAATTTTACATGAATGGTATGTGGCTTTGTGCAGTGAACATGCAATCACACAAGTCTATATGTGGATGTTCTTGGTGTACATAGCTCATTTACATGGCTAATGTAAATAGCTAATTTAAGTGTTAAGATCTCATTTATCCTATTATATCCAATCTCATCCACCATTGGATGTGTATATTGGCATTCTAAATTATGACCTAACCCATATTTACATATGCACACATGGGTAAAATAAATTAAGTATCTCGTAGAACCTAATTTTTGCTATTAAGGGTCCCTTTACACTATGGACCAAGAGCTGTGACCAAGAAAATTAAAATCATTTTCATGGTCATGTCTCTTGGCCAAGAGCCTTGACCATGATAAATCAAAAATTAAATCATTGAGTGGCTTGGTCACTCTTGTAGCACTATAAAGTGAACTCGGACACGGACAAGTTTAAGCTCAATTCCCTAATATAAATCCTCATCATTCTCTCTTTTACCCTCCCCTTTTGACTTCTTCCTCTTTTCTCCTTAAATAATTGAACACTGGCGATTCAATAATTTTTGAGTCTCATGATCTCCCTCATTGTAGTTGATTCAAGGCATTTGCTTCAACTCAACTATAAGCAAGGAGACCATGAAAACATTATCCTTTATGAGAAATTTAGCATACTTTGGGAACCTCAAAGTTAGTGGTCATTCTCCTTTTTTCAAGGTACTTTAAAGCCAATTGAGACCAAGAGCACTTTAGTGACTATACTCTCCAATTACAAGTTTTAGAAGGCCGTGGTCAATCTTCATGGTCCATATTGTAAAGCGACTCTAAGTTTGTGTGGAAAATTAGAGTTTCACCTAAATAGCTAACTCAAATTCAAATTTTTGTGGCAGTCCCACCAACGTTTGCAACCCATTGGAGTCCGCACCTCGGCATTTCTATCCTGCCACAGTGCGCCGCCCGACGTTCGAGTCTTAAGACAATGCGCGCCCCAGCGTTTGCGCCCCTCTAGAGTGCGCGCGCCCCTCCCTCGCATGTGTGAGTCGTGACAACCATGGTTAGCCCTTGCCATGAGTTTTGCCAAAGCCTTCTTCTTCCCCGTCTCCCCACATCTTTATCCCCCCTTTCCACTTTTATTAGTCTTGAGAAGATCCAACATTCTTCCAAGATTTGCGAAATAATGTCTTATCTGGATTTGGGAAATAATTTCTTATCTTTAACCGGCTAATCCGCGTACATGCAAAGTGCAATCACTTTTCTAGAGAGCAAACTCTCTATATTCAAGTTTTACTTCCTTGAACTTATATAAATGGCCCCGGTGCCCGCGCCCCGGTGCCCGCGCCCTGGCGCCCTCCAGTGCCTGCGCCTGTGTCGTAACAACCACGACCAGTCCTTGCAAAGAGTTTTGCGAAGGCCTTCTTCATACCCTTCTCTCCATATGTTTTTCTAGCCTTGAACAAATGGTCCGCTTCTATTAGTTCTGACAAGATACAACATTTCTGTTATATTTTAGCGCTCATTAACTTCCTTAGATTTGGAGAAGAATGTTTGTGTGTCAATGGCTAATCCGGGTATGTGGGAGATTTATATTATTTTAAAACCTTCATGGCTAAGAAGGCAGGGAACTTGAGTTTGAGTTCCTCATAAGTACTAGTATTAATTGCTTCCATGCGTTCGTGCCTAGGCGTGGGCGCTCAAGCCCTTGCGCCTAGCCCCACGCCTTTGCCACCTTCTACGGCCCCGGCGCTCGCGCCTCTTTCCACGTGGGCTGTCGTGGCATCCACCTTGCAACAACGTGCCGCACATGTGGCAACCACATGCCTAATTTTTCACTTGGACATAGCCACATCGTCAATTTTTTACCTTACCAAATACTCAATGCCACGTTGACTACATCGGGTGGGCATAAGCCTCTATCGGACACGTGTATCGGGCAGGCAAACCGGATGTCTGCCATTATGACAACCTTGATGTATTGGCTTTTACCTTGGAACACTCAGCTAAATTACTCCAGATTTCACATTAGGAATTATGCTTAATTATTAATTAGTTAAAAAAAAGGTGACATCTTTACAGCGATGGACAATGTTGACTGTATGGTCATCATTCTCGTTCAAAAACTGCATCATACAAGAATAATATTTCAAAACTGCTTCCCGCTTTTTTGTTGTCTGTATCTCATTGAAGCTCCCAGAAGGGACTGGTCTCGAGGGCATTGCAAAAGAAACAGAAACGTCAAAAAGAGCAAAGAGCGATTGCCGAGCAATCGAAAACAAAAGGTCAAAGTCTTTGAATCTGTAGATGACAAAAGAGTGATATCGTAGAGCTCATTATTCAGCTTTTAGGAGGTCTTTAGCAGCCCTCGCGTCAGTTTGAGTGCGATGTCAGTCCCTTCTGTCACCTTCCCCGTGCTAAGCATGTCAAACCAGAGTTGTTTATCAGTGTTGTAAATTTTTCCTGCAAACTGAAATAATAAATGTCACACATGTATTATCTTACTGTTATAACACTTATCTTCAATACAAGACACTAAATGTGAGATCATATGAATATCAGGGGAGGGGAAGAAACCGGTGAGATTGGTGGCTTCAAGAAAAATCATACAACATAGATTGCAATTGTACCTCAAAATGAACATTGATCCTCAACACTATTGAAGTTTGATACAATGTTTAAATATGAGTAAAGAACACTCATCAATAAATCCAAGAGTTTGAAAAGTAGATACATGATGAATGCAATGTAAATGTCACATACAAAACAAAAAAAAAAAAAAAAAAAAAAAAAAAAAAGAAAGTGAGATATGGCCCTTCTTTATGTGGGTCATGGATCCATGACTTCAACTTTCTTCAAAAAAGACCATATACGTTAAATCGGCACTTTCACAAATCTCATTTTAGCTTGGAAATGTTGCAAGCACAAAAAATGTGACGGCAAAATACAACAAAATGACACGTTTGCAAGTCTCAGTTTAGCTTGGAATTGTTGCAAGCACAAAAAGTGTGAAGGCAAAATACAACAAAATGTTATGCACTCAAAGTAGCATTATAAGTCTGAAATCAACAAATTGTGTTGATTTAACGAATACGGCCTTAAAACGTTGAATGAGCTCTGGAAGGGGCGGCATATGGCATGTACACATTCTAACTAACATGCTCTGGACATTTGAAAACGATCAGTAGCTTACAGGGGAGCTCGTCCAAAGAGGTCATGTTCACAAGTTTGCAAACTCAAATGAAGTCCAAATCATGCGTATCAAAATCGCTATTACAAGGTGAACACATTTCGCACTTCGAGCACTGATTAAACACAACGAGCTTCATGAGGACAGGATCGCACTTGTAATCCGCTTCTCTCTTTCTCGAGAAGCTTGCATCCTGGGCTGGTCACATCCACCAGTCAGGGTGACATTCGACTGCCCACAGCACTTCTTTCGTTACTTTCAGTACTGGTCGTTGTTTACAACTATATAATAGTTGGGTTTCTATTCCATGGCCACACTCAGTTCTATGCTAACTTTCCAGACAACACCGTCTAACCGGGATTGAGCTTGAGGAATCGTAGCGACTAGCGAGGGGGAAGATGGAGCTGCACGGAGATGAGGTGCAGGCTTTGCATATCATAGAAGAGCTCCACCACAGCTGCGGGACCCTATTTGCATTCAAGGCGGCCTTGCAGATGCGAGTTCCTGACATCCTCGCTGCAGCTGGTCCTGCTGCGTCACTCACTGCTCAGCAAATCGCAGACAAGCTTCCTCGCAAGACTGCTAATTCACCTCGTCAACTGGGGCGCATTCTCCGCGTCCTGGCATACAAGGGCGTGTTTGCAGAATCTGAAGGTCAAAACTCGACTAATTCCGGCACTGAAGCTAGGTTGGTGATCAAGTCTACGACTGATGCATCTTATGCAAGATTCCGAGAATTTTGGGCATGCATTAAACTACATCTCATGTTGCCCTCTTGAAGTGGAGAATGCGACTTTGTTGTATATATGGTCTGTTGTCACCTGTTTAGGGGTGGTCGATATCAGCATGTTACCATGTTTACTGAGATGTTACCTTCTGCTTGTCGAGCCAGGTACGGCTTGACAAATGCTTCGAGGTGTCTTATAACGGGTGCGAAGTTCGACTTGAAACCATTTGTGCTATTGTCGGAAACGGCGTTCGACTACTCAATGTTCGATCATCTGCGCGACATGGTGGAAGAGAATGCGAATGCGTACAAGCTTGCGTTTGGGGTGAACGACGCCTGGGGACATGCGAATGCGGATCCCAAGTGGAATGTGAAATTCAATAATGCCATGCGGAGTTGGTCCGAGCTACAGAACAGCGTCATCGCGCACCACTACGACGGCTTTAAGGACGTGAAATGCTTGGTGGATGTTGGAGGAGGCGTGGGTGGCGCATTGGCTCTCATAGTGGCCGCGAACCCGCACATCCGCGGCATCAATTTGGATCTACCCCACGTCGTGCACACCGCCCCCGACATCCCTGGTGAGTGCGAACTACGACTCAGCTGCAATCAGAGTTCTCAATTAACACTTCACATTTGCAGTTTGGTACACCCATAGTGCGTGGTGCATGCAAATACTAATGAGTAATCGCGGATGTGCAGGTGTGGAGCACGTCGGAGGAAATTTCTTGGAGTCTATACCTTCAGGAGACGCCATACTCGTGCAGGTACTGTCGAATCATTCAGTATCTCATACTGATATAATTTCAGAAGTGTGAAGGCTTTACAACAGATTCTGTAGAACAATGCATACAGACCACATTTTCTACTTATATGTTTCGAGTCCAAAAGTAATCGTCACGGAACAACTTGATTTGGAAAACAGAAAGTGCTCTTGAACAACCTCTGCCTTGTAAGTAGAAGTAACGTTGAAGTGGAGATTTGAATACTGAAGTGATGTTGAACAGCATGTGTTGCACGACTGGGGCGACGACGACTGCATCCAAATCCTCAAGAATTGCCATCGAGCGCTTCCTGAAAGTGGAAAGCTACTCGTTCAAGAGAATGTGATCGACCTGGCCAGAAGCTCAGCTGCCAAGACCGGCGCAGCCCTCGGCTCCGACATCCTCATGATGGCACTTTCCAAAGGAGTGGGTGGCGAGAGAACAAGCGCGGAGTATAAGAGTCTCCTTGGTGATGCAGGATTTTCTCATGTTTCGTTTATCAGTGTGCGAGGCTTAGATCTCATCGAATGTATCAAAACCTGACAACGTACCTTGTGTTTCTTAGTAGAGCACATATATTCAATTTCGTTGAAATGGCTCTACGTCGAGTAACATTTTGTGGCGCCAAAACTTGCATTTGTATGCCTACATAATGGTGATTGTACTTTATAATTGATATTACAATTCTGTTTGAAATCACTCACATTATATAATCAATTCGGGTTTTCAAGTATCATTTTCAAATTCTGTAATGACACGTAGTTTCTAGACTATTGTTCAAAAAGTTGTAATGACACGTTGTCGGGTATGAGAGGAGCACGCTTTGGGAACACACGGGGTGTCTGGCTGCAACTAGGAATGACTCGGTGAGAGGATGTGAGATAAACAATCTTCTATCTTCAATCTTCGTTCTTCAATCTTCTCGTCTCGAGTCTCGAATCTTCAAACACAGTCCGTTGGCCTATCCCGCCTTTGGTTCTACAAGGTAAGGGTTTCGGTCGGGTAGGTAATAAGAAACCACATGTCCTCGGACGGGTAGAACGGGACAATGACACGAGCCGCCGTCCGTAAGATGGACTCTAAACTTCAAACCCACGGTGACTGCGGAGCGCCTCACCAAAGAGGAACAACATATAAGATCAACCATGTGGGCCGTTAACCCCACTTCGTTGCCACAACACAAAATGAAGCTAAGTGTAAACACAAAGCTCGCAACGGGTTTACAATGCAAGAAAGGAAATGCAACTAGCCTCCAAAGCCACTTAATAACAAGAAGGAAATCGGACCACAAGCCACAACACAAAGAAGAGCCTAAAGGCTCTTCAGATCTTCAAGTCTTGGTGTGATTTGCTTCTCCAACTTTCAACCTTCACTCCCACTTCAAAGGAAACCTTTGAAGGAGCAAGCTCGAAACTCCAAGGAAAGCTTCTCAACTTCAAATGGCTCTCACGAACAGCTCACGAGTCCAATGAACAAGTGTGATAGCTTTTTGGAAAGCTAACAACACCTTCTGACTTCCCTCAAAATCTCAAAACAATCTAAACTACTGTCCACAAACTATGGGCCTCTAAAGATGTAGGCCGAGAATAAGTCTGCAGCAGACCTCTCTTTTTTCAAATCACTATAAAACTCTCTAAAATGCTTCAAATCGTGAGTGCAAGGTCTTTTTGGATAGAAGACTTCAAGAACTACAAGACCTTGAAAGATTTGAGCAAAAACAAGCTATTATTTGAGAATTAAGAACCTCGAAAAGTTGACTCTTCAATCGGGTAGTCACAAATTCCTTGAATTCTCAAAAACTTCTAACTCTCATAACTTTTTGCTCACAAGTCCAAATCATTCATGAAAGGTGTTTATAGAAAGGTAATTGCACAAGGAACAACATCACAAACTTTATTTTTCATAAGTTTCTCCCCACTCAACATCAGCACACTCCAAAAAGTCTCTCCTCCTACACACCAAAAACTCCACCTTGACACGAACTCCAAAAGGAATCTACTTTCCCCTTTCTTCCTACTTTCTTTCCTCTCCACCTAAGGGATAAGAGTGACCATACATCAGCCCATACCCCTAGTTTAGGTTCCCTATAGGAGTCTAATAACACAATAAAAGTCAACTACACTACCAAATGCCGGCAGTTTACTTCTAACTGCCTTTATTTACTACAAGGCAATTATCAAAGCCTTGGTAAACAAAGAAATTCTAATTTACTAAATAGAAAATAGAAATCACATGAAGAAATCTAAGAGGTATAAGGACTATTGATTGCCGATTCCAGTCGCCAAGCCGTGGACTTGGTGGGTTGGAATCAGTGGTCAATTGCTGTCCCGACGGTCCAGGGTTGGAATCCCGTTGAGCGCATCGGGCGGCCGCGGCTTGGCACGCTAGTGAAGCAGGAAACCCAACCATCGGCCTACCTACCCCTGAGCTATACATGTGACAAGAGTTTAGCACCAAAGGTGTTAAACCCAAACCACCGTGATTCTAATCACGATATAAGTGGTTTTGTTTTATTAATTAACATTACGATAAAACCTACTGTACACTAAAGGTGTACACGTTGGAAGCAATTCCAACACGACATACACCCCCTCTAAACCTGCACATCCTCCGGTATGTGCCAAGTTTAGTCTTGATCTTCATCTTGGTGTTCACGTACTGCAGCCTCGAAATGATCTTCATCTTCTTCGTCATCTTCTTGTGTCTGAGAAGTATCGAAACCATCAATGTCATCGGTGCGGAACCTTCCATCTCTTCTTCTGAAGGCCTTTACCCTCTTTCCAGCTACAGGGGTTCGTAATGGAGTCCCATCTAGCTCTCGAAGCAAGTAAGTGCCATTGTTGTGCACCTTCAATACGACATAAGGTCCAAACCACCTCCTTGCAAACTTCCTCACGATACTGTGTTGATGCTCTAATGTACTGTCAAACACAAGTACCCAATCACCCTCTTCAATCTTCTTCAGTCTCAATCGATGTGTCTTATCAAATCTATCCTTGTTGTTCAACCTTGCAGCCTTCATTCGTTGTAATGCTGTCTCCAAATCCTCATGTAATCTTGCCAATTGTTGAGTACGAATTTCCAACAATCTCTCTGTACTGATTCCATCTTCCCATGAAAGAAAGGTCCATGTTGGCACATCACATTCTCCAGGCATGATAGGCTTTTGACCATACATGAGTTCTGCTGGCATGTAACCAGTGACAGAGCTATGTGTTGTCCTATCAGCCCACAAGGCAAATGGAAGAAGTTTTGGCCAAAGATTAGACCGTCCTCTACAAGCTTTCACCAAAGCATGAATGATGGGAGGATGTCCTCTCTCAATCTTGCCATTAGCTTCAGGATTGTAGGCTGTTGTAAGCTTGAGTTGCACCCCATATCTTCGAAAGAATTCTTTAGCTTCAACAGCATTCAATTCTCCTCTATCAGCTCTCATTGAGCCAATACTTCCATACCGGCTGAAAATATCTTCAAATATAAACCGGCACACATTCTCAGTTGTTTTGGTCCTCAAAGCTCTTCCCTCAACAAAGTTTGAGAGCTCTTCTCGGGCCAACACAAGATACTTCATCCCCCAAATGCCCGTAGGCATTGCCACCAAGTCAATCATCCATCTAAAGTGGATGGCAGTAGGATATGTAGGATGTAGCTCATCTCTGTGTCTGACCTTTGATTGAAGTTGGCATACCACACAAGAGGCTACAAACTCCTCCACATCTTTGTATAGGCCTTTCCACCAATACCTCTCTTTGATCTTGGTATACGTGGCCCAAACTCCTCTGTGACCAGCCCAAAGTGTATCATGAAACTCTTTCAATACTTGGGCCTTTGTATCAGAATCTCCAACCACCCTCAAAGGGAATTCATCAGCTCTTTTTGCCCTCTTCCAGAGATATCCTTCTTTCAAATGATATCCATAGGATTGACGTCTGATGTCTTTATATATCTTGTCTGTCCACCCTTCTTGTCTTGTCATGGTGCTTAAGTAGAGTCCAATGTCTCTCATCTTGCCTTCATAATCATCAGCTTTGAAAAACAAAGTTTCAGTGGATGTACTTTCACCATCTGTTCTCATGACAAAGCCTCCATGGAATAGTTCTTCTTCACCCTCTTGAGCCATCATTTCCTCCTCATTGGAATACCTTGCTCTAGACAACATATCGGCAACACAATTCTTTTTGCCTTCAATGTGTACTAGAACAGGATTTAAGGATTTGATGTAGGCTATCCATCGTGACATGGCAATGTCTGGTGAAGAACAATTTGCCACCATCCCCAGTAAAGGTAAGCAATCGGTCTCCAGCACTACCTCATCTCCAATGAGATAGTTTCTGTCTGCTTTGATTGCTGTAAGGGCTCCCCACAATTCTCTTTTAACTTGAGGATATGCCCTTTGTCGCTCAGTCAAGATTCTAGCGCCAAATCGGATAGCAAATCGCTTTCCTTCTCCATCATCTTGTCCAATAGCCCATCCTATGGCTATTGGACTAGTGTCTACTGTCACAATGACAGGCTTCTCGCAAACGTAGTTTACTTGTTTTAGAATTGGTGGTGATTCTAAAACCTTCTTTAACTTTGCTATGGCCAAGTCTTGCTCTTCTCTCCAGAGAAACTTGTTCTTCTTCCTCAACAGCTTGTATAGAGGCTCTGATATGTGAGCAAAGTGAGGGATCCAAATTAGGTAGAAGACACAAGCTCCTAGAAACCTCCTTACTTCAGTAATGCTTGTACAGGCTTTCATCCTGCCTATAGCATCCACCTTCTCAGGGTTAGGCTTTCTTCCGTAAGAGCCACACAAGTGTCCAACCACCAAAATTTCATCAACCCCGAACTTGGACTTGTCAATAGACAAAGTCAAATTCACATCTTGGAGTTTGCCCAAGATTTGAGCGACATCTTTGATGTGGTTATTGACAAAGGCTCTGCAACCATCAGCTTCAATGTGGCAGTCTCTCTCTTTCTCCTCGCATCCTTTAATGGGAATATCATCCACAAAAGGTATAGCTTTTTCAGGAATGAAATCTCTCAGGATCTGATTCATGGCACTTTGCATGTGTGCTACAGAGTTTGTAGCACCTTGGGGCAATGTACACATTCTCACCAATCCAAGTGGAGTCTTCATGGTTGTCAAATCTCTGCTCTCCGCAGCTAATTGAAATTGATCATAACCAGAGTATAGATCTCCAATGGAATAGATTGCATGTCCCGCAAAGGCTTCAGCTACTTCATCAACAATATGACCAGATCCTTTATTCTTGATTGTAACCTTGTTGGCAGGTTGCATATCTTGAATGAACCTCAGTGCTCCATTCTTCTTTGGTACAGTAAACCATCGGTTAGAATATGGAGCCATTGAAGGTTCGAGTATGCCCATCTTCACTTTCTCTTTCAAAAGCTCCACGAGCTTTGGAAGTAATGCTTTAGGCACTGGTATGGGTTTCAAATCCCATGGTACATGTGGTACCGTGAATATCACCATTGGTGCTATGATGCTGGGCTGAACACATCCAATCTCATTTGGAGAAGAAGCAAAGGCCTTTGAATGTCTTGACAACATCTCTCTGAACTTTCCTATCACGATGTCAGATAAGAAACCATCTCCTCCAATCTTTAAGTTGGCCAAAGATTCCTTCGTGAAAGTATGGCCAATCTTCCTTGCTTGCCTCAAACTGGGCTCTTTCTCAGCTTGTTTGATGTGTTCTTCAGTGTCCAACGGTAGTTGAGTTGCAACAGGCTTTACTTTCTTTGCCACAGTCTTGTATTTTGTAAAGACCGTAGCTTCTTGCACAATCTCAGTTCGGAGTGAAGTCATGGCAGATGCAACTTCTTGATAAAATTCTCTTGTGTGTAAATCCACAAAAGAATGATCGTCTTTCGCCTCACCCTCGTCTTCAAGCAAGCTGTACATGGTTTGAAGGAAGTCATCTGGAAACCCATCTTCTTCATAAACTCCAGATATGTTCTCATCTCCCACCAAAATCTTCACTCTTTTTAGGTTTTTCTCCATCTTTTTCACACATCGCTTTTGTACAAGGTCTAAATCTTTAACACCCGTAAACTTCACAGAGCTATACTCTGACACGCTTAAAAATCCACACCCAAATCCAGTATGTACATTGGGGAATCTTGAAGTTTTCGTCTCTTCAGCACCCGTGGTTCCCCAACTCCCACGTGTGCTCTCTAGAAATCCGAGAATCCAAGAGAAGTTGGCAAAGGACCTTCTCTGAGTTGGACTCGGTGTCTGTCATTATCCGCTTTGACTGTCAAAAATTGAACAGTCTTCTTGCCATCAACACTTCGAATTCGAGCATAATGGGATCCATCATCCAACACTTTGGTCTCCATTCGTGAAGCAGTGATGTAAGGTTGGCCCAAAAGTACTGGATAGGCACCAGAGTTTTGAACAAAGAAGTTTTGTTCTACCTCCACATCACCAATCCTAGTGGACAATGCAGGGCAAGCTCCATACAACCTTGTTCTTCCACTGTTGGCCGCCCTCATGATCCAGCCATGCTCAGTGTCAATGGGCCATTTGCCCTTCTCGTATAAGTCACGGGAGATGATGTTGATCTCAGATCCATGATCAACAAGGGCTATAACTGACTCTTGAAGCCCTCCAAGCTTCACCTTTGTCTCTGTTGTGGCTCTTGCCCAAAATGGCTGAGTATATTCAAACTGATCTTCATCTCTCTTAGAAACACTGTGGTCAGAGGCGCACACAAAGGTCTTCACCTCCACCATTGCGGCTTTGTTGAGGGCTGCCTTCATATGTGTCAAAGGGCTCAAACCCTTCTTGAAGTGAAAAGAACTTGACGGCTTTGCTTGGATCTTTGAGACATCCACCCCCTCTAGCTTCTTTCTTTCGACATGATCATATGTGGCTCTTTGATCTTGAACCGATCGATCACCCATCATTGCAAAGACTTCTCCAATCTCTGTCTCTTCATCATTAGACATGTGGGTGTCTAAAGCACTGACCACCACAGCCTCCGCGGTCATCTGTCTCTTTCTCTTGATAATGTCAATGATGAGTTCATGGAAATCTTTCTTGGCAGTGCCAAGAGCTTCTCTCAAAGTGAACTCAATCTTGGCATCCAAGATCCTTTCCTCCAAAACTCCCTTCATGTCTATAGAAGTCTCAATGTCAGACTGGAGCTTGTATATAGGTCCCTTTGCCTTGGTTTTGTTTGGAGTCGAACGGTCCTTCGCTGCTCCACTGATTTGATCCCAATCCTCCAGGTGGTGTATTGTGTGCTTTTCCTAGATCAGGACTGGCCTCGATCGTGTAGGCACTCTCGGTCTTGGTTCTCTTGGGACACTTTGAGTGGAGCCTTCTTCTTTGTCAAGGGCTCATCACTATCTTCTTGAGGCTCAGTCTTGAGCGTTTTTCTTCAACGAGGCCTCATACTTCTCATCATGAACTTCTGTAATGTTCAAGAAAGCCTTAATGGTATTTGTATCAACAGGATCTCCCCATCCTGTAGCATCTCTAATGGCTCGAGCTCCCCTCTTCAAAACCATGAGATCTTGGTCAAGAGAGGTGCCAGCAGAGAGGCTTCTACTCCAATATGATAGGAGTCACCCCACGAATGTAGACAGAGCTAGCTCTGCCCATTTTTTCTTCCATAAGCTTCTTCATCCCTCCTCTACCAAAATTGGTACTCAAGGGTGATTTTGTCGCAGCATCATGCACCTTTCCATCAATGAAAATAATTGTGCCATCTTTGAGTGCTTCATCGCAGTCCATACACTCTCGGAGCCTATGTTTGGAGGTCTCCTTCTCGGTCTTGTCACAAAAGATGCATCTCCATGGAAACTCTCTCGGACCATCGGATTTTTGTGAAGAGCTGGAAGTATGTGCTCTCCTCAGCTCATTCATCTCCACCCTCAACTCCCGAAAGCCCTTGATAATCTCCTCAAGGGCTTCTCCATCACTAGTCTTAGTTGCCTTCGCTATAGGCACTGGAGATGGAGTGGTTGTTGGAGTCAGAGCAAATGACACCTTACGGTGTGTAGGAGTGTGGATAAGCTCCACATCCGCCTTGGACTCAACACCTCTTGACCTCACACGTTGTTGTTTGGCCAAGAGGATCACTGTCTCTTCCACCCTTCTCCAATCGTTGGTGAAACCTCCCTCTGTGGTACGGTCTCCAAGAAGTAAGAGGAGTCTATCCTCAAGGGCATCATCGGCGGCACGAAGAAATAACTCTGTTTTCCTGTTATCAAGAAGATGTCTCTCTGCCATGGGAAGTTGACCATACTTCTTCTCAAAATCTCTGAGAAGCTCGTTAGGGCCCATATTAACTCCTGGGCGCTGCTCTACCCAGTCAAGGAAGGCCCTCTTGGTTATCCTCTCCCGTGTCCTCGTCGAAATACTCATCTCGGAGTCGCTCAGCAAACTGAGCCCACGTGATGGCAGGATTGGCAGCAGTTCGGATCTCATGCACACGGTCACGAATGTCGGGAACTACCGCCATGTCAAATGTCTCCATCATGCGATTCTCGTCAACAGAGTGAATCTCCATCTCGCAAACATAGATGCGCAAGAATTTAGTGACGTTCTTGCCATCAAATCTCCCAGTCTTGGTACCAACGGCTTTCAGAGCCTTAGTCGATCCATAGCCACCCTGGTTGGCATTATGCTCCTCCATGTAGAGGGCCAATGCTCCGAGAAGGTCTTGAACAGGGATACGACCTCCCCCGATGTTAGCACCTCCAACACCGGGACCTCGTCCATCGGCATCCATCATCACCGATCTCACT
The DNA here is from genome assembly GCA_037043015.1 of Bryum argenteum. Taxonomy (NCBI): domain Eukaryota; kingdom Viridiplantae; phylum Streptophyta; class Bryopsida; order Bryales; family Bryaceae; genus Bryum; species Bryum argenteum. The sequence goes on from CM073322.1 coordinate 29,117,374, forward strand.
AGTTGCCCCAAAGCTCTCTCAGTGGAAGCACCAAATGTCGGGTATGAGAGGAGCACGCTTTGGGAACACACGGGGTGTCTGGCTGCAACTAGGAATGACTCGGTGAGAGGATGTGAGATAAACAATCTTCTATCTTCAATCTTCGTTCTTCAATCTTCTGTCTCGAGTCTCGAATCTTCAAACACAGGTCCGTTGGCCTATCCTGTGGCTGGTTCTACAAGGTAAGGGTTTCGGTCGGGTAGGTAATAAGAAACCACATGTCCTCGGACGGGTAGAACGGGACAGCAGACACGAGCTGCCGTCCGTAAGATGGACTCTAAACTTCAAACCCACGGTGACCAGGGAGCGCCCTCACCAGCAGGAACAACATATAAGATCAACCATGTGGGCCGTTAACCCCACTTCGTTGCCACAACACAAAATGAAGCTAAGTGTAAACACAAAGCTCGCAACGGGTTTACAATGCAAGAAAGGAAATGCAACTAGCCTCCAAAGCCGGCTGGGAATAACAAGAAGGAAATCGGACCACAAGCCATTAACACAAAAGAAGAGCCTAAAGGCTCTTCAGATCTTCAAGTCTTGGTGTGATTTGCTTCTCCAACTTTCAACCTTCACTCCCACTTCAAAGGAAACCTTTGAAGGAGCAAGCTCGAAACTCCAAGGAAAGCTTCTCAACTTCAAATGGCTCTCACGAACAGCTCACGAGTCCAATGAACAAGTGTGATAGCTTTTTGGAAAGCTAACAACACCTTCTGACTTCCCTCAAAATCTCAAAACAATCTAAACTACTGTCCACAAACTATGGGCCTCTAAAGATGTAGGCCGAGAATAAGTCTGCAGCAGACCTCTCTTTTTCAAATCACTATAAAACTCTCTAAAATGCTTCAAATCGTGAGTGCAAGGTCTTTTTGGATAGAAGACTTCAAGAACTACAAGACCTTGAAAGATTTGAGCAAAAACAAGCTATTATTTGAGAATTAAGAACCTCGAAAAGTTGACTCTTCAATCGGGTAGTCACAAATTCCTTGAATTCTCAAAAACTTCTAACTCTCATAACTTTTTGCTCACAAGTCCAAATCATTCATGAAAGGTGTTTATAGAAAGGTAATTGCACAAGGAACAACATCACAAACTTTATTTTTCATAAGTTTCTCCCCACTCAACATCAGCACACTCCAAAAGTCTCTCCTCCTACACACCAAAAACTCCACCTTGACACGAACTCCAAAAGGAATCTACTTTCCCCTTTCTTCCTACTTTCTTTCCTCTCCACCTAAGGGATAAGAGTGACCATACATCAGCCCATACCCCTAGTTTAGGTTCCCTATAGGAGTCTAATAACACAATAAAAGTCAACTACACTACCAAATGCCGGCAGTTTACTTAACTGCCTTTTATTTACTACAAGGCAATTATCAAAGCCTTGGTAAACAAAGAAATTCTAATTTACTAAATAGAAAATAGAAATCACATGAAGAAATCTAAGAGGTATAAGGACTATTGATTGCCGATTCCAGTCGCCAAGCCGTGGACTTGGTGGGTTGGAATCAGTGGTCAATTGCTGTCCCGACGGTCCAGGGTTGGAATCCCGTTGAGCGCATCGGGCGGCCGCGGCTTGGCACGCTAGTGAAGCAGGAAACCCAACCATCGGCCTACCTACCCCTGAGCTATACATGTGACAAGAGTTTAGCACCAAAGGTGTTAAACCCAAACCACCGTGATTCTAATCACGATATAAGTGGTTTTGTTTTATTAATTAACATTACGATAAAACCTACTGTACACTAAAGGTGTACACGTTGGAAGCAATTCCAACACGACAACGTAGGTTTTAGACTATTGTTCAAAAAATTGAAGTATGCCATTGTTAATGGAATGATCTTTTAACGGAATTGAGTTCAGATCTAGTTTCCAATATATGTAATTGACTGAACAAGTATTATTCAAGCATATCCAATGCGAAGTGGGCTACTAGAAACCCTAAAGCTCTTTTTACGCATACTTCATGTCTAGAATCCCAAAAGCTAAAGTCGTCAGGCTTTTCAGTGATTCATTCTTCATTGTATGAGTCTACAATTCTTATCATGCAAACTAGACTTAATTTAGGACCCAAGCAAGTGACTGTGTCCAAAAAGAACTCTAATATATCGTTCATTGTGTGAGTTTACAATTATTATCATGCAAACCAGACTTGATTTGCCAGGACCCAAGAAAATGGATGTGTTCAAAAAGAACTCTAATTCATTGTTCATTGCATGAATCTACAATTTTTATCATGCAAACTAGACTTGATATGGGACCCAAGCAAGTGAAGTGACTGTGCCCAAAAAACATTCTGAATGAAGAAAATGTGGCTTTTTGAAGTTGCTGTCTTCAACCAGAATGTTGTTTTTTCACAATCTGGCCGTTTAAGGGTTAAGTTTCAAAAATTAATGAGCTGAAAGTGGGGAGTTTTTTATCAGCAATGGTGCAGTGGTGAACGAATTCTCAGCTCGGACAGCAATGGTGAAACAATTTCTCGGCCAGTAAGGACAACAATGGGCTAAAACTGACTTAAGTCAGCAATCATAGAGGTGTCTTCAAATCGACAATACTTATGTATGAATCCAATTTTGAGTGAATTGGTGGGCCCTGATGAGGGGCAATCCAAAACTTGAGGTATGCCGGTGCTTGTACCCAGCGCACGGTATTCTTTAGTTTTAAAAGGTGAATGAATAGTTCGCTTTGTGCTGAGCACCCGACTGTGTGACACGGGACAGCAAGATTGCCGAACCTTATACGCATCACTTGTGAGCGAGCGAGAGATGCAATGTGAATGGGACAAAAGAAAAAAACTCAATCTCAAGCAAGCATCGAGTTCTTTCAGCTTTTGCTATCTCTAGACCTTCCAAATCATCGAATGAGGTTGATCTTGAGGCAGGGGTGTCTCACTGTCTCATCATCTTCTGTTAGTCGATGTTGAAGTTCAACCATTTCAATTCGGACATTGATCCCGCGTGCCATACAACTAGATTGACAAGAGATATCTCGGCCTCAATGTACTCTACGAATGAGGAAGAACCTCAGATTGAATCCCTTCACTTTGTGGCTTTCATCATCACATGACTCAGAGGTGGCCTTCATCATCACATGACGCACAGAGCAGATTTTTAAATGACACTACTTAGAGAATATGATCCTTGCGGTTTTGAGATTAGGATTGGTGAGGGCCGCGCGAACGCGAGCCCCCCGCTGCCACAAATTATGACGTGTATACCTCCCATAGGAAGATACTAGAGCTACCCGGCCCGAAGTGCAATGGGGCAGATTGTTCTAGGCCATCCACCTTTCGGATCATGGATCGACCCCGCCCAGGTAAGTGCGGAGGGAGTCGCACTGTGGACTACTTGTATGATAGGATCCACTCATGACCTATCAAGAGATATGGGACATTTTTCGGATCAGCACGTCCTCACAATCCGTGAGAACATTCAACAGAAGACAAGAGCTTCAAAGAGCTTCAAAGAGCTTCACAAACGTTGAATGACCTTCAAGTCCCTGCCATTGCTCAGTCACATGAATGAAATATGCAAACGTATCCACTCCCGTCCTTGGATTTTCATGAATGTAGATTTTTCAGTTGTAACCATACTATCTAGTGTAATAGGACTGTCTTGGGCAAAGGCAGGAGAATTTATCAATTTTACCCAATTGCAATAACTTTCATGTCAAACTCGTTTCGTTCTTGCACTAGCAGACTGCGAGTGAATTAGCATGTTGTAGATTGATTGCTTCGTCAAACCAAGCTATGGCGTTGAAGTCCACGTATCCGGTTGAAAATGCCGACTTTTTGCACCTTCTCAACATGTTTCTGCTAATGCAAACAGTCACCCTATCATTATGGAACAAAGCGGAATCTAGATCCATTGCAAGCACACTGTTAGGTTGATTCCACTGAAACATGATTCGGCAGTCGGCAAACTGCGAGTACTAATCAGGTAGAGTAGTTCCACCGACACAAGAGATTCACCTCACTTCGCATATATACGGATTGCTGAGTTGCTTTCCAAAGGTGCACGAACTTACACTGTTATCATAATCTGTTGTTATTCCGCAGCTTGTTTCCGGGACGAACAAAACCACTGCTGACTGTGTGCTCCTTCATATCTTGCTTAGGGATTTTCTTTCTGTAATGATCAGATTCCAATAGTGTTGTGTTAAACGTTCCAGGCATCTTCAAAAGTTTACACCGACAACCCATATATCAGTCAAAATATTTGCTATGTTGTAATCACCACTCAATGAGATACACTAGTGGTGTAAATTAGGGCAAGTTTCGTACAACTAAAGCAATCTTATATGTTTACCAATGTAAACATACACTTGTAGATAGCAAATTTGGTGCTCTAGTGCCCGTCACATTCTAGAGTACGTGAACTCCCGACATATTGGAACTATGTCACGGTAATGATATGGGGTATCAAGATGGTTTAGAATATGAGAGCTTGAGCGATGAAGTCTATCATGATGAAGATGTTCCACTTTCAACGTTCTCAGAATGAATGTGAATGGACGAGTGCACAGATTTCACATGCTTGGAGACGAGGTCGTTGTGGTGCGGCAACGCTTCCTCCGTGAATTCTCTGCCATATGCCGGTTACTGAAAGGGAAATCCTCGAGGAGACTTCAACGAAGATCCAGTTGGTAAGATTCTGCTCTTAATTCTTGCACCATTCCGATTGTACACCCGAACTACTATACAGTTGGTATCCATAGCATTCAGAGACTCCTTCTGACATCACACTACGGTTGTTGTGTGTTGGTACGCTGCAGCTTATGACTTTAGTACTACCAATCCAGTAGCGTTCGATGTGAACTCCGATGCTTACACCAACTGAACAGTCAATTGTGGTCCCCCCACCCCCAAATCTCAGGGCCATGCCACACCATTGGCAGGCTGCCCCTACGGACGTTACTGTGGCATGAGCGTTGAGCGGTGAGCGGCGAGCGGTGAGCGCTGAATTTCAAATTTTTTAGCTAGGAAAAGTTATTAATAGTAAAAAAATTACTAAAAATATTATTAAAAATTTAAAAAACGAATATTTTCAAGAATATTTTCAAGATTCTCACCTATTACCGTGGATCTGAGTACCTATAACCGTGGAATTTTTGGGCATATACTTTGGATTTTTTGTGGTTAAGACACGTTGTTCACAACAAACTGAACCAAGTTTGATCACTTGGACAATTCATCATATATCCAAAATTAGTGACGACTGTGACACGGAAAACATGGTATTCATATAAATATATTAATGTTTAGATATATCGTGTTACATAATGTTTATAGGTCTAGCCAATACGAAAAGCTATAGAGAGTAAACTAGTAAATAAAGTGAATGGGGTGAACTAAGAAGTAACGTGGTCTAGTACCCCCCTCTCGAGAATTGTCTTGACCTCGTTGAAACTAAGGGTAGCCGCATGCATGAAGAGATCCATTTCGACATCTAGTTTGCAGACTGACTCTAGAATAAAGTAGAGATGCTTGCAGTTTTTATACAGGTTTCCACGTCTACCTAACTTAGCCATTGTCTCTTTGAATGCTGGGCAATTGCATTCCGGGAACGAGCTGATCGAGACTTGATAGATCGACTCGGTCGGAGGCGGTTTAGACTGCAACGTAACCACACACCCAAAACCGGGTTCGGGGATCATAGTCACCTTCAAAATGGTTGCCTTCATCGCCTTGGCAGAGTATATGTTCTTCATTTGCTTCGACGAGGCTGTCGGACATGAGCGACGGATGGTCTTGGAGTTTCGCGTCTTCGGAAAAACATCTGCGTTATCCGGTACAGGAACATTGGACAAATCACGAGGTGGAGCACCATTCGTAAACGTTCGGTTTACAGGGACACGCTCCTTTTGAGGAAGTTGAAATCCGGCATTCTTCAATGCATCAATTTCACCACGCGTGAGATTGGTCCCGATTTTCACCGGCCAAACCAAAGGGATAGGCGGTCGTTCATCCGTCTCGCTGAAGGGCTCAATCCACCTACGACGAAATCCCTTCACGCACCTCTCAATATCATCTGCACAGAAGAAGAACTCTTGTACCACCTTGCGGGGAGCTTTCTGAGGGTGGTTCCAAACTCCGGTGTAAGTTGGAGCTGGGGTGCTCCTCCCGTCTAGGACTATCCGGGCGGTACATTTCTTCCTAGTTACAGCCATCTGTGCCCAACATGCTTTAGCGGAATGCTTACCGACACGGGCAATATGCCATAGCTTCTTGTTCACTCGAGTCTCTTGCACGGCACTAACGCCACAAATATCAGACCCAACGGAGCTCAAAGGTTGAGCAGGACTTTCCTCCACTTCATGTTCTTCACGAATTGTGCTCAAAGTATGAGCTCGTGCTCGAGTAACTCTAATTCCTACCTTAGGTCGGGAGAAGTTCACAGTGTCCGGTCTATGAGTTTCTTCTTCAGCACCAATGGGAACATCTGCCTTTCGTTTCATGGAACCGAAAACCTCAGCTCCCTCGTGATGTGCATCACGAGTGCAGAACTCTTCGGCTCCAGGCATCTCGAGGACTGCCTTGTTGATGGAGGAAGGATCTCCAGTGCGGTGCGCACGTCGTTGGGCTGTTCGAAGTCGAAGTTCCTCCCTCGACGGTCCAGAACCACCCGCTCCGCCTTTGAGGTACTGGTAATAAGCCACCACTTGCAAGAAGGCTCGAATGTAATCGTCCCACGGCCGCAACGTCTGTGTCTCCACCTTTGTTGCCCGAAGCTTGAAGCCATTTGTTGTGTACGGACTCGGCAAGATTGCAGGATGGCATCTCCGCTAACTCCTCCTGAGTGTATTGTTTTTCCTACGTTCAAGAACATCAAGTTTTGGTCACAGAGGATGAGAAAAGTCACAAGACATTTGGGAGGTAGGGGGCTCCCTCGTACACGAGGGAGCCTCCTAAATATAGATTTTTTTTTTAAAAAAATTTAAAAAAATTGAGTAAAAAAATTTACTTTTTACTGGAGTAGTAAAAGGAATAACTCATTGAATCACGTAAGGTTGAACTTACTAGCTCCATAAACCCCCCCCATTGGCGATATCGAAAATGCCGAATGCGAGCCAAAACCCCAAATGTCTCACTCCATCCTCGGGCGGCCGCGTGAAGACGTCCACCATGCTTTGATTCCCAAATAGCGTGTCTCGGCCTCTTCCATGGACGATGCATTTTTATATTGAAGACACAAATGCTTGTGTTGGTCTTGTAGTTCATGGCGAATGTCTTTGCTTGGTGTGTTTCTCAAGCGGCCGAGACCAATGGAAGAAGCACGTCCTCTCTTGTCCTTCCATGGGCAACGGTAGGGTTGCCGAACCGTATATGATCCGGACCGCATTCCAATTGGCTTGTGCACTATCGCCCATGAAACCTTGAAATCAAGCTTAGGGACCCCATTTCTTGACATCACATGGTTCGATTCTTCCAAAAAACAATTTGAGCTTCTCTATCCTCGGACATAAAATCACAACAAGCAATTGTAAGTACTCGTTGGTAATCGAGTCGTACACGCGTGGCACGCCATGGTCGTCCGTGGGATAACACGTTTGACGTGATCAAACATCATCCAAGCATGCTCTAGATCACCACCAGGTTGCATCCGCCGGACCAGGTCCACTCCACTAGCAGGGCCAACTTCTGACATCTTGAAAATGAAGACTTTGTCCAAGTCGTCTCCTTGCCCTGAAAACATGTTACGCCAACAAAGGCCCACCATCGAGCCCTCTCGAGTTTGGTAATACCGTCCATGACTCCATAGCGCCTTAGATACCTGAACGTGTAGACACGGTTTCTAATACTTGGAGAGTTTAGGTCTTTACAACTATCGAACACAGGCTCTAGTTGTTTCAAAGATAGGTGGGTATGAGGCTCGTCCTCTTGACGTAAAAGGTAGTTTCCTAGAAGGTCTCTGCTGGCCTCCATAACAATCTTAGAAACAGGAGCCTGTGGATTGCGTTCGACATGTTCTTCAATCAACTCGTCAATCTTGCTCCGTGTACCTCTGTAGTCCCCAACTTTGACAGGGTGGTCGTGATTGCCGATATGAACGCACGCACGCTCTTGGTTTTCATCACCAAAAATATAATATATCTTAGCTTTACAAGTGGCAACGCAAATAGGAGGTTCCTTACAAATCCTGCAGACGATCGTGGATGCGGAAGGAGGTGGTCCACCAACTCCAAATGGGTCTTTAGAGGATCCATCGAACTCAACTTCGTTCATCTCTGCCGCACGCTTAGGTCTCTGCAAGAATGGACAATTCTGATTGCGACACTGGACATGACCAACACAATTAGAAGATCTGAAAGTCAAGCTCATGGTGTTGGAGATGTTAGTGGTCATGGTTTTAGTCCATAAGTGTCCGTCGTAACGTTTATCCATTCCATCCATGGATTTTGCATTTTTGTTAGCAGCAGATAGAAGAACGGGTGGAAGAATGAAGAGAATGTCACCATTGAAAGATGGTGGTAAACTAACTACACGGACTGTCTGGATGTTATCATAATCTAGTTTCTTCAGCATCGTCTTGCTATTGGGCATACTACCTAACTTGAGGAGGCAGGTGAGAATGTTTTTGGGTTTTGACGTTTGTGAGGAATGTTGTTGAGGGATAGGGGTAGACAATTGAGATGTAGTAGACGGGGATTGAAGCGGAAGAGGAGAACAATTACTTGGAACCGAAGTGTTGCGCTCGTCATCAGATGACTCAGTAAGGTCTATGCTAACACGTTCACATGGTTCGACCTTTATACGACGTAGAACGGGAGTGATCGTTGATGAGTAGAGGAACTACGGGGTCGATGGGGCAGTTGAAGCGACCATTATAGATTCTCGACAATCCGTATAGGCGGTACTTGCGGTATTAAGATCCCAGCTTTGCTTCTCATTCACAAGCACTGGACTAGGTTCAACAACCATGGAATACATGACGTTCAATGTGATAGGGTCTACAACGTCCTTCTCTAACCACAAAGACGACGAATCGAACCCGAATCTAATTGACAACACTTGAGCAGTTACGCGAGCTACTCCTTGGGGGCCTGCTGGTATGCGTAGAGGAACTGCAGCACCGGGAGAGAGAATTTCGACAACGTTCGGACAAGTAAGCTCTGAAGACGAGGATGCCATGATGATAGAACGAGGTACGACAGTACTAGAAAGGAGAATGGAAGTCTTTCTGCAGAGTATATGTATTTTGAATAGTTATTACCTCTAACCTTAGATTAGTATAAATAAAACCATTTGTATACTCCACCTCCAAAGGCTGACAGAGTAAGTTTGAAAGTTTGCTACATGACAAAAAGTAATTCACATTGAGTTAGAAATAGCCTTATTTGGATTTTTGCAGATTACACAATGGTGTTATGTAAACGTGTAAAGGTGCGGCGGCCGTCATTGTCAGGTAGACGCGTAGATATTCTTAGTGCTTTAAGCGTAAGATAGAATTTAGACTCCTATGTTAAGCCATCCTAAGTTAAGCCATTTGTATACTCCACCTGTAAAGGCTGACAGAGTAGGTTTAAAAGTTTGCTACATGACTAAAAGTAAGTCACATTGAGTTAGAATTAGCCTTATTTGGTTTTTTGCAGATCACACAATGGTGTTATGTAAACGTGTAAAGATGCGGCGACCGTCATTGTCAGGAAGACGCGTAGATATTCGTAGCGCTTTAAGCGTAAGATAGAATTTATAATCCTATGTTCAGCCGGTAACATAGAGGATGTCAGATGTTCAAGATTGGAATGACGGGTGCGCCGGCTGTAGATATATTTTATTATATTTTAAATTGATTCTGAGTTCCGGGGACAAGGTATATAGTAAGAGTGGAGCAAGGAATCAAAATCATTTAATCTTCTTAGCTTCAGTAGTGGACATCGAGAGCTGTATTCTTGTTTTCTTGTGTGGTGTTCTCAGTTCTAGAGACTACATGAAGGACATAGTTGAAATACCTGAGAGTAGTGCAGACATTCAACAGAAACGGAAGAAGAAGAGAGGAGGTTTGAAGTTTAGTGGTTCTAAACAGCGCAGGCGGATGGCGTTGAGGCGGAAAGAGTCAATGTCTCAATCCAAATGCGATGGAACAAGAGAGGAGCGCGAAATTGAAGGGAATGCGGAGCGGCCGGAGCCAACCCCATTCCAACTGAGGTGTATTAGACGAGCCACTAACTTAGAGAGTGTTTCAGAGGTCGATGAGTATGAAAAAGTAGAGGAAGATTGCGAGACCACTATAGACGAGGTCTTCTCTACTGCTTCAAAGTATTGCACTTCCCAGAGTGATTCTCACCGCGCCGAGAATGACGATGAAGACGAAGGAGTTGATTCGGATGAATTGGTAATTTTTCAATTGCACATTAACTTCTCTATTTGAAAACTTGATACTTTCTTTCCACATTGTATAAAATCAATTTTGTTAAGTAAATAGACCATATTCTCCATCTCCTTGTAGATAAACCCTCATGGTTGCTTCATAAAAATCATTTCATCTGAATCTCCATAAAGGTAAGAGTCACAAATGTTGCTACTACTAGGCTTGCATGTTGAAACTAGTAAGCTGAGGCATTTTTACATAAATATCTGAGTAATAAAAATAATATAATATAATAATCAACTTGGTAGTACAATGCCTAGTTAAATTTAAGATTTATAGTTGGATCTCGTCGATAACACCTAGATTGAGATTTTTTAAGCCTAAAGTAGAAGAATGCTCCTTTATGTACTTTAGACAATTTTACATTAAGATGTTTAGAGAATATAATTTTAGGAGAGGTATAACACCGAGTTTCTTATGTGACAATGTAAGTATGTAGGCTGATTCCAAAATTAAAGATTCCAAAATTAAAGATTTTATTCACTCATATTAATTGCATACTTTTCAGACATTGTGTAGCAATACAAAAGAAGGATACACGTCAATATTAGCCCCTGAACGTCCCTGCTATAATCAAAATTCAATGCGTCCACATGGGTTAATGAAACAGGGGTTAGAGTGGCCAAGAACAAAGGAAAGCAATGTACATGCACTGAGAAACATGGGTTAGAGAAACATGGGTTCGAGTCTAACATGCACTGAACCTTGAGGGTCCGAGTCATGCAATGGAAACTGCTGTGTCCAGCTCATCAAGCAATGCATACTGCTGAGTCTGGGCTGTCAGCCAATGCCAAATGCCGAGTCTGCGCTGTCAGCAAACTGCCGAGTCTAACATGCACTGAACCTTGAAATGCCGAGTCATGGAATCGACTTGCTGTGAATTACGATCATCATGCCGAGACTTGCATGTCAAGCTCATCATGCCGAAGTCTGTATTTGTCGCCTTTGCATCGCCGAAGTCTGGCCGGCTGGCTGACAAGGCGCCGACTCCGGTATTTTCTCATCCCTCCACCACCGCGCCGCGGACCATCGCTCGAGTCTGGCCATGTCGCTCTCGTCGCTGCAGGAAGTCTTTTTTCTCCGTTTTTTCGTTTTCTTCGTTCCAAGTTATCCTCACAGAAATGGCGGCTGGACAGATTGGAGGAGAGATTCACGTTGGAGAAGGAACCCGAGTCGGAGGGGAGATCACGATGTTGGAGCGCGGAAGGGAGGGTGCAGACGTCGACGTGGTGAGCATTCAGACAGAGGATTCGTTTTGGGAGCATCTAAGAACTTGTGGGAAAAGTTTGCCCATTTCGATTGAGGTAGGAAGGGAGAGTTTCCTCGGCGAATTGGAGACCGAGACAGACACACAAGAAGAGGTAAGATCGACATGTTCAAACTCTAAACCATTCGGATGAGCCTAAACCCTCATGAACTGCTCTTCGTGATCATGTTCGTCGTGGTCCTGTTCAATTTTCGTGATCCTGTTCTTGGTAATCAAAGTCGGTAGATTCTTCGGGGTGAGACCCTCGTGTACGAGGGAGCGATTCAGTCTGAACTACACGGCAGTCGTGCCGAAATTCGAGTCCTTCACCCGGCCGATCAGTTTGCTAGCTAGCTGCTTCCCCGAACTCCGTTCGATCGGACCACTTCTGTTGGGATCGAAAACAGTCACCTTTTCTTCCTCGACCAAACAGCTGTCGACTTGCCCTCAACTGCATGCCGTACTAACACTCGATGATCAATCTTAAAGGCCGATCTCAGGCTGAAGAGATTCCGACACTCTCATTGACTGTGAGGTAAGATCGACCTGTTTGTGAGTGCGGTGTGTGAGTGCGGGGGTGCCCTCGTGTACGAGGATGGCACCGGGATTCATTGTCCAGGGCCGGATCCTCATGCTCGTGACGTTCGGGAGTCATGGCGGCCTCTGGCTCTGTTGGGTGAGCGGTGTGTGAGGTAAGATCGACCTGTTTGTGAGTGGGGTGTGTGAGTGCGGGGGTGCCCTCGTGTACGAGGATGGCACCGGGATTCATTGTCTAGGGCCGGATCCTCATGCTCGTGACGTTCGGGAGTCATGGCGGCCTCTGGCTCTGTTGGGTCTGGTGATGGCCGCGTTCTGGTTGGTGGTTCAAAAATTGTGATTTTGGTGGTTCAAAATAAAAACCTGAATTTATGAACTTGACTGCACTCACCCATACGAGGAGTGTTCGATCTTGGACACCGTCCGACATATGACTCTTCTTGTCCGATCCATTCATGCGACGGTATGAGGATTTCAAGCGAATCGGTGATCGGTATTCGTGATCTTTGTTCATCTCTTTGATCTTGTCACGCAGACATTAGAGTGGACAAACCAAGGATTGGTCAAGTACACTTGAGAGTCAAGTAGGGTGGTTCAATTCAGTGTGACCTCGTATACGAGGTTGTAGTAATGGGAGTCATATTTGCTACTATGTTGTCTTCATAATGCTCTCAAAATCTAAGTAAACTTCTAAGTTTAGATAATTCTTTTAATTCATTATGATTAAAGTGACCATTCTTGCAAATTATTGTAGTTTTTTGTGAATTCAGGTTGTTTCCTCGTTTACGAGGTAAGGTAGGCATTAAAATGTTTCTCTATTGAACCGATTTTTTGATGGATAGCAAATACAGTTTTGATGGGTGCCTCGTGTACGAGGTTGGGTAAAGAATTCGGTTCTTGATCGTATTTTTGTCTATTCTTTTGATTACACTTTGGGCATGGGCATTGGGCTTAAGCACTCTCCACTTGTGGTAGGTATCCTCGTATACGAGGGTGAGATCGAATCTTAACCAGTTAGATCAAAAGTTTGTGAATGTTGATAATCATTTTAAATATATGGGCTTTGGAATTGGGCATCACTTCATTTGTGGTAGGTATCCTCGTATACGAGGGTAGGTGTATACAAGAGAAAAATTTCAGCCAACTTTGATCATTATAATCTCACAAATCAAGAATAATCAACGGTTCATACTTGAGATGTGATTAGAATGTCTAATTCAATTTGCCAATGCGCTCGTGATTGTGACTAAACCGCTATATTTGTTTTTGTGTGCGGAGTTCTCTCATGGATAGCATGGAGCATGTCATTGAGTCCGACAATCGATAGTAGTGATTTTGATGGAATGAGTCACGGTGTTCTAAATTGGATTGGAAACCGTACCGTTGTCTTAGGTTTACCTGCCACGATCGTTCCCATGGCTGAGCCCTCTAATGGGGATTCTTTTCCCCGTTCCAATGTTGTATCATCCAATATTGTTGACAAGGAGGCTCATGCTCTATACATGAGAGAATGGCGACGTCATACACGAGAGAAGAGACTAGAAGCTCGAGATGCGGCCCGTTTAGCCTCTAGACGGTCTTCTAGGCTAGCAACTTTTACTTAACTTGATTCATGATTTGACTCTCCACATTGTATTGTCTTTGACAATACAATGATTTATATTTTGTATTATCCATGGATGATAGTTTATTAATCATCAAATTTTTACTGATATATATCTATTGACATCTGTTGTTTGCATAAGTTTAATTTAGTGTTTTACCCTTTCAATTATTCAGCCAAGAGATGGCGATGACGATAATGAGAATGGCGAGCATACTCCCTTGAGTATTCCGGAGACCCAACCCATGGAAGAGGATCGCAGTCTGCCGAACGTCCCGATACCATCCACTGGACAAGACATCCCCCCGCGCCATCACGTAGGTGACATTGAGAATGGGGACGGGCCAGCGCTTACTCCGGATGAAGGGGCCCAAGCAGTGCTTCCTAGTGAGCATCTTGCTATTGTGCACGCAACGCACGCCCTTGGGCTTGCTTCACCGGAGAGAGAGCAACAAATGGAGGGCCCGTCATCTCTTTCCGAGGATTCCGATGATGATGAGACCGCTAAACATCCTTCACATCTCAAGGATAAGGATATGAAGTTTAGCGAGCACGAGATTCGAGTTTGCACCACGACGGACTCCGTTAAGGCCATCAAAGGGATTCTCAACAAACCGGAAGATAAGTCCCGGTTTCGAATTCCTTTATGTCGCCTTCAATCTTACCCGAAGGTTAGACTGCTCTTGAAGCCGACGTGCGGGCTTCAAAACGAGTTTGCCCGAGGTTATAGGGAGGGTGATCGCGTCATGTACGTCTCGTTATATGACGAGGATAGTCGGGATCTTCTTGTTTCCCCGGAGATTGTCAGCACTTGGGATGAACATTGGGTGAATGAAAATAGACGATTCGAGGACGACCTGTCTCGTGACGTCCACCTCCATCAATTTCAAGGCAAAATGTTTTTTGTCTATGAAGGGAATCATCGTTTGGCTGCATGGATGCGAGAGATTGCAGAGTTTCACCAAGAAGATCCTTCTTGGCACATTCGGGTTGACTGCATCGTGCTTGATGCACGGGGAAGGAATGGCGTTCTCGTCAATGCTATGGCTGACGTCAATTGGTAAGTTGGTTGTCTTCCATGAAGTTCGATTTACATTTTTTTCCATTAACCTTAACTTCTTACATCCTCATGCATATGGTTTCAATTGTAGGTCGACCGAGAACGACTTCGTGAAGAGTAGTCTTCCAGCGAAGTTACAACGAATTCGGACGTTCGGATCCATGAAACTTGAGGCTTTCAGGGACTTGATTTCAGAAGAGGCATATGTTTTTTGCCAAAAAGAGAAATCAAGGCGTACCACTTGGTATTCTCTGACAGTTGACGTATTCGTAGCATTCTTGTTGAAGGTAATAATTTTAAGTATTGATCTTCCAAATACTGCTTATGACTATCGTCAAATGTTATGTAATTTGTACTGTGTGATTTTCGTAATTCACAGAGAGAGGTTTGTCGGGCTCAAGACCTTGCTGCAAAGATTTACAAGGAGACCACTGCTAAAGAGAAGCAAACCGGACACGGGGTGTAGTTGGCTATGCATCATGCGCAACAGAAGACCATCAAGATCTTAAAGGGTCGAAATTTTGAGAAATTTATCGCGGTGGCTAATCCACAAAATGGCCCCAAGTTCTTCGACGAGGTACGTATAATATATTATTGCTTTCTATTTGATTACCCGTAATATGATAATTGACGTGAGTTATGTCTTAATCAGATTACTACACATTACTCGACTTTTCCAGTACCCGAGTTGTCAATTGAGCGACTTCAAAAGATTGCTACATCTCATGTTGAGCCGGAATTCAAGGCAAAGTGGCTGTCTTGGTGGAATAGCACGGATAATGAAAGACAGCTTGTGTGTTTTCCCTTGGATCGTCCAATGAAAGAGAAAACCTTTGACGCCTGGATTGAGAAGGCTTCTTTTTGGGCACAAGTATGCATGCTCTCTGATCAAACTTATATTTTGGGTTGTTCGAATCTCTAAAACTATATCATGCTTTAATTCTCATTTACGTGATTCACAATCGTTTTTGCAGTTGGAGTTCGAGCTCGTACAAGAGTTCAATAAGATCCTCGAAAATCACGCTATGCCTATTGTGTGGAAAGAGGACGTTCTCCCTCCATCCGCTTACGTAGAGCATTGGAGGGTGCGCCTTTGGGATCACGCGTACCTTGCATATCTCGCACCAACAGCAGGCCCAAAGTTTGTCAAAGGAACCGATTTGAAGAAGTTCGAGAATGGCACGTTGATCATCAAACTCTTGGTCTATAGGTATTTTATGCTCCCCGCTTACTTATATATTTGCTTTCTACTTGGTAATAATTGGTTTTCTTAACCATTTTGTTTTTCAGGTACTTTACCCGCGAGTTGATGACCAAAGGTGCTCTTCGTTTGTCTTCTCTTCCCGGTTTCAAGGATGCTCGTGATAAAGACTCCAAGCATAACGCATTCACTCCTCGCCAATCACGAGAGGTTCTCAACAAAAGAGCCCTCAAGACTGGAGCTTGGTTTTTGACCGCTCGGCCCCGTTCGTTCCCTACGGAGGAGCAAGATCTTGCAGGTGTCAATGGGCGTCGCTCTCGCACCTCAAGCTCGTACGACATTGAAGACGACAATGATGCAGGAGACTTCGTCGACGATATGCCTAACCGAGCTCCTAAAGTTGGGAAGAAACGTGCTCAAGTGCCAGCAAGATCACGACCTGCAGCCATGAACGCATCAATGTCTCAAGGTGGTCCTTCGTCACAAGCTGAATCTGGTCCTTCCCTTACTCAAGCAAGTGAACGTCTTGGTGACGTTGATGGCTTGCCATCCCACGCCACAAAATTCAATCGGCTTGTTCGCGGTCGCGATGTGGTGCGTCCTGACTTGTCTGAGAAAGTATCTGCTAACGTATCACCCTTGCCCATATTCCTCGAGCACGGAGACATGGGTGAGGTTTTGAACTTGAGCGACACTAATTCCCGCATGGAACCTCAGGTTGTACGCATTATGCAGCATATTCGTAAGGTAAACCCATATTCTCATAATTTCATATTGTTTTCAATGTCTCTCTTTAATCGTGGTGATTTTATGACACTAATAATTGTTATACTTTATCGTCCAGGTTGGGAAAGGTCGTGATAAGCCCATTCAAAACATGACTATGAAGCCCAAACATCCCGGCATTGACCTAATCATCGCTGATGCACCTGAAAACCTTACGGTGCCTCTCATCGAACCACACGTTGTACCCATGTGGAATATGCGAGATGACGATTATTTCGATAACGTGTTCGCATTTGCTGATGCGAATCTAACGGATGATGGGGTTATACTTCTCATGCACCCAAGGGATAGGGCCATTGAACGAGAGTTGGACGAGTGCACGTATAGTTACCGCTTCAAGATTGTTCGTGATCGGTGGGGTTATAACCCACTTCGTTTGACGTCCGCTACTGTACTCGGCTGTAACGGTAAATCTACAACGTTTATTTTCTATATTGTTTTCTCCGTTCAATTTGATAGATTGTAATGTGGTTTTCTAATCGCCCGATTGGATTGTGTAGACTCAGAACTTCCACATCAAGGTCTTTGCAAGAAAGGATGCAAAGTTTGAAATAAAGAGATCGAATGGTCTATGGGGGCAGCTCGACATTCTCCCGGACGACAATGACAACTTAACCAACTTCACCCACGCCGAAGACCAGATGTTACGCCCCGATGGGAAACCGTGGCGGGGCGCTCGAGAGAAGCATCCAGATTTCATCCAGTGTTTTATCGAGTGCTTGACCGACGAAAACGACATCGTGTTTGATTGGAGTGTTTCTACAGGTATGTGGTTTATGTCAAGATTGAGGATAAATGTGATCAAGTGATTTATACTAACACTTCCTCGAATTGTTTTTGTACAGGAGCTTCTGTTATCGCATGCAAACGAACGAATCGTTTTCTCATCGGCTTGGAGCGAGATGAGGAAATCTTCGCGACAGTCTTGAAACCGATGTTAGAGCAATCGCAAAGTCGGCTTGATGCAAGCTCATCCAGAGATCTTACAGAGGATGTGGAGCCTAGGAGGAAGAAACCTCGCAAGTACATGGGTGCGTTATATTTGCTCTTTGTATTTTAACTTTTTATGACGCTTTTGTCAACGGGAATTTCTAAACTTCACTTTGGAATCTAGTCACGCAGGATTGACTCGAAGATTATCTCTCCATTCGGATCTCATTCGGAGTCCACCATCGCCATTTGCGCTTCCCTCGTATGCTGAGCGACTTGCCGAGCAGTGGGTGGCAGCTCCATCTCCTATTCGTGCTCAAGCACAGCGACCAAAGTTTCCTCAGAGTGTATTGCGCTTCATAGATTTTGAAGCTGACCAATGTGATGAAGAATTTGACTCGCCCCACGATAGCGACCATTCTCTTGATTACTATTGAACTTAGCCTCCCTATAGCTTTTGGCAACAATATTCGATATTTTTGAATTCGTATGTTTTCAACTCATTTATGAGTTACTATTACTTATTTATACATCTTGGCGTATTGGTTATATATTAAACCGTTTTAATTCTAATTACAATGTCTAAACCGCTCTAATATTTTTTTGATCACGCCAAATCAAATTTGTTGTTTGAGTGAGAATCGGTGTATATAAAACTCAGTTTGTATTAAGAATGTTTATGAGGTAATTGGAATTTTGAAACCATAATATGTAAATCGAACAATTTTTTTCTTAAAAAAAAAAAAATCTATTTTTAGGGGTTCCCTCGTGTACGAGGAAGCCCCCTACTTCTGATAATTATGTCACCTTCTCTCGCCCTTCACGACTTTTGCTTGAGCGAGAGAAACTCTAAACCACCTAAACCCCTAAAGTCATGACGTCTATGATGACGTCAGCCCTAACCTATTGTATAGTGTACCCAAAAACCTAAACAAATGTGACTTAAGTCCACGGGTTTGGGAGCATTTACTTCTAAACCCTATACCAATATTTCAGTTTTACTTACCCTAAACCGTGGTAATAGGATACTTAATATTCGTAAACTCAGGGGGATTTTTTTGGAAATTTTCTCACCGCTCACCGCTCACCGCTCACCGCTCACCGCTCACCGCTCACCGCTCACGCCTGTGTATTCCCCCTGCCCCTACCTGCTGCCGCTGCTCCCAAATTTTCTCCACTTTTCTCCAATTGCCGGTCGACTTCCAGGCACTAGTGCCTGGTAGTTTTCAAGTGCCTCCCATATGCCATGTCATTGCCATGTAGATCCCAAAGCAACATCCAAAGCAAACCCCAAAGCTACAAAGTTGCTCCATGTCAGAAGAAGAAGAAAGAAGAAGAAGAACACCAGACCCGTAAGGGTTGGCGTGAATAAAGTGTCCGTTCGACCTACCCTTGATGATATGCCCACAGGACCTAACAACAGTGGTATAGGACTACTAACCCCTCTCAGGGTGGACACTACATGAAAAAAAGGACCCAGAACTAGTGAGCTGTTATGTTTGTATAAAAGTAAAGGTTTGGTTTTGTTGGTCGTCACATTGTTGACATACCACGTTGTTTGGAAGAGACATGGATGTGTAGTAGCGGTGGTCCGGGTTCGATTCCCGTTTAACTCGTTTGAGCATCGTTTACAATCATCTGGCGCTATAGAGCTAGTGGGCAGGAAATTCCAACGGCTTGGGCCCCCTGTATTGTGACAAGGTTGCTATTCTAATATATCACTTCTTCCTCTCTTTTTTTTTTTTTTTTTTTTTTTTAATTTTTTTTAATTTAATTTTATTTTATTTTTATATAATATATCTATGGTGGTTGTATGTCTGCTGGTAATGTTTCTCCATTTTCTAGTTTTCTCTTGTGTAGTATTATAGACATGGCATGGTGTATAGCAATTGTGTTTATTTCTCTGAATGTATTTTTTATGAGTGTCTTTGGTATTTTGAGTTTGGTTTTGAGGATTTTCATAGATGGAATGTATGTGGATGCTCTGGCACCTGCTGTTATTACTATTAGTGGTTCAACTATCCATCCTTTGTTAATAATATCGTTGATGAGAGGTTGGTATTTTTGCATCTTTCTCTCAATGGTGTCTGGTGAGAATCTGTCATTACAGTATGTAAATTCTATAAATTGAACCTTTAAATTAATGTTGGGAGATGTAGGGGGGTTTGATTGGTAGGGTAATCCTTGTATACATAGTAGGTCCGGTTTTAGTCGTGCATTACATTGGCATCTTTGTTGTGCACAAGTACATGGTAATAGCCATGGTGGGACTGTATTTTCTGGTGGTTTATCATTACATGTGCCCGCATTCATGAGGGTATAACATCTCGAGTGTTTTGATGAGACTATTAGTTTTTTAATTTCCCATACTGCTTTATTGTGTCTTTTTGTTCTGAGCGCATGTATATGGTGTTGTTTGCATTTTAACAGTACATGTAGCCACGTGTCTGGATCTTGGGAGTCACATACCGAACATGTGATTGATGGATATAGTTCTCTCGCAAAAATAATTGTTTTCTAGCGTTGCCCATGTATTGACCGTGTCTTAGTTTAAGCAAGCATGTTTTTTTTGGAGTCTCATTACTTGTTTATTAGTCCAAAACTCATTTGATAGTTTATCATCTATGTCGTTGTTACTTATCCATTTATTGATATTGGGAAGTTTCTAGCAATGTCCATTAAGTTGTTTTCTTTGTCGTGTTTAATAATGTGTTTTTCAAGGAATCTTATAGGACCTTTATCCGGCGTTTCATCCATAGAGTGCCACCACTCTCTTTGAAAGTAATATGGTGTAGAATGTGCGAATTCATGTGGTAAAGTTGCATTGTGGTAATCTTTGTCTCTACCTTCTTTGGCTAGTTTGTCGGCTTTTTTCGTTACCATCTATATTTGCATGAGCTCGTACTTTGTATAGTGATGTAGGTTGTGTTCTTTGTTGAAGAAGTGTAACTATATCTTGTAGAATGGTTTTGTCTCAGGTGGTTATTATGTTGGGTAGGGTGTTTGAGTTGTGTTTGGATATTATATAGACCATTCAAACAATCTGTGAAAATGTGTGCAGTTCATCGGGGGTATTTGGAGGAAATTATTCAAGGGTCGTGTATATTGCCATTATTTCAGCCCTAAATATGTTTTGTAAACCTGGGAGTCTTACAGCTTGTTCGATGTTTTTGGATTCATTATATATTCCATATCCTGCAATTTCACGGGTCCAGTGGGTGCCCATATTTTGTGGTGGGAGAAATGAGCCATCAGTATAATAGCAGTATTGTGGTAGGAATTTAGGTTGTGTTTCGTTTCTGAAACTAGGAATTGATGGTATATTATGGTATGTAACTGAGTTTTCATGTCACTCTTGCCACTCTCCCCTAATACTTCCTCTCATGTGGCAACCACTTGCTAATTAGAACCAATGCAAATCTTCCATCTCACTGCCTTTCCTCCCATGTGTTATGGCCCTCATTCGTATATCTCGCGCCCTCAACATGCATGGTGAGTCAGAAAAGTTTCTCTTGAATCCTACGCATTTATGATGTCTAGTCTAGTACTCTTGATGTGCATAGGGCTAAACCTTATTTCAATTAAAATGGCGATATTTCATGTGCCATATTGCCAAATCCCTTATGAGCCATTTTGCTCGCATTCTAAAACGTGTCATTTTACAAGCATATTTTTGAACTGTAGACATATGAGAAGTATTTATACCTGCAAAATGTCATGTTTATCAATATCACACATGTACTTCGTCATATCAAGTGATTTCTCTAATATCACCAAAATTTCCATACTATCACACATTTTTATGGTTTTTGACCTTCAAGGTTGTCAAACCGAGCAGGCAAAAGCCGCCCGCCCGACCTGCCTGTCCGATTGAGCTCTTGCTTGCCTTATAGGGTTAAACGACTGTTGACTTTTAGTTTAGGTAAAGAAACCACAACATGGCAAGGATTTAGGTGAAAACTAAGCCACTTGGCCGCCACGTATGGGCCACGTGGAATGCCACACAAGCTTTTTACTTCAAAGTTTGTTACCCACAAAAAAATTATTCACCTCCTACAATTAAGGTGGGCAGGCATGCCTGCCTCTCTGGGACAACTAGTCGGCCCGGTTTGCCCGCCCGATTACCAAAACGCGCCTAGTTTGACAACCTTGTTGACCTTTGGACAGAGTCAAAGGGCAATATTTCTCAACGGCTGTTCAAAAACATTGTTGTTTTTGAATTGCGGTTAGAAATATTAACCCTATCATGTTAAAACTCGACAAAAACCAACATCATTTTTTCATTTTAAGCACCCCAAAAAGTGCCGTTTTATCGGGATAACTCCATTTCAATGGAATTGAGGATAGTACAGAAAATAACTTGTTTTTTTTTTTTTTTTTTTGAGAGTCGTTATCCTTGAAAATATCTTCTACGTTAATAAAATGTTGTGATCATATTAGAAGGAGTTTGTCCCAAAGATTCAGATATTTTATTTTAGAGTGGGAGAGGTGTCTAATTACATGTGATTGACAATGTGTCTCCCATAATAGTGTGCACATGTGATGAATTATGTGCAAGTAGTTAGGTGAGCTAAACAATTAGAGCTTTAATCGAACATGCGTGGAGTCACTAAAACAAACTGACATCATCGGATGGTTGAACATTTGGGGTTTTATATACTATCCATGTGAAGTTTAGAAACACATTGCACTTGTATATAATCAAATTGTGAAGCACATAGAGACTTTTGAAGTACTATTTATTGGCTTTTGTCACTATCAACTTGAGAGACTCCTCTTTCGCAAACTAGAGGTTTGATTGTGTTCTTTGAAGGCTTAGAGCAGACATCATGAAGAGTAGAACACTATCCACTTTGTAGAAGGATCAAATTGTGAAGATAAGGAAGGTCAAGGTGAAGTGTAAGGACATTGAATGTAGAATTCATGGGTGCTCTATGTTCCACCATTTTAACCATCTTAGAAGGTCTGTGGAAGTGTGGAGCCGTTGAAAACACACTCTGGCATACCCAAAAAAATATCTGAGGGAGATATCCTAGTAATATGTCGTGCTCTTAGGTCAAATAGAAGGCATACTTTGGTAGAACTTGCAAACTTGACGAGTGCTTCAGGAAATATACTTCAAATCTACCTCCATGATATTGGTATTAGAAATTGTATAGCGTCTAAGAAAGCCTTATTTGAGTGTCAAACATAAGGCAAATAGGCTTGTATTTGCACGTGCTCATGAGAGCCGGAAGTTTGACATTATTTGGATGGATGAGTCGTCATTTGAAATTGGCAAAAGTCCTTGGAATGTGGTGAGAGGCATATGAAAAATATAAATCAAATTGGATAACGCCAAGTTTTAAGTCTAGACATATTTTAGTCATGGTTTGGGGTGCCTTTACTACAATAAGTCCGTGCTAGTCTTCATTTCTTCACATATATAAGAGATCAACAAGTGATTTTGTTGATATTATTTATGAAGAGTATTAAACAGCTTTCATTTAAACATGATCACCTTGAGCAATTTTGATTATGGAAGATGGCGCTCTGTTCCATCGTAGCCTGTTAACAGTGCACAAAAGACGTGCTCATGGTGTAAATAAGTTGGTTTGGCCTGATAACTCATCAAGAAAAATTGATATTTATACTAAAATTTTACTTCGAAAAAAGGAGACATTTTTACAGCGATGGACAAAGTTGAGAGTATGGTCATCATTTCGTTCCAAAACTGCATCATACATGATTAATATATCAAACTGCTCCCCTCTTTTTTGATGTCTGCATTTCATTGAAGCTCCCAAAAGGGCAAAGAGGGGGATGCCAAGAATCAGAAACGTCGAAAAGAGCAAACAGCGGATGCCGAGCAACCGAAGTCAAAAGGTCGAAGTTCTCAAATCCGTAGAATGGTGACAAAAGAGTGATATCATAGGCCCCCTGCAATGAATAGCCACTCACTACTCACTCGCAGACTCATCCACAGATCCACTCACTGACTCACCCATTCACCCACCCACAATGCCCTAAATTGAATGGGCGCCGCCACAATATGCGGGACTCCAGTGCTGCCTCACTGCCTGCACTAGGGATTAGGGAATGCGAATTGCAAAGCAAGAGGCGCTGAGGCGGCGATTCATGCGAAAGCAAACGGAGAGGAGCAATAGAGGACGGGTATTTGGTGAGCTATCTTGGCACTTCCTTCGACAATCTGTTGCATGAAGATTGTTTATGCAAGAACTAAGTCTTTTGCCGAAAGTACGTTTCTTTCAAAGGTCATGCACAATTGACTATTTGTAGGCCGCTCTCTACAATGTAAGGTATACTCACGATGGTTTGTGTTTCTAGAAGAAAGGTGCATTCAACATTACGACGCTCATCATTCCCAAGCAAAAATCGACACCACATACTATAAGGCTCTATTCAGAATAAGCTGCAGATATTGTTGTTGATGACGTAAATGAATTGCTACATCTTTCCTCTTGGTTTCATTGGTGTGCTTCTAACTGTTGGAGCTTGCAACTTGTCTGGGACAGTGTGAAACTTTGAATGAAGAAGAATTGTTTAACATACAAGAACAGCATGGACTTTTTCAGCGGGATGGATACATGTACAATTGTACATCACTCACCTTTTCTTTCGATACAAATTTTGTTCTTATTCTTACAAAGGAATTTTATTGCTAAAAAATAACAACTGATCTAAGTTGATATAAGTTGTCTGTGTTTGTCAAACACATCCAAAACAATCATGTTTCGTCTGTTGATTTAGTGTTGTTTGGCATCATCAATTTTTGCCTTACCTATATTTTACCTTCATATGAATATCAAACTTGAATAGTTACAACTGTAGTATTGCAAATGTATAAATGATCTAACATTGCAATTTTGGAACAGTGGTGAAGGGATAGTTCCGGATTGAGGACCTAGACGATGCAAAGCTTATCCAATTTGCTGATGTTATAGAGGTATTGATCACAGTATCACACGACTCATTGTGTTAGCTCCATCTCTATGCTTTTGCTGAAAGACAATTTTGATTGCAGATACACAATACAAACACCACTGGAATGTAAAATTTCACTTTGTGGATGTATCATAAGTTTGTACAGTGGAGTTGTTTTTTGTGTATTTGTTCTTACAAGTGAGCTAATGCTTGGATTTGTAGGCAATAACATGAAATCTTCTAATAAACGAACATGTAATCTATGTAATAAGGAAGAAGGGTGAGAAAGAATAAGGGAGATGAAAGGACAAGGGAAACATGTGAATTTCACATCATACTCCTTTATGAATTATCTCACATGTAAGAATGTAACTACTCTAAACTCACATAGTCACATTGATAATTACTACCTTTTGTGATTTTGTGAGTGTGTCCAAAGGACACAAGTACATACTAGTCTTCTAATAAATAAACATGTAATCTTATAATAAAGATTGACTCATGAGTCATGACTCATGCTAAGGGAGTAAAGTTAATGTCTTTGTTTTTGTTGTGAAAATTCTCATGTTGTATACTAGTGTTTTTTTTCTACTCCTTTCAAACATACTATCTTATCATTCTTATGTATTTCATGTTTAAAATGTTGACTTACTTGTTGATTTTTTGTATGTAGATCATGAAGAAAACTAGAAGAGATGAAAAACAAACAACTTTGGCAGGTTTTATTAAAAGACCTAGGGTGGACTTGAATGCTCCATCAATTGAGGCAGATGGAGAAAACATAAATCCCTCACAATGCAGAATGCAGTCAGAAGATACTCAAGAAAATATACAAGTGGAGGTGGAGCTTCAAGAGTCTACCAACCATGATACTTTACTTGAGGAGCAAGCATTGATGGAAGTCCTAGACCATGAGGCCACTTTAGACGGACAGGGAAGTATGAAGGCAAGAAACTACCGATGTGAATGGAAATTCAAGTATCCATGGGTAAAACCAATTGATGTATTGGGCCAAACCAGATTGAAATGCATCTTTTGTGAGAAGTTCAAGGCAAGTGGTCCTTGGGGGGTAGGAAAAGGATCAGTTAACTTGCAAAACTCTGGGTTGCTTAAACATAATCTAAGCAACCAACATTTGTACTCTCGCATCAGATGGTTGGGTTTACAGGGGAGGACCACCAAATCCATGGATAAGCATTTGGCAGAGGGATTGGAGGCAAACAAAGCAAGAATCATCTCTTCAATGAAAATGGTATACTTTCTATCATTAAATAGTTTGCCCCTTTCTAATTATCCGGATTTTGTGAAGTTTGGAAGATTCATGGAGATGCCTACCATTTTTGCATCTTCAGATTATGGAACCTATGAGAATGCCGTTTCTGGGAGAGAGTTTCTTTTAGCAATTGCTAAGATGATTGAAGAGAAATTGATTGAAGAAGTTTCTACTTCTCCTTATTTTTCAATCATGGTGGATGAATCCACTGATAGGGCTTTGGAGTCACATTTGATTACTTATGTGACTTATCTGGAGAATGATGGTTTTGGCCAACCCAAAACTCAATTTTTAAACCTTCAAGGCATCCCAAATGGTACAGCTTTGTCCATCTTTGAGGCTTGGAAGAAAACAAGAGACAAATATGATTTAGTCCAAAATCATCTTGTTGGACTTGCAACTGATGGGGCTGCATCCATGGTTGGTGTGCATGAAGGTTTTGCAACCAAATTAAAAAGGGAAGTTCTACATCTATTTAGAACCCATTGCATAGCCCATAGAGAGGCATTGGCTTCTAAAGATGCAGTAGAAGCAATCACCCCTCTTGCCTCTTTAGAGAAACTATCCAACAGGTTACATGGATGGATTGGAAAATCATTTTTAAGAAATAAAGCTTTACAAGGCCTGTTGATGATCATGGAGATTGGACGCTTGAAGGTATTGCACATTCATAATGTGCGTTGGTTATCTATGGGCCAAGTTATAGAACGCATGGCATCTACAATGCCGGCCATTTTATCATGTTTTTCATCCCAAAGTAAGTATCTCAATATATTATGTAAGTTTTCTTGTATGTATTTGATTTATGTTTTCAATTGAACTTATAGCTAAAATTTGTGATTCTAACTTATGTATATTGATTAGGTGGATGTGCAGAATTATACCATGAGTTTCGATGTTACTCGGTTCTATTTTTTATTCATCTCCTTGCAGACATTCTTGGGGAGTTGAATGTATTGAACCAACTTTTTCAGAAAGAGAACTTGGATCTTACTGAGATTGGAGATGCTATAGAGCTTACAACAAGATCTTTGTCAAGAAAATATTTGGTAGATGAAGATGAAGAGTTTGGTGCAGATTCCAAATACTTGGCACAATTTTTGGAGAATTCTAGAGGAGGAGAGATTAATTTCCAAGATTCTACAGGTATGGTGCATTCACATATTTTGCATTATGCACCATTACGTAATGCAATGGCATTTGGTGGCGATGGCACGTTGCATGGATGCAAGATCATTGCACATGCATATGTGGTCAAGGTGATAGATGCATTGCGGGCGCGATTTCCGGATTTGAAGGTTTTCAATGCAAATAAGTTATTTAGCCCTATCGCTTTTTTTTGACTTGGTACTTCTTCAACGAAATGCTCGTTTATGGCTTCAAACTTTCATTGAGCATTTTTGCTTACATGGAGGAAACTTCTTTGATGAGCGCGGTTTGAGATCAAAGCTTAGAGGTTTTTTAGATACACTTCATGTATCATGTGCTGGCCTTAAAATGCACCATGCATGGTTGGTTTATTCCTCTAATTTGGACTATGTTGGGAGATATCCCAACATGACCAAATTATGGCAAGCTGTTATAATCATTCCTGCTAGTACAGCTTCTTGTGAAAGAGGATTTTCTACCCAAAACCATATCAAGTCTACTTTACGTTCTAGTTTAGTACTAGAGACTTTGGAGGCACAGATGAGAGTTGCAATGGCAAAAATCCCTATAGAAAACATTGATTTTGAACAGGTTTGGGTAAAGTGGTGTGACATGAGAGGTCGCCGTTTGTAAACATGCTTGATTGCACTATAAATTGTAATACGAAAAGTTTTATTTGATTCGTTAGTGCAATTACAAGATTGTCATTTGTTTTTTTATTAATTTGTGTATATGTTGAGAATGCCAAAGTTTTAAGGCAACTTTTGGGGACACCCAAAAATTAAAGCAGGGTGTCCTTTCGACACCCAAAATTCAAGACAGGGTGTCCCATGTGTTATTGGCTAGGGTGTCAAGTTTATGCCCTGTCATAGAGCTCATTATTCTAGCTTTTAGGAGGTCTTTGGCAGCCCTCGCGTCAGCCTTCACTGCGCTTGCGTGCGTCAGTCCCTTCTGTCAGCTTCCCAGTGCTAAGCAGCTTCTGTCAGCTTCCCAGTGCTAAGCATGTCAAACAAGAGTTGTTGATCAATGTTGTAAATTCGAGCTGAAATAGTAAATGTCACACATTAATTTAGTGTTATAACACTCATCTTTAAGATGAGACACTATATCTGAGATCATAGAGATATCAAGGGAGGGGAAGAAACCGGTGAGATTGGTGGCTTCAAGAAAACTCATAAAACATAGATTGCAATGGTACCTCAAAATGAACACTCCTCCTCAACACTTCTGAAAGTTGATATAATGTTTAAATTTTGGTAAATAACACATTAACACTCATCAAAAAATCCAAGAGTTTCAAAAGAAGATACATGATGAATGCTATGTAAATGTGACATACAAAACAGAAAAAAAGAAAAGTAGGTGAGATATGGCCCTTCTTTATGTGGTGGACCCATAAATCGATGACTTAAACTTTCTCTAAATCGTTGAATGAGCTCTAGAAGGGGAGGCACGTGGCATGTCACATTTGGCATGTACTCCTACTAAGGCCATATACGTTAAATCGGCATTGTTGGAAGTCAAATTTCAGCCTGGAATTGTGGCAAGCACAAAAAATGTGAATGCAAGACACAACAAAACATGTGCACAAAGTAGCGTTACAAGTCTCAAGAACTTCATATTGTGTCAATTTAACAAACATGGACTTATACTACCTGAAATGCTCCACTGGAAAAAGATCAACTAGTACCTTAGAGGGGAGCTCGTCCAAAGAGGTCATGTTCACAAGTTTGCAAACCTAAACGAAGTCCAAATCATGCGTATCAGAATTACTATTACAAGGTGAACACATTTCGCACTTCGAGCACTGATTAAACACAACAAGTTTCATGAGGACAGAATCGCCCTTGTAATCCGCTTCTCTCTTTCTCGAGAAGCTTGCATCCTGGGCTGGTCACATCCACCAGTCAGGGTGACATTCGACTGACCACAGCACTTCTTCCATCAATTTCAGTATTGGTCGTTGTTTACAACTATATAATAGTTGGGTTTCTATTCCATGGCCACACTCAGTTCTATGCTAACTTTCCCGACAACACCGTCTAACCGGGATTGAGCTTGAGGAATCGAAGTGACTAGCGAGGGGGAAGATGGAGCAGCACGAAGATGAGGTGCACGCTTTGCATGTCATAGAAGAGCTTCAGTACGGCTGCGCGGCCTCATTTGCATTCAAGGCGGTCTTGCAGCTGCGGATTCCTGATATCCTCGCTGCAGCTGGTCCTGGTGCGTCGCTCACTACTCAGCAAATCGCAGACAAGCTTCCTCGCAAGACTGCTAATTCACCTCGTCAACTGGGGCGCATTCTCCGCGTCCTGGCATACAAGGGCGTGTTTGCAGAATCTGAGGGTCCGAACTCGACTAATTCCGGCACTGAAGCTAGGTTGGTGATCATCTCCAACTGATGCATCTCATGCAAGATTCCAAGAATTTTGGGCCTGCATTAAACTACATCTCATGTTGCACTCTTGAAAGTGGAGAATGCGCCTCTGTTGTATGTATGGTCTGTTGTCACCTGTTTAGAGGTGGTCGATATCAGCATGTTACCATGTTTACTGAGATGTTACCTTCTGCTTGTCGAGCCAGGTACGGCTTGACAAATGCTTCGAGGTGTCTTATAACGGGTGCGAAGTTCGACTTGAAACCATTTGTGCTATTGTCGGAAACGGCGTTCGACTACTCAATGTTCGATCATCTACGCGACATGGTGGAAGAGGATGCGAATGCGTACAAGCTTGCGTTTGGGGTGGACGACGCCTGGGGCTACGCGAACGCGGATCCCAAGTGGAATGTGAAATTCAATAATGCCATGCGGAGTTGGTCCGAGCTACAGAACAGCGTCATCGCGCACCACTACGACGGCTTCAAGGACGTGAAATGCTTGGTGGATGTTGGAGGAGGCGTGGGTGGCGCACTGGCTCTCATAGTGGCCGCGAACCCGCACATCCGGGGCATCAATTTGGATCTACCCCACGTCGTGCCCACCGCCCCCGACATCCCTGGTGAGTGAGCGAGCTACACAACTAGGATTCGGCAGTTGAGAAAAATTCTCGTGGAGAATAGTAACAGATTTCATGGAAATAATTTTTCATGAGGAGAAATCCTGGGTTTTTGCTCGGCCTTTCCCCGACTTCCCGATGACGCGCGACTTTCTGCGCGCCGATGGCGATGCACTGCTCCCAACCGGATTGTTCCCTTGGAGCCGTTCAATCACCGAATTTCACCAAGCTACGAGGCCAGGGGAGGGGATGGAAAGAGCCCCTAATTTTCTTCCTCTCGATGAATCAACATGAAAAGGAACCCAAGGCTAAGGTTGTAGCCTTTGCAAAGCCTCGCGGATCGTGACGACGGAAAGCGATGACGAGAGTGGAAAATCAAGGGTAGCGCTTGATTTGCCAATGAAAATCGGTAGGCTTCTCTTACACTTTCTATCTTTGTCGGTTCTATCAACTTATCTTGCGGATGTTGTGCTTGGCTTAGGAGCACATCTCGATGCTTTTATGAACAAGTGGTTGTCGCTCCAGTGAGCCATCGATTCGATTGTTGGAAATTCTTGGTATTTCAAGAATTATTGGATGAAAGACTCTATTGGGACAACTCGTATTGGGCGAAGGTATTAGAACCGGATCACATAAATTCCAAGGAGAAGGCTTTCTAAGGGTAATTTGGGGTCACAGACCTCAAATTTGAATTCAACATTATCAAAATCGGCGGTAAGGGGGTTAAATCGAAAATTCGAGCAATTTTGAAGAAAAAATCCCATTGGTTTATCCCCTAAAGGCCCAAGAAAGCCGAAATGGCTTTTTGGGGTTTCCGCAGGAAAAAAAGTCAGCTAACTTTGACCTTTATAATCTCAAAATCGGAAAAAAATTAACGGCTCAAATTTGACATATGTGTATAGGGTCAAGTTCACTTCAAGATCCTACGGTTGGATCTTCTAATCAATGCTTAGATTGAGTTTTTTTGGGCCTGAAGTAGAAGAGGGTCCTTTGTGATAATTTAGACAATTTTGTATCAAGGGCCTTTAGGGGTTATGGAGGCTCCGAGAAACGCTTGTAGCACTCAAATATGGGGGTCATGGTAGTCACTATATGACTACCATGAGTGAATCAATTAAAATTGAACTCTTTGTATATACTTTGCACTTGTTTTTTATTATTAAACAAGAGCTTAACCTAGTTTATCTTAAAGTAATGTTGAACTTAACCAAGTTTATCTTAAAATAAATGTTAAACTTAACCAAATTTATCTCAAAGTAAATGTTGAACTTAACTAAATTTATCTTAAAGTAAATGTTGAAAAAGATGTATAATAAACCACATTTATATACCCACATACTCAAACAAAAGCGTATCTTTTTGTTTAGCATTGATTTACCATTGATTCTACATTGATTTTAGCACTTTTTGTTCACCATGGCATCTTCAAGTAACAATGATTGGTAAGTTCAAAATAATTTGTTTCCTTTTTAACCATGAAAGTAACATACATTATCTAGGTAGTGTTACATTTATCCTTTGAACAATATCCAAGTTTAACCTAACTACACATTTAATATTATCTTCTGAGGGTTTATTATTTCTTTTGTCTTCTATCTCATTACAATTTTCATGCAAAAGAATATAATCTTGTAAATGTTTCAGGTTGAAAAGCTTGGTGCCCTGTCATTGCAACTACGAGTGCAAAAAATTTCGCTTTGGTTTCAGACACATAACTGAGGCTGCACGATTGACTCATATTCAACACGATGCGGATAGGAATGAGAACCGTAGCACTGCATTCTTTTGTTATTGTACTGTGTGTGGTGGAAACGAAAAGAAATCTATAAGAACAATATATCGTCACCAAGAGAAAGATTTAGAAAAAGCAGAACCAAGTACAATCATAGCTCCAGCTTCCATCACCGAACCCAATATTGAATTCTCTCCGAATCTCCCAGAAGAAATTCAAGATCCAGTTGCGCCAGTGACATTATCAATTGATGAGCAAATAAAATTCAAGATCATCAAATTGCAATCGATATTGGATTCTAGCAACGTCTCGATTTCGAACCAAGACAAAATATTGAAGACTATATTTGGAAATATTGCTGATAGTGAGGAAAGAAATGATAAGGGTTTGGTATCCCTTTTACGATCGTGGAACGGTGATGTGAACGGAGAAGTACTTCCTAATTCTTTGTATAAAATTATGAAATTCTATGAGAAGTTAGGTATGATCAAGCCAAAATATTATAAACTATGCACATGCTCGTCCGATTTTCCTCATAACCCTATCCTTACGGAACCCTCTCCTGAAGACGACAATAGCCTAAAGTGTTGTCACAATAAAAAGCACAAAGACTTTGTTCCGGTTCTTTCGCTCTAGATGCACAATGTGTTCAAAAATGAGAAAAGACATATTATCTTTTTATTATATTCCTATTGGTGAACAATTAAAATTGATGTGTCAATCGAGAACACTTTGCCATGAATTCTTAACTATGTGGCGCCACCGTACTAATTGGCTCAACAAAAAGCTCGATGATTTCCCGATTCCATTAAAGATTTTTGGGACGGGTTCAAAGTAAGAGAATGGAGTGACTTTTGGGATCCCACGAAGACATACGAATTACTACGAATATGCGCAATATTGTCGAAGGCGTATGCTACTTTCCCGAATAGTGCAAAGGTTTCTCAAATTGATGATAATTGGAATGAAGACGCTCAATGCTATCAATTTCCGTGTACTTCGTGCTTTCTCGAATGATTTCTAAAGAGCGAAGATTTGTAAAGGTACTACTCCAATAAATAAGTCATCATTATGTTGGTTCTACATATGTTTATTGTGTGTTTTGGTTAGGAAGATTACATGTATTTTGAATTATTACTATGCAAGTTTGTTGAATTTTATTTTATATATATTGTATTGTTATGCGGGGAGATCCAAGGAACTTTGCTCTTCTAGCCCATTGGGACGGGTTCCAACCCACTCGAACAACGTATAAAAATTGTTGGACGCTAGAAATTAAAATATTAAATGGTGGAAAAGCAAGTTTCTTAGCACCTCTACATGTTTTATTTATTCCGTTGTCATCAACAAGACTGCAAAAAGAAAGGAACTAGTGTTATGAATTTTTTCTGAAGCCATTCATTAACGAGATGGAGTCTTTATACAACGAAGGCATTCAAATGAAATTTGCTTACAATCCAAGATTGATATCATCTTCAATTGATAATGATGATAATCCTGTAAAGATTATTTATTTGTATAAATTAATGGTGACATATATGATTTTCTCTATTTCATTGTAGTTCTATTATTATACAATATGTCTATATATAAACAACAAGGTTCTTAAGTATCCATTGTATATGTGTAGATTACGTGCAATTCTACACGTGGTTACGGGAGACCATCATGCCCAAAGCAAGATGGCAAACTTAAAAGATGGGGGACACTCAGCTTGTCGTAGATGCCATGTTCAACAAGAAAGCATCGTGCTAGGCGACAAAACTCAATTAGTTTTCATAGAACAATATGGAGCTGAGTACATTGCACCACCTTCCAAATCTATCTCAGAGCTTCATAATGGACTTGAACATTGGAAAGGATCCAATACCGACAATGAACGTAAACAGATATCAGACTCAATAGGTATGTATATTTCTCACCGTTATACAATTGCAATCACTTTTGTAAATCCCTTCAAAATTTGTAATACATTCAAAGTTTTGTAGATCCCTTCAAAGTTTTGTAGATCCTTTCAAAGTTTTGTAGATCCCTTCAAAGTTTTGTGAATCATACCTTCAAAGTTTTGTGAATCATACCTTCAAAGTTTTCTAAATCCCTTCAAAGTTTTGTAGATACCTTCAAAGTTTTCTAGATCCCTTCAAAGTTTAATAGATACCTTTAAACATTTGTAGATCCCCTCAAAGTTTTGTAGATCTCTTCAAATTTTTCTATATACCTTCAAAGTTTTGTAATCATACCTTTAAAGTTTTGTAGATCCCTTCAAAGTTTTGTGATCAAAGCTTCAAAGTTTTATAGATACTTTCAAAGTTTATAGATACCTTCAAAGTTTTGTATAGCCCTTCAAAGCTTTGTAGATCCCTTCAAAGTTTTGTAGATACCTTCAAAGTTTTGTAGATACCTTCAAAGTTTTGTAGATACCTTCAAAGTTTTGTTAACATACCTTCAAAGTTTTGTAGATACCCTCAAAATTTTGTAGATTCCTTCAAACTTTTGTAGATCCCTTCAAAGTTTTATGATACTTTCATAGTTTTGTAGATCCCTCCAAAGTTTTGTAGATCCCTTCAAAGTTTTGTTGATCCCTTCAAAGTTATGTGATACCTTCAAAGTTTTGTAGATACCTTCAAAGTTTTGTACATCCCTTCAAAGTTTCGTAAATCCCTTCAAAGTTTTGTAGATCCTTTCAAAGTTTTGTAGATTCCTTCAAAGTTTTGTAGATTCCCTCAAAGTTTTGTAAATCCCTTGAAAGTTTTGTACGTCCCTACAAAGTTTTGTACGTCCCTACAAAGTTTTGTAGATCCCTTCAAAGATTTGTAGATCCCTTCAAAGTTTTGTAATCAGACCTTCAAAGTTGTGTAGATCCCTTGAAAGTTTCGTAGATTCCTTCATAGTTTAGTAGATCCCTTCAAAGTTTTGTAGATCCCTTCAAAGTTTTGTAGATCCCATCAAATATTTGTAGATCCCTTCAAAGTGTTGTAGATGCCTTCTAAAATTTGTAGATCCTTTCAAAGTTTTGTAGATACCTTCGAAGTTTTGTAGATTCTTTCAATGTTTTGTAAATCCCTTCAAAGTTTTGTAGATCCCTTCAAAGTTTTGTAATCATACCTTCAAAGTTGTGTAGATCCCTTGAAAGTTTCGTAGATTCCTTCATAGTTTAGTAGATCCCTTCACAGTTTTGTAGATCCCTTCAACGTTTTGTAGATCCCATCAAAGTTTTGTAGATCCCATCAAAGATTTGTAGATCTCTTGACAGTTTTGTAGATCTCTTCAAAGTATTGTAGATCCCTTCAAAGTTTTGTAGATCCCGTCAAAGTTTTCTAGACACCTTCAAAGTTTTGTGATCATACCTACAAAGTTTTGTAAATCCCTTCAAAGTTTTGTAGATCCCTTCAAAGTGTTGTAGATGCCTTCTAAAATTTGTAGATCCTTTCAAAGTTTTATGGATACCTTCAAAGTTTTGTAGATTCTTTCAATGTTTTGTAAATCCCTTCAAAGTTTTGTAGATTCCTTAAAAGTTTTGTAAATTCTTTCAAAATTTTGTAGATCCCTTCAAAGTTTTCTAGATACCTTCAAAGTTTTCTAGATACCTTCAAAGTTTTGTCAACATACCTTCAAAGTTTTCTAGATACCTTCAAAATTTTGTAGATTCCTTCAAACTTTTGTAGATCCTTTCAAAGTTTTGTAGATACCTTCAAAGTTTTGTAGATCCCTTCAAAGTGTTGTAGATCCCTTCAAAAATTTGTAGATCTCTTCAAAGTTTTGTTGATACCTTCAAAGTCTTGTAGATCCCTTCAAAGTGTTGTAGATACCTTCAAAGTTTAGTAGATCTCTTGAAAGATTTGTAGATCCCTTCAAAGTTTTGTAAAGTCATTCAAAGTTTTGTAGATACCTTCAAAGTTTTGTAATCATACCTTTAAAGTTTTGTAGATCCCTTCAAAGTTTTGTAGATTTCTTCAAAGTTTTGTAGATCCCTTTAATTTTTTGTGGATCCCTTCAAAGTTTTGTAGATACCATCCATATTTTGTAAATCTCTTGAAAGTTTTATAAATCCCTTCAGAGTTTTGTGATCATACCTTCATAGTTTTGTAGATCCCTTCAAAGTTTCGTAGATCCCATCAAAGTTTTGTAGATCCCTGCAAGGTTTTGTAGATACCTTCAAAATTTTGTATATCTCTTGAAAGTTTTGTAGATCCCTTCAAAGTTTTGTGATCATACCTTCATGGTTGTGTAGATTCCTTCAAAGTTTAGTAGATCCGTTCACAGTTTTGTAGATCCCTTTAAGGTGTTGTAGATCCCATCAAAGTTTTGTAGATCGCTTCAAAGTTTTTTAGATCCCCTCAAAGTTTTGTAGATCGCTTCAAAGTTTTGTAGATACCTTCAAAGTTTTGTGATCGTACCTTCAAAGTTTCGTAGATACTCTTATAGTATTGTAGATCCCTTCAAAGCTTTGTGATCATAGCTTTAAAGTTTTGTGATACCTTTTAAGGTTTGTGATAGGTTGTTAGCAATCTTGCAGAAGGTTAGCATATAGTTTAGATATACCTCAAAAGGATTAACCTATAAAGTCAAAATTGATGGGAATGGACCACAAAAGATATTTACGAATTTAATTTGAAATTTGTTTCACCGTTCCAATATACATGAAATTGGATTTCTTACACGTTGGATGTAATTTGTTTTTTTATTTTCACAGGTTTAATTGACGAGTCGCCTTTGTGGAGATTATACTATTTATATGGGTTTGATATTATTAATGACCTCGTATTCGATGTTATGCATTGTCTTCCATTGAACATTTTCAAGAAGTTCATGGAAGACCTTTTAAAAAAATTTGGTGTTAGCTCTGCCCAGAAGACAATCATTGAAGATGCATTGCATATGTTCGCGAGCTCCCGTCGCAGGGAACGCACAGCCTTTTAATTGGTCTTCCACACCAAAGTCCACCTCCGCAAGCTCCTAGCGACAACATTCTCATCCAATACATAGAATTCACTTATTGTAATGATAGATTCCCACAAGAAACAATCACTAACAAATCCAACAAATACCAACCGTTACTTGACTCAATTACGGCACGTGGCTGGAAAGTTAATCCACTCATAGTCGTCACTGCCGGAGCCAGAGGAACCACTCACACACCATCAATGAATTCCTTAGAAACAGCACTTAAACTCACCAAAAAGCAAATTTATTGCTCCTTCAAAACAATCAATACAATCGCAATACAAAACGCAGCCCTTATCCTTCTACACAAACGTAAACTAGAAAATAACCAACCCCTCCCTACCAATTTTGAACCACCTTGAAATTCTTACATTACCCCTCAAAACACATTTAAACGAAAACAAACAAAACATAACAACACAAATAAAAAAAAAGAGGGGGGTAATGGTGCGAACCATCAAAGGTTAACAAATGACTGTTTTGATCTCTCACTTTCGGGTAGGGGCCGGGTGGTTGATACTACTTTCCTGCCATAACTCACAGACAGCCCCAAGCCATACTCTTTGCTCAAACAAGCCCATTGAGGTTCGAACTCGGACCAGCACAATCACAATCGTCCCACACCTCAACCACCCTAGGACAACATGACTTGGTGACTACAAACCCACTTAACTCCCAATTAAACCACACATGACAATGCCAAACACCCCGCCACGTAAATAGTCTTATCTTGCTTACTATAGTCTAGTCCATTTACAGTCACCTGTAGAGTTTAGTGTCTACTCCCGAAAGGGGTTAGTAGTTTTGATCTTTTACCACTTTGTCATGTGGCCATCGCGGTAAAGACATTACGAACAGACGCTGTATTCACGCCAATTCTTATTGGAGATTGGCGTTCTTATCTATCTATCTATCTATCTGCATTGCATACCGTACGAACCTCTCGTTTGAAGTCCATGGCCATGAATTTCGGAAGCTAAGTATCTGAACAAAATTGTGCCTGCGTCTTGCCTGTATTTTCTCGTCTCATTTTTGGATAACACGTTTTACGTTTTTATATGGTGGCAGGTGAGCGATGGTTCAGGAGGGTTGATGGTTTGTGAGTGGAAAGAGACCCTGTCAGAGGTGCAAGAATCAGGAAAGATAGAAGTCCACCTCAGTCCCGAGCTTCCATCTGAAGCTCTGCCCAGTACTCCCCTGTTCTCCTGCCCATTGTATCTTCCCAGAAGAGCATCGCGGAAAAGTCAAGTTCTCCCTACTGAAACAGAGCAAGGTTTGACATCGAAGGTACGGAATAGTCTCTGAATTTTTTCGCGGTACCAGCCTTCTGTCATTCACTTTCTTTCGAAAGCATAGCTACGTTTCAAAGTCTGTATCATGAGGAATTTTCTTGGCGTTATTGCACAGGATGATACTATCGCTAAATTGTGGCAGGTTGTAGGGATCACGCTGGTAGCGATGAGCTTGTATCATGGCGTGCTTGGAGTTTTATGTGTGGATTGGATCTCGACCTATCCAACATTGCTGAAGGAGTGCGGAGTTCAGCCCTTAAAACAATCCTTGTCATTAAAGCTCGACCTTTACTACGTTCCTTTACCTTCCGAGGGTGTATTTCCCGGTCCTTTGGTAGCAATGAACATCCCTTATATCATTCGAGGTCTGGCCTTTCTTGCTGGCAATGAAAAAGCTGGCTATGGAGTTGTGGACCTCAAGAGGCGGCCACTCTTGGTGTTATTATCTTCTCAACAGGGTAGATTGTCAAGAAATGATCATTCTCCATTTTCTTTCAGTACGTTCAGTAAGCACAAAGTGTAGTTTGTAAACTTCAACTTATAGCAGTATTTGTTCGCAGGTTTTATTTCACACAGTTTGCTTCTGCAGTGTATGGCTATGGACTTTTCCACGTTTCGTCTTCAACCTGGTCCGTGGGAGATCAGGTAAACTTTCAGAACGAGCGACGGTCCGGATATTATAGCGCGGCTCTAAATTTGAGCTACTTACTTTGTCATATCGAGCTTTAATCTCAGTAAGGTGAAATTTCGATATTGATGCAGTTACTCTTGATGTTCTGGCAGGAATGTGCATCCCACTACCGCATTGTTGCTGCCCTGGTCCTTTATGGGAAACCTTGGGGCCGTTGTTGGAGTGAAAAATGGTATTCCAGAGACGGGATTACGACCTGGATCAAGCGTTCTGGCAGTATTCAGTGTTAGTGTGATGATTGTGGAAGCCGGTGGACGAAGAGCTTCCTTACCTTTGCACCTAGATGGCCTCCCTTCTTGCTGGATTAGGCTTCCTCAAAATCGCTTGGTACCATAAATTACATCAATTCAAGTATTTTGGGATTACACCCTCGTTGTTTATCATATTTTTAGTTCCCTTTCAGCACCGAGTTAGAACCTCGGCTAATTGTGGAGTACGCTGTTACGTTTCTTGCAGAGTAGGTATCAACACGCCAGCGTCCACGATATGACAGATAACTTACTCTTAGTTTCTCGAATAACGTTGTAGCTGAATGAAATTATGGCTTGTCTACTTGAATGAATGCAGGTCCTTGGTGATGCCGCTGGCGGACTTCGCGTCCTGGAGCTCAGTAACTGGGAGCCTCATATCGTTTCGAAGATAGTCCTGGCCAACCTGCTACCTTCTATGAGGGTAAATCCGTAAGCTCTTTCTGCATCTAAATTGACATAAGTTGACACTTCCCTGCTTCATATTCTGGAAATCAAAGAAGCCAGCTCGTGTTGAAGATAATTTCATTTTAGTAGCACCAGAGTCTGTTGTCCGTGAGCTCGCTATTTCGCCTCGTTGAAGAAAGTACTTACCATTAGATTCAGCTTGTGTTCGAGATAAATAAGCGTGGTTTCAGACTGAGGCAGAGTCAGGATAGGGGACGCTACCGAATAAATTGTGCGAGCTTGGTGCGATACAGTGAGTCACTAACATGCATTGCATCATCTTGTTTTTCTGGACCAGATATTGCTTCATGTTATGCAAGCAACTGGTTCTGGAGAGCAGCAGTTTGGAGACAATATTATCTTCGCCTCGGGCGAGGGTGGCGATTCGCAGTTGTTCGAGTTAATTCGTGATGCTGTAGGTATCTTCTTACAATATCTTGTGACTCACAGTATGTTTTTC
Source organism: Bryum argenteum (assembly GCA_037043015.1). Classification (NCBI taxonomy): domain Eukaryota; kingdom Viridiplantae; phylum Streptophyta; class Bryopsida; order Bryales; family Bryaceae; genus Bryum; species Bryum argenteum. The sequence goes on from CM073322.1 coordinate 29,157,302, forward strand.
GCATAGTAGTAGTCAATGAAATAATAAATGACGTCCCATTACACGATTTTACTATGTAGAAAATACTGATATTTTATTGTACCGAGTACCTATGATGCATTGGCAAGGCTACAGGTGGTCGATTCTCATGGCTTCGGTTGATGCTGTGCAGAATCATCTGAAGGCTCTCAATGGTCTGGTAAAAATTTGGTGGAAGAATCAAGTGCATTATTGGTTAGTTTAGCCCCTGTTAGAGATGTTATTCTCGTTAAAGAAGCGATGCACTGTCCTGATCCATTTCTGCTCTTAGCATGCGGAAATTCGCCAGCATCTACCTTACGCAAGTAATTAACTTTCCAATATGATTCAAGTTCGATATTCCTGGAGTACTGCATACAGCAAGAACTTGCTTGAAATGTTCGAGTGACTGAATACTGGTGAACATCATTGCAGAGGGAGCCTCATGGCGTCTTGCTTCTGTTTCTCATGTTCTCGAGCTGGCTTGCGTTCATTCTGTTCGAGGATGTACGGTGCAAGGGAAGACAATGTTCAAGACATATGATCAACGTTCTATCAAATGTCGATCCTGTATACAACTTCGAACAATCCAGATGTTTGGGTTCCTGCTTACAAGTAAGCCTAAATTCAACGATTGAGTGATTAACTGTCGATCCATGAAGACCGTTCTTACAATTTAGTGATCATTGTGCAGGGAATCACGGTACTCAGCAATATTCTTCGTGATCTACATCTTGTTCGGTGTCTACTTCATCACCAATCTTGTTCTTGCCGTTGTTTACGACAGCTTCAAGGGCCAGGTACTCAAATCTCCTCATGAAAGTTGGATTCTGGTGCTAGAGTTCGTAAATCATGATATGTTTTTGTTGTTGTTGTTGCAGTTAGCTAATCTGATGGTAGAGGCGGAGCCAGCAAGACAGGAAGTGTTGAGTGCAGCATTCGACCTTCTAGACGAGCAAGTACAAAAAAAAGCTTCCGCTTCACACACTTGAGGTCTTTTGCATTTTATGTTCGTAATGTTCATTCTTTGTTGATTTGTGCAGAAAAGAGGATACTTGAATATCCATCAATGTGCGAAGTTGTTCAAGGAGCTCAACTTTTACAGGTACATTCTTTAGTCACTTCAATCTACACATTTTGGTGCAATTTTATCATCTTCTGGGTGTTTTTTTGCCAAACAGAACGCTGCCACAAATTGCGGACGAGGAAATTGAAGCGATCTTTTACGCCTTAGATGACAGTGGTGACTTCAACGTTAGTCATAATTTCCACATTTCGTCATAACAAAAACAAGTGATTTGTTGATACTTACTTGGTGATGTTTTGAGCTTGCAAAGATCAGTAGGGAAGAATTTGCCGACCTCTGTAACGCAATCTTCTTGAAATTCGACAAAGCAGATGAAGTAAGTAACAATTTCATGTCCCTTTTTTCTTCTTTTTTGCTTGGCAAGACACTGAGCTAACATCATTTTTCTTTTTGGTATGTATGTTGTAGCCAGCTTATGTCGAAAAGTTTCTTCAATTCGAAGCAATTCCAGGGGGTAAAGAGATTTGTACGGAGCGATCTGTTTGAGAATATCGTCATTGGCATGCTTTTAGTCAACTTGGTTGCTGTTATCATCGAGACTACGGTTAGTCAACACACTCTCTCACTTGCTTATTCTCCAGTGTTAGAAAAGTCTAAACCCGAAACCCTAACGGACGATTATGTGTGGGGTATGCAGCTGGATAATCAAAACTCTGCATCTCAACATCTGAGCTCAAAAACTGTCATGGAACTCGTGACAGTCAAGCGGGCAAGCGAGTCCGGAAGGAAGTCATGTACACAGACGTTTTGAGCGACTCTCAATGGATGAAAGCAATTGTGGATGGCAAGGACGTTTCCATTCACAAGTCCTACGATTCGTAAGATCTTAGCTGTGACCCATCCTAGCTGAGTCCTATGATTCGTAAGATCTTAGAAATTCTCATAAATCGCCAGAGCCTGTTGACGGCATTCTGATGTAGCCGACTAATCTTACGTGAGCTGTGGATGAGCAGAGTGCCGCTGAACTTGTTTTGAAAGAGTCGTGGAGTTACTCTCGAAGCGCTCTGGGTCAGCTTTGCAAGGGCCCCGCTTGAAAACAATAGAGGAAGCGAGTGAGTTGTATGCAGACCAAAGAACACAATTTCGAAGCAAAGGCACATGAAGCTTCTGCACTGAGGAGATTTCTGAGCTTCTGCACTGTCTCTGATCAGTCTTTAGTCGAGACGAGCTTGAGATTTTCAATTGGTAGGACAAACATAGTTGAAGTAGAACTAGTCAATTGATAGATATAGACACGTAGTAGAATTAGTATTTAGGTAGAGAGAATGAGTTGCCTCAATGTGCTCTATTTTTATGAAATGAAAATTTGAATCTTTTGTACTACAAAAAAACATGTATTTTCTTCTCATCAAAGCTGGGTTGTTTCTACACATAAAAGTGCAAAATTTTCTTGTTGTTATATAAAAATTCATGAGGAGAAATAAGACATTTTTCATGTGGAAACTCAATTTTTATGTCAATAAATACTCACGTTTTAATGATTGCAAAAATTCATGAAGGGAAATTGCTCTTTTTTCATGGGGAACCACTTCCCCTATTCCCATTAAAATCTTGACTTTTCATGACGAGAAACTCCAAATATATGAGATATTCATGACATGAAGAGGTCATTTTTCATGAGGAGAAAATCCCATGAAAAATGGGGATTTTCATGTCATCTCCTCATGAAAATTCCCATTTTTCATGGGTCAGATTCTAGTTGTGCTACAACTCAGCTGCAATCAGAGTTCCCAATTAACACTTCACATTTGCAGTTTGGTACACTCATAGTGCGTGGTGCATGCGAATACTAATGAGTAATTGCGGATGTGCAGGTGTGGAGCACATCGGAGGAAATTTCTTGGAGTCTATACCTTCAGGAGACGCCATACTCGTGCAGGTACTGTCGAATCATTCAGAATCTCATAATGATATAATTTCAGAAGTGTGAAGGCGTTTCAAAAGATTCTGTAGAACAATGCATACAGACCACATTTTCTACTTATATGTTTCGAGTCCAAAAGTAATCGTCACGGAACAACTTGATTTGGAAAACAGAAAGTGCTCTTGAACAACCTCTGCCTTGTTAGTAGCAGTAACGTTGAAGTGGAGATTTGAATACTGAAGTGTTGTTGAACAGCATGTGTTGCACAACTGGGGCGACGACGACTGCATCCAAATCCTCAAGAATTGCCATCGAGCGCTTCCTGAAAGTGGGAAGCTGCTCGTTCAAGAGAACGTGATCGACGTGGCCAGAAGCTCAGCTGCCAAGACCGGCGCAGGTCTGGGCTCCGACATCCTCATGATGGCGTGTTTCAAAGGAGTGGGAGGCGAGAGAACAAGCGCGGAGTATAAGCGGCTGCTTGGTGCTGCAGGCTTTTCTCATGTTTCGTTTATCAGTGTGCGAGGCTTAGATCTCATCGAATGTGTCAAAACCTGACACCCCCACCCCTGTGTTTCGGGGTAGTCCACATAGAATGGCACTACGCCCGGTGCCATTTTGTCACACCAAAACTTGCATTTGTATGCCTACATAGTGGTGATTGTACTTTATAATTGATATTACAATTCTGTTTGAAATCACTCACATTATATAATCAATTCGGGTTTTCAAGTATCATTTTCAAATTTTGTAGTGTCACAAAGTTTCTAGACTATTGTTTAAAAAGCTGAAGCATGGCATTTTAGTGGAATGAATGGAATGACGCCACTTTAATGGAATTGAGGTTAAATATAGTTTCCTATACATGTAGTTTTGGGCAGATGCACGTTTCAAATAGTGCTCTCTAGTGTTGACGGAGAATATCTCTTAAAGTATGAGAATTATGGAAGCATGGAATGACTCTTTGGAAAGATGTGAAAAAAGTCTACAACCTACAAAAAAATCTTCATTACAAAGTACACTATTTTGTAAGCATTCAAAAGCAAGTTCTCATACGACAAAATTGTCGATTGAAATACAGCCATTTTTACACATTTGCCAATAACTCCGATACCCAATTTTGTAGGCAAGAAAATTTCGACTGCTGTACAAAACATCACATTCAGAACAGAGCTCTTCGATTTTCAAACGGGTAGGCCAGGTCCTTCGAAGGAATCTGCTAGAGCCGCATCGACCCACAATTCCCGGGCACACGAAGCTCACCACTGACGAAACTCATTATTTAGTGCCAGAGCTTTACCTCGTCAAGCAACCTCTTCTCCGCCAGACTCTTTCCAAGTCTGCAAATCAATCCAGATCAATGAGAATTTCCTCATGACTGTGGATGGCTCGCACTGTAGAAGATGAAGATGCCGACTCTCCGGCTACAGTACCTGAAAAGCCGCGTGACGTCCTCTACACGCCTTTCGTGGCTCACTCGTTCTGCCCGGCGTCTAGGCTGCACAAGGGAGTGCATCGACGCTGTCCTCACACTTGTCGTGTTTAGTTTTCCAAGCTCACAAGCTCTTCTTCAGGTCTTAGCTTCTCTTGCAACGCGGCCTCACGCTCGTCGGTAGGAGGAGTGCTTTTCTGGGCGTTAGTTTACCTTCATCGGATATCGGGTGTCGGACTGTGCTAACATTGAGGGACTGTTCTCTTCCTCAGTCCAAGGTGTGATGAAGTGCACTTCGTGTCAGCTACGAGACTCTTAAATACAAGCACGAAGAGGTACTGAGTCGATCTGGCCTCTTCGTGCTCCTTATTCCGTCTGGATTTGCAAGTAATGATATGACGGGTAAGTGTTTCCGTGCACGCACTCATGGCGATTCGATATCCAGATTTTTGAGAACTAGCTTCTCGCATGACTCCGTTTCTCTGGCAGCGTTACACAGATCACGTCCACTCGGTCGTTCGGAAGAGGAAGACCTTATCTGCTAACTATTCCATTTCTATAGGTTTTTGGTTGTCGGGAGGCTCCATCGTGAAGGTTTAGTATCGTGAAGAGACCGTTCTTGGCCACATTCAACGTTGTGTTCTCTATATATTACAGTCGATCGGGTGCACTTTGTGTCGGCAACGGAACCCTTAAATCCCAGCAAAGAGGTAAGGAGACGATTTGCCCTCCTGTTCCAATTGCATGTACAAGTATTGATCTGGCGATTGGACAAGCCACTGGCATACAGAATTGACCGATGGATGTGTATAATTTACGGTTTAGGGTATAATTCGATCTGCACATAATCTTGCTGCTTGTTACCTTGTCTTTTCGTAGAGTGATTAGCGCAGAGCCCATTTGACACTTGAGGATTTCCATGTTGGTTGCAGAGTAGGCACCGTTGGGATCTGAGGATGGAACCTCACAGCGTGGAGCTTTGCGAGTCTGTATTCTTCACAGCCAGGACTGTGACACTCCCATTGGCCTCATCTTCGTCTTGGTACTCCGAACGCATTCACGATGAAATGAACCCCAAGAGCGGATCTTCCTCGTCTTCCTCCGCCTTATCGTCTTCTGGATACTCCACACGCATTCGTGATGTGATGAAGCTAAAGAGTGAATCAGGCATGAGCAAGGAGGATGCTGAGATAGAAGCTTCCAAGTCCCATTGGACAGAGACTGTGTATCACACAGCCCCTATGAGTGCATGTGCGGAGTCGTCCGAGGAATTATTGGAGGCAAAGATGTTGTATGAGGAGAATGTGGAAGTGATGAAGAGCCTACAAAGAGAAGATGTGACTGGTCGTTTCTTTGAGAATGATTGGTGGGAAGGTGTTGGGAAGGAAGATTGCAGAGGGTGGACAAGCTGAAATTTATGACGAAGGGATGAAAAGAGGCGTTAAATTGGATGGAGAAGAAGGTGAGATGACTCCAATAGTTTTGAAGGTATTCAAGGCAGGATATTCATTGCGTGATCTGCAAAAGCAATGGCCCCTAGCCTTGCTTCAAAAATACAAAAATTATAAGAAAAAGATTAGTGGCTTCAATCCGATATGGTGTGGGAGGTTATTGGAAGATGGAAGGTTTGCTTTCGAGATGATAAGGTTTTGGAGAGATCTCCGGAATTTTTTGGATGCTCGATTGATAAACAATGAAAATCATCATCCACCTCTAATGATGTCAAATGGCCATTATCACGAATGTTGCATATTACACATTACGGGTCATATTGCACTAGGGATGAAAGACTTGCACAAGGAAGACACTTTACACAGAGACTTAACCCTTAAACGCCCACGATGTCGAAAAAAGACATTTTGGATGTACATCCAGAAACTTTGAAGAGCCATATCTTCTTCACCCAAGGTCCGTTTTGGATGAAATCACTTGGATTAGGTTCCAAATCAAGTCTAGTTTGTGTTGTAAAATTTTCAAGCCCATACAATAAAGTATGAATAAATGGAATGCACTTTAGTGAAGACAGCTCTTGTTTTTGGGATTCCAAGCATGGGGCATGTATTACCATTGCAAGCCAATTACGTGAAATTAAAAATAGTTTTTCATGATTTTTTTTCATGGTCATGATCTTAAGGTGATTCTTAACAACTTTGTAGTGAGAAGTTTTTTGATCCAAATGATTTTGCTATTGGATTTGCAATGATGTTTTGTCAACAGAAAAAGTGAGAAAATGGATGATATTTGAGGAGCTATATCTCCCTCATCCACCGTTGGATTTCAACTTAATTTTTTGGGATGGCCTCCAATTAGAGTCTAGTCTAAGTGGTAGAAACCTTAACAAGATCGAAGATGTTTTGAAGATAAGGCATGAAATTGAATGCAAAGGGTCTAGTTTTGGACTATTTTTCCTTTGTAAAATGTTCGGTAGTTTTTACCATTGCATGGCTTCTATTTGAGCCAAGAAATTTTTTTGATGAATTTTTGTTGGGTAAAGGACTAATTAAGATGAAGGTGAACATCTTTCTAGTTGGTGATTTTTTCATTGCAATAGGTATATTGGTAGCATTTCCACCTCAAAGTGAAAATGATGAAATTTTGCAGTTTGTTTTTGATATTAATATGTTATGATCTCCCGATCTATAAGGCCTCATGACTCAAATTTTGGTCCACATGATCTTTGATAAGCCTATTACAAGTTTGTACGGTTGAGATCTTAAGAGCTTCTCTTGATTTTCATCTATGACGATTTCTATGGAAATGTGCTTTTCTGCTAAAAATAGGCTCGGGCGTTTAGGGGTTAAAGGCCTCCAATGTGCTTATTTTGACTGAAGAATTTCAAAGAGATTTTGCATTACCTGAGGAAGGTCGACGTGATCATTTGGAGTTGAAACATGCCTTTTTTTGCACAATAGCAGACTATGAGTGCTCAATTGGGGTTGTCGGCACGGGATTATGGAGAGCACCGAAAATCTTGGACGCGGTGAAGAATCAAACATTGCACACTACACCCAATTTATTCACTTCAAAGATGGATGTTTAAAGTTATGCAATGACATGCTATGAAATCTTGACAGGATTGAAACCATTTGGACACGCACACGATTATGGTACAAGGAATGAGGATGTGATTGCCAGGGGAAAGAGGCCAACCTTACCAAAGCATTTGAAGCCTTGCCTGGGTAGAGGAATTGTTCCACAAATGTTGGCATGGAGACCCTTTAAAGAGGCCTTCATTTGAACAGATACTTGGAACTTTGCTTGAAGTAAAGTACACTATTGGTCCAGGTCATATTGGCACAAGTTATTATAATACACACGAAGTTTGGTAATTCTTCTTTATGGTACCAAGGAGGTTAAGAATATGTCAATCATATTTTATTGGATTGATATAATTTCAAGAAAATTGGACTTTTCTTTTTTTTTCTTTTCATGCCTATTTAGTGGAGCAATAAGATATGAGATGTCAAATTGAAGTTTGATTGTAAGTTTGGAAAGCACCAATTCAATGTATGTCATGGCGTTCTTATGATGATCTTCTCAAAGAATTTTCATGACAAGTTTTATTTGAAGACTCGTAAAAGGGCTATATTTGAGTTCTATCTCAACGTAACCTCAATTACGTTAAAATAGCACTATTCCATGCGCCATTTTAGGAGCTAAAGTGCCATATTGTGCAAACGTGCCATTTTACAAGCATATTTTTGAAGTGAAGTTCATAAGTATTTGTGCCTACAAAATGGCATGTGTATTAACATCACACATGTACTCCGTAATATCGAATGATTTCTGTAATATCACCAAAATTTCCATAATGTCACAGAATTTTATGGTTTTTGACCTTTGGACACATTAAAAGGGCAATATTTCTGAACGGCCGTTCAGAAACATTGTTGTTTTTGAATGGCCGTCAAGAAATATTTATCCTATCATGTCAAAACTCGACAAAAACCAACATCATTTTTTAAATTTTAAGCACCCCAAATAGCGCCATTTTACCTGAATAATGCCATTTTAACGGAATTGAGGTTACGTCCAAAAGTCTATCAACCCCTAACGTCCCCAATGTTGTTTTTCTGACTAGATTTAAGATGAAATAGAGGAACTTTGAAGAGTCATAACTCCTTCATCCAAACTTTGTTTCGATAGAATCATTTAGGTTAGGCTCCAAAAGAATTCTAGTTTGTGCAGAAACAATAATAGACCCATACAATGAAATATAATTTATTGAAAGGCGACTCTTGGTTTTGGGTTTTCAAACATTAGGCATGTTTTAATGTTGCAAGCCAATTATTAGCAACCAAATTTTTTTTTTTATAGAATTCTTATAATTGATTATGATCTTAAGGTTGTCTTTAACAACTTTCCTAGTAGAAAGATTTTTGATACAAATACTTTTGGTATTAGATTTGCAATGATGTTGCCACAATGAAAAAAAGTGGAGAAATGGAAGATTTTTGAAGAGCTATATCCCCTTCATTCACTGTTAGATTTCAACTTTATTGAGATGAATCCCATTTAGAGTCTAGTCTTAGTAGTAGAATTCTTGCCCAAACCAAGATGTTTTGAAGGTGGCATGTAATTTTTCGTGGGTAAGAGATTTTGCAATAAAAAACCAGGTAGGATGTGACTAGTAAACTCTAAGATGCATATTAAGATAGATAGATTGACATGTGCTACCCCTTGAAGCTCTTAGAGTTTTTTCAAGTTTTGAGTTTTAGGGTGTGACATGTGCCATACCCCTTCAAGCTCTTGGAGTTTGTTCACATGTTTCAAAAAATTGTGATTGAAAGCAACTCGTCTGTCGGGTTTGTCCGTTAGATCACCTCAACACGACCGACATGACAACCCTCTGTAGGTCTCTGAAAGTGGGAATTTGTTTTTTTTGTGCATTGGTGGAACGAACTCTCAGATCGGACAGCATCGTTAAAACAAATTCTCAGCTAGTAAAGAATTCTCAACATTGACTAAAGTCAAATTATAGAGGGTGTCCTGATATTATAGTCAATACTTGTGTATTGATCCAATTTGGAGTGAATTGATGGGCCCTTGTGAGGGGCAATCCAAAAATTGGGGTATGCCGGTGCCTGTACCCAGCGCACGGTATTCTTTAGTAAAAGGCGAAAGAATAGTTCGCATTGTGCTGAACACCCGACGGTGTCTCGGTAAGGCAAGATTGCCGAACCTTACACGCAGCACTTGTGAGCGAGAGATGCAATGCGAATGGGACAGAAGAAACAAACTCAATCTGAAGCAAGCATCGAGTTCTTCCAGCTTCCAAATCATCGAATGAGGTTGATCTCGAGGCAGGGGTATCTCATCATCTTCTGGTAGTCGATGTCGAAGTTCTACCATTTCAATTCGGACGTTGATCCCACATGCCATACAACTAGATTGACATGAATTATCTCGGCCTCAATCTACTCCACTGATAAGGGAGGACCTCGAATTGAATCCCTTCGCTTCATGGCTTTCATCGTCACATGACCGACAGTGCTGCTCAGAGAATTGGATCCCTATACAGTTTTGAGATTAGGATTGGTGAGGGCCGCGCGAACGCGTGCCCCCGCTGCCACAAATTATGACGTGTATGCCTCCCGTAGGAAGATACTAGAGCTACCCGGCCCGAAGTGCAATGGGGCAGATTGCTCTAGGCCATCCACCTTCCGGATCATGGATCGACCCCGCCCAGGTAAGTGCGGAGGGAGTCGCACCGTGAACTACTTCTATGATAGGATCCACACACGACCTATCAAGAGATATGGGACATGTTTTGGATCAGCACGTCCTCATAAGCCGTGAGAACATTCAACAGAAGACAAGAGCTTCACTAACGTTGGATGACCTCCAGGTCCCTCTATTTGTAAGCCATTGCTCAATCACATGAAGAAAATATGCAAACGAATCCACTCCCGTCCTTGAAATTTGAGGAGTAATAATATTATATTCTTCTGCCTTTACCCAACCACAAAACTTTCATGTCTTTCATGTCAAACTGGATTCGTTCTTGCACCAGCAGACTGTGAGTGATTTAGCATGGCTGTAGATGGCAGGGAGCATCTTCTGTTCTACGGTCGCTTGAAGAATTAAGGGGAACCGAACTATACAATGTGAGGAAAAGAAGCTTCCCGTATATTGGAAGTCTTCAAATCTCTGCATTTACACACTCTTAACGGGGTGATGGTCTGGTTGGGGTACCCAAAAAGGTTGTCCCATGAACAATTGCACTCTATGCTGGTGTGTCAAACATATCCATTTTTAAACTGTAATACAATAAGACTTCATTAGATGTGGTTTTAGTTGTCTATACTTATAATGTATCAAGAAAAAAAATTAAAAATTAAAAAAAATATTTTGAAGTAATTTTATTTGATTTTTTAGTTGAAAAAGTAAGTCATGTCCCAATAACCTAAAATCCATAGAACCAAGCAAATGGAATATCAACCATTTTTATTTTAATATGATTTTTGAATATGACCTACATAGAATACAAAAAAAAAAATTAATAATAAAAAAATTAATTCATTGTGCACTATAATGCCTGCAAATCCCCAAATTCAGCACTTTTCCCCTCATCTATGAATGGATCCAAAAAAAATAAAAAATCTAAGAGAAAATCTATAGGCATATATACTTTGATTTCAGTGAGGTGCATGATATTTTATTTTCTATTTTAGGGTCTTTTTACTTGATTAAAATGAATAAATTAGACAAACTTTGGAGGCTTTCAATAATAATAACCTAATTAGTGTGTCCAAAAAGTGATACCCCAAGCTTACCATTGCCCAACGGCTCGTCCCTTTAGAGTTTAGGCTTCAGTCTCGAACCAACTCATTGATCTTTAGACAATCTTTTAGTAATTACGCAAGTGACGTTGTAATCGAAACACATCATGGTCCACTTATTCATTTGAGTGTTGGGAGGAGATTGACGGGGCTTGCATTGCAGCTCAGTCAATGGAGGTGGCCGAAGCGTTGTGCGACCGACTGGGGTTATTCATGAACGGTGAACTGCTGTGCATCGGCAATACCAAAGAGGTCAGCATTTGAGCCAACACCCACTAAAGTTACAAAGAAAGCACTTACATAGTAATGTTACATGATTGTGATGCTCTTTTTGGCAGCTAACAGCGAGATGTGGAGGTCTGTACGTGCCCACCATCACAACACCCGAGAAGGAGGAGGCAGGAGTGATGGAGCTGGTCCTGTCGCTCGCTCCAAACGCCAAGATGATCTATACGCTCTCAGGCACACAGAAGTTCGAGCTGCCCAAGTCAGAAGTGAGTATCTCAACTGTATCTACTGCCGTTGAGCAGAAAAAAAGGCGGCTGCAGATCCGAGCATGGGGGTTGTCTGATACCACTCTGGAAGATGTGTTCACCTAGGTTGCACGGTGGCGTGCCATTGCATTAAATCCCTCGAACTCCTCTTGTAAGGTTAGATCTTCTTTCTTCAAAAAGATGCTGATAGTGAACTTCATTGAATTCCTTTTTAAGAGTACATGGTAGCTTGTTAGGTTGTGAGTGCTCCAGTAATTCTTGTACCTACTTGCGGTAATAACACCATGTATATGAGTTATCATATCTATTTTTGTAAACATTGGGGTTTTATTTCAAGACATTCTCGGTCATGTGCTCCTGCCTTTCCCTGCACTAGTCGGGCTTTTCGAGTTCTGGTTTGTCGTATTTTGCTCATTGTAGATGAGTTAACAAACTTGATTTCTTATCGTTTACTCAGTTGTCTTAAAAGTTGTGTGAAGAGGAATAATTGATCGATCATTTGTGGTCAAGTGGTTCTGACCACATTTGGCAAATCAAACGAGGTGATTCGGGCTGACTTTAAGATTGTATTATTGTGCATGAAATTATGGAACTACCAGAAGTCAATACTCATGGCGAGAATTGTGCATGATCTTTTCAGGTTCCATTCCACTGTTCAATAGCTTTGGTCGTTGAACTTTAGCAAAAGATGTAACGCCCTCTCTACAACGCATCATCACCAAAAGTTTGTAACAGCTATGTGCATTAAATTGGCAGTTTCATGCATGGCCAATTATCGTAACCGAGAGGTGCATTAAAGTTGAGCCCCTTCTCAATCTCTAGCCAGAGTAATGCTACAACACTCACTTCAACAAATCAATTACTCGAATTCTATACCAAATTGATGATATTATTTTTCTCAATCTAATTCGGGGCTTTATAATGTAACAGAGTGTGCAATCCAATGGTGAAGCCCTCCCCAAAAGTTACAAGAACCAGACTTCGGTTTCTGAAAAAGTGGATCGGAAGACGAGAGCCTGATTTGTTGCTCTATGCGAATATGCACAGCATATGGTAGAGCAGCCAAAAATGGCGCAGTGCCGAAAATGGAGCCCTAGTAATCTTCACTGTCACGTACATAATAGCTTCTCCTTACAATAGTACCATGTACACTCTGCAAAGATTGTAGGGCGTCACTTTAGGGCACCATTTTAGGAACACCTATATTTCCATCTTTAAAAATTCATTACTCACTGTAGAAGAGTCGAAAAATGATGATTCCACTTGCTCTAGTTTTCTACTAATTTTCCCCATGCACCAAAATTGCGTGCACTCGCAACATTCCAGTAGATTTTCTGTGCTGAAAATTGCGCCATTATAGGACACCTTACCATAGTTCCCCAAAATCACAGGGTTTCGATTTGTGGTGTCATCCTTTATGCAGTGATTTCCGGGCGAAAGGATCGAGGTCAGTCTGGTCGTCGTTCTCAAGTGGGGGAGCAAGAAAAAGCTGGCTTACTCAAGATGTCAAACCAAGCAATTTTTGGTACAAAAGTTGATTTCTTGCTACTTTCTGCGAAACTGGTTTTTCAGACAGTAACTGAAGAAGCCTCAAATGCAGAATACGTCACTGTAGGCAAAATATGCTTGAATAGGTACGTGTACGTCCGTCCATCCTCGCACATTATTCCGGGTGCTATATTTAGCTACCTGCGTTTCATTATTGGTGGTGGAATTTCTGAGTACCTAACTAAACAGCCCGTCTCTCACCTTCGCCTCTCTTCAACGCCATGGCACATCATCTATGTACTGTACACCATATTGTGTCCATGAGAGACAGAGCTGCCACCAAGGTGAGCACTTGAGCACACACGAGCTATACGGCAGTTCGTGATTTCAGGCATTTCTGACTTACAGTGGTTCGATTGCCCTGATAGTTGTGTGAATTGCATTGCCTGCAGATGAGATGTAGAAATACTCAACTAATGACTTTCCAAGAGCTCCTGATCCAACCCTGGAGTCAGAATCCAACAAGGATGGTATTGCCGTAAGAAAGGAGCCAAGTCTGGAGGCAATGTATCCGAAGTCGTACCCGAGCAGCACGGTGGCAAGCAGGAGGTGGTCAGATGTGGACAAAGCGGATGGTCAATTCTTCAAGCTGCTAGAGGTTCCACTCTCACCATTCCAGAACAAGTTCGGAGATGATGATGATGACAAAGAAGACGAGTTCAACAGCTACTTGGCTGCGAGGAGAAGCACCAGCAACTATGGAAGCAGCAGGCAGGAATATCTGCGCAGCTACACATTCTGTAAGAAACAAACGATGCAGGAAAAAGTGAAGAGCCGACTGGGAAGACTCAAGGCGGCCGCGTGTGCAATGGTGACATTCAATTACTATAGTCTTCCTCGCCGAATGCGAAGAATGAAGGAGAAGCTGGTCTTCAAATCCTTGCGTGGTCCGCGCTCTCGTGCAGACCCCATTGTAAGATTACCTCTTTTGCAAGCAGCGTGCTTCCGAGCATAATAATAGCTTATCAATTTGTAGAATTTACATGCTCACAACCAGAATCTGAAAATAAAAACCTGCCTTACCTGTTACATCTCCATTTTGACACAGCAATACAAGCGCACTGGTACTTCGTGCATGCACAACGACAAGAAAGTCAGGCTTCCATCCTTCATACCCAATGACCGTCAGTGACGAACCCTAGGTGGTGGAGGAAGTATCAAGTATCAAGGCCGACATAAGCAGCTACAAATCACAACGAAGCGACTCTAAGAAATTGATATTCTTAAACTCAGGTTTTTAGGATCCTCTTCAAAACTTCCTATATTTCGATATACTGCGAAAGGCAGAGCCTAACCTTATATACTTAATTGAGAAGATCTCAGCACAACCAAGAGCTGTTTCAATTGCAAAATCAGGACTGCTGCCATTCACTGTAATAAAAGATTGCCTCATAAGGTGGATGAACTCCCGTCTTATTGAATTGCCCAAACACGTGCTTACAGTAGATGCCCAAGAATACACTGGGAGTACGCTAACATTCCTAATGAAAAACGCGTATTCTCCGTCTCTGGGTTCCTGTTACAGAGCATCCTCAACCCTAACTTCACAATTCGGATACAAGCGCGCAATTGAGACACAGCGCTTGTTCGTGGATAGTTCCAGGGGAGGTTATGAAGTCGATCAATAAACCCTAGATTGACGAAAGAAAGCGAAGTGATAAGAGAGGTATCATCAGCTCAAGTCCATGATACTCTTAATCCGCGGCGCATACAAATTGTAGACAATTACTTGACGTTTGACCGCTTCGAGGTGCTCCTTTCCGGCGACGAAGGCAGCTGCAGGATCGGCATGAGAATCGTGGAAGCCGGCCACAGTCCTCCGCTTGACGTACTCGCGGACGTTGTAGTTAGAGAATTTGCGAGCTTCGCGCACCAGCGCTCTATAAAGCTCCCGAGCTTGAGCTGGCGATGGCGCCATCTTCTTCTCTTCAACAACTTCGAAGTTCGAACGAATCAAGTTGGAATGCAGACACGCACCGTTTTCATTTCAAGCCTTTGGCTCCATTTGGACACGCAACCGGCAACCCTCGTCACTTTGTCCCCCTACACTAAATAGGTAGATTAGATACACTAATTTATATAAATATGTTCTAAGTTTTTTACTACTGTTGGTCAATAGTTCTACACTCTGCATCTGTGAAGATGGAGATCCTTCCATAGTATTGGAATCAATACTTTTGGTATCAATTTTTTTTCAAAAGTAAAAATCTGTGACATTTTCAGATAGATAGAAACTCCGGTCCCTTTCTAAGGGGCCGGCGTGAATGAAGTGTCCGTTCGTAATGCTAATATCCCGATGGCCACCGGACAAGGGGAAATTGGAACAATACTACTTCCCCCTCTCGAGGGTGAACACTATAACTACGCTAATTTCTAGCCTAGTTACTAATGCCTTGAAGATACTTGACATAGTATCCCCCCAAAGGGCTTTGAGGTACCCATACAACAAGGTCCAAAGACCCCCACAATAGTTGGGTGGACTATAGTGGTGAGCACCACGCCGGCATGGGGAATAGAACCCACGACCTCCTCATTGGGGGCCTAAGCCCTAACCACCAAGCCAAGGCTTGTGGTGCCTGTGACATTTTCACATCTTATCAATCTAACACTAATCTACCTATTTAGTATAGTTTCCTCTAGTTTGGTTAATTTATTTCCATAGTTGCCAAAACTAACATAGAATTGACCCGTAAGGTGGGTGAGGCTCATATCGGGTCGAATGGACTTTGATCAGCCTCTCACTTGCTATTTTAGAGTGCATGAAATTGAGACCTTTTATAGGTTGTAGAGTTTTTCCACAACTTTCCAAAAAGTCATCTCATGCTCCGAAATTCCTCATACTTCAGGAGATATTCACAATCAAAGTTTGAAATGACTATTTGAAATTTGCCCATAATTGCCTAAATTGTGATATATGCTTTTTTTTTCCCCAAAATCTGCCCAAATTGATTAAAACGCAAAAACTTCAAAAATTAACCAGAATATGAGATTTTAAATCTTTTTCAAGTTTAGTTTTTTCTTTTCTTTTCTTGTAGACGAGGAGGTAAGGCATGATCGCACTGATTGGATTTTCAATCCAATAATATTTTACATGCCTTTTTAATTGTTGAAAATGAGCCTTTGTATTTTAGCATACATCCATGTGAAAAATCAAGCATTTCTTCAAGTTTTATGAGTCCTATGACGGTAGAATTACATTGACATGTTCCTTATTGACATAGGAACAAGAATTTGAAGAGCTTCTTGTCACATTATCTTTCCAAAATAATTCTTTTTTTTTGCCCCAAAACATTACTTTGCTATTCTACAACATGGAAATAATCTTTTTTTTCAATTTCAAAAGTAAGGTTCTCAAAATGGTCAAGAATTTTAACCTATGATTTGGTGTCCATGTTCATATACAATTTCGGTAGTAGATTTTGCGGTTACATACTTCAAAGCTTGTCAAAATTCAAAAATTTGCATCTTGCATCAAAGAGGAAAATTTTGAGAATTTTTGGCTATTTTGAGACTGCTCACCTTGTTATCTATATACCGTATACTTTAAATCATATACAGGGATAGTGTAACCCTTATACATCCTTGCAATCATTTTTATACATTTTGGGATGAAGGGCAGGAACTTTGAAGAGCCATGATAACTTTTACATCTAAAGTCTATTTTTGACAAAATCACTTTGGTTGTGTCCCAAATAAAGTCTAGTTTGTGTGGTGAAAATTGCAAACTCACAAAATGAAGCATGAATTGATGGCATGCATTTCAGTGACAACAACTCTTGGTCTTGAGATTCCAAATATAAGGCATGTTTTACCATTGGAAGCCAATTTTTTGAAATCAAAAGTATTTTTTCATAAAATTCTTTCACATAAGTATGATTTTAAAATGGATCCTAACAAATTTCTACTTGGAAGCTTTTTGATCCAAATAAGTTTAGTATTGGTTTTACCATGAAAAATGTGAAAAATTTGAAAATGTGAAAGTGTGAAAATGTGAAAAAATGTGCAAAATGTGAAAAAATGTGCAAAATGTGAAAAATGGATAAATTTTTAGGAGCTATATCTCCTTCATCCAACGTTAGATTTTGACTTTATTTTTAATATGTATTCAAATTAGATTTTGGTTTGACTAGTAGAAATCTTGACTTGTTTGAAGGTGTTATGAGGATAAGGTAAAGGTTTGAGTGCAAGAAGTGTAGTTTTGGACTACTTTTCCGTTGTAGATTTTTTGGCAACTTTCAACATTGCAAGGTTACTATAGGAGCCAATAGAGTTTTTTGATGACTTTTTTTGGGTACAAATGTGTTACTTAGGAGGCAAAAAACTTCCTAGTTGGTGACATTCTGATTGTAATTCACTTGTTGGTAGAATTTTTACTCCAAAGTGAATATGATGAAATTTCACAATTCGTTCTTAATACTAATACGTTAAAGTCTCCCAATCTATAAGGGTCCAGGAATTAAAATTTGGTACACATGATCTACAATAAGTCCACTATAAGGTTGTACGGTTGACATCTGAATAAGATACCTTCATTTTTATTTATAACATTCTTTTTGAAATTTTATTTTGTGACTAAAAGTAGGCAAAGGCATATAGGGGCTAAGCATACTACACATTGTCAATCAAATGTTTGATTTTCTTGAACCTTTAAAGGTTGATTAAATGTAAGATATCACAAAAGAATACATCACATTAAGTTTTACCCAAGCATATATATAGTTCACCAATTGAATCATTGGGTGGGCCAAGGTCCCAAAGATCCAACTTTTAAATGTACTGCATAGAAGTAGAAGATTGTAGTTTTGAGGTTTCAAGCTCCAATAGCATACAAGGAAATTTAGAGGCTCTTAGGTGAGACATACTTTCAAACCAAAACATGGAATCATCGTTCAGAAGAACTTTGCATTATAAAAGGTATGGTAAATAGGTAAACTTAGAAACGTCAAATTCATCAACTATGACTTCACAATTAATTCATAACATACCAAGTTCAACATCAATTGTATCTTAATAAAATAATGTATATAAGTTGGTAATTACTTATTAAAGAAACAAAAACCAATGAAATTGATAACATGTGAAATACACTTATTTACATTGTGAAACAATTAAAAGCATTCCCAACGTTTTCACACACATAAATACTATGAAATATATAACATTAACCTCCATGCATTCTACCATTGGAACATAAAACCTAGGTTACCTGAGTATAAGAGTATAGTTACTTAGATGAACTCTCAAACTTCCGCTACCACTCTTCATACTTCTAGCAAAAAAGAGTACTTCCATACTTATAGACTATTTTTTGTACTTGTAAATATCAATTTATTAGAAGATTCCAAAACACTAGAAAGACAAAAAAAATTGTATGTATGTGAAAGATTCCTAGAACATATTTGGCATATTCTTAAAACTATGCTTGAAACGATGCAAAATGAATGAACAAAGTATAAAGACAAACTATGTAAAACCACCTAAAGGCGTGCACCTACCTAAAGGCTAGCACCCAAGATTCTTGCCATCCTTGCATGTACCTTGTGAAGATCTGACCTCTCTTGTATGTACCTCATGCGTACATATTTAGGGTGCCCGTCTTTAGGCTTCTATTCCATCAATTTGTATTTAATTCTGTGTGTGTTTTAAAAACCACAAAAATTGGGAAAGTTCGTCTTGTCCTATTCCTTATTAGTGACAAATAGTAATAAGCTCATTTCTCACTCCAAGTATTTGGATTCCCTCACTTTTCCATAAGTGCAGGACAACAGGTGGTTTCACCATATCCTATGTTAACCCTTAAACGCCCATGGGGTCTAAAATGGGCAACCCAAAATTGGATCACAACATCTTTTGGACTTGGGCATCATGAATAGTGCACTTTTTGAACTTGGGCATCATGAATAGACCAATCAATGATGAGCTTGCAACCTCCTACAAGGTTATGTACATCCCCAACCTACCTACCACAATCCTTTCAAAGCACAAAATCATTCATACAAATTGTGATTTGAATTGTGAAATTTCACTTTTTGAATGCATCAGAAGATGGTGACTAGTTTGACATCAAAATATAAGTGAAAAGTTGAGTACAATGAGAGCTATTGAAAGATTCTGTTGGAATCAAGCCCCTCGGGCTTGCTTGGGCGTTTAAGGGTTAACCCCTAAAGGTTTGAGCGTGCCGTGGCGACCAGTAGAATACGGTGTATTTTGGTTGTATTTAGAGTGAATGCACACCTTTAATGGGTTTGAGTTCAAAGAAGAAGTTGACATTTGAATTAATGCGTTCTAGTGAGCTAATATGATTCCGGTTTAGAGTTTCTTGTTGGTAGCATATCCTAATTATACGACAGCGTACATACTATCCCCAAGGCACCTTTAAGGGTTAAATACTAAGTCACGTGATAATCTGATCTCCATTTCAAATCAGTGTTTCCTGTAACAGGTTTTTTGATGAATATCATCCAAATTATAAAAAATGAGGGGCAAGGTGGGCCCCGGGGAAGATATGAGCCAAAGGAATCCACCATCCGATGGACGTCGTCCGGAAGAAGTTCGTAGAGCCTGTACGCCGCCCAGGCCATGGGCCGGCAAGCAATGACGCCGACACTGATCTTTTTTGCTGATGACTTCCTGCAAATCCGCCGTGTAGCTGTTCGTTGCTAGATGCCGTACACACGCATATTCTGCAACTCACTGATCTTTTTCTACGTAATATCCGGCATCGTGTGGATATATTCTCACTTACCTTATCGAGCTTACGTTTGTTTGCATGCATTCCCTCGCCTCTTGAGGTAAGTCGAGCTGGGTGGTCAGGCTCGGCGAATCTCGGCCGTCGACTTGTGTGTCGACTAGTGGGTGCGATCTTGAACCATCGGATGGGTCTATGGAAGTGTCAGGGGAACGAGCGGGAACCTGTGTGGATATTCTGATGCTAAGTAAGAAGGAAAATTGACTATGGTAAGGCAATCATCAGCTACAACTAAATGTGAATTAGCCTCCCTTGTTTTCAAGGTTACATACGAGAACATGATTTACTTTGCAATGATCACAGCCTCTGAACACTCAAAATCTCAATCACACAAATTGAAAGTATTCCACCACTCTTTAAAATCTCTCGTACAAAGCTGAAAACACACATCCTACATCAACGCATGCATATATAACTTTTAGTTGAAGAGAATCAGAAGGCCATATCAAAACCACAAGAAATCTAATATGGAGAGCGGAATTGCTTCAGAAGCAAGAATGAATGACCCTTTCGGCCAGAAGGTGCCAAAATGAGGGTGCAGGTACGGAATTCAATGGCGAACTGGCGGAGACACGGCTGCAGCAGGCGCTGCCTTGTCGGCCGGGCTCGCCAAAATCCATCTTTCGTCCAGTTCGTCGGCCCATCCCGCTCCCCACACGTTCCCACTTGCCCCACGTTCCCCTGATACTTCCATCGGATGGTCCATCCGATGGTCCACGATCGCCCTCACAAGTCGGCGGCCGAGATTCGCCGACCCTGACCACCCAGCTCGATGGAGCCTAGTGACGAGGCATGCATTCGCAGAGTCGGCCGCTGGTCCATGGCGCCCATTTTTAGACTGTATAAATTAAGCCGCGCGCAGGATTGAGATTCCTTGAAGCATTCTATGGCGGATCAGTCGTGGAGTGTGCTTAAACCCTCGCGAGCTCGCTCTTCGATTCCGGAGCCTCCCACAAGCAGCGCCGGCTCCTTACACGGCCCGGCATGCGTGAACGAGTCCATGTCGCATGCTTCCACGGGAGAATTAGGAACTCCTTCTCCATGGACGCCGGACCGAGCTCCTGCTCCATCGCTACAGCATCGTCCTGGCTGGGAACGAGATGTACATTGGGACAACAGCTCCTGTTCCATGTTGAAGCTGGATCAAGAAATGACCATGTTTGAGTCATTCATCACTCGCACAGTCTCTGATCATTTAAGTCAAGAGCTAATTGAGTCTCCTCCCGCGTCTCTGAAGTCCATCAAGAGGAAACGATCCGAGAGTGATGGCTCGGTGAGTATTCTTCTGTAATTTTGAAGTTTTTTAGGGTTTCGCTACTTGCTGATGCTGTTGTTTGGAATGGCAGGGATGGGTTCACCCTTTGAAGCTGCTCGTGCGCAAGGGGCTCACGCAGTCTGACGTTGGGGAGCTTGGCAGAATCATCATCCCCAAGGCAAGAATGCTGATTGTATTATTTTCGTGTTCAAATTTGGAAAGAGGATCATTCTTGGATCCAGCTTCTACTCTCAGCTCACGTGACAAAAGTTGTGACGACATGTCTTTAATTCTTAGTCTCGCATTGATTATCATATGAGACAATTTATTGCTGCCATAAACCAATAGCAAGCATGAGTAACTGACACGATCGACTCCTACTTTTTCTTCTGACTGACTGACACGACTGAAGATTGACAGTGTCATGACTACAGTGCAGAATGTTAGGACGTGCGTAACATACTACTGTTTATACTGCGAGTTCATACTGCATTCTTATATTGAAATTCTGTGGTTTTTAACATAAACTTAAGATATCCGAATTGGTGAGTGGTGCTTAATTTCCAGTTACAATTTATGTCAGCAGAAAGATGCAGAGAAACAGGCCTTCCCTCAGATAGATACCAAGGAGGGTACGGTGCTGGAGATGGAGGATTACAATGCCTCGAAACGGTGGTTCTTCCGCTTCAAGTACGTCTACTTTTCACGAATCGTGTACCCGTAAGAAATATGTTTGCTGGTGTGTATTGATGATTTCACGAAATTGGGTGGGGCAGGTATTGGATCAACAATAAGAGTAGGATGTACGTACTTGAAAATACTGGTACGTGCAAGCTAGGTACTCCTTGTTTCATTTGAGATCGAGAGGAACTACTGAGCTGCTAGAGCTTTGTTTGATTAAAGAATTTCTTTCTGAGGTATTAAAGAACCGTGCAGGAGATTTCATCAAGTATCATGACTTGAAGGAACATGACACATTCGTGGTGTATGAAGATGGTTGTAAGAATCTGGTAAGTACTCTTATTCCCCTCATGTTTTCAGTTCCTAGCCGTGTCGATTGATAAAAATCTGAACCGAAACATGTCATCATAACGCTCCCGATTCACATTTGAATCAGCGTTTAGGTCTGTGTGTTACTGGCGTGACGAGTTTCTCACATGATTGAGGATTTGGTACTGTAGATTCTCGCAGGATTCAACCAACGAGAGTCGGTCTTCTCTGTTTCCTTAATTTTAAGGGATCTTTGTAGACGAGGCATGATTCTGGACATGTCAGATTCAAACCTTCTCTGGCAATTCCAATACATGCGCATAAAATAGGAGAGGACGCATGCTTACTCTTCAAACCACCTTTGTCAAAGAAGTGGTGCCAACAGGCCTGACCCACTGAAGAGGTCATTAGTGTGGCGAATGTAGATGACTGATGATGAATGATTCTTATCTTGAGTTCAGGTAGTCTGTGGTCAAAAGAAAAGCAGCTCCAGAAATTCGGATCCCTCGATCGAGCCTTCGAATCCCTCGACCGAGCTTTCGAATTCCTCGATCGAGCTTTCGAATCCCTCGATCGAGCCTTCAAATCCCTCGATTAAGCTTCCGAACCCCGCGATTGAGCTTTCGAATCCGTCGATCGAGCTTTCAAATCCCTCGATCGAGCTTTCAAATTCCTCGATCGAGGTTTCGAATCCGTCGATTGAGCTTTCGAATGGGGAGACCCCTGCTTTGGAGACACCGCTCATCATCACCGAAGACGTGAACCAATGCCACCACCGACATCGAATATAACAATTGCAGATTCTGGTATGAGTGCCGTGTTATAATTTTGCATGCTGATAGCTTTCTAAATTTGAGTCAGTCTTGGGATCTTGTCCTGTTGCATGTACTGACTAAGATCGTTTCGAATTTTTGCAGCATAACATTGTCGTGGACTGGTACATAGCAACAGCAAAAGGCTAGCCAATGCCTCTCAGAAGATAATGAAGTCGAACAGTGGCTCTTTTGTAATTGATTCATTGTGTTTAGTACAGCAGACACCTGACTTATTTTCATGGCTGTTGCTCCACATGGAGCCCGGCTGTTATTTCGAACTGTAAAGTGTAATTAGTACACCCGTCTTGGAAACAGAGGTCTGTTAGAACTGTAACGAATTGGGTGTGAAGGTAAATTTTCGAGAGGCTTCTGCGAACCTGGTAATGGAAGACATATTGTTGATAACAGGACACATATTTTTTGGAACTAGGTTGCTATGCATATTTTCGAGTATAAGCAGTTTCTTGGTTTTGATTCACCTGAGCTATCTTATTGATCTTCACATTTTGGAGATATCAGGGCTTCAACTGCGGCTTTCTTGCTGAGATAAGTGTAATATTCATGATCACTTATGAATGTTAAATTGAGAAACATTGATTGTTACAAGATAACAGTGGAGACGTTTTGATTAATATGTATACCACTGTATTAAAATCCTCTTTTAATCCACAACATGTTTTGTAATAACAGCATTGATACCCATCATCAAAAGTCCCAAGAAGGTGGACACATTCTCCCTAATTTGAATCACTTGATAAAAAGTCCCAAGAAGGTGGACACATTCTCCCTAATTTGAGTAACTTGATTGGAGAAGGAATCTCTCCAGAAAAAGGCACCAAATTTTCAATGTCGATCATCATCGTATTGATGCTATACGATCGAAATAAAAGCTTCTGAGATTTCATAGCACTTTACATCAGCTGTCTGAGAATTTATAACTCCATTCTACATCCCCGCACACTTAGCAACTATGTTTGCTTAGTGGCGGTGACAATCTGAAGTTTCAGCACCGGGGCTTTTGTGTCAAGGCTTGATCGTCGCTGCGCAGCTTTGATTGTTGAGTGAGCAATTAGGGTTTGATCAGTCTTGCTCATGTCCACCATGCTCATCGTTCTTCACCATGGAGGCTCTGTTTCACGCTTACCCAGAGTCCGAAGATGACGATGTCCACCAGAGCAAGCGCCACAAGAGCATTCACCAGCCTGCCGTCACTCCTATCGTGCCTCCTCCCTACACCGCAGGTGCATCTCGTTCACCGTCCCCCGCTCGCTTTGCTGATTCTGTATTCTGTTCGCTGATTCTGTTTTCTTCCTGCAGGGGTACCGGGTAGATATGTTTCTCGACGAGAACGTGCCGCCATGGCTGCCGATTTGGACGCGCATCCGCCCGCACCTCCGCCCCACCCTCCACCTGGTAATCTCTTGGAACTTGCATCGAAGGATCAACGTTTGCATCGATGCATCGATTTTTACAGGTAACACCCGTTTAATTTCTTTTCAAATGTGCAGAGCTTCCGAGTGTCCTCAACGCCCAGATTCCGCATCACGTGCAGCGGAAATTGGATCGCGCCAAAGAAAATGCTGGAGCTCGCTATCGGTGTCCTCAAAAGGATCGTGCCTTGAAACTGCAGGGCCATAGCAAAGCTGTCGTCGCTGTCCGATGGTCTCCTACACACGGTACGCAATCACTCGTCACTAGAATAAAATCGCGGTGCCCATCCTTGAGGCAGCTCCTAACCCTTCGGGCTCATCTGCTGTAAGATTGTGGTAGCTATATCAGCTTTACAATGTTATGTGACTAGATTTTAGACCCATGGATGTTTTGTAGTAATGGTGAAGTGGAGCATGATTCAAGTAGGGTTTATCTTATTATTGTGAAGAGATGAATTATTCTGTCTTGCAATGCGAGTGATGACCTCGCAGTTTTGAACAGGTGCGTTACTGGCATCCGGGGGAATGGACGCGAAAGCCCACATTTGGAATGTATGGGAAAATCCAGGGAAGCAGATGGCACGATGTCTGAGCTGCCACACGCATGCCCTTAAGGACATTCAATGGTCCTTGACTGGTACTTCAGTCCTGAGTTGTGGACTCGATCAAACAGCGAGGCTCAGCGATGTGGAGACCGGCGCCCAGACACAAGTTAGTCTCTGAATCTCGGTGAGAGCGATGATGTCTCTACTTGATAGCTAGGTGAACAACAATCATCGATAAGTCTAATTTCTATGGTTATGCTTGATAGCTAGGTGAACAACAATCATCGATAAGTCTAATTTCTATGGTTATGCTCAGATGTTTTCAGAGGAGCAAGTGGTGAACGTGGTCAGGTTCCATCCCTCTGATCACAACTTGTTCATCGCGGGAGGCTCAAAGGGCTCTTTGAAGCTCTGGGACATCCGATTAGGAAACTCCGTGTGGGAGTATTCTAAAGCACTCGGTCAAGTGATGGATGTGGACTTCAGTCCTGATGGAAGCAAGTTCGTTACCACATCAGACATCGCCAAGCGAAACTCCAGTGACAAGTCGCTCGTCGTGTGGAACTTCGCAACACAAATCCCCATTTCCAATCAAGTGAGTTCACCACTCTGATTCTGCTTTTCGCCCTTTCCTTTCGAAATTCTATCAATTGCTGAATGATGGGCGATGTGGCAGGTTTACCAGGAGGCATATACATGCCCAAGTGTCCGCTTCCACCCGGCCGAGCACTGTTTTATTGCGCAATCGAATGCAGATTACATCGCAGTGTTTTCCGGCCGTGCTCCCTTCAAGATGAACAAGGTGAAGCGTTTTCAAGGTCACCAAGTTTCAGGGTACCGAATCCAGTGCAATTTTAGTCCTGACGGAGAATCCGTGGTGACAGGCTCTGCGGACGGCTACGTGTACTTTTACAATTACCGTTCTGCTCAACTCATCAAGAAGTATGCTTCCCATGAAGGAGTCTGTAGTGATGCTGTGTACCACCCGTTTCTTCCTTCAGTTGTTGCCACTTGTGGTTGGGACTGTACCGTCTCAATCTTTGAATGATAATTGAGCTTCTCAATAAAAAAAAGTATCACCCCCCATACTTTACCTTGCAGTTCTCTGTGATTTTTTAATGTGCGCCAACTGGGCCATGATCAATGCACGTTGGCTCCGTTGCTTCTGTAACTTCGATTTGCACTGGTTGTTGACCCATAAAATGGTAACATCTAGCTCTTGATTGACACCATTTTATTCTCTTGTCACACATCTTAGAATAATGCTTTTCAAAATTGTTGACTTAGTATCTTGATAATTGGCGTTGCCTGCTGTTATTCTTATGTAGTTCAGGGAGAAGCGAAAGATCAGGGGCCATTTCTGATTTCGCAAGCACGCTGAGTCTTCTGGCGTGGGGAGTGTGAGAAGATCATTGAGCAATGAAGGCACAAGCGGAGGGAGTGGAAATGGACACGGATGTGAATTCATTTGGCAGTATCCAGCATCATGTGGGTGCCATGACACACTCAGTCACCACGGAATGAGTATGCTGGCGCTGGCCATGACCTACCTGATGGGAATAGGGAAACGGATGTTTCATAGCATGATGCGACGTGCTCATGTGCATCAGTGGTTCACTAGTCGAAGCAATTGGCTCTACACGTGTGAAGGAGCAGTGCGACATTGACGCTTCCTTGAAAAAGTTACGAACCCTTTTTTTCTCCCCCTCCCTCCCTCCCTCCCTGCCACAGTTGACTCCTTGTCACACTTATTGCCGGACTTTGTGTGGGTCCAGTGATTGCAGCACAGCATAGTCGAACTATACTCAGCTTAATTCAAGTAAGTACCATGGATTTGTAATGCAGTGAGACAACCACCAATTCTCATATCCTATTGGCAAAGTATCTCAAGGCGTTGATCAACCAATACCTCCTCACCCATGTTTGCTTCTTCTGGTCAGAGAAACCACAATCAATGAAGCAAACAAACTTGAGTTGCCCAGAGAAATGTGCTTTTCACAGAAGCCGCAACGACAAACTTGTATTCATCACAATGAAATTATGGGAAGTGTACCATAGTGTTCGGTATATCACATGAAAGTATTAACATACTTTTTAAGGATTTCACACAAGTTTCAATCAAAAGTGTAAATGACCTCATATCATTTTCTTTCGATGGCATTTACTGTGCATCAAATGTTTCCTTCCAACACGAGAATTTCCCTACAATCACATTTTACGACCGCAAAGTCTATGATTACATCAAGAGCCTGCAGAAAGTGATCCATCTACAGTACTAGGGTGATGGTTGACTCAAGCCCTCATGTCTGCCTAAGTCCGGCTCATCACGCAAGCCACCGTTTGGTCTATTGGAACCCGCAGGCTTACCGCTGCTCGAATGGATAGCTCGATCACGTGTCTGCAACTCGGCAACTGTTTGCTCACTCATTCTCCTTATCTCCTTACGGTTGAGCTGCAAACTCATAAAATAAGCACTATTATATTCTACACCCACCAAATGAGTTCTGGCTTACCAACTCCACAATAACCAAGTCAAAATGTCTGTAAGCGAGTTTTGCTTAGATCCACTATGCAGGGACAGAAGCATCTACTTTTATTTGAAATGTCCGTGTAAAACTTATTTCAGGTGCTTTTCAGGATAGCAAGCAAATTAAAGTAACCAAATTCAAACTCGGAACCTCCAAAATTTTACTCTGTACTAGATATCAAACTTTGAATTTCGTTAAATATGAGAAATTATTGGGGTTAGATTTGGTTTCAAAATGGTACATTTGTTCCGTGGCCTGCCATCGAACAATAGACCGGGACTACTCAGGCTTATGTGAAATACCTGTACTCATTATGTACGCCGATCGAGTACTTCAAAGTGGTACCCAGGCAGGGGTGGTACTCATTGAACTCAGAAGTTTGACAGACCCTGGCCTGGCAGTGGATTGGATTCGCCGCCAACCGAGTGCGTGAGTTCTAGCTACCACCAGTACCAACCAAGAGCCTAAATTCTATCCTAAATATTGGTAGTACATCGATGATACCTCCATCATGCACCAATCATTTTGTGTACCTAGTTGCCAGCACTGCAGCTTTTCTTTTCAACTCGCGCGCTTGTTTTACGAACACGCCAGTTTCTAACATTCACAGCGATTAACTTGTTACAGTTCAAGCGGTTTACACGGTGCTCAGTCAACACTAAACATGTGCCTTGACCCCACTTCATTAGTACTAACACTTCGGTAACCTCATGAGAGCGCAGGACGTGCCGCGTGCTACAAGGTTTTCGTTCTTCAGAGATTAGAGGTAAGTACAATGCACTTCTCAAACTAGATGATGCCTGTCGGGTAGCTACTTGTTCACTTCGCCATGCACCAGGTAAAGTAGAGTGTGTAGTAGTTATAAAAGGCCATGTTCATTTCATCGAGCTGATGTGTGCATATTATTCAACCGAGAGTTTGACACGAGAGAGAAGCAATGGGATTGAAACGGTCCCACAGAAATCATTGTCGAGAACAGCCAACCAGCAATCATATACACATGCGTATATAACAGTTGCGCAGTCACAGAAACTACATTCTTCAACATCATCATCTTTGTGGGATAGCCATCCGGCGATCGAGCTCAGTTGTGTGAATTCAATGAAGATGCAGTCCAGCAGGTCTATGTTTGGTGTGGGCACCTGCTGCATGCTGTTCATCTTGGTGGTCTGGCCGTCGACTTCCGTAGTACAAGCGCAGAGTGGCATGTTCACAGATCCCTTCCGGACATCCAACTGGCGCGCCGTGGAGACCGACTTCATGGCATGGGTTGACCATGTGGAGACAAACCACCTGCAGAGCGTGAAAGCCGGCGAGGCCGCTCTCGGCTACAAGGACCACTCCATCCTCGCCGCTTCCAACACCATCGTCGTTGGCGCAGGTGGCTATAACAAAGTCCAAGACGCTGTGAATGCGGCTCCGTCTGGAACTCGAACCATCATTCAGATCAATTCCGGCACTTACAAGTAAGTTCGTGAACATCCACTGCTTCTCGATTTCGGGGTTCTTGAATATGAGCGTACCATTAGTTTTCTGATATGCGATATCAGCGTCCTGTAGAGAGAAGGTTGTCGTGCCGAAGGGTAAGGTCCTGACATTCCAAGGAATCGGGAATCCTGTGCTTACCTACGACGATACTGCGAATTCCGCAGGCAGTACTTCGAACAGCGCGTCCACAGTGATTCAGGCAGATAATTTTATTGCCACTGGAATCACGTTCCAGGTGAGTAATTGTGTATACTGATGGACAGTTGAGTTCAACACGATAATATATTAAACTAGTAAATTCGTCTGAGCTGCAGAACACGGCCCCGGCTCCACCAGGTGGTGCAGTTGGGAGACAAGCCGTCGCGCTTCGAATTACAGGAGACAAAGGGGCGTTCTACGACTGCAAGTTCCTCGGAGCTCAAGATACACTTTATGATCAACAAGGACGCCATTATTTCAAGAACTGCTATATTGAGGGATCAATCGACTTCATTTGCGGCGATGGTCAATCTCTCTATCAGGTAAGATATATTTTATCAATTCATTCGGCAAAGCTACAGAGATTTGAGCGTGCTCTGATGCTCGAGGTACTTGAATTGTTCGCAGAACTGTCAACTGCATTCAATTGCACGTCCTGGAAGCGGATCCTTGACAGCGCAGAAGAGAAGTGGAAACGAAAATACAGGCTTCTCGTTCGTGGGCTGCACTATCACGGGCTCGGGTCCGATCTATCTGGGACGCGCTTGGGGACCCAGCTCGCGCGTCGTCTTCATCTACTGCAAATTCGACGATCTTATTCTTCCAGCAGGCTGGTTTAACTGGGGTGACAGCAGCAGAGAAAAGTAAGTCGAACTTCACCCTACTTTCTTACTTCAAGAATCTCGGTCTTTCATGTGAATGTTATATCCAAAATCACCCCAATCTACTCTACAATTCAAAATTTCACCTCAGTTTCGTTATATTGGCGGCACAATCCGGCCTTACGATTCAGGCCTTGAATAGTCTACTGTTCAACTCTTCAATGTCTTTTCATTCTATATGCGCTTCTCTGTGGTAAATCGCTCACTTTTGCCTCCGCTCACTTTACACTCCCGAATCCACCATTTCCTGAATCGTGAGTTTACTACCATGAAATATTGCCAATCTGAGATTTCGTTGAGTCCACCCGTATGCACAATCTCTAAACAGCTCCAAGCACATCAGGAAGCTTCTCTTTACAGCTCAAATCCTATCTCTCGCGAAGAACGAGCAGCGAGATTGAGAATTTGTTTGCTTCTTTGCCTGCAGGACGGTGTTTTATGGGCAATACCAGTGCTCTGGACCCGGCGCAGTAACGAGTGGACGAGTAGGATGGTCTCGAGAGCTCACTGCGGATCAAGCAGCGGCATTCTCCAGTGTGAGCTTCATCAATGGCAACCAATGGCTCCAGACCTGATTTGGCTCAATTTATGCTTCAATTTCAGTACATATGCATACCATATGTGAACGTAAAGGTGTGAGCGCCACAGTGTAAGTAGCTGTACATCTGTAAACAATGTATAAGAGACCTGCATGTGGACTAGGAATCAGACTCATGCCATACATGCATGTGCTTGGTGAACAAGTCACCTCTTGAATGCCAGGCTTTGATTCTTGTGACCAGGTCTTTAACTTGACTTGTAAGTTATCAGTACATGAAATTTATTCAATCTGTGATATCACTCTCCTTGTCTATCACTCCCGCCCCCTGTAAGATTACTCTCTTTTAAATAGATTGGGGTTGCTTTCAAACTCTTTCGCGGGTTCGAGTTTTGCTATTCGAACCAAACAAAACATTTCTGTAAATTTGCTACTTCCTACGATAGGTTGCATATTATATTACAGATTCCGTCGTTTCGTTTCATTGTACTACTCTTTCCGACATTATAAGCGACAACAACTGTACCCCCGTATTCATTTCTTGAGAGAAAAATAATTTCTGCTACTTTGCATCCTTCGAAGATATGATTCGTATATAGGGATCCATTGCATGTTACATCGAAAGTCGTTGGTTGCTAAAACAACACCCAAAACAACTCCCCTCTTGAATCCCATAGTCATCACACATTCACCCATATGTTTCACGAATCACCCTGTGCATGCTCCGTCTCCAGAAAAGAGAAAATCAGCTAGTTATCGAAAATGCTTTTCCAGATATCGACACAAAATGGGTCAAAGGATATATAGGGTTGTAAATGGCGGACGAGCAGTTTTACGCTTTGAATACTAAGACTAAAATATCCGCAGCCATTTCAAACAATAATACACGAACTCTGTCAGTGGCAACTACATTTGACTATTCTGACATCGTTTAGCAGTAAAACAGTGTCGCTTTGAACAGTTTTACGTATTAAAGGCGAAGCATGCACATGGTGATGGTGATTCGTGAAGAACCTTGCACTGAAAAACGTTTGGGCAATGCCACATGTTGAGTTACCAACTACCCAAATGGTAACCTGCAAGGTGAGTTGCTTGGTTGAAAAGCTGGCAATCGATTCAGGGGACCACGTCGTCTATCATTGCCTACTTTCTTCTTTCGACGCAAGATGATAACGACAATCAAAGCCCCGCAAAGAGTTATGAATGGCGAGGCGACTGAGCCAAAGACTCTTTGTCAGTGCACGAGAGGCTGTGTCTTTTCCTTTCTAGTTGGAGCGAGGTGTCAGATCTGCAGATATGTTATGTGATGGAATTGGTTTCTCCTCTAAAGTACCGTAGTGGAGTTCTAGTACATGATTATGAAGCCGCCTCCTCTGACAGAGCTTCCACTGTATGTGGACTCTCCGAGTTACAGCATCTGAATTTGTGAGGCCTTGATATACAATCTATGCAATATTTCTTCTTTCATGTGTGATTTTTCTTCCCCAAAAAAAGAGAGAATTATTACTTGTATCGGCCAGGTGCCTCCTGCAGGTGATGATCGAAGAGCCTGATACTAGACTGTTGGATCGTTACTCCATTCCTTGTCATGTAAAGGGAGGCGTAGTAACTAGTATGAGTTTAAAATTGCGAGTCATTGT
The DNA here is from genome assembly GCA_037043015.1 of Bryum argenteum. Lineage (NCBI taxonomy): Eukaryota > Viridiplantae > Streptophyta > Bryopsida > Bryales > Bryaceae > Bryum > Bryum argenteum. The sequence goes on from CM073322.1 coordinate 29,189,340, forward strand.
AAAGTCGACTTTACGCAATCGAACGAGCTGCATTGACCTTGTCTCCGGAGCTTCAATTAGTTAGTATTATGGAGCTTGTCGTGCTCGTCCGAAAAGCAGCGAGGTAGAAGCTTTGGTGCAATGATTGACACTTCCTGCTTCGCCTTGTTTCACATGCATCTTGTTTTTTTGGCTCTATCCGGTGTTGACAAACTCTACTTTTGTCAGGTGCCAGAGACGATGGAGCTGATGGGGGGTCCATGCCTGGGCCATGGTCGGACTCTGTTACCTGATCTTGCCAGCTTACTAATGCAGCTACATATACTCACCAAGCGGGTGACATGCGGTGAATTTCAAGGCACAAGCAAGTCAGCATGAACATTCCATGTTTGCGTTAATGGATTCGATCACTGAAGAGAGTGTCCGATTAGTGCTCTAACATTCAATTGCACAAAAGCAGTGCAGACGTTACTTGTCTGCGAAGCAATCAACAGTTAGAAGTTGTTTGATGTTGGCGAAGTAACTCCACTCACATGATAGTTTATACGTCAAACTTTTTTCAAGTGATTGCTTTTTATCTGTTTGAGTTTAACTACATGTGACGCCTACTCATTAAAAGTTTCGAGAACTTCAGATTTAGATTACCTACTGAAGGGCGTAGATAGCTTCATGAAAGTATGCCTAGACATGTCGCGATTGATCTTGCCTTCGAGGAACTCTATTGCTTCCAAAGGAGGTGATATTGATCATAGGTTTGGGATCCGTTTAGTACATGCAAAATCGAGTGAATGACCTCAATGTATATGAATTCACGATTCTATATCATTCTTTGCTGGTTGTGCTTGAAAGTTTACTATAATGTCCGTTATCTAATGTATTTCTCCATTTGGTTCAGACACTCAATTTTGGTGGTCACTGAACCAAAAATCCTTCTCGCACATATTCATCTCAAGTATTAGCGTTTCAATCTATCATCCACATCCCTAATAAAGGCCAGTGATTCTTCTGTAGTAAGGCGCCATTCCTCGAACCATAAGCAGTCACCATGTCATCTTCAAGTGAACTTTGACTAGAACCGAACGTGTTTGACGTCAGTGCATTATCCTCAAGTGTAGGTCAGACATCTGGGCTTTAACTGAAACCGAATGCTCTCGCACCATATTTCAGTGCTCAAACTATTACCCATTCTTATCCCAAAGCACAATCTGATCATCCTCCATTAACCACCGCGCTTGAGGGTGTCGCATGCGCCATTTACATTCAAACCGGACCAACTCAATAAAGATGAGAAAATGGGCACCATATGTCTTCAGAAAATTTTCTTCACTACCACATGAGAGAAAGCAACCACGGCCAGTACGATAGACCTCAGTTCAAAGCTACATGAACAACTACTCTGGACAACAAATCTCTACTTCGGCAACGTCCTAAGCATCATAGAGAAGTATCATACTAGACCAGAAGTGCACAGCCTGAGTACTGTCACCCCCTCTACCCCATCACCATGAACTCAGTTATGAGCTTTGCTTTCGCATTCCACTTACTAACCAGTTTCATGTTCATGTAAGCTGGGTTTCAGAATTCGGTACCTCACTTTAACATGAAACGCGGTGACACTGTAAGTACAAAGGAAAATATGAACCACTTTACTGAGATTTAGAACCGGGGCAGAATAACCTACAGTGCCGTCGAAGTTGCAAATGACTTGATACGAGTAACACTCCAAATCAGTTCAATACATGCTTCAGGCAAAACCCTACAATGCAATAAAAAGAGAGGACTCTTCACCGCGACAAAATCTTCTCCTCGCCTTGGATTTGGAAGTCTCTTTGTTGCGTACACAAGGCTGTTGGAGCTCCTTCAATTCAAGTACTTACTGGGGTGGCTGTTGCGGAGGGGGCATGCCAGGGCGAGGGCCACCATACATGCCGGGGGGAGCACCAGGAGGAGGAGGCATACCAGGTCGTGGAGGACCCTGCATGCCAGGGGGCATGCCGGGTCGAGGCGGGCCACCCATGCCAGGAGGAGGGCCGCGCATCATCTGAGGAGGACCCATGGGCCTCTGGCCATACATGCCCGGCGGAGGACCAGGCGGAGGCGGCATCGGTCGACCGCCCGGCGGCCCTTGCCCGTAGCCTTGCGGAGGACCTTGCCCCGGAGGTCCCTGCATCATCTGGCCGGGAGGACGCATGCCTGGAGGAGGAGCACCCGGGGGCCCTGGCATTGGGCGAGGCGCGTATTGCCCTGGCGGGGGTGGTCCGGGCGGTCTCACTCCCGGAATCGGTGCAGGAGGAGGCGTATACGTCACAGGCCCAGCGGATACTTGCGGCCGCGGCTGCATCATGCCAGGAGCAGGACCACCAACTCCTCTTGCAGGTCCAGCCAGTCCCGGTTGTGCTTGGTTAGCAGGAGCAGTCGGTATTCCTCGCCCTGCAGCGCGCCCAATACCAGGGCCGCCAGCCGCTGCCGCAGCTGCTTTCGCCCTCGATTCGTCCGGTGGTGGAGGCCCCTCCACTGTCATCGATATCACTTCCTCCCCCCGCAGGAGAAGCAAACCCAAAGTCCTCCTCTCTTCTCTCTCTTCCTGCGATTTCCCCTTCTTCGGTGGCACTCGACGAAGCTCCTCGCAGTCGCCGAGCACCAAGTTCATGTGCCTATCAAATGCCATAAACTTGCCAACCAAAAGCCTCCCATCTTGTATCGTCACCCGCATCCGCCAATTTATATATTGTAACAACTTCGATGTCTTGGACATCGACATCTTGTCTCTGAACTAATCACCCGTTTTTGCCTTCGCCAACCCTAATCCTCCCACTGCAAACCCCACATAAACCCTCAAACCCTAAATAAGAAGATAGTCCAATGCTCAATCTCCAGAGCCGAAGAGGACGACCCACACACCTAAATATAGCAAAATACTAGCAAACGGCACTTGCAGAGAACAAATGCTCTTGTCTAGCTCGAGACAAACTCAAAACTGGCTCAAAAGACGACGGAGAAAGCACATTGAGAGAAGAAAGGGTGCAGAAACGAGAGAGTACCTGCTGGCTATGGCGAGCCGGTGGAGCAGCGTCGACGAGATCGACTACAACCCCTTGCAGTGGAGGGACGGAGCTCGCGACCCAGTTCCTGGAGCAAGTAGTCTCACACTCTGAGCCGCCGCGCGACCTGACTAGAAGCTCATTACAATGGGAGAGTCACGGCCTAAGGGAACCCGAGGGAGGGTTAAAACTCGCGTGGGTTTTAACGTTTTAATTCCTTAGTGACCGAGTCAGCCAAAAGTGGTCACAAAAAATTTGAAATACCCAAGTGAACCTCAAATTTGTGAAATTGAAATATGGAGTATGTCATAAAAAAATAAAAAATCGATGGGCTTCATAAGCATACTAGATCAAAACCAAAAAAGTATTAAATGTAAGTGTTGTTGAAAGTACTTGATTTGAAGAACTAAATCATCAAAGTGTCAATTATGAAATATTCTCTTGTGTACATATCATCAAGGGTAGGCCGACGGGTATTTTATTCATGCCAACCTCACAAGGGTTAGGTGTTTATTCAACATTCAAATGTAAAATTTAAGAGATGGTACCTCTATTCAAATAATACAATTGCCCCTTTTTAAAAAGTGAAGGTATTTTGCAAAATCATCTCCTTAAACGATATAGTAATTAGCATTAAAAATACACTCACTCGTAATACATCACAAAATCTCAACATTTTCACTTGAAAGTAAAAACCACCAACTACAGAGATGTTTACCTTCATCTCAATAACACCCTCAAATGAGAAAAGTTCATGAGATATTTTTCTTTGCACAAACAATGGCCTTGCAATGGTGAAAAATGTCCAAAAGGGAAAATAGTCCAAAACTCTATCCTTTGCACTCAAAACCTATGCCTTATCTTCAACATATCTTCGATGTCGTCAAGCTTATTAGCAATAAAACTAGGCTTTAATTGGAATTCATTACAAGAGATAAAGTCCAAATTAACGGTAGGTGAAGGAGATATATAGCTCTTTAAACATCATTCATTTATTCACTTTTCTCATTGTAAAAACATCATTGCAATCCCAATACCAAAGTTATTTGGATCAAAAATCTTCCAACCAGAAATGTTTTGGCATTCATCCTAAGATCCTTATTAAAATTTATTTTTCATAAAAACATCTCTTTGATTTCCCATAATTGCCTTACAATGGTAAAACATGCCTCATGTTTCAAAACTCAAAGACACAAGTTGCCCTCACTAAAATGCGTGTCGTTGATTCATACTTCATTGGTTGGATTTGCAAGATGGTAAAAATGTAAAAGTCAAAGGATCCAAGTAGAAACAACGCATTTGTTTCATAAACAGCTAACATCAAGAACCTTCCCCAATCCATGAATGTCTATCACGTTCCCCTCTTATTCCTCACACTAGTGAAAACAGTGGCCGCTTTAAGGTGCTTGGAACCACTTCATTCCCCATGGTGCTCGATTTGCTCACATTCCTTGGGCTTTTCTGCTACTCCTCCATCTTTCACTTTCTTTGGCCCCTTCGACTTCTTTGGCACTATTTTTGTGATTTGCATGGTTGTGCAGTTTAGGGCAATGCAATGATTGGAGTTTTGAGAGAGATTGTCGAGTAGTATGCATGGAGGTTTTTGCCGCGACATGGGGTTATGTCCTTACATTGCTTGGGCTACTACTCTCACTATCACTTTCTTAGGCTCCTTCGGCTTCTTAAGCGCCTTCGGCTTCTTAGGCGCCTTCGGCTTCTTAAGCGCCTTCGGCACCTTCGGCTCCTTCGGCTCTTTGGGTTCTTCGGGACCTTAGGGACCTTATGCGCCTTAGGTGCCTTAGGCGCTTTAGACACCTTTGGCATGGTGCATTCTTCTTCCTTGCTCCTAAGGACCGAATGTTCTCGTCTACTTCTTGAAATGGGTTGCATTCAACAAGGTTGATGGTTGCCTCATCCATAACTTTTATCTTTTTTGATACCTTACATAATGCCTCCAACTTCCGCTTTGTGGGTTGCACAATCTCCATTGGAGACGGTGCTTCCACTTGCTCAAGTGGCCCTCTATTGATGAAAAACCCATAATTTTTGTTCTTTCTATCATTGGCTCCAAAATACTCATCTAACCCCTCGTCATCAATGCATGAATCATCACTATCGTATTCATCTCCACCCAAGTGACCCAACCTTCCATCTTCACCTTTGTCATTGCTATCATCGCTATCTACACCGCAGTACATACGTTCGATCTTTTCTAGAACCGAGCTAAAGCAGTTGACCTTAACTTTTTTTTGCGTCTTCCTATGTACTCGTTGAGGCACAAGAAGAATTCGCTCCATCAGCGTGATACAATCCTTTTGCAATTTCATCATCACGCACCAACTTCTTCCACGACACAATCATGGTCTCACCCTCCTTCAACTCCACATGGAAATATTGTCGTGACGACATGGCTAAAAAGCAAGTCTCTCTCTATCTTTCTCTCTCTATATGCGACTACGGTGGATATCAGTCCCTCTTACAATGTGCTAAGGAAAATGTTGTGAGTGCCAAGAGAAAGGCCCAAGGTATATATATAGGTGGACACAATAGTCTCAGCCTACCGAGACAATACAAAAACATGTCAACAAGTTCATATTTGTTAGTTCGTTCATAATAATATTTCAATTTGGAAATATTAGATTTCATCTCGAATCCCGCCCACAAATATCAAGAAGCAACCATTCTATCCAACGAGTCTCGCCAACAATTCATGTTTTGTCACTACGTTCACAAATCTTTTGATATGAAGTTAGAGCTTTGTTACGGATTTTTAGGTTGTGAGAGTTATCTCATAAATGGGTGATAAGTGTCATATTTAACAGATTCTTTATCACAATAATAGCAAAGGTGGATGGTATATCAGCTATTTCCTTGCAATCATTCATAGATTGATTATGCATATGGGGAATGAATTTGGATGTGAGTGTTTTATGTACTTTCTTACTCAAACACTCGATCCCGAAATGTTTTGACCCATTTATACAACAATGAACACATCCTCAAAAAAGTGCCCTTAATGGAAACAAAGGTAAGTTTTCCAAATGTCAAGCGTACAACTTTGATTTTTGATTCACTACTAGATAGTACAAGGTTTGCGCATGAGTGTATGCATTATTGAAAATATCCTTGACTTTGAATAGTGTCAATAAATCTCATCTGCACAAGGTTTAAGTATTCATTATGTCATAGCGTGTTAAAAACCATCTCTATTATGTTTTGGTACTTCCTCTTGTAATGCTAACAATTTTAACAATGTTTTAACAAAACTATGGTGCACTTGGAGGTCCATTTATGATCTTTGCAGTCGAAATTGCACGCAATCGATCCTGGACTGCTTCAGAAGCAATGTCCAAATTCACTACATGTTGCATCTTCCTCAAAAGCGGTACATAACTCCATGCATTCTTGCTAGTCGAGTATACCACAGGCTTGCCTCGAGATGACATAAAGAAGATAGAATGCTTGTGTCCGCACACAACAGTCTTGTTAGTATCTTCTACTAGTGATCCGCAGGCATTTCCGAAACTTCTACACACGTGCTACCCATCGTAGACAGAAATACATTCCTGATGCAAAATTCTTCAACCTTGGAAAGAGTTTCCTCCTGAACGCCGACTAGCACCAACCGCTCCTGGACTCCCATCAATCGAATTCGAGTAAATTCCCCGGGCGTGGTGACATCAAATTCGGCCCACTCCTTTCGATGCAAATCAAGCGCCGCAATCTTGTAAGTACTATCCCCTCCCTGTAATAAATGTACAAGAAATTTCTTACGACGACACTCGAGAATCGATGTACTGCATCATGGTTTCCGGAAGCTGGCAGAGTATACGCCATGATTAGGTTTGAATCTCATACACCGCTACCTCGTGGTTTCCAGAATGGCCACCCTCGATAACAAAAAGCGAGTCCTTGCTTAGGGTGACCAAGCCCCAGGATCCAATATCGCCAGAGCCGATGCATGGAAGCTCCTGGAAGACCATGCCTCCGGCGCCGGCTGGCTTGTACAGCAACAGAACCTCTCTGCCATCCTTGTATGCCACATTGCAGAGAGTGGATCCGGGAATGGCCACAATCTTTCTCACTCTCAACCGCAATTCGGATCGTTGTCGCTCAAAGGAGCTCCGCAATGTCTGGAGGCCGATGTTTCTGTAGCAATATGTAGCGGTGTCTGAATCCGCACCCCGCGAATATTGCACACCACGGCTTTTTGGACACCCCCGGCACAGGCAACAACAAGTCCATCAACTGATGAAAAAGAGTACCCTGCTGTTGGGTTCGTTTGTGAGAGCTGGTTTGATCAGAATACCCCGCTTCAGCTTCGTTGCATCGCCATCCTCACAGAATCAGAGACAACCAGTTGCTTCCGTCCCTCTGGAATTCCAAACCCCTGAAACAATCGGCAGAATGACTCAAAGCCTACAGATGTTTGTGTATCGACACCGAAGTATTTCCCTTGTATATTCGAGATGTTCGCTTATTACTTCGGAGTTACTTTTACTTTTCTCTTTTCGTTCTCTTTTGATTGAGATTGAGTTGATTTTCAGTTCAGAAGTGGCCGTGGATCAAACTAAAGTATCCAGACTACCAGAATGACAGATATCTGCAATAAAAAATTTAAAAACCGTTTTTAACTCAAAAGAAATAGAATCTTGTATTCTAAATTATGATACAAATTCATCATATTTGATCCCTGGAGGCCCAAACTCCATTTTTGGGGTGATTGTGAATTGCGAGAGGCTGCCACGCCTAAAACTGGAATGTTCTTGAAAAAAAAATCATTCACTAGATTACTCATTTTCTAGGAAACACCTTGATTGATTTCTGCAGTGCTCAAACGTCTTTCAAGGAACAATGAAGATACGCATTCTCTCTGCACCAGATTTGCAAAACTTGCCAAGAACCAAGGACAAAAGAAGGTTCTCTCAATCAATCAAGATGGAAGTGCATTTTTCCATTCAGCAAATCAATAACAAAATTGCTGTGGATCTCAGATGAGAACCCACTGGTGAAAATTTTGGATAATCTAATGTACAACTTATAATCGGCTACAAAAATCTCAACTATAACCTGAATATGAGTACCGTGTTCAACTCTAACTGCTGAACTGTTTTACACTAACTCATTGGCAGGAACTCGTGGAGTTCGCCTGCATTTCAACACGGGCTCCCAAAGTAGTGAGATGCGTTCTGCAAGGAAAAAGAACCATCAGAGAGATATTAAAAAAATATCGGCAGAAAAATAACCACTAGGAGGGAAGTTTGCAACCAAGTGTTGAGGGATCGTCTCACCTCCGTGCTTGCTAGTTCCAGGCGAATCACATTCTTAAACTCCTCGGGCATAATTGAAGAACTACGATCGCTGAGTCAACTCAAACCATTGTCGTAAAAGGTCCGCCAATGTCCGAGGGAGCGATTCAATATCCTGGAGAAGGATGTAATAAGGGAAAGGAAAGGAGTCCAGATACTTCGTAAAAGTTGGGGCACCATTCGAGAAAGAGACAGACTGCATGTCGAGAATGGACTCGCGTGGGTTATCCAGCACCAGAAATGCCAGCAACTGCTTCCTGTCCATTGCCTCTCGAATGCGTCTCCGCAGACTCTCCTTCTCATGGAACCTGCCATCCGCAATCACAAGCACTAGCTGCTGCAGATCGTTTCTTCCTGAAGGTGCAGTCGAGTGTCGAGCTTTGAAGTCCAGCATGCGAGTCAGGTAGTGTAACAAATCCACAATCGGCTCATCCTCAATAGTATTGTCTTGCTTGAAAGTGAACTGCGAGACCATGTTCAATCCAGACTCCGTTGAAAATGGTTGGTCAAAATCGTGGAGGAGACGAACATTCCCTTTCTCTCCGAAGCTTGCAACAGCCATCTCCCCGATCTCCAATTGCGACATCGCTTTGCAGATTGTGATGAGGGCCTCCAATGCCATGTGACCGCAGTGACTCTCGGACATACTGCGAGAGTCGTCTATGGCCAACACAATCTGGTACTGCCTTTTGTTCGCCTTGGTTCTCCGCAACCAGATCTTGTCCTTACGAAACTGACTTGCGACATAAGGGATGATTTTCTTCATGTTGATGCGTTTTCCCGAGCGATAGTCTCCTTGAAGCTTAGCTGCTAGAGTGGGTTCCAGAATCAGCCGTAGTTGCTCTGCTAACTCTTGCGATAATCTTACTGTCATCTGCTCCAGTTTCTGCCACACCACTCTTGCATTCTCCATACTTCCATCCCCGTCGTGAATCTTCATTTCTAAATCCTTCCTGATCTCCCTCAGCTCCTCTTCCGTCAAGGGCTTCTCTTCGACCCTCATCGTCCCTCCATCTTCCAAAGCTTGCGGCATGCGAAGCGAGATAAGACTCTCGTTCTCCTTGTTTCTTTCAAACCTCTCGGAAGTGAGGTCGTCTTCCGAAGGATTGATGGCAGCAATTTCATCATCTTTACGGTCTTCGGTAATTGGCTTCTTCGAATCTTCGGCCAGTCCCTGCTTTGTTTTCAGAGAATGGTGAGTAGCTTCCACTCCTTCCATATCATCCTGTCCTCCCTTCTCGTCCTCAAGCTGTAGCTCTTCGATACCGGGCAGCACAGACTCAGGATCTTCTTCTGCCTTCTCATCCTTATCCTCCGGACCCTGAGTATTTACCAGTTGCTCATCTGTAGCAGCTCCAAGCGCCTGCGCGCTGCCTTCTTCCTCTTTCGGAACGTACTCGTAAGCCGCGCCCGCGCTTTCTTCTAAGCTCTCTTCATCCGCTTTGACATCTACTTCAGGTGCTGAACTGTCGTCCAACATCTGCACCATCTCCTTCCACTTCTTCAAGGCATCGCCCAAACTTCTGTTAGCGTTCGCTTCCGGTCGATCGTGCTTCTTAGCAGTGTCGTCAGGCAGCACTGACTTTTTATCTGCAGACCTCTTGTTCCCAGATAGATCCTCAGCTGCTGATGACTGCAGCTCAGATTTGGATTGATCCACTTGCGCATCAGCATCGCCCATCTTCTGGTCTTCATCATCTTGCCCAACTTTGATGGGATCTCCTTGTCTGCCTGACACACCTGCTGGAACAGCCTCGGCACCTCCTGTTGCTCTGGAATCTGAAGAAGCATTTTCTGCTATTTCTGGTAACGGGAGCTCAGGTTGGTCCTTTGCGGACTCCTCGTGCGATGGACCTTCGCCTTGTAGCTCATTGCCATCCACCTGCATATCCTCCTCCTGATCCTTCGTACCTGGATCACGCTCATTATCCTCGATGTCGACCTTCCCATTCTCTTGCTCCTTCTCCACTTCGTTCTGGTCATCTGTCTTGTTTTCATCCTGTTCTGCATCATTCGCATCCTCGCCGTCCTCACCTACATCAAGTTCGTTCGCATTCTCATCGATATCCATAGGCTCTGACTCGTTCACTGCGCCATCCTCTTTGGCAGCTTCCTGTCCACCTTCATCTTCTCCCTCTCCTTCTGCACCCTCTTTGCCTTCTTCCTCCGCATCTCCATCCAAATTCAGATCATCAGGTAGCTCCAGCTCTTCTTCTACTCGTGGTTTGACTCCAGTCGGATCTTCATAAGCTTCATCTTGCTTCAGCCCCTCATCGTCATTCATTCCATCTTCTGCATTGTTTTCTTGCTCGTTGGCAGGTGGGTCCATCGGCTTCTCCTTGCCCTCCTGTTTCTGTTCTTTGTCTCCCTTGGAATCATCATTGTCTTCTTTAGCCCGCATCTCCAGATCTTCTTCCTCCGCACCCGTCATTCCTGCGTCTTTCTCTTGCTTCTCTTTCCCCTGTTGCTGCTCTTCATTCTTGTCATCATCACCTTTCCACAGCTGCTCATCAACAACTTCACTCTTTTCACCCTCCTCTCCCATTTGTGACTCCAACTTCTCGTCCTTCTCCTCTTCCTGCTCGTTCTCTTCATCAGATTCATCATCACTGAGGTCAAGCATGTCCGCATCGAAGTCCTGTGTCATCTCGATGCCCTTCTCTTTTTTATTTGCAGCATCATCCTTTGGCATATCCTCATTCTTATCTGTGCTATTAAGCAGCTGCTCCTCTTCTTCGATTTGGTCGCTGACGTCCTTTTGTCCTTCACCCTCTCCCATACCTGTCCCATCGGCGTCCTCGAACTTGGTTCCCCCGGCTTCACCCTCCTGCTCCTTCGTGATGCAAAAACCTTCTGAGTATAACGAACAAAATAGATTGGACAATATATAGCCAAGCTTGGACACGCTCTTTTGCAAATCCACATAGTCTGCAAGTAACTGCGCCCCAGCCGCCTCCAATATCTGTAATGGTGCATGAATGCAACCAAAAAGCTTCCCCAGAGCCGCGCCAGTCTGAATCACGTCGCAACGTTCTGAATCGACCAAATCTGCACCTGCAATAAAAGCTCTCGAGAAATGTTAGTTCCGGTACTGCCAAACATGAATGTTAGTAACAAAAGCAGTCTTCAGCTGTCCTGTACTAGGTACGACTGTACAAGAATATCCCTCAAGTACTGATCTGTAGACTAATCCTGCCTATTGCATAATATTATGGAAATTTGCGCACGAGGAAAGAAAAGTACGAAAAGTATGTTCTATGAGAAGGAATCACCGATTTTTTAATTACCTGCAGCGACTGCCTTCAATAACACGTCGTAATTTTTTCCCAAACGCAAGGCGACCATATTCTTGGTGATAGAAGAATCTACGTCTTGAATTCTGCCTGTAAGCTCAGACTCTCCAAACAGTGATCCAATTTCTTCTTGAGCAGCACAGGTATTGGCTGTATTTGTTCGAAGGCTCTGAACTGCCAAGAGAACTTCAGTAACGATCTTGTCGTAGTGCTCAGCAAAAGGCGCAATGTCCCAAGACACCTTCTCTTCAGGGGAGTTCGAACTGCTTGAATCTGCGAACTCTTCCTCGAAATTGTCGGCCAGAACCCGTGCTCGATTGAAAAGATGCTGCAGGGTACTTAACCCAGGTACATTACCCCCAATCATAGATCTGCGTGCTTCCCACAGAAGAGTTTCGGTACTTCTTAAGGCTTCATAATTTTTCATAACGAGATCTTGCATGCCTGGTGTAATAAGCAATGGCCACGACTCTTCCAAAGGTCTGGAGCCCACCAACTCGCTTCGAGGAATCAAAAACTGATCCAGCAAGTTTTTGCAGACCTCCAATTTGCTTAAAATTTGCACAACAATTTTGCTTAGCAACGCAACCTCCGTGCAATCAACCTCGGGTGATCTCTGAGACGCTTCCGACGTTCTGTAGAGAAGAGCCAGTTCAGAAGCGGCATGGCACAAAGAGTCCAATAGTCCTTTCTGTAGCCACATAGACTTCCTAACGATTCCCTGCCGAGGGAACTTGACGTCCTTCGCCGCAAATCCTGTAAGTGAAAATTTTAGTAAGGTCTCAAGACGACGATACCAATTATCATGGCAGCAACGTGAAAGAGGGAGCAAAGAACGTACCTGATATCAGACTAGTCAGATGAACGAGTGCACTGAGCTTCGATGAAAAGTCATAAGCAGTCTGTCGTTGTTTTCTTTGCAAAAACAGTAAGTGTTCCATGTACCTCGACGACACTTCCACTTCCCGCAAACTCAAGGATTTGTTGAAATCGAGAGCATTCTGTCCAAGCCGTTGGAGTAGCGCCACGTTCTGAAAGTAGTACTTCTTGACACGTATCCAAACACTGCAAACAGTATCCATAGAGACAATACTGGATAGCCCCGCTACGACTTCAACATCCTGACATGCCCACGACATCAACACCTCTGCTGAATCAGAACCTGGTTGCTGGAACCAATTGTTGACGCTTCTCTCATCCTTCGGTACGGCTGACTTGTGATGAGACAATCCAATGTCCCTCAAAGCTCTCAGAAGATCAACAAGTGCTTTTTTCTTCACTGCAAGCCTCTTCTCTCCTTTCCTCAACTCAGCTGACCGTTGAATAACAGCAGTGCTAATGTCTTCAAGAGTACTCAAGCAGTCGTCCTGCATTTTCCGGTTGGCAGGTGCGAATACTCCAACTCCAAGAAAGTCTCCCATCTTAGTTGTCAACGACGGTAACCGCTGAAATTCTGGAAGTTCCAGACCAGCTCTCGAGGCCATCGCAGTCACCTCCGCAACCTTCGCTACGCAAAACTCGTTCCATGCACTGAGAACAGAGCTTCCTCTACTAGCGGGAAGCTCTTCTTCAGGCACAGGTGCCACGACGACATTCTTTTCGAGTTCCAAAGACTTCTCTGCGTTCTCCTCGTCGATTTGAGAAGGCTCCGATGGGATGGTCAATGTCGCAAGAGTTTGAGCACCCATACGTAAGGATTGCTTCGATAACACCTCCATTGCAGGTTTCTTCAAAAGCTCGTCATACTTACGGATCAACTTGTGAAGCTTCCGGTGCGTTTTCTCTGCTGATGTAGCCAGTGCATAATAACCTCGGTCCTCCCATTTGGTCAGTTTCACAAAACCCTTCAGCTCTACTTCAATGGGAGCTTTCCCGACTGCTACGGCCTCTTCCACGGCGGGTAGGAACTGTAAGTAGTACTCCCGGACATTGTACAGAATATTGCAAAGCTTCTGCACGGCGGTTCTCGAAGCCCCAGCATGAGGGTCGTCATAAACATCTTGCAGCAAAAATTGCCCATGGAAAGAATCCAACAGGTCAAGTCGTCTAGAGAACTCCCCAAGAGGAGAGGTTTGCATGAACTCCTCCAAACTAGAGATCGAGGCTTCCATTTCCTTGTCAAAATCGTCACCCAGCTCCCTGTGAAGTAAACCATGAAGGAAAAACCACAACCTCTCAGCACTCTGCTCATGCTTTTGTGCTGTGCACTCTAGCAGCGCAGGCCAGCTTTCAAGCTCCAACTTCCGCCATCTTCTTACCAACTTCATCAGCTCACTCATCTCTTGAGCTAATGAGACGTGTTTGGCCGAATTCTCCTCCCAGAGTTGAGCTTTGGAGAGCAACAACTCGATTCCAGTAAGAGCCTTCATGATCGGGGCTTCCAGAGAAATTCCCACCAAAGCCTTCGCGATGCCCAGGAACTGCATCAAAATTGGATGATCTGGCCACTCAGCTAATAAACGACTCACACGCTCCAAGAACTGTCTCAAAGGCTGCAGCATCAGCGCCATCTCAGGGGGATTGGGATCTTTATATATGTTGTGCTTGTTGATTATAGTCTCAGAAGATTGACGCAGACCACCAACTCTTTTATGCTCGACACCGACTTGCATCATATGAGATGCCATGAGTAAGTCATCCACTTGAGCAGACACTCTATAGCCAACAGCACGAAGTAAGCGTACTCCAGCCTGGTAAGCAAGTGAGAAAGCATTTTCTCTCTCCCGGTCTGAACCCTGTGGACTATCAACTCCTTGCGCAGTATTCGGGATTGTAGCTTTCCGACCAAAAATGTGCCTGTGGACTGAAACAACATCCTGAATAAGAGGCTCCTGTAGCTTCAACCATGCTTTGTCGGCTCTTTGTTTAGCATCTTCGGCGGCTTTCTCTTCCTTCTTCGCGGCTGCCTCTGCCCTTCTATCATCCATTTCAGCGGTCAGCATCCCGGTATCATCGTCATCGTAACCTGGAAACTCAGCTTTGAAGTCTACGAACATCTCTCGGAATAATGATTCTTCTAATTCCTCTTCAGTTTCCAGAGTGTGTGTTCGAGCAGTGAAACGTATGAAGTCCTCCTCTTCCTTCTCCCTAGCCTTTTGTCTTTCACGGATCTCAGACCATAGAGAGGCCAAGGTAGCAAACATGTTAGTGACAGCCTTCACAACATCCTTCGCCTTGACTCTTGCCTGCTGTGTATCGATTCCACAACGCAGAATGGCAACTCGCATGACCATCACTTTCAGCTCAAGATCCAGAACCTCTTTGTGAACAGGGCCAGACAACAAGGAAAGGGCCACTTTGCTGATAACTGCTTCCGTGGTATCGGTCACCAGCTCAGTGCAAGATGCTGAAATCTTGTGCCCAACATCGCTTCTTACAGTTGGAAATTGCATAAGGAAGCGCAGAAGCTCTACAAATTTTTCCTCTCCAGTACTCACATCATTGTCATCGAAAAGACCTGCCTGCACATGACCAGCTTGTAGCAGGGATAACCCAAATTTCAGCTCGTATACCGCCAGCTGGACAGGCTGTACCACATCTCTGTAAGCTAGAAAATCCGAAGCCAACCGAGTAACAAAATGCGTAGCATTCTCCTGCCATACCGAAACTTCGTGAAGCACTCTTGCACCTTTCCCTTCAACCAGCAATAGATCGGATGCCAAGCTAGCCAACTTTCCTTTGTCAACGGACAGCTTCATGAACTGCAGAACTTCATTCAAGAAATTTCGAAATTGTGGAGGATCAGGCCGTGGAACTATTTTCACAGCCAACTTGGTCAGTTCCTGTTTCGTTTCCTCCAGCGCCAGTAGAAGTCTTCGAGTCTTCGGTGAATGTCTGCTACCTCTGACCAAAAACTCACTCTCCTGCCGCACCTTTATGTCCAACTGCAGCCGCGTAGACCGAGTTGAGAGATGGGCAAACTTATGACTATACTTCGCAACTGGGTCGCATCCGTCCGATGGCAGCAGCAAATGTAGCCTGAGCTCGCCCAAATAAAGCCACACCCGTCCAAGATTCATCAAGCACTTGCTGAGACTCAGAATCTCCCAATTAGTGCAGTACAAGATTTTCAAACAAGGTAGTACTATAGGTTGAACAAGTTTTGAAAATTCTGAATGCTGTGATTGCATGAGTAAAGTTGTCAGGCTCTCAAACAGCTCGCTTCCGCTCCCAGACATGCCTTCCCAAGGGGCCACATGTAACACAAACAAAGTGCTCACTAGCGCCCTGTAATCCTTCTCGGAGAACGACTTTTTATGAGAACATATAATCTGCTGAAAAAAAGCACTCGCACTGCGCACGTTATTGACGACAACATCACTAGCGTTCAATTTCGCCTGAGTCCAAACGTGCACTGATGCCAACCTGAGCTGGGTAAGCTTAGCATAGTGGTCTCTTACAGCACCTGTTCGACCAAGTAAATTGGCAAAATGTGCAGTCTGTGAAGCATAGAAAATCCTTGCAGGACCCATCAATCGACTCCAGTCCTCTATGGCATTAGGCACGGTTACCATGTTCGACCATAGTGCTGAGTGCCACCTGTACACCAACTCGTGACTAACCTCTCGAAACGCAGATAGGAGACCACCCTTTGTAGGATGTGAACCATCTAGTAGCCACAGGAGATGCTGGTGAGGAACTAGGTCAGCTGGAGATCTTGAAGAACACGAAGTGGCGAACTCAATCATCTTCTTCAATCCATCCGCCGATATACTGCCTTTAAGCATCGCCTGAAAACTCTCTTCGGTCTCTGGTTCCAATAAGGCCAGAGTAGAAACTTCAGCGATTAGCCTCGTGTCCTGACAAAAACTTACGTTGCTCAGCCAAGGCAAAAGCTCGGCCCAGAGAGTCCAAGCGCTTGACCACCGGAGCAACTCCTTCGGAAACGAAGCAAATCCAGTAGGTCGCGAGCTTTTCGTATCAACAGCAGATGACGTGGGTAAAGGTATGATATCGTGATCATCCAAAGGAGTCGCATCCTTTTTCTCATGTTCAACTCTTTCCTTCAGCATCTGATATACTGCAAGAGACTCAGTGTAGCTAGAGCTAGCTGCAGCCCCACCGTCCGAAGTAATATGTTCAAAAGCATGAGAGCTCTTTTCTGCTCCTGCTACGGCCTCCTGACCCAGCCAGCGTATGATGCTCAGGCCAGTCGTAGTAAGCTGGCGGATATTAGCATCTGTAATGATGGTGACGATCTCTTCGTTCCCTCCACTCTGCCATAAGTCTTCGCAAATCTTCAACACCTTCAACTCCAAATCGTAGACCTCCCTAGAGTGAGGTAGCCCTGGATGACCAGCATATTTCCAGAGAAGTGGCTTCGCGAGAGGATTTTCCCCTAAGGAAAACGGCTCGTCTATTAATTTCACAAGGCCCTTAACTTCATCGAACGCCTTCAAAGCAGATTCAGAAGTCCTGCTTGCTGTGGAGACTAGGGCCTGAAGATTACGTTTCAGTGAACCCCAATGAAAAAGAAAGCCTTCGACGTCGAACTTGGGACTGCTCAGGTGCTTCCAAAGAGCTTCATGCCACTCTTGTACGTTCGATATAGAAACCAGTATACCCTCTAGACAGCCACTACTGCTTGATATTAGCAATGAATTCTCCAATTGTCGTAAGGCAGAAAACAATGGATGGAGGTACATCAACATCGCTCTTGGATATTGCGTAGACGAAACCCGAGAGCGCTCTGCACGGTGATTATGTAGCCAGTAAGACTGCAAGATGGGTCCAGTCGAAGAATTGCAACCCAGTTTTTCAGTCACTGCGTACTGTTCATCTTCTACTTCCCATTGAAGCAAACCTCTTCTCAGTATCTGCAATCTGGAGGCCATGAATACCAACTCCCCCAAAGTGCCGTTCTGTTTGGGACGTTCCAAATTGCTCAATGTAAGCGACCTGCTGGACATCTGCCTCACCGAATCTGCTTCAAGGGAAGACAAAGTGCTGACATCGTGGTTCTCACTCTCGAGTAGGTACTTCTCCCACACAAGTGAGAGCTCTCTCCAGAGAGGATGGGCAACCTCACGTTCAATAGCGGCGACTACTCGTTTCAGGCTACCCAGAGAGCCTTGAAAACATCTTGCCAAGTGACCAAGCCGTTGAATTCGAAGATTAATATCCCCATAACTTCCTTGCTCCAACATCCACAAGCTGGCAAACAGCAAAGCAAGGTCCACCTCTTGTGTTTTAAGATCAGAGAAAAGCTTGTCACCAGTTGGTTTCTGATCTGGGTTGAAAAGGCAATGAAGGACACTTGCTGGAAAGTGAGAGGCCGCAGTTCTCGTGCCTTCAAGATGTTTCAATAGCTCACTTTGCCCATCTTCCATCAGCGACCATTCTCTTAAAGACTTGGAAGCAAACGATTGAGCAGCCAGGTATTCTGCAAGTGCACTATCACGCAGAACCATAGCCTCCTTAGAAACCAGGCAGTACTCTGCAAAAGTAAGCGGAGACGGCCAACCTCCTGGGATATTACACGCAACCTGCTTCCAGCTACCAGCACTCAAGAGACTCACAGATCCTAGCCTTGATTGAAACTTCTCCATAGCTTCTTGTCTTGCCTCCGCATTATCAAGACGACGCGAATACACTTGCTCCCAGCTGCAAGCCAAAGACCATGATAGGGTACCACCCCTCTCAAGGAGCTGCTGGAATAACGACACCCATTCGTACAGTTCTCGTAAGGACACAGGCAACCCGCTGTGAGTAACTTCTGTAAGGATACGAACGTCAATGTGCGCTCTGCACATTCCTTGAAGTAAGGCAGGGCCTGGAACTCCAGCCTGAGTGAGTATTTTTAAGCTATCGAGGTCCGAACCAGAGGGTCCTCCCAAAAGTTCTTCCAGGATTGGAGCTTCGGTTGATGAAGACTGAGGCCAATCAGGTTGTAGCATAAATAGCTCGACCCCTCGATTGCGCATTGCCCTTGAAACTTCACCATGGGCAGGGTCCACAGTGAGAAAGAGACGGAAATTGGGATGCGCACGAACAACCATAGCCTCGCCTTCGATAAGACCACGTTCATTAACCATGATGCTACCACCTGGTTCAAGTAGAGGATTAAGTCGATCAAGAACCTGTCAAGGCATATCCACATCATGTTTAGTCATAGAGTCATAGGATGTAAATTCATTTTCAGAATATCAGAGAAGTGCACACACACTTCTATATACCTGCGAATGAGACTACTTCGACGGACTAAACGAAGGACACTGGAACAGGTAAGAATATTAGAGGTAAAGTTCGTGGGCAGAATTTGATACCTAGCACAGCAGGTAACATTGTGCTGAGAATTTTCTAAGTATGAATGTATAAATATAGACGTACCGTGGGGTTACAGAAATTTGCGTTCTCAAGAACCACCCACTCCCCGCGCTCGATAGCTTTAAGTAGTCCTCCGTCTACCCATTCGAATCGCCCAGCAGTTCCTTGCTGTCCAAGACTGGACTTCAACTGTGTCACTCTTTGGTGTAAATTATCCGGGTTCAACTCAGGATCGATTATCGACATTCCACAGGATATAAATGATTGTCGCAGCTGATCCAGAAACTGTAGAAGCATATTGAGAGCAACTGGGTCTATTACACCTTGATCAAATTCCTGATCGATAGCGACCACGTTGCCACGAGATATATTCTTAAAAGCAGCCCAAGACCCGAAGAGGCTCTTCACCATGTTCAGTTTCAGATCAGCCAGCAAAGCACCTTCTGAAACAGGACACCAGAGATATTACGTACAGCACTTGGGATATAAAAGTAAGTTAGGATTGTACGTTGTTCAAAAACTTCGAATTGTTGACACACAAGTGGTGATCCGAGGCAGGAGCAGGACTCCATGGAATTAATCTAGTCAAATAGAACGATGATTTACTACCTGATAAACAGAAGCTGCAGACATTCTTCAACGAGTCATAAGTCATCTTCACAATCTCCTGCCACCGTCGAAAGAGATCATGTTGTTCGAAGCAACCGAGCAGCTCAGTTGTGTCTGTCGCGCTCGACAAGGTAAACTCATGCAAAGAGTTACCTGTAAGAGCGGCCATCAGGCGCACAAGGGATGTCTTCCCTGACGCAGGAGGTCCAACTAGGATACACATCCAACCTCTAGAAACGCAGGACATGGCCGCTTCCAACCTGCTCACAACCATGACTTCTCAGGAAGTAGAAAGGACTGAAGCAACATAATGAATTTAATTTGTATCAGTATACGGGTTCTTGAATGGTCAAGAAAGAGAAGCTGTTTCACGATGTAAACATGTAACAGAATCTTCGGGAAAATACTAACAAACATGTGAGGCAAACTGAAGACTAAACAAATTGGAGACATGAGGGGAGGTCGTCGGTAGATGCAAAACACTAACCTGTTAGCTAGACCCGGCAAAATCTGCAGCTGCTTATCAAAGTCACCTTGTAGGCGTGGTCCGTTTCTACGAGGGAGAGAGGCATACCCCACCTGTAACCTCTCAGGCAGTACAGAAACTGCCGGAAAAGTTTCGAGATCGAGGTTTGTACCAAACACCTCTTCGAAAAGGCTGAGCACTCGACGCCTGTCACCAACTGTTCGCATACGCTGGAGATACATGACATCGACAAAATGCTCTGGTGCAAAAACTTGTGCCTCACCGTCCAATGATGCCATCTTACTCTTCTCCATAAGTTCACACCACCGTAAGATATCCCGAAGGTTAAATTCCCAAGGCGAACCAGAATGACCGTACTTATGAAGAACCATTGTGTCGTAATGCAAACGGGAATTGAACTCTATCATGCTTTTCAAGACAGACTCTGAAATAGAAGGATGCAAGATGCTTGCAATTTCGAGAAAGTCATCTTCAGAAAGGGCTTCCACGTAGACTTTAGTGAACCGATTCAAGAATGATTTTGGGAGACCTTTGCGACCCCCTCCCTGGGACAAAGGATTTTGACAAGCAAACACACGGAACGTGGAAGGACACTTGAAGCTGCGGCCTAGCTCCGGTATGAAGAGCTCCCCTCGGTGGTCAAGGCATGCATTCAGGCCCTCCAGCACTGATTGCGATGCTAGATTGAGTTCGTCGAGAAGCACCCAATGTCCAGCTTTGAGAGCCTGTCAGATAACAATTAGGTAGATGAAAGAAATTAGCTGCTGCTCTTCAGTAGATATGCATTATGCAACTAGCATGTCCAGATGTGTGGGCAAAGGAGCACCCAACGAGTACTCAAGCGCCACGACTAAAATCCATGTTCCTTTTTACCTGGTTCTAAATCACAAAACGAACAGATATGAAATTGATCTCAAGAACAACGAGAAAAAGAAGTAGAACTGACCTGCAAAAACACTCCATCCGACCACTGAAATTCTGCGCCAGTTCCTCCTTCAACTGGCAGATCCGACCCAAGTAAATCCATCATGTCGGTCTGCTCAGAGAGATTGATCCTTACTAAAGGGTGACCTGAAGCTGCTGCTATAGCTGCCACTAGACTCGTTTTACCAACACCAGGACTTCCTTCAATAAGGACCGGTTTCTTTAGCTGCATGGCCCGTAGGATCCGCCACGCATTTCGCTTGGTGGTCGGCGCGTTTAATGCAAAGTTAAATTTTGGTGGCTTGTAATCACCTCTAGCTATGTAGAAAGGGTGTATTCCAAACAGATTGCTTACAGAGACGGAGTCGATCTCCATAGCGTTCACTTCCACTGACCCAAAGGTGTGGTCACCTAGTTTGGTAGTTTCAGCAGCAGCCTGTCTCTGATGCTCAGGTAACCGCTCGAACAAATAGTTTGCGCACTCGGTTTGCACCTGTTGAGTCATAGAATTCGAGAGTCCAAGTCCGAAGCCAATTCCATCCAGAAGGACAAGAAAAGCGCCATGAATGAACGCAGGAATAACGCCAATCTCAGATCCAGCAACATTGATGTAGGTAGTCCAAGACAGAAGATCTCGAACTGAAAGTGACCTTCCACCCTCGTGATGATGCTGAAACCACTGCCAAAAGTCAAGCATGGGATCTGCCAGCGTGACAAGTTCGGGTCTTGCGAATCTATCCACGGCAATGCTTCTTAGATCGCCTATATCATTGATCGGAGGAACCCAAATCTCAGTAAAACGATTTCTCAAAGCAGGAGACAGCTCCTTTTTGCCGAAGTCTCCTCCGGGGTTCATTGTCGCCAAAATACGGAAGCTTGAGTTAGCAATGAGCTCCTCAACATCAGCACCTCCTTTCTCTGCTAAAACCTGTAAAATAATGATCCGGAATCAGCGGCATTTCAGATTTAGACAGGGACTTCAGAAAGAAAATACTCTAGTGCATATTTCACCGGCACCAGACGGGCACAAGGCAACTAATTTATCCACTAAGCAGATTGGAAAAGTGATAGCTAAGTTGAGAAAATAAGTAATTACCAGAAGACGTTTGGGCTCAAGCACACTGTTAAGTCTTTCCAATACGCTGTCCTCTGCAAGAGATATTTCATCCACAAGAAACATATCGCCATTACGCATAGCGTGAACCAGCGGACCGTCATGCCACACAAAAAGGGACTGCCAATCTTTGTGGTAAGCTGCAATTTCTTGCAGAGCTTCTTCCAACACTGATACTGATTTGATCACTTTTCCCTTCTTGTCTGGTTTCCTTTTCTTCAATTCTGTCATGTGCAGATAAAAGCAAATCAACCACTTGATAAACAGACTTCCTCTTAAACGTTGACATTGATAATCCGTCAACTATATCGAAACAACTGATACAATGAGACATGAAACCAATAGCAATAGAGGAATAGGGAATGGCAGAGTAACATACGTGACAGAGCATTCTTCACCATTGTCACTGTCGTCCCAGCGTCTTCTATCTTCGCAGGCAACTCATCAGGACAAACTTCTCGAAAGAAATCCATAGAGACGATTCTTTGTGCAGCTTTTTGAAACTTCATAGCAAGACTGTCTCGATCCCGAACTGGACGTAGGCCACCAAGAAAGTCTGACGTCTCTGAGTGCTGATGGCAATTCAGAATATGTAGACGTTGCTTGTGAAGCAACGCAAGCAGTTGACAAACCATGGTTTTCCCACATCCAGTCTCCCCTACTAACAGAACAGGCTCGCAATGCCTAATGCAATGTTCGACCAAATTGAAAAGTCGCTTCGTACTCTTCGTCCAGACAATCCTGCCAAAAGTAGACACATGTTCTGCCGCCTCTGCCAACTTTTTCACCGCCTCAAACGTCTCAGACGCTTCCATGTCGTGCAACCGGCCCACATCCAGCTTCACACGCATGTGCTTCTCAAGAACTCTTTGCACAACTTCCTTCTCCTCTGGATTCCGTAGCCTCTCTGCCAGTAGCAAGTAACCATCCCTAGCCAGCTCCTCATAACCATTGCCATGCCGTTCAGCCCATCGGAAGAGATCACGAGCAGTTATGAAACCATGTTTCCCAGCAAAAACCTTGCTACCTTGTCTATGCCGCTGCAAATCTTTCATAACCTCAATCATTTTCGCGGCATAACTTCCCGGAATCTGACATCGTTTCTCCAGTATCATGCACAACTCATCATCAGGAATATCATCAATGTGAAGTTCCATGAACCGATTTCGAAATGCTCGAGAAAGCACCTTTCGACCACCATAAATACCAGGTGGATTCTGCGTAGCGAACAACATAAAATGCGGATGCGGCTTGACTGTCAATTGAAGTTCCGGAACAAACAACTCTCTGTTATCATCCAGCAACCGATTGAGAGCTTCCAAGACATCGGAAGGCGCCAAATTCAGTTCATCCAACACAATCCAGTAGCCCTTCCGTACAGCTTCAACAAGTGCTCCTTCCTGGAACACCAGCTTCCCTGAAGTATCAGTCACGTAGGAGCCGAGGTACTCTTGAAGATCTGTATGTTCGTGATTATTGATTCGAACAAACCGATGGCCCGTAATGGTAGCCAGGTACTCAACCAGACTTGTCTTCCCACTTGAAGTTGGACCTTGTAATAAAACTGGATACTTTCGAACAAAAACTGCCCTGGCCAGATTCTTAAGATGTTCTGTGATGGTCTTAGTCAGCACATACCGATCTCGAGACTCCAACGATAACCTGCCAATGGAACAAGTTAGAAAAGAAGTAAAACATAGAGGCCGTTCGTACTAAGCATGTAACATCGACACACACTCTAAAATGCTTATTAAAAACAATCATATATGCTAGAGGACGAAGAGTATATCAACGTTTAATAAAAGCAACATCCTCAACCGTGACTGACCTTGAGGGCTGTGCGCCACCGCTCTCCACCCAAATATGTTCCACCAGAACATGGGCTGCACTAGGCTGCGGCGGCACTTTAAGAAGAGCCTTCAGCGCTTTAGTGGCAGCAGGTCCAGTAGTCTTCAACAATGCAGAATAGATGAGTTGCTCCATGATCAAAGCACTTGGTTGATCGAGGAGGGTCAGAAAAGACATGCAGATCCCATCATACAATGATCTCAAGAAACCATATGTCGACATGGCAGCACATGTATACTCAAGTGCTCTCGCAAGTGATCTTAAACTATATTGGGGCTTCTGATTAGCTCCATCCAAGAGCCTAGTCCCAGATTCTTGTCGGGCTTGCAGGTAAAAATTCACGATGTCTTCCACAGGAGGAGACGGAACAGAATTCTCAAGGTACTGAAATACCAACGCTTGCAAATCCTCCTTCTGTGTAAGCTCGTCGATATACAACTCTGTAAATCGGTTTCGTAAGGAGATAGGTAAGTCTCGTTTCCCAAAGTCAGTTGCTGGATTCATACAAGCGAATATACGAAAGTTGGAGTGGCGGGACACATTTTCCACATCACCACGCTCCGTGAGAGATAATGTTCCTGCTGCCCCTTCTAAAACACCTGTTAATCTCTCCAACGTCTCAACTGGAGCCAGATTGACTTCATCAAGCAAAAGCCAGTGGCCCTCTCGAATAGCCTTCACTAGAACTCCCTCCACAAATGAGAAAGCAAAGCCCGTGTTTGCAGCTTCCACTTGCCGCTCGGCCTTTCGCAAATCTGACGTGAAAGCTCGCCACCGGTTTAACAGTCTGTTGTTGAGAGGACGTTTTCTTTTAGGGCTCTGCTCCTCTACAGAATGCCCATTAGCAGCTGCTTCCTTCACATTTCCAGTGGACAAACTTATATCAGAGTCAAAAGATGCTCCCAAAATCTCCGAAACTTTCCCAATGACACTCCGAAACGACTTCAATAGCCTATCCCACTTTCTCTTCTCAGCATGACGCTGTACATGCTCCAGCAGTTCGGTATTCTTCTTTTTCGGAAAAGTATCTTGAAAAAGAATGTTGAAGGTCTCAAGAAGAGGTGCGCATACACCTTGAGCTTCAACTGGCTTGTACCCTCCAAGAAAGTCCGCACTATCTGTCTGCTGACTCATATTCAACACAATGAGAGGCATACCCAGTTGCCAAGCAAGATGCTGGACCACACTGGTTTTCCCAGTACCTGTCTCACCAACGAGAAGAACTGGCTCCTGCTGCTGCACACACATAGCTATAGCTTCCAATGTGCGTACAGCATGTCCCGTGTTTGCGAAGAGACGAGTAGACTGAGGCTTCCCAGTTCTGGCCTGGCATGAAAGATTAGCTCTGCCCACTTGCAATGAAGACATGGTCTTTTGAGTGGAGGGCTTATTGAGCGACAAATAGAAATTAACACGGTCCACAGGAACATTCCAAAACTGTCCAATTACTGAAAGAGCCAGTTGCCGATCAGAGGTATTGGCTATTGAGGCACCAAAACAGTCAGCAGCTTCCACATAAATGCGTTCTCGAGCAAAACTCGAAAGTACCGAAGCTCCTAGGACTTGAGAACCTAACAAGGAAACCCGCGTGCACCACTTGAACAAATCTCGGGTAGAAAACTGTCGGCCTACGTACACTGCAACATCTGGTAGTCCAGCACTAGGATTTTCAGACTGCGAGGCAATGTGCTTGACCAGGTTAAATGTGCCGATAAGTTTTGATACTACGGGAGAAAGAGACGGGAACCGGGTGCGGATAATGTCTGCCAGTTCATCGTCATTCGGAGAATCGATCACTACTTTCCTCCAGAGGTTCCCCAACATTTCCTTCTTCCCACCTGCGAAAGCATTACTATGCCTCGTCCGGGTAACGGTTGAGAAAATTCGGAAATTGTCGGCAGCTGGTACCATCTCTCCACGCCCTGGTATATACAACTTCCGATCCTCGAGCAACGGAATAAGAGCAGAAAAAATCTCGAATGGGGCCCTGTCAATATCTTCAAATACTACCCACATGCCTCTCACAACTGCTTGCGTAAGAGCCCCAGGCTGCCACTTAAACTCTCCTGGTATTTCAGTGCAGGCATAGTTCCCCAACAATGTCTTGCTGTCCATCTGGTCATCCAAGTGAATAAAAAGAAGATCCAGATTGCCCGTAGTGTGAGCCAGCTCCTGAATCAAAGAAGACTTTCCAGATCCTATCGGTCCTTCTAAAAGCACTGGACATCGTTGGCTCAATGCCAGTACTACGGCCTGAAGATTCCGTTTCACTGTTGGTGTCAATACTAATTTATTACTTGACGGTGGCAACGCCCTGGAGAATAGAAAACAAACGAGCCAGCATGAGAATGACTCATTCACCAAGGCACTACAAACCTGTTGAGTCGTAGTTGCGTTCTAACTCAATCAATAATCTAGAATCAAAAAGCAATAGAGAGGGAACCAATACCTGCCCTCCCGCAAATCTTGCCGAACCGGGAGATCAATTCCACAAACTTGCAAGTGAAAGCTATTTGTCCCTTTCCAACTTTTAACGCTGCTCAAACTCCAATCAGAACGAGCATCTTCGGCTTGAATTGAGTCTTGAGCCGGATCAGTCCTTTCTAAATACATTCCTATCTTCTCAACAGCCGTTAGTTGGCAATAACTTTTCCACCGGAGGTGGCAGCCGAAACTCTGCTCATCTGTCAACCCCGCCACTGTCTGGCTAAATTCTAGAGCAGCCTTGTCGCTCATTTGCAAAATTTGAGTGACAATTCGAGCTCCGCACCATCGAACATCTAAACTTGCTTCATCTAAAGTCTTCGGTAACAAGCGTAATAAATCTAAAAACGGACTCCAGTCCCACAGCTCCCGAAATACGGTCGACTCCAATTGTAGAAGGCGGTAAGATGCATACACGACTTCACTAAATGCAGGCACCCCTGACATTGAAGGTTTCTCAGCGCCAATCATTGCCTGAATATGTTCTGCCCCTCCATGCAGAAGGCGCTCGTAAGGAGATGGAGCAAACTCAAAGTATTGGAGAAATGAACTGATCGCAAGCCCACACACAAACGTCAGATGCCTTAAACCCTAGACCTTAAAAGTAATGAGCCTGACCTTAAACCCTGAACCTTGACACCTTAAACCCTGAACTTTGACACCTTAAACCCTGGGCCTTAATACCTTAAACCCTGGACCTTGATACCTTAAACGCTGAACTTTGACACCTTAAACCCTGAACCTTAACACCTTAAACCCTGAACCTTGACACCTTAAACCCTGAACCTTGACACCTTGTCCCCTGAACCTTGACACCTTGTACCCTGAACCTCGACACCTTGTACCCTGAACCTCGACACCTTAAACCCTAAACCTTGCAGCTTAAACCCCAGCTGCTACCCAAATGCCACTGAAATTTAATTCACACAAGCAAATTCCAATCTGAACAAAAGAACACGCACCTAAGCAAGTAAGGTGCCAAGTCCAGCAAACGACTGAACATGATACAAGTGTATTCATGTAACCCAAGGTCCCAACCACCGCCATTTCGCAACCGCGTAGATATTCCAACGAACCCCTCGCCCTCTCGACCGGACGAGCCTCTCCCCTGCCTCCATAGTTGCCTCAAGGATTGAATCAAAGTGTCCAAAACCCTGGCAAGAATTGGCCGAAAGCAGCTCAGCGCCGCAAGTCCTACATCAGGCCGAATCACAAGGTCCTGGACGACCTCCAGGACGCGATTCTCCTCAATTCCGCTCCCTCTCTGTGTCAGCAGCAACGCCGCGACCTCAGAATCATCACGTAAGCCTGGGTACCTCTCAACCAGCCTCCGCAACGCCTCGCCAGAGTCGTGCTTCATCTTTCCAGCTCGAACCTCATAGCCTCTCTCGACTTGGACCGAAATCCGTCCTAGTCCAACAGCTTCGACAAAAATCTGCGCAACCACAAATCAGCACAAAAATACCAAAATGCGCGTCGTCAGAAATCTGTACACCCGTCTCCCCCTGCGGGCCGAGTCCCGAGTCCCGGCGCCACAAGCCCGCACAACAACGCCTCCGTCAAAACCTTCGTCAACTGCGCAACCACAACCCAGCACAACAAAACCTGGCTGCGGTGGGTTTAGGGTTTAAGGACTTAAAATGAATGCAGGCGTCACTGTAAACTATTAAAGTTTCAAGGTTAAAAGCAAATAAAAGCAAAGTTGAAAATGAACTATTATATCATAGAAAAGACTTTAAACTATTGTTGACTCATATTATAGACTTTCACTAGAACATTAATAATCTAGAGATACTTGGTGTGTCTAGGTATTAAAATACTCTATCTAAATTTGGTGATTTACAGAAAAACATTTCAACAAAATAATTCTCAAAAGTTAAAAATACAACTCTAAACAGAAAAACTGGCAACCAAGATTTTATCATTTTATTGTCTAACTTACAGTGGTGAAAACTTTCAAAGAATATTCAAATGGAAAAATAGGCTAAAACTAGACCCTTTGCACTCAAATCTACATCTTATCTACAAAATATTTTTCAATTGGTCGGGATTTCTATCACTTAGACTAAACTCTTAATGGAATACATTCCAAACAATAGAGTTGAAATCTAAAAGTGGATGAAAGAGATATAGCTCTTCAAATATCAACCATTTTTCCACTTTTTTCATTGTGAGAACCATATTGCAAATCTAATACCAAAAGTATTTGGATTAAAAATTTTCCAACTATAAAGTTGTTATATTTCATTTTTAGGATTGTGATCATGTTAACCCCTAAAGATCCACGGCCACCAAAGTGGAGGTTTTCTATTTCGGGAAGCCTAGATGAAGGGGTTAAAAGTAATATTTTTTCCTAAAATTTTTACTGGGTGCTCCTTACACCGCAAAGTGCACGTGGTAAAATTTGCAAATCCAAATTCCAATTTTAGAACCTTCATTTAGAAATTTTAGGTTTGAAGTCCAAAAAGGGCAATTTAAATTTAGTCTTTTTTTATTTATTTTTTTTGGAAATATGTTCATGAACAAATCACTACTTGAGTTCCAAAGTAACCCAAGTCAAAAAGTTTGTCAATTTCACAAGGGCAACCCTCCAAAATTACAAAAACAATCTTCACAATTTCTAGTAATTTCTGAATTAACTCTTACAAAATTTGTCAAAATTTAAGGTTTTGGAATTTTCCCAATTTTTTTTTTTTCTCAAATTTTACAAACTCATAAAGGCACCTACTCGCAGTTGGGATCTTTAATTAAGCCAAATATATTGAATGAAATGCATGTTTTACTATATCGTTGTTTTATACCTTCTTTTACGAGATAATTTGCATGAAGGTCACAAAAATGGAATGAGTTTCCAAAATTTTGCATGAGCGTACACAACTTGATTACCCATATGAAAAAAAATATGGGAATTATGTTTGGGGTAACAATCTTCAATTTTCTCTTTGCTCCATGGAAACAATGTCTCACAAGCAATGCCCGAAAAAACTTTTGCACCAACTATGAATGTTATGATCTTACAAACGTTAAAGATCCAACGATTGAAATTTCACATGGTAGCAGTGATAGTAGGTAGGTTTGAGATCTTACGGTTGAAAGTACAGATAAACAATAAAAATTTTGACCATATCTCAATTCGAACAAGGTGGTAGAAAATCGCAGTTTTGGAAGTCCAAAAAACGCTTGGATTTTTAGGGGTTAAAAATAAAATAAAAAATAAAAAATCAAAAACTCTTGTTGGTTTTGCATAATCCACTTGCAATGGTAAATCTTTCTTGATGCTTGAAAACCGAAAACCAAAAGTTGCTTTCACTTAAATGCGTGCCATTTAATCATACTTCATTTTATGGGTTTGCAAATTTCACCACACAAAAAAATTAGACTTGTTTTGGAACCCAACCCAAATGATTTTGTCCAAAAGAGAGTTTGAGGTAAGGAGTAATGGTTCTTCAAAGTTTGTGCCCCTTCATCCAAAATGTAGAAAAAAGACACTCGGGGACGTTGAGGAGTAATTTGATTCTTGTAGAAATTCTTGTAGAACTACCAAAACTATTGGAAACTAACTTCTTCTTACACCAATCCTTAGACTTGCACTTAGGTGACCACTCTTACACTAAATGAGAATAATGTGTCATTCCTTGTCCTTGTAATTCTTTTTGAGATTCAGCGTAAATTTATTTCTTTGACCAAGATGATGAGATTTTCCAAAAAATCTCACCGTTGTGCTCAGCATATGATCTATAGTGATTTTCAAACACTCCAACTGTAGAATCTTGTCCAATTAGTCTACCACACCAAGTTCTTATCAAATTTGATTGTACATGAGTTGAGATATATTCAGTCAAAGTTCTAGCTTTTATTAATAGTGATCCTAAATGGCGACAAGCAACATGATAGCTTCCCCATGCAGCAGTACCATGTACTCAGAGCTTACATTATAGAGTGTCACTTCGAGGTATCACTTTAGTAACACAATATTTTTCCAACTTAAGAAAATCATATCTCATTGTAGAAGAGTCCAGAAAAGATGATTCCACTTGTTTTAGCTTTCTACTAATTTTCCCCATGCACAAAAATTGCTCGAACCAATAACATCCCTCTGGAGTTTCTGTGCTGAAAAATAGTCACCTTATTGTATAACGTCCCAAAGTTTCAAAAATTCTGGATGAGTGCATGGGAACAAGAGAACAGATAAGTGGAACAGCATCTTGACTCAGCTCCACATCACTGCTCCTCAACATTCTCGTCCGAAAGTTCTCAGTGGATCTCGCCGTCTACATGATGTGCATGGCGCTTCTCTCGTGAAGTCGGACGATTCCCCTGCGCACTAGCTCTGCCCTTCGCCAGCTAGCTACTTCTCAGCTTGCAGCTCAATTTACGGTGCACTGCTCCATTAGTGCTCCTGTTCTCGTTTGCTTGCCGGTGTTGTGATCGGAGCCTGCTGCGATGGTAGGACGAGCGCTGCTAGCTGGTGGGAAGAGGCTCTTGTCGCCCAAATGGCAGGCCTATCGAGGTTTCGCTCTCGCTGCCGATGCCGCTACTAAGGAGGCGGCACCTCAGATGCCCGCCTTCGATTTCACTCCCCAGCCTTACGATGGGCCCCAAGCGGAGGAAATTCTGGCCAAGCGGAAGAAGTTCCTCAATCCCGCGCTCTTCTTGTACTATAAGAAGCATGTGAGTAACTAAGAATGCCTGCTGGGTACAAATTAGGGTTGATCAGGGAATGGACGCAGATGCGATAACAGTATTGATGTGATGGGTGCAGCTGAATATTGTGGAAGGGAAGATGCAGTACCTATTTGACGAAAGGGGTCGGCGATACCTGGACGCCTTTGCGGGCATTGTGACTGTGTCCGTGGGCCATGGCCATCCTGCAGTGGTTGATGCGGTCGTGAAGCAGACGAAATTGTTGCAGCACACCACGACCATCTACCTTCACCATGCTATTGCTAATTACGCGGAAGCTCTTGCTCAGCGTATGCCCGGCAACCTCAAGGTGCACTTGCTACTCTGCAATGAGCTTTTGATCGGAATGTAGTACAAATAGCTCCATTTTGGAATCGTATTAAAGCTGCTGTTTTAGTGGCACTTCTGTCTCGATGTTTTAATGATTGTTTTGGAATGCAATGGTGCAGGTTGTTTACTTTGTCAACTCGGGATCTGAGGCGAATGACATGGCCATGATGATGGCTCGCCTCTACACGGGAAGCTTTGATGTTGTCGCTCTCCGTAATTGCTATCACGGCATGAGCCCCTCCACGATGGGCTTAACTGCGCACAGCACATGGAAGTTTAATGTCGCTCAGGTTAGTAACGCTCTTGAATTCGGCATTTAAGGAATTGAGTACTAGAAATATAAGCGTCTCATGTTTGAGCAAGATCACGGAGGTTACAGCTTCATCTTGTGCTGGAGGTGAAGACTTAAGCTTGAAGGATAAGACGTTGCTATCTGATGTAGGGTTTTGGAGTACACCATGCGATGAATCCCGACCCTTACAGAGGCCCATTCGGTGCAGACGGACAGCTCTATGCCAACGATCTCGCCAACCTTCTTGAGTCTGCTACACCTGGTCGCGTTGCGGGATTCTTTCATGAGACTATACAGGTGTGGATCATCACCATCCCCCTCAAAACGCATAAACGTTCTGTATCTCCTTGATGGTAGCAGTATTTGATAGGTTTGATTCAACTTATTGCACTATGGAGGTTCTGGTCAAAGCCTTCCTGCACATTATGCGATTCCATCACACCTTGAGTTCGATTACTTCGAGCCGGTACTATTGTACTCAGAATATGTATACTCTGCTCAAGTAATTGATGTAATTTGATATTCTGCGAGAAAATTTACGAACGTTGATGCTGCAGGGTGTAGGTGGAGCTGTGGAACTTGCACCTGGATACTTGCCAGCTGCTTATGACATCATAAGGAAAGCTGGCGGTTTGTGCATTGCCGATGAAGTGCAAACCGGGTTTGGTCGAACAGGTACTAATTATTGGGGGTTCCAGAATCAAGGTGTAACTCCCGACATCGTTACACTTGCTAAGGTTAGTAACGTTCTGCTTTGTGCTTGCTTTTCTCTGTTTACATTTTATACACATGTTGTTCAAGTCCAGTTCCTTGGACTACGTTTCACCATGTTACATTTGAGTGGCTGGTGAGACATATTTTTGTAAGGAGCATGCTTCCCCTTGTTGCCTGACTTCTTAGGCTTGATTTTCAGGGAATTGGCAATGGGCTGCCATTAGCAGCTGTGGTAACTACACCAGAGATTGCGCAAGTGATGTCTCAGCGTTTGCATTTCAATACGTACGGGGGCAACCCAGTGTGCTCGGCCGCAGGCCATGCTGTGCTTGAGGTGTTGGACAAGGAGAAGAGGCAGGAGCACTGTGCGATGGTTGGAGACCATCTCTTGCATCGCCTGCGAGCACTTGCAGAGAAGCATGATAGTAAGTGTTTCTCGTTAGATTTCGAACGCCACTTCCATGCTTGAGTAAGCTTATATTTATTCTTATCTGCTTCTACGTGTGAGCTTCGCGAAGTTCTGGATTCATGTTTCGCCCTTGTTGTACCACTGCTAGACTTGTGTGTATTTTTCTATTTGTCGACATGCTATGTAGGTTTCTTCCTGGATGAGCATGTCTTCTTATGTCCCTGCCATTATTTTGTCCGTGACCCTTTGTAATGTGGGAGAAGATTCAATGGTTAAATTGGCTTACTTGGTGCAGTTATCGGTAATGTCCGGGGACGGGGTCTTATGCTGGGCGTTGAACTAGTGAAAGACCGTAAAACAAAGACTCCAGCGAAAGAAGAAACTCTACATCTGTTTGAGGAGCTGAAAGGTATCGCTGCACTTCATGAATGGCCTGCCATATTTCCACACAAAAGAAATACTCTGTTGCACTGTTGATGCGTGGAGAGGTGGGAGAGTTACGGTAATCAAATTGTTTCATTGCCTTACCCGCTGAATTTGATCGATATCGCAGATCTTGGAATCCTTGTTGGGAAAGGAGGGCTTCATGGAAACGTCTTCAGAATCAAGCCACCTATGTGTTTCTCAATGGAAGATGCAGGTACTTGTGCTATCCCCATTTCCTGCTAGTACTTGCAAGTACTCATTCCAAGATTCATAGTAAAAATGCTGGAGTTGTCTCCTGGAGCGTGAAAATTCGCTTGGAGTATTTTATCAGTAGGAACCTGATGCCGTTGATTGGCTCGTGATGCAGACTTCTTGGTTGACGGCATGGACTATGTGATGTCCAAGCTTTGAAGGAACCGAAGCCCCGTGCTTGTGCATTCGTGCCAGTTACAAAGTCGAAGGATTGTAGGGTCCGGTTACTTATTGTTGATAATGCTGAAAATTCGGGTGAAAGGTTGCTCACGCAGGGTACTGTAGTGATCTTCATGTCCGCTAAATCCTCCCGTTGTACCAAGTTTGGTGGCAATTGCCACCAAGTTAAGCTTGAACGTTATTGTATTATACTTGTCCATTTGTAAGGCAACATGTAATAAAGTACTATTGTTCTCTATTCTGCTAGATTGCTCACAGTATCTTGGTTGTACCATCTTATGAGTGACCTGGTCTCGCAGAAGGCGGTGGCGGTGGGTAATTGCTGATTGAGGCTTGGGGTTCTATTATTTAAATTTTAGAAGTTGTCACTTTGAGAACATTCTTCAGGAACACTATCCTTGCGTATCAAAATTAATAACATGGATAATAGTATACCGGTACTTGTATCGTTGACTAGGGCATAAACTTGACACCCCAGGGTCAGACTGAGCGGACATCCTATGCCAAATTTTGAGTGTCAAAATGACACCTGGCTCCAATTTTTGGGTGTCCCTATATAATTGCACTTGTACTTTTAGTATTCTCAAAATAGTCAAAAATTTAAGTGATATATGCTATAGTTCTTAAAATCACATTTATGGAACATATCATTTTTATATTATTTTGGTTTGAAATTTAAATTATACACGTCTTAAAGCAACGACCTTTTACTAGTAAAAAAATTGTTTGACTTGTCCGTAGTGCCTCGATCAATCAAAATCCAATCGCAATGGTCGGTTTTTCTTTAAAGATTTCATGGCACACAACTTTATCTTAACTTGTTGAAAATCAAAGTTGCTATGGTAATTTTGCCATTGCAACTCTCATGTGTGCCTTCAAATTTTAGATTACCAAACTAGACCATAACCTAGACTTGATATGATTAGTAGTGAAGAATTCTCTCTCACAAGAAGGTGAAACAACTTGTGATAAATCAGTCATGTTCCAAGGTCGACGAATTGGAAGATCGAACCAAGATTGAGACATTTTGTGACCAAAACATAAAGTTTGTCAAAGTGTATCTAGAAAATATTTAAGCTTCAATCTCAAACCATGTGAATGATTTTTTTTCTTCCCCTCAAGGAAAAGAGCTCATAGACTTTGGAGCCATAAACAAGCACTTCATTATTAAAGTGTTGAGTCGGTGATAAACTAATGGGCCAACATAATTTAGTCACATTGAGAAACTTTTATTTAATTTAGAGATTGCTTCCTCATTGACTATCTCACCTTAACCACATTGGCATGTGCATTAGACCAAATTCATTTGAATGACGCAATATTACATGATGAAATATATGTGAATGCACCATTCTCGTAGACGTCCAAGCAAATTATTTTGTAATAATTAATTCCTTGAGTTGTGCAATTCTATTTAATTTTCCTCATGTAAACTTGAGAAAATATTTAGGTACAAGGGACACCCTAATTTGTTTTTGGTGTCAAAAGGACACCTTGTAAAAATTTTGAGTGTCTTCGAGGACAATGTGTTTCAAAATTGGGTGTCTTAGGGAACTCTTGGAGGCAAAATACACCCCCGAGGGTGTCAAATTTATGCCTTGTTGTTGATCATGTTGTAGCATGTACCTACATATATTTTAATATAGACTTAAAAAACCCACTTACATATTCTCTAACAACCCAATTAATATACTTGAAGTGGGAAAAGAATTTAAAAATGAAAAAATTATGGGGCAAATGTTAGGTGTGGGTGAGGTGGTTATTAAGTGTACTTGAAGTTCAAAAGTTCAAAAGTTTTAAGGTTTAATAAAAAAAAGAGCTAAAATCTTCCAAAAGTCAAGTTAGCTCAAATAAATGTCGTGTGGATAGCCCGGAAGTGCCAAAAGCGGAGGATTGAATAACCAGGTTTATTGGAAAAGGGTAATGATCTTTGCCTTGCTAAATGTAGCTAGTCTTGCCTTTTTTGCCATTGAAAATGCTCTTGGAGGGTTTTTTGTGCTTTACTTTGAAATTTTCACTTTAATTCACAGTGTAGTTATGAACAAGTCAATTGAAGGGTCTTTTGGGCAACCCCTTACTTCAAACTTGCCCAAAAAGTTATCATATCTTCCATTGTTTTTATGAAGTGTTGAGTTTATTCTAACCTTTACTCATAATATTTTATTAGATCTCACAATATTTACAAGTGAATAAATCTTAAAGAACTAAGGAGCTTTTTATATTAGTGCTCTACAAGATTCTACATAACTTATGATTTTGCAAATTATGATATGAAAAATCTAAAATAGATCTGCTCATTTTGGTGAAAGTAGAAGGTTGCTACCCTTTTGAGCCTTTAGAGGTCGATATTTTGAAGCTTGGTTGGTTACCTTTATGGGTTTTTCTCTTGTAACATTTTCATGTGTGAATTTGTGTGTTGCTTGTTGAATTAAATTTATGAAGAATTTAGGGGATGGTTAGGGAGGGTGCATCTATTGTGTTTGTGAGATTTTATATGAAAGCATAAGGTGAGCATGCCTATTTTAAGGTGGTACAGGTGTACTACAATAACACGTAGGTTTGCAAGTGGTGCACCCTACAGTTTAAAGTATCCCTTCATAAAATTAAAACTTATTTCAAACCATCCTATTTTAGAATTGCATGGCTTGGTGTTGCTCCTTTGATAGGTCAATTCATATTGTTATTTGAATTTAAGAGAGTTAATGACGGTGTATTGTGACCATCAAACCCTCCTAACAAATGTACGGTTAAATGGCCAACCCATGCTTAATAATGGGCATCTTATCAATGCGTGTGATTGACCGCCTCTCTAGCGAAGAGGTGACATTCCACGTAAGAGATCAAGTTGTACTGGCATTGTTGATGGCACGAAACCTTTACACGTGGTTTTCAACGCAACGGGAGTATTTTCTTGTCTTTTATAATGAAAAGACATAAGTTCTTGAACTAATATGTCAAATGTTTCTCAGTGCAACTTTTTAATTCACTTTCTTCTTCCAAATTCACTCAAACAATAGGGTTCACAAAAACTTTCATTGCGCCTCTTCGTGTCCATCAAGCCTGAAAACAAAGTCCTACCTTGGGTATCTGTTCATCTAAGATCTGTTAAGCCTACTGTTTAGACCAGAAGCAACTGCCAGACCGATGGTATAAATTCTTTGCTGTCCTGCATTTGCTTCAGGCTCTTTCCGCATTTTCTAGGCCTGAGCTTTTTTCACATTTTTGTAGTCGAAGGAGCTTCACGTCCGGCCAGGTACTACCTAAGTTCGCAGTCCATGTCGATTGAACTCTTGCTTGTAATCAGGTGAACAGAATCCGACTTAAAACATTGCTGCACATGGTTTGCTTTTAATCTGAAACTTTTCCAGGACTCGATCCACATTTCTCGATTGCTGCTGTCCAGAGACTCACATCCGTCGATATGCTGTTGGGCTCCTTTGAGTTTCAAGTTCTTTGCTTTCGGGTTCTAACTGCTTTCGAAGATTGTACTCTGGATTGTTCGTGTTGTCGACCTTAAGATTCTCAATGTATGCTACCGTAAAACTTGTTATCTTCTCGAAAACAAATTACTTTTTCAGTATTGTTGTAAGAAGGCTTATCTCTGGTTCTGAAATATTTTCGCTTGCATTGAGATCCAGCAGATTCTTGCTTTTTTTTCATGTGTGTTGCTTTTCACTATGATTTGTTGACTTGGGAGTTTCTCTTTGTTATGGAGAAGGTAGAGGAAGCCTTGATGTCCTTACAGGATAGATTGCGGTTTCCTCGACACGCTTATCATATAGACAAAAGATTTACTGAAAATGAACGCTACCTACTAAAAGATAATTATGTTCGCTGCTCGTACCAAGAGATTATGCTTGACCCGAACTCAAGCAACGGCTTGCTTCTCTTCATGAGTGATGTACAGTGATTAGATTACTGAGGTACCATTTGTAACGCAGATATCTCAATTACGTTTTAGGTTACTGAACGTCTTCATTCTTTCATTGCTGAATGTATAAATCTGTGGGTTCCTATTACTCCAAGATCATGGTACCTTACAGCTAGATATGTTTACTCAGGTCTGCGTCGAAAATGGGGAATTCGGCCGCTTTGTTGACGTTCCTTTTGGGAATATGGATGCTCTTGGCGGCTGGGAGGAGCGGAGCCAGTTCAACCGGGCAAATGTATATTGTTCACGTCGATGGTGATCTCATTAGCGCAGAGAGCGACGTCTCCAAGTACTACAGCAACTTCTTGCAGTCCATGAAGCAAGAGGCAAACACATTGTCCATAACTGATGAAGCAACCGCGCAGCCAGTGCATGTATACCGCCATGCCTTCCATGGATTTTCAGCTCGACTTACGGAAGAGGAGGTTGAAGTCCTTCGCAAGAGAGAAGGAGTGCTTGCCGTGCACCCTGATAGAGTAAGAAAGCCGCACACCACCCGCACCCCCGAGTTTCTGGGCTTGAGTGAATCGAAGGGGTTGTGGCCATACAGTGACTTCGGCGATGATGTCATCATTGGGCTTCTGGATACGGGACTGTGGCCAGAGAGTCCGAGCTTCCACGACGATGGCCTGGGACCTGTTCCCGCTCGATGGAAAGGGATCTGCGAAACCGGTGAGAATTTCACCACCTCGCACTGTAACAAGAAGCTGATCGGCGCCAGATGGTTCTCTAAGGGATACGAACAACTATATGGGTCTGAGAACATGGGTTTCCTATCACCGAGAGACTCGGATGGTCACGGTAGTCACACATCGTCGACAGCAGCAGGCTCGCCTGTACACAACGCAAGCTACAATGGACTCGCCCAGGGAACTGCTCGAGGTATGGCACCGAAAGCCCGACTGGCGATGTACAAAGTCTGTTGGGCGATTGGTTGCACGGACTCCGATATTTCTGCAGCCGTAGATCAGGTATGAGTCCTTTCTCTCTTTGATTCTATTATCGAGAGTACGTATTGCAACTTTTATTACTTGGAATAGGTCCTTTCTTTATATCTGATTTCTTGGGATATTGATTGTAGGCCGTGGCTGATGGGGTGGACATCCTCTCCATTTCTCTCGGTGGTGAAATCGTCGACTATGTCAAAGATCCAATTGCCATCGGTACTTTTGGAGCAATAAAGAGAGGAATCTTCGTTTCTGTAGCAGGTGGAAACTCAGGACCTGATCCCCATACTGTAACGAACCTTGCTCCATGGTACATGACAGTGGCATCTGGCTCTGTTGATCGGAACTTTCCTAATGCTTTCGTACTTGGCAATGGCTCTGCACTCCCTGGTGCGTCTATGTACGGAATTCAGCATCCCGAGGCCGGGAAGGTCCACGGTCTGGTATATGGAGGTGATGCTGCCTTGACGAACGTCTCCGGTGCTCTTCACTGCGAGAATGGGACTTTGAATCCGAAGCTCGTGAAGGGAAAGATTGTCGTTTGCATGCGAGGAGGAAGTGAGCGTATGGACAAAATTACATACATACAGGAGGCTGGTGGCTTTGGAATTGTGATTGTGAACGGTGCGGATTTTGGAGAACAACAGCTTGTTGGTGATGACGGTATTGTGCCATCTATACTTCTAGGCGCAAAGGCTGGAGGCGTCCTTCTCGACTACTTGAAGTCAGCTGAAGAGCCGGTTGGCAGGTTCAAGTTCGGTGGGACTCATTACGGTGCGTTACGTGCACCTGTGATTGCTAACTCCTCCTCTCGAGGACCAAATCTTCTGACTCCCCAAGTGCTGAAACCTGACATCACCGCACCGGGAGTTCAAATACTAGCAGCATGGCCTAGTTTTTTAGGTCTGGACTTCAACTTCCTCTCAGGAACTTCGATGGCATGTCCTCATATCAGTGGGTTGGGAGCGCTGTTGAAAAGTGTCCGACCCCACTGGAGCCCGGCAGCGATCAAGTCGGCCTTGATGACCACGGCCACCGTGTTCGACAACAAGCATGATGTGATAACGGTTTGGTGGCCAACAGGTAAAGCTGGTGGTCCCTTCGAATTTGGTGCCGGGCAGGTGCGGCCAGAGCGAGCCTTGAGTCCTGGGTTGGTTTACGACATGGACGTCGACGATTACGTGCAATTCTTCTGTGCTTTGGAGTACAGCTTCTACGACATTAAACTGTTCACCGGTGAAGGTTATCAGTGTCCGACGACGAAGCCCAGGATTGAAGACTTGAACTACCCTTCCTTTTCTGCGGTTCTTGATGGAAGTATCCAACCGATGACGTTTAAGAGGACGGTGACTAATGTTGGATACGGTAACTCCACTTACAAGGCCAACATTCAAGCTCCGGAGAATATTACGATCTCTGTTGAGCCGGAGGAGCTTGTATTTAGTGAGGTGAACCAGAAGAAGAGTTACACACTTATCATCAAGTCCACACTTGATATTGTCACGACCGTATTTGGATCTATCCAGTGGTCTGATGGTAGACATGTTGTGCACAGCCCGATTGCTATCTCTCCGTAGGATGGGATATTTCTTCTTGCAATTCGTCACCTCTCTCGTGATACGGTAAAATATTGACTTTGTAAATGATTTTACAAATCATGCGAATAAAGTTCCCTTTTAATAAACGTATTTGTTGAACAAGTGGTCATTGATAAGTCTATGTAGATTTTTCATGCATCTTGAGAATTAGTGTTTTGTTTATAAATGTCAATATTTTTAAATGGATTATTATGGGTTTAGATGAAATAGGGTGTTTAAATATCTCTGGACATCAATGCATTAGTTCTATGGTAGTGACCTTTCAAAGCATATAATGATTTTATAG
This sequence comes from Bryum argenteum, assembly GCA_037043015.1. Lineage (NCBI taxonomy): Eukaryota > Viridiplantae > Streptophyta > Bryopsida > Bryales > Bryaceae > Bryum > Bryum argenteum. The sequence continues at coordinate 29,229,742 of CM073322.1, forward strand.
GCAATTTTATGTTAGGTGTGTAAAATTCAATTGGCTTTTGTAAAAGCAATGTAGGGGATGTGATGTTTTTGCCACCTCTCAAGTTTTGCCTCGAGGTAAAACTAAGTACATCAATTGTTCATTCACTTATTTACTTGTAATTAAAATTGCACAATAAGATACTTCAAAAATAGTATCAGAATAGTCATTGGGCAAATTTTTACTACCTTTTGATACTATTGAGGAAGTATAATGGTCTTCATGTTGTACGAAGGTGGACCATTTGTACTACCTTGACACTTTAAACATGTAGTCGAAGGCTTAGCATGTATTACAAGAATGGATCTCAATGAAATAACCTAAATTCACAAACTGAAGTCCTTTCACAAACCAAAAATACACCCTTCACCTTGACTAAGCACAATACACAATAAGTGTTGATTTGAGGTGACCTATTCCTTGAGTTGTCTTCAATAGATAGACAATTATATCTGTTTGCAGCTGTCAATTGCAATTGCTACTTCTACTAATGTGACCGAGTCAATCTTAAATGTTTCTTTCTCATCGTTTAAGCTCATCATGTAGCAACCACGATGTCATATACAATCGAAGTCATAAAAACACACGTAAGAACAGAGAATAACAAGTACGTAGCACAAATGATTGCGTAACGAAACCACAACTAGTTTTTATTACATTGCTTTGCATTTTGATTACACCTTTCTTTCATATCTCGCAGAAGGAATAAATATTCCTCCCTCACGATCCATGGGGAAGTCAAGAAGTGACTTGAGCGCAAACGGCACCTCACTAGTAGGGACTCCGGGGCAATTCTCAAGCACAACTACTCTTCATCTTCACCATCGGAATTCTGAGGGGAGTTGTTCCCGGAAGTCTGAGGGGAGCTGCTCCCGGAATTCTGACCGTCGGAGTTGTTCCCGGTGTTGTCATATCTTCGGTTGCTGTACTCGTTGTTACCTCGAAATTGCTCATCTGTATCATCGTCGCTTGAGCTAGAGTTGCTCGGACGTGAGCCGTAAGATGGGCCTTGATACTGACTCTGAGGATTATAATTTTGAGGCTGATGATAGTTCTGGCTCTGGTTATGGGGGCTGAAACTCCGGCTCTGCTGGTTGTGCACGTAGTTGTTGTGCACGGTGGCAGGGTGCCCGCCCTGGCGGTGGCCCACATGTCCGTGGGTTGCATGACCATGAGATGCATGACCATGAGATGCATGACCATGAGGTGCATGACCATGAGATACATGACCCTGATGGTGGCCGACTTGTCTTGAATGTTGCTGTGGATGATGGCCTTGCGAATGAGCAGGGGCGTGATGATGGCTCGTGCCGTGTTGAGGTGCTCGGCGCCGCTGAGCAGGAGCTGGGGGATGCCCGTACTGGCCCGCTGGTACTCCGTAGCCCATGTGCTGCATTCCGTAACCAGGTTGTACTTGGCGACGGTTTGCCATGCTTTCACACTCGATCACGTACGTACCCTCCTCGCAGTCGATTCTGTGGAAAGCAAACGTTTCAAGTGTTAGTCAGCTTGCATATCTCCATGGCAAGGATGCGGTAGAACAAAGACAGAGCTTTCCTTAGACCCACTAACCCTCTCCTTTCAGGGATTTTGGAAGCATCCTTGTGAGGGAGACATGGAACAAGTGCTGCTGATCACAATCGACATGATAATTACATGATGTACAAGATGGGTGCTACTTCACACGATGAGTGTTCTAATTTCATATTACGAAAGCTACTGTAACATCATGCAATGACTTTGAGACGTAATGGAAGACAGTCGGCTAAGTTTCATTACTCATCGAATACACCTCCACTGCTCAACATCCTTTTCTCTCTTTAAAAAACTCTGTGTGCATGAAACGAACTGACATGTCGGCACCGAGTGCATATATTAAAGAAACGAATATGAAACGTTGTAATATAAAAAATTCAGTACCCTGAATATACGAAGAAAGCAATATCGTCTAACAGTGACGTTGACAATACTGCTTGTACACTTACGAAGTCAAGGCTTGATGTAATATGGATGCCGGTCGAAGCTAGACTTCCCCTCAAGTCGAGTGTTCCTCTCTGGAGTTCAGTCAACAAGTTTTGAAAATCGCTAGCTCGAGGTACTCCTTTATAATGCTTCAACGGATGAAAATCATAACACGAATAAGATCTTTTCATGCAACTGTGAGTACTCCAGGTGGATGAGCAATCTGCTCTTGCCAAGTAAATGTAAACACTGTACGGGCAGGTACTTGATGCCCTGCAGTCGTCCCATCGACAAAAGGTAATTAATCTGGAGCAAAGAATCTTTCAATGGGTTAAAAGCAAGAACTTTGGAAGGTGGAGCTCGCGTCTAAATTTGACCGAAGGTCAATCGAGTAAAGGGTCCGACTACTTTCTACAGCGAAGCTGTGTATGCCAATTTCAAAATATCAGAGCATCGACTGTCTTGATAAAAGCGTGTCATTGCAACCAGGTACATGACGGAGCCTGCAGGAATCAATGAAAGATTCGATTCCAATTACCATATTATCTAAATTGAGCAATTTGACAAGTGTCTCAAGCCAGCTCCAGACACTACAGCTGCAGCGGATCAACGATCAGAACAAATACCATATTTCCTAAAACTCAGCTAAGGAATGCATGTGGCAGGCCCAAAGCTTCGAAGTCAACTCTTGAGGATCCGAATTTCACTACCATATCACCTGAACTGAAGAAGCTGAACCGAGCCTTTGGTAGGGGCAGCGCCCACACACACACACACAGACACACTACCTTAGTTGTTCCACATGTAAATCTGACATCTAGTGTTCTAAAGGGAGTGGTCACGAGGCTAGGGATGCGTTGCAGGAAGAACGTACTTTAACAGGTACTTGCGGATACCATGATTTACGGTAGAGATCTGATCTACAGTAAATCGCACTTTTTATTGTTGCACATTGAGAGCATCGTCGATTGAAAAGAACGTCGGAACGTAAAGGAAAGCCACAGACAAAGCAGTTAAAAGCTAAAAAAGATCAGTTCCTTGCCTTCGATAACTCCGCAGAAATGAGTGTGTAAACTCAACTCGATCAGGATATTTGTTAGCAGCTCAATTATTGATCTACTAGAGCTGGCTCCGGGACTCTGAAAATGTTCCCTGCAAGCGCTGCTCAACCCCTTGCAATGTCTGTACGTTTCCGATGAGGGGATTGACGTTTCCACACGGCGCTAAACTGATCTTTTGTTGATTGCACTGAAAACTAGGAGCTGCAAGGTTGTTGGGTCCTCCACTTTGTTCACTTCTCGATTCAATCTGAATGCAGCTCCTGCGACTTGAGTCGGCTCTTTCAAATTGTATTGCAATTATAAGTAAAATTTTCCTTGTACATGTACGGAAGGTTGACCAGAATTTAAGTTGCTAGGCATGATCCAACGAAGTTGGTAAGAAGCACTCATCTTTTGACTTTCAAGAAAATTTTACATTATGAAGATTTCAGAAGTTTCTAAGATGTAGGTGTCAATACTATTGTAGTAGAAATGGTGTCCAGAATTGTTGACTGATATAATGTGTTTAACTTACACAAATATGTCATTTCAGACGCAAACATCTTACGTCATATCGGACACATTTTTTAAAACAACATTTTTGAACAATATATCTACTAGTGCAGACGTGGATATCTTTCAATACTATAAAGAGATCAATATACATGCATAGTTACAGAATATACATATTGTAAATGATCACAACATTCAAGGGTGATCATAAATGGAGTCCCAAATTCTTTTCACATGTATTAAGGTCACCCATTTTTAGAAGCTTTACACTGTTTTATGATAGAATGCTCTAGCCATGGCCTTCTCAAGTTGGCAAAGTTAATGAACAAAATAACTGGCCCTTGCATGATTATTACAATAACTACTCTAGTTGCTTGATTAGTCATTACAATACCTACTTTAGTTGTCTTATTGTCAAGCAAGCAAAGGTTCCTTTTTATGTGGGCTTATTTTACAAAAACTAGATAGATTTGTCTTTCCAATCACTACTTTTCCTCTCTTTCTAATTATTCTCTCATATGCCATAAACACATTCGTGACAGGCATTTAATATTTTGAAGATATAATAGATTATTTAATTTGAGAAAATTTTGGCACTTGAAACCACTAACTTTAGGAAAAAATCAAGAATTTTATTTTATGTTGTGTGTTTCCGTGAAAAATGGTATATTCAGCAAAGAAAATTTGAACCTTCCAATGGGCTCCAAAGAGTTGACATACCAAGCTAAATCATCTGGGCTAGTGTAGGTTGGCGAAGGACAAATTTCTAGTCCCATTGCTTTGCCACCTTGAGAGTAAATTTCTGTTAGTGGCGCGAGTACTTGCGATTTTAATATTTGAGAAGGGTCAAAATCACTACTGAGCGAGACTATTTTGTGAAGAGTTTCCTTTTATTGTTTCAAGTTATCGGCTTAGAGTAGGAATGATTGCAATTTAGAATATTGTTCTTTGCGTTGGAGTAATTTAATTGCAAGGCTTTGATGATTCTTCTTTCATGTTCGGAGAGAGCCGAGAACAAGACAGCGGCATTCAAATTGCAACTCAATGATGCCGTGTACCAAAAGCTCCATTTTCGCCCATATCATGATGTCACCTCCACTCCGCGGAAATAGGGGATATGTGCCTTAAAAGGACAATTCAAATCAATTCCATGGTCCCCTTACAACACTTTTTAGAGGCCCGTTTTAGGGTTCCCATTTTCTCTAAATAGAAAATCAAATCAAATCATATCAAATCATAAAAATAGATAAAGGTTTAGGAATATTTGAAGTTAAACTTCACATCCACTAAGTTGTTTCATTTGAGTGTAGACATGAGGTGAGAGAAATACTCTAAAAATGATTTGATAGGATGAATTTGAAAGACCACAAGGATAGTATAGAATATGTACACCATCCCAAAATTGAACACTTTGAGCACTTAAATTTCATAGTTTCCAACACCTCATTAGAAAAAGGTACCTTTAATAATTATCAAGAATGAATCTTAATACTATTATATTAACCCACAAACATCCACTCAATTCCTTTGTTTAATCCATATACACTTTGTGTCCTAGAAATAACATTAGCAATGTTCAAATTATTGGAAGTTTACCCTTGGGAACTTTCTCAAACGTTCTCAAAGCGCCCCTAAATACACAAAACACACTCAAATTGCCCCATAGACCAAGCTTTTATTACTTATAGGCGCTCCAAAGTTTTGCTTTTGGTTGCCTTAAAGTCCACCATGCATTGTACTATTGAGACAATGCCTTGGTTTACAAATTGATAAAAAAAAACATGAAATGCAATCGTTGTGTACCTTACATGAACCTTCATTATTCCGATTGATTATGTCAAGTTCTTTTGCCAACTCTAAGGCACTCATTATGTGCCTCAAAACCATTCCTAATCATCTAGTCAGCAACCAAACTTGTGTGGCCAAACCTTATAATTTTAAAAATTACAGATTAATCCTCACAACTCAAATACATACTTAGAAGAGTTAACTTCAACATCTTAAGTTTGATTTCTTTACTTTCCTTACCAATCTTCCCAATTTCATCCAACTAAGTTAATAAACCCTAAAGGAGAGTTGCGTCAAAAGTCAAAATTGCCCTCTTTTGATGATGCAAAGTTATCAAACTTTGACAAGTTTTGAAGTATGTGACGGTAGGACCTAGTAGCTATCTTAAACGTCTATGAGTACACCAAAAATTATATTCCAATTCCTCATCATTTGTTAGATCATAACGTTCAAAGTTGAAAAAAATGTTTTTTTTTCTCCTTGTTGCAAAAAGGATTGAGGTGTTTCGGGAGCCGAAGAGACCAATTTCAAAAGAAATTTTGACATGAGTCTAATGAGATTCTTGTTCCTAAGTGAGTTAAGTACATGTCTACTAAATTCTTACCCTCATAGAATCTATGAAACCTAGAGAAAAGCTTGATTTATTACATGGAGGTATATTGGAATTCAAATACATAGGCCAGTCTTTGACGATAAAAAAGGCATATGAACAAGAACTCGATTGGAATTCCAAATTGTGAGAACATGCCTTGGCATCTCTTCCACACTCTCAAAATAAACTTGAAAAAAGTTAAATTCCAATTCTTGCTTAATTTTCAAAATCTATGTGCTTCAGTTGATTTTGAGAATCAATGAGCATAAGCCGCGGTTTGAGCAACTCTGGACACATTTCAAATAATATTTTCAAACTTCGAGGGTGAATATCTGCTAAATATGAGAAATTTTGAAGCATAAAATGACTCTCAAAAGTGGCAATTCAATGTAGTAAGAATTGAGTGAACGTTGGCTTGCCCCAAGCTCAATCCTCCCCGTTTGGCTCTCCATTAGGGGTTAACGGATATAATGAGTCAAAAGGGCATGGGCATTTATGGATTGATCCCTAAATGATCTCACTCATTGGTTGAGAAAAGAAAATATTCTCAAAATAGTGTCATAAATGGAAACAAAGGTAAAATATTCAAATCTCAACCGCACAATCTTGTTGTACACACTTTATACATCATGAGTCTCAAATTTTGAGTCATGAAGCCTCATAGATTGCAAGATCGTAACATATTAGTACTAATAAAACATCACAAAATCTCAACATTTTCACTTTGAAGTGAAAATGCTACCATTGAACCAAATGCAATCAAAAAATCATAAACTACAAAGATGTTCACTCTCATCTCAGTGGAACCCTTGGAAAGAAAAAGGCCATGAGAAAATTTTCTTTGCACAAATAGTGACCTTGCACTGATGAAAACTGCCAAAAAATTTACAAAGGAATAATAGTCCAAAACTAAACCCCTTGCACTCAAACCTATGCCTTATCTTCATATATTTGATTTTTACAAGGTTTCTACCATTAAAAAATATACTCTCAGTGCAATCCATCTCAAAATATAAATTCAAAATCCAATGGTCGATGAAGGAGATATAGCTTCTCAAAAATCATCCATTTATTCACTTTTTTCAAGATAGAAACATCGTTGCATATCCGGTACAAAAAATATCTGGATAAAAATCTTCCTGCCATAATTTATTTTACTTTTTTATCTTAAGATCATGTTTATGCAAAGATTTCATGAATGCATACTTTTTATTTCCTATAATTGCCTCCCAACGGCAAGGCATGCCCCATGTTTGAGCAAGAGTTGCCTTCACTGAAATGCATTTATTTTATCTAGATTTTATTTTATGGGCTTGAAATTTTTACCACACAAACTGGTCTTGATTTATGGGACACAATGGAAGTGATTTCACCCAAAACAGACTCTAAATGAAGAAGTTATGGCTCTTCAAAGTTGATGCAGTCATCAAAAGTGGGTCAATTTTCAACATTCGGCCCGGTTAAGGGTTAGCACACAAGTAATGGGCATAAAATTGTAGATGCCATGCACAAACGTCGTGCGAGCCATAGTAACGTAGTCAATAATGGCACAATTTCTTTCAGCAGGGGAAATATAGGAATGTTTACCGTTGCAATTTTCGTGCATGGGGAAAATCAGTAGTAAGTTAAAGCAAGTGGAATGGGACTCTTTTATGATGAATTATACTCCCTCTGTCCCATTATGATTGTACAATAGGTTCTCTCAAATCTACCTCCGAAGGTAGATTTGAGAGAACCTACTGGAGAATTATAATGGGAGAGAGGGAGTAAATTTTTGAAGTTGAAAATGGAGCTCTAGAGTGACATCCTATAATGTTTGCAGTGATTACGAGTGAAGTTTACTGGAGCTCCATATCAAACTACTCTACAATAAGCTAGTACTGCCTTCGCATTCTTTATAAATGTTGAATGCACGCTGTACTTGCATTTGCACACTTGATAAACGTTGAATGCATGTGGCCATGTTACATGACATACATAGGATGCACCTAGCTTAGTGCCACGTTTTTCACGACCATCAACCACAGTAATGCTGATCAAGTAGCATGCTTCACTATTAGATAAGTATTTATAGCCGAACACTAAACTTGAACAGTGTCTCAGAAGCAGAGAAAATGAATCTCATAGCCTCAAAGAGTTTCAAATAAGCAGACGGTAGAACGCATATAAGTAAACACATTCTAAGTGTACAATCAGAGGAGTTGCCTGTGCAACAGAATGAAAGAAGCCAGTCTTAAATATTTTACAAATCAAGTATCTACAAATGATACTCAAAAATGAAGACTCTACTGTTAACCTTCAGCGAAGTAGCGATGGTAGAATGAACCATCACAACCTCAGAATAGGGCACACGCGACAGGAAATGCCGGCCACTAGCATACACCGAAATCTGAACTAAACGAAACTAAACCTGAAGAATCTGATTTTACAGAGACGGAACTAGAATGTTCATTGTCAGTATTCAATGTAGGTTGGGCGAAAGAGGGGACCAGACCGGCTGTTCACCTGGCGTTGCTGCACCCGGGGTTGAGCATCGGCAAGAGGAAGAGGTCCAGAGCGGTTACCTCCGGGGCGGCCCTTGGCTTGCGCATCGGCCAGTGACAGGGCCATGGCCAACATGATCTGCTCCTCGAAGCTGTCCGGCACCAGGATCTTGTCATTGTTGGCACCACTGCTTTCGCCATTCACTACTGCCACCTCCGGTGCTTCCCAGGGCAACTCCGATGCCGACGGTACGCTACTCGAAAAGCTGGTGCCCACTTCCACTTGCACTGAGCTGTGATCTCCAAGCCACGTATTCATCGACGAGCCTTTGTACTCCTCCTGCGTTGAGCTCACCCAGTTGGCGAGCTTCTCCGATGCTCGGCTTGAATTCTCTGCATCCGACGTTGATGGCATTCCCTGCAAGTCACCTCTTTGAGATGACGCCGCCGCCGCAGGGCTCTGCCTTCGTGATCCATTGCCGGTATTGTTGGTTTCCTCGACTAGGATTGCACTAGAGCTCTGTTGGCGAGGTGGCGATAGAAGTCTTTGAAGAGTTGTGTCTCCCCCGACCACCTGCCGCTCTGCCAATGCAGCGATTGCACCTGCTAAGCCCCCTGCTCCCATGCCTTGTCGACCCGAATGCTGATCACACGGTTCCAATTCTATTCCTGGTGGGAGTTGTGGAGGAGCTGGGGCGATTTCATAGTCTGCCTCCGACCCAAGGTTGATTCCAAAGAACTCAGACGGCCGAGATCGAACTTCTTCTACTTCTGAAGCTTGGTCCTGAATCACCAAACCTTATGCTCATTCACAAGGTATATTTGAACAAAAGAGTTCTTCTCACGTACTGATGCGTTTGTCGGACTTTCCAATCTGGCTTGGGTAACTAGAGTAGCAGTCCTAAAGCCAACTTAGGCTCGAATGCCCACATAAAATGACTTTGTCACCATCTACTCTTAGATCAACAATCCTCAGTGAATTTACACTCTCTTCGCACTGAAACAAGCCTCATAAACCCAACGAAGCGGACCAGATGGTGCTGGACTAACCTGAATAGAAAGCCATATTGCCTCCATGACCATGATATGCTCAAGATCAACAATGTCCTCCTCATCTCTAACATAACCACATCATCATGTCAGGTCTCAACGTGGTCAGCTTTCGTAAAGTGCCATCACCACAACAACCCTGTTCGAATACTCATAGCTATGCCCAAACTCCTCAGCCAATGCCGTCTAAAGTGCAGTCATGTTTACAAACAAAGTGAGAGTAACATCTTAGTATCCAAATTTCATGGCGATCCGTGAGGGTAAGTTCTCACACCTGGGCCGTCCTCTGATTGCACCCGGTGGGGCCTGAGGAACTGGGAAACCGGGTTCAGTCGGGTTTATTGAAGATGGAACCGGTCTAACTGCAAGTGCTGATTGTTGAGGTGGTGTAGCAGCATCAAACCCCCCCACTCTCTGATAGTCTCCATCGACCCAGAATGAAGAAGAGTCGATTCTTTCGAGAGGGGCAGACGTTGTCAGAGCCTGGTCAAAGCAGTGAACAATGTAACAGCTCAGTCAGGATTTCACGATCCGTAGTCAGGATTTCACGATCCGTATACAGAAACATTCACCATTTTGTAAAGTCCAAACATGTTATAAAGAAACATTAGTGACACAGATTCTCAAGAATGAACAAAGCTCAGAGTTTTGACGTCGAATGATAACTGAGAAACCCTCACCTGTGATGCACGATCAGCACTACCCCGACCGGAACGCCAATTCAATCCATCAATCTCACCAAGGAAGTGATTCTGGATGGGTTGAACTCGAGGTGGCTGTACTCTTACACGACCTGCACGAATATCTTCTTCTCTGCGCTGCTTACGCTCTTCGTCGTCCTGTTGCTCCTGGTTACGCATGCGAATTTTGGCCTCTATGACCTTCTGCTCCTCCTGTACATCGACAGAAGCATATGCTTTCAGAATAGTCTCCATGAACCCTGGCGGTACAGTAAGTAACGCAGTTCCTGCCTTGAGTAAGAAATCGGTATACAGTGAAGATTCCTACCGCCTGCTCCATGCCCTTCTCCTCCATTGTCTTGGCTCCTCGGAACTCAACCGCATAATTAGGAGTCTTACAAAATGGGCATCTGTACAGAGGAACAACACTTTAACGACAAATACTTTCGTGCTGAATTAATAAATCGACTCTGGAGCGGCAGTCACAACTGGAATCAAAGTAAATCAAAGCGAACGTCACTCACTGTGTTGGCCGAGCTGTATGTGGAGATTTCATCTGGAGGAAACACTCTGCAACCGAATTGCTTTCATTCGTTAGAATGGATTGGACTGGCAGTATATTGCTTCTAACGCAAGGTCCGACATAAAGTCATTTCCTGCTCAAAGAACACAGCCACCTAAAATCTACATTATTGCCTGAGCACACAGACCCAATTAGTGTTCCCTGGAGCAATTATTGCCCACGACGGAACTTCTGCGTTCACAAAGCCCTAAAACTTCCCATAAACTTCATCTCAAGCTTGTCCTCCTGCAAAAGTATTGTCGAAGTTGCCGACTGTCTCATATTTCAGCTATAGGTAGGCAAAAATGCATACTGGTTGGCCAGGTTTACATTAAAACTCACCAGTACATATTCCCTTCGTGCAACACTTGGATCTGTTCAAGCTTGGATAATGCTGCCAATTGAACCCACCGACAACCCTGTTAGTTCGACTCTCAAGAAAACATAAACCTTTCCGAGTTTTGAGTCCAATGGAAGGTAGATTTGTTGAAAGAGCTTTATGTAATCATGGAATTCTTGTAACTAAAAAGTCAGATCGGGGATTTCCTCGTGAAGCAAGACGCACCAAGAAGCAAATAGGACATTCTTCAAGATCGGTAGCAGGCTCCTCTGCACCAGGATAACAGGGAGCGAGCTTGGCCTCGATGATGAGACGGCGAAGCTTTCGTTGATCCACATCGCGGTGGGGGTATAAACCCTGAGGACGAGTAAAGCGCTCGTCAATGACTGGGCGCCGACGGGTTATTTTATTTCCCATGGCCTTCACTTCACTTCAGTCACCTGCCTCTTCCATATGATCACCTTCTCCGTGCACACATATTCATCTGAATCACAATCTCATACCTAGACCATATACCAACAACCAATTATTAAAATATACCTCAACAACAATGAAGCTAAAAAACAACCTCTTTCAAGAGATTCGATAGCCAAGCTTACAATAACCTCGCCTCCAATCATTGCGATTGAGCTAATACTATCACTGTAAACGATAGCACCCTAACTCGTGAGTATTATAGTTGATGAAACATACGAAATCAGTTCATCCAGAAGCGAATGGCTGAAGAGACCGAAGTAACCGACCCTGCACAACTAAGGTTCTGCTTTTTACGAAAATCGGTAATAAACTGCCAGACAATAGATCACCGACATTCTGGATACGAGAATGATGTTTGCACAACACGCAATACCAAAGCCCAGAATTTTCCAAAACTATTTACAATAAAACTGAATACTCTGCCAAGTTTTCCTTGCGGGCAAAAAAACAGCTAACGCGAGCGAAGGTATTGGTGCTGCTACATGAGAAAAAGAATAACAAGACATCGTCGAAATAGCTACCTCTTCACAGGCCAAGGTTTTGTTCAGTTGCCGAATCAGAGAAAACGAGCAAGGGAAGCAATCCACCGTAATCGGAAGACATTTAGGGTTTACCCACCGACCAGCAATCAAGCATTCGACAAGAACCTCTCTTGAGAAAGAGCAAACAACCCTAAGTAAGGTCTCACCTGCAATCCGGCCTGCAACAATTGCTTCTACCCGCTCCTCCCTGTCATTCAATACTCTCAACTGGGGGAGTACTAGTCGTCGGTTCCGACAAACGACGAGAGACCCGCATGAAGTGCAGGAAAGAGGGGTGGTGCGCTTTCGAGGCAAGTCAAAAGAGACGAAAGTGGCGGATTGTGCGGCACGTTACGAACAAAATGGTGGCAACTGAAAGCTGAGCCAGCCCAGTCGGGAAAGGGGGGGGGGGGCTGGAATGCAACGAAACGTGTGAGACCGCTGCCTGCTGCCTGCATGCTGCTGATGCACGAGAATGCGGCGCCAGAAAAATCGGACGACGCTGGTGGGATCGATACCTGGTCCGTCTGTTCGTCCGGCTCTCGTCCGTCGAGTGGGGCGGGATTGGACGATTGCTGATGCAGGTGGACTTGTTGTTGTTGTTGTTTGTTTATGGCTCGGCCATGGTCGGTTCCATGCCCATGAGGGCAACGGAGGCTGGAAAGCTATGGTGGCTGCGGGGAGCTTTTAGAGCCCACATGGCTTCACAATGGCTGCCGCCTTCCTTGTTGCCTCCACATCACATTCTTGACGAGCAGTTGCCCACCACTTTGGAGTTTGGACCCTCTTGCATTCACACTTTTCATTTCAAACTAACTCAACACTTTTCATTTCAAACTAACTCAACACTTTTCATTTCAAACTAACTCACACTTTTTATTTCAAACTAACTCGCACTATACATGACAAACTAACTCATTTTGCCATTATGTCATTTACACGCATTGTATTGCCACTATGGTTAGTACAAACAAATATTTTTATCGTGTGCCTATGGGCCCTTGGAAGGAGGAGGGCCATTGCATAATAGCAAAATGTATATAATCCACCTCCCTTGCCTACTTAAATTTAACTATCTCTCCTAATCTTGTTGTGTCATGAAAATATCTTCTTTATTGGATTTTGGTTTGTCAAACACCTTCTTAGGCTTCTTTTGTCACCTTCTTAGACTTCTTATGTCATCGCCTCTAATTGGTGACATAGACTGCTTGTTTTAATTGCGCTTCTAATGACATCAGATTGAATATTATACTAATTATTAATTTAAAAAATACTAATTTAGTAGGCTATAGTATGCTTATTATAATAAATCTAAAAAATTGTGACAAATATAATCATTTCGTTTGATGTCATTAAAAGCACAATTAGTACAGGCACTATGTGTCACCACAAACGTCACCTATAGTGCGGTTTTCTACTAGTGTATGGTCACCTATAGTGCGGTTTTCTACTAGTGTATGGCTATAGCTACAACGATGATGTAAGGCATACCTTAAAGAAGGGAAAGAAAAAAGAATGGTGGAAGGAAATAACCTGTCAGGTGGTGCACTCTTAAGCATAGTGATCGTGGGTGCCACTGAATACCTCTAATTTCTCCAAAGGTTTGCAAGCAACGACGCTACCTGCACCACTTCTTCTTCGTAGAAGCTCACTGCTTGTAGCAGTTCAACTTGAGAAAAGAGAGACGCAAGCACCTACGAGATACGTTAAAGTTGATATTTTGTTTTGTAGAGCAACAATCATGGCGTCGATTATGTTGTTGCTAGTATTGACCGAGGTTGTAGTCACCAATTAAAATGCGAAGGTCATGGGTATTGATAGTCGTTCAATTAATGACTGGATGTAGGAAGCGATTTCTCTCCTCCTCGTAGCCGGAGTCGCCTGTCAAGTACAAGCTTCTTGTTTGGCAGCGGACGCTAATTGACAGACTCACTACCGTAGCTTCTACGAGATTGTGGCACTTAAATAATTAGTTAGTTCATAAAACAAAAATCTTGAATTTGAAACCAATAAAAACCAAAATTTATCAAAATTATATGTAATTAAATTTCGTCAAATTTGAAATCTTTATGTTTCATAACTCAATATCTTAGAAATTTTAGGCAATAAAACTAAAAAGCAATAGACTTCCGAAACACAGTGATGAAATCTATATGTAAAAAAAATAAAAAAAATAAAAAAAATAATAAATAAATAAATAAAATCACAATGCAAATTATAGGGTGTCACTTTAGTACACCATTTCAGAACACCTATATTTACAGCATCAAAATTCATAACTCAATGAAGAAAAATTCAAAAATGATGATTCCACTTGCTCTATCTTTCCACATACACAAATATTTGCTTACACTACTAACAAAACATCCCGTAGATACCCCATCCCCAAAACTAAGCCATCATTGAACACCGTACCATAACACAACGGCGCCCACAATAGCAACGAGATAGATTCAAACAAAGAGGGCCTACGAGGGTTGACCCCACACGCCATACACTCTCAAAAAGAGCCACCCTACGAGAGTCTCTATGGACCAACATTTGAAATCATATGATGCTCATGGGGCTATCATTTGCGTTGAATTTATGGGGGGCATGGCATGGATGGTACAATGTGAGAGTACTGAGGGCCATGACAAAATGCAAATATCCTGGGAGTTTGCTTTATCTGCTCATTGTACTTGCAAGTGGTGCACTGTTTGTTGTCACTGATTGCTTGCCACTTGTTGTTTCAGTTCCGTGTCCATGAGGGCATGTGTCCAACAACCACATTGCTAACATACCACCAAAACACTCAAACAATAAGCATCATTCTTAGTTTATTTTATTTTGTCTTATTTCATGTTACGGTTTTTGGGCTCGTTTATTCTCTGTTACTGTTCATAATCATATGGTACGCCCACACGGAGTTGTGTTGTTATATGTGATGGAGAGTGCTCGATAATGGCTCAAACTTCGGAATGGGAAATTTGATTTGAAGTTAGCAATTTTTATTCATGGGCAAAGTAAGTGGAAGATACTGTACTTGCATGGTCATTTTGGCAGAAATTATGTCCTATTTTTTGGTGCTGAAAATCTTGAATTTTTTTAAAAAATAGAAAAGAATTATTTGTACTGAAAATAACCAGAATCACGAGGAAAATAGGTTTTCCGACTTCTGTAACGGAAATGTAGTAAATTCGGTACTGTAGTATCGCACATACGGTAGTCAAAGTGAATTTTTCATTTTGAGACTCTTCCATTGTCTGCTATGAGTTTTTGAAGATGAATTGTTGGGTGTTTTTAAAAACAATATCTTGATTTGGCACCTTATAATGTTCTTGTTTGATCGGATTTCTTCAAAAGGCTTCCCCTTGTGCATTCCTCGGTAATCACTTGTTTGAGTACATGCTATTGTTGTGGGAAGAAGACTAGTGCTCCATTTACTGGTACCCCTCAGTTTAGGAGCACTCTCTCTCATATGAGTTTTGTAGGGGAATTTTCATAAAGGGGAAGACTTTTGTGAAACATTTCCCAGATAAGGGAACAATCTCAATATATTTGCAAAGAGGGGAGAGAAAAACATCTCACTATCGCCTCAAAAGCATGAAGGAGAAGCTACATATTAGCTTCAATCTGCTAAGATGCCAATCTTCTTCCTGTTAGCTTGAAATTCTTTAATAGCGATGGGAAAAAAAATGAAATATAATTCTATTCCCCTATTTGCAAAGTAAAGGATTTTAGCGTTTAGGGTTTAGGGAGATCGTGGACATCCTCTTAGAATTAGAAGTTTTATGATTCGTAATCGTACTCTCACATTACTAAGCTTTATATTTCTTATCTTGTTGAACGTAATTGGAAAATGAGTATACTAACCCCTAAACGCCCGAGCCTATTTTTAGTAGAAAAGCACATTTCCATAGAAATCGTCATAGATGAAAATCAAGAGAAGCTATTAAGATCTCAACCGTACAAACTTGTAATAGACTTAATCGAAGATCATGTGGACCAAAATTTGAGTCATGAGGCCTTATAGATCACGAGATTGTAACATATTAATAATCAAAAACAAACTGCAAAATTTCATCATTTTCACTTTGAGGTGGAAATGCTACCAATATACCTATTGCAATGAAAAGAATCACCAACTAGAAAGATGTTCACCTTCATCTTATTAAGTCCTTTACCCAACAAAAATTCATCAAAAAAATTTCTTGGCTCAAATAAAAGCCATGCAATGGTAAAAACTACCGAACATTTTACAAACGAAAAATAGTCCAAAACTAGAACCTTTGCATTCAATTTCATGCCTTATCTTCAAAACATCTTCGATCTTGTTAAGTTTACTACCACTTAGACTAGACTCTAATTGGAGGCCATCCCAAAAAATTAAGTTGAAATCTAACGGTGGATGAGGGAGATATAGCTCCTCAAATATCATCCATTTTCTCACATTTTTTCTGTTGACAAAACATCATTGCAAATCCAATAGCAAAATCATTTGGATCAAAAAACTTCTCACTACAAAGTTGTTAAGAATCACCTTAAGATCATGACCATGAAAAAAAAAAAAAAATCATGAAAAACTATTTTTAATTTCACATAATTGGCTTGCAATGATAATACATGCCCCATGCTTGGAAACCCAAAAACAAGAGCTGTCTTCACTAAAGTGCATTCCATTAATTCATACTTTATTGTATGGGCTTGCAAATTTTACAACACAAACTAGACTTGATTTGGAACCTAACCCAAGTGATTTCATCCAGAACGGACCTCGGATGAAGAAGATATGGCTCTTCAAAGTTTCTGGATGTACATCCACAATGTCGTTTTTCGACATCGTGGGCGTTTAAGGGCTAAACATTGGTTGGTTGACATTCAAATGTAAACGGAATGAAAAATAATTCTTGAAGCACATTAGAAAGAAAGGATTCATATAAGCAAGCTTAGTATCGACTTAGTAGCATAAATGACATCGCACATGGACAAGTTGGTTTGGCACATATTGAAGAAGGTAGGTTACTACACAAAATCATGTAGAGAGGGATGCTTATTGAAAAATAAGCAGGTTCAATTATACCGCAAGTTTGGAAGCAATATGACCATGTGTGTGCTACCAATACAATAGTCGATTTAGGTAAGGGACAACATTTATGTGGTGCAAAGTATGCACTCTCTATCTCTCTGAATTATTGACAAATATGGAACCTTTTGAATAAAGTAACCCAAACCTGTATTTTCATCGCGTATGATGCTTAAAAAACTTAACTGTATCTCGATTCAAGCAAACTTGAACCGTCTGCAATCGTCTGCAATAGGGAGATATTTTCGTGATGCGAACATTGAGTCTGCACTCCACAGCATGCTACAGTAGTCAGCTGAGAACCCTATTTACATTGAGGCTTTAAGATCGGCAGACAAATATCTGCAAGAAGTCAACACAAATGTATACCAATGAACAACGTTTTGAAAGTCAACTTAAAAGTGGTATCCACAGGCAATGTGCTACGCGTTGGCTACCAAGTATGGAAAAAAACCCAAATTAGACAGAGCTGCAGACAATGCGGACAAAACTAGACCCTCCATTCAGACGTCGACCGCGGTCACGCAAAGCATGATGGAAAAGGCAATAAATCCACCCTCCACAACCTTACTTATGTCGTCTAGCCGGACATGGTCAATGGAGAGCATTGCAGACTAAGACAAAAACGTATAAGTATATGCGATGTGCGTTAAAGGTAAACTGGATCGACCACTTCTAAAGAGGATGTCCACGATCTCAAGAATACGAGCCAACGAGGAAATGGCCAGTAGGCATAAGTTATATCGGAATGATCGTGAAGATCATCAATGCACCCTACCGCATTCAAACCTCAATGAAGCTCAGAAAGAGCTGTACAGAAATGGCCACTGTCCTGGAACGATTACTGCCAACATCGGTATTCGCATGTTGTCCTTCGTATGCTTCGATCTCCAGCATAACTTGGATAGTTGGACTTGTGCAGATCTATAACCTTGCCCGCATAAGAAGCTCCTTCGTAAAAGCTTGCCCATTAACTTTGCGTCACTGCCAATTAGATTGGTTGGTTATCACCAGGGTGCTGTGAAGTACATATCGGATTAAGCAATTTTTTTCTACTGCTACAGTAGCACATACACCAAGAAGTTTGAATGATTGAAGATCTGTAACTCAACAGAGAGAGACATTACCGCTTCTGCCTTTCATGCATCCTCGTTTAAACGGTGATTGACGTCATTGGAGCTGTCTAATGGCATGTACTGCGCCATTATTGCTCTAATCTCCGAGTCCATGTATGACTGTCCCAACATACCATCCAAATAGTCCAGTCAATCGAACAAGTTCAAGGAGACATGATTGATTTCAAATGTATTGCATGGTCAGAGAAGAACCATCCATGGCGTAAGATTTGTCAAGGAGTTGATAGGGAAAGAGTTCAAACCCGAAGCCTGTACTTGTAGAGGACATAGCCACCTGCTGCAAGTGTAGCGACTCCAATCAACACAATTAGAAACACAGTCCACCCAATCTTTGACTGTTGACTCTTCTTACCTGTCAAGTATCAAATTTATCAGTACAGATCTTACAGCTGCTCATTTATCGCAGCAAGCAAAAGTTTTGTGACAATCATCGACAGCCTGTATGGAATGCAAAACAAATAACGTACTGATGCAGGTGTCATGCTCATGGATATACAGCATCTCGTTTGAACATTCGCAGTTATAGCCACCCCACTTGTTGGTACACACGCAGTCTGGACACTGACATTTGATTTTCTCCTTACACTCGTCAATATCTGCACAGACGACCATAATATGGTAATCAGGTCGCAACTCGTTCTTATGCCAGGAGAAGGCAGATAGATACGCCCAATCTGGACTGTGTAACATTTGTTCTCAAATGATTGAACTAAGCAGATTCGAAGACGGGATCAAATATGAGTTACAGATGCAAAATGAAACGAGGAGGTAACAATGGAAAAGAACATTCAATAAAGTGTTAAAAAGGACAACTATCTCCAGAGACCAGTGTGATTTAAGCACTGAATACAAAACTGGATCATGTGCTGAAACCTAGCTTATTCTAATGACATGAGGATACAGGAACCCCAGACAGTAAATAAACGATTATCACATACCAACGCATTCCTTGATACCATCCCCTCGGAATCCTTGAGGGCACTGACACCCTTTGCTTTGGAAGTCCTGTATGAGGCAATCACAACACCCGCGCTTGACCATCAAATACTACGTTACACAGGAAAGTACCAAAGCTAGCTTATCATTGACTGAGCAGCCAACCAGCATCGAGGTGCAATTCTACTTCTCTCAGGTGGCAAATTTAATCATAACATTTGCATGAGAAGCACCTGACAAGCTGAAAAGAATACATCATATCTCCCTTCCTCCCAGCACTCAGCATTGTTGATCTTGCATCGCCCGACACCAGTAGCTGCAAAGAAACAAACAGCATTAGCTTGATTTAAATTGAGTGCGAATCGTAATGAAGAACAGTACTGTGAATGATAGTCACCCGTGTCAATGAACTTGTGCTAAACCTGCCTTTCTCGTTATAAAAGAATCACATAGCAATCGTTCCTAATGTGCTAAGTGGAGTGGAAGCTTGTGTATTTAGATGTTATGTATTCTCAATCGAGCTTTCTGCTTCAAAGCCAAAGTGATGCGTTTGGTATAATGCCCTAGATATTGACGAATAGTGCATCCAAATTAAGCGCAACAGAGATCTTTTCTGCTAACTTGACTTTTGAGAGCACTGATTCGTATGTTAATCCTTCTGAAAAATCAAAAATTAGAAATGATGGAGAATTCTTTTACATTGACAAACTTCTATAAGGTAACACTGATCTTAGAAGGTGATGGGATCTAAATCTAACGAGAGTAACAAATACGTCTAAGAGTTGAGTGTCAAACACCTTCACACGAGGTGTAACCATCACCCTGAAACAGCACACCCTTTACCACAGGACATTGACAAACTCTTCCCCGAAATGTGTCCTGCAGGATAACAAGATAAACCCAAGTAGTCCTGCTCAGAAGTAAACTCTGACTGACCCTTCTAATCCAAGAAAGATTGAAGTACAGAACTGTTCAAGTTACCGTCTTGCGGTTGTTCGCAACATATTTAACTTCCTTTGCCAAAATTATAAGAAGGTCAAACATCAATGCTGATTCGAGAACGTACTTTACAGGCGGTGATATTTACAGCCTGAATTCCCCAACATCCACCATTGTTCTCTAGACACTCGTTGGTCTGCACACCTGATCACCCAACACCAATGCCATAAAGTAAAGTCCGTATCTTGGGATATCGTTCCACACTTTGGCCTTTGCCACACCATCGGCAGGCCGCCCCTGCCTGCTGCCGCTGCAGCGATTATCGTCTTTTCCCCTGAATTTTCTCCACTGCCGGTCGACTTCCAGGCACTAGTGCCTGGTAGTTTTCAAGTGCCTCCCATGTGCCATGTCATTGCCATGTAGATCCCAAAGCAACAACCAAAGCAAACCCAAAGCTAAAAAGTTGCTCCATGTCACTCTTGCCACTCTCCCTTCTTCCTCTCATGTGGCAACCACTTCCTCATTAGAACCAATACGAAACTTCCATCTCACTGCCTTTCCTCCCATGTGGTATGGCCCTAACATGTGATGTGTTTTTTATAGTGATTATCTGACGTGCGAAGTGATCCAGATTGACATCACCAGCAAAAAAGGTAGTCTTTTCCACTCGGGAGCTTCCGTTGCCGGGACTCGAACCCGGGTCGCTCGGGTGAGAGCCGAGTATCCTAACCATCTAGACTACAACGGAGATGAGAGCAGGCATCAGAAGGAATCCAGATGCGCCCCCACCAGATGCCGACCCGTGAGCTTGAGCAGCTTATGATTAAGCACAGAGAGATTCCCATTTTTTCATTGGGTACGTAGGGCAAAATTGAAAGAGACTGACAAGAGATTTGCTAGAAAGGAATAACCCCAAGTGTGAGGGATGCTCTTACCTTCACTTAAACAAACTGGTGGATCTGTGGTTTCTTGAAATCCAGAGCAAATTGCCTTCATCACTGCTCCCTTATCAAGCTTACCTGATGACATAGTGGAATACATAACACGTATCCTTATTACATATTAAACTTGCTGTAGCTCTACGTGCCAGCATCTAGGAAAGAACCTGATTAAGAAATTCAGCCAAATTTCTGATACAGCAGCAGATTCAAAGCCAACAGGGATGCAAGGTGAAACTCTACACTGGAACATTTGTGCCTCGACTGTAACATCATGGATCTCTGAGAAGAGGAGCACTCAGCAACAGTATTTTGCAATAGAGTTCTTACCTCTGTATTGCCTGCTATTGATGATCAGCGTTGGTAAGATCGTGACATCACCTCGTGAACCTGTTCCAACCTAAACAAATGTACCCATATAATGTGTCTAAGAAACAATCTCCACGAGAGATTAGTGAGGGTTGGCAAGTAAAATGCTTGTTACATAGTGTAACAGGCATTTAATTTCAAGAATGTGTATCCGAGGTCGGATTTTTCTCGTGTAAGCTGCAAACAATTTTCAGCACGACCATTATATATTGTCCTTCTGAGCTTACAGCAACAATCTGAAGCACAAATTTCAAAATAAAGCTTAAACACGAAGGTTGAATTTATGCACCTGGGCATCTTGCTCTTGTTTCAGTAGAGGATTGTCAGCATCTGAATCAGGGTCCATCATGCATGACCGAATGTCTGTAACACTCAGAGCTGCACGACATGAACGGTGTAACGTTAGCACAACGAAATATTTTACAAAATCCCTCACAACGCGCAAGTTTATCGAGATTCTGAGAATTGATTCTTATGCCAACACCATAGTTGCAATCCTGCGTTTCGATACACTGTTCCGAAAACGTTTCGAAAGATTTTCTCACCCCAGTATAATTTCTTGTCTTGCCCTGAGATAACAATCTAGAAAGTGGTTGACTATTCATCACCAAGTCTACAATCATTTCTAAGAGCTCATAAACACCACACAGCATCATGAATTCTAGAAGTCTTTCCAGCCGCTGTCCTTGTGTGGTTGACTTCCTCAGAGAATATCACCGGACAATGTAGCACCCGACCATGATAAAAAAATCACCGGACGGTGAATATCGGCAGCTTGTCGGTGAACTCAAGAGCCTCCGATAATCTGAAACCCTAATTCCAACGTCCCATTTCGAAACAGGATATGGAACGGACGTTTATGTTCGTATAGAAACTAACAGATACGTTCATCAATGCAACTTTGGCAATGCTACATCTCGAATCGAATACTTTTTATCCAGGGTCTAAGATATGATCAGCAACTAAAAGTTGTGCCTCCACAATTCGGCGAGAGAGGGGACGCAAGTACAGTAGGCAACTATCTAGTCTACGTTGACTTCGTTGACTTCCCACTTACTGTAGTCAGTTTCATCACAAACCGAACGAAGATTTCCAAGGAATGGATATTTGCAGAGCTAATTGATCAATGGAGCTTACAAAGTGAGGTAATGACTCTTTCAGCGCACTCTCGGTTGTACAATTTGTCCTTCATCGAACAACGTATTTGGAAGTCTGTGACATAGTCCCACCATACCCAAGGACGCCTTGCCTCTTTGGCAACCTTAAAAACACACAGCTGCCTTAGATTCTCCATTACAACATCTTTCCCTTCATACCCATTGTCGAAGTCCCCCTCTGGATCAGGAGCGCAGTACCGACCTTTGTTGATACACTGGGACTTGCATTGCTTGGAATCGATAAAAGCCTGAAAAAGCAAGGAATAAATCACCTTATAGGAAGGTATTCGCACGAAGATCATTTAACCACTTGCTTGCAGGTCAAGATGGATATTTTAGTGAAAATTGACAACTTCAATGAACAGTTGTTTAGTAAATCACATTTCTCAGGCAATTACGAAACAGAGACACGGAACAAACATTGTCCACTGCAAGTAGTTGCTTCATCCTGTCAAACGTTTTAGAATGTTCGAAAAATCAGCCGCTTCAATATATTTAGTGAGCAATCTGAAACCCCAGTTCAGTGTGAACAGAATATTTCTGCATTAAAGACAATAGGTCAAGTATGTTACCTTAGGGCAATACCAGGTGATATAGTGAGGGATAAAACTAGTGAATCCGCCTTTTTCCAGCAGTTGAGCCACACCCTTGAAGTTGCTCTTGAACTCGGCTTGAGCATCACACTTCGGCCCACATATATCATTGCTATTAGTCCAGAATTCATATTCCACCCTCTCATCTGGGTGAGGAAGTGACTCTCTCCAGTCGAGATTGAGATTCACCATCTCGTTCGCCGCCAGACCTCGTTTCAAATCATCTCCTAACTTCTTATCAATCAAAGCAGATGGGATGGTGATGTTCTGTGTCAGATCAGAGTATTTTCCTTCATCTGGTGTGTCCATGGTTATCAGAGTCTCCAGCTTATCATCTGCTATAAGCACAGCTGCTGCCCCTGCATTCTGTGCATTCCAGGCCTTCAAAGCAAAGTAACATCCTGCACACATACTCAAGTATGATTCATACGCACAAGAAAGTAGCGGTTTTTGAAAGAAAATCTTGCGCAGGAAGTATTGATATCAGAAGAGTTACCGCCACGGTCGAGAAGAGCAAAGACTGGACGACCTCCAGTGTTGGCACCTTTGAGAGACTCCGAAAAAGGTGTGCATCCATCAGCTTGCTTTGAGGGATAAACGACTGTACCGGCCATCGTCCCACCGTACTGGGGCACCCCGAAGTTACCGATCGCTGAAGTATAACTCCCCTTCAATGATTCTGGTGATGTGATGGTCAAACTGCTCGTCTCCACGAAAAACTCACCCCGTGTCGAGACTACTATGAAGCAACACTCTAATAACACTATACTCAGAATAGCCCTTCGGGTCATCATGCATGTGGAAGTTTCCACCCCACTTTGGTCTTCCAATGTAGCGTTACGCTCACACAACAATCCTCAACTCGAGAGCCTACGAAATGAAGGAAAGTGGAATCAAATTCGATGCCTTTATTGATTCTAGGAACAAGCATGCAATGCAACTGATCACCGAGGAGATGAGAACTGCTGCTTTCTCTGAAACAGACCTCCAAGCTCATCATGTAACAAATGCATAAAAAACATGTAGATGTCGCCATCAAAGTCTGCCCCAATGTACTATCACAGATTGCGATCGAAGCTAAGAATCTAGTCCAGACAAGTAGCGCATATCCATTTTCTGCAAGCACTTAAAAGGGTAGGTCCCTATCTAAATTGTACGTCGAGACCAGGCATATTCCGAAGCCGGCCAGCACAATTGGCGTGAACCGAAATATTTAGACTTACACCGTCAAATCCCATCAAAATTTCTGAACAATGGCCAGCACAGAGCAACGGACTGGGTTTCCGCATCAGCGGAGCAGTCACAATTGCAAGGGAAATTCCAAGCTCTCGAATATCAAACGAGAGTTTAATTTGCAGCAAGTAAAGATCCAATTGAAGTGTAGATCCCTAAAGAAACTCAACATTCTACCGACATTGACTAATGCATTTCGTTCACAAGTGTGGTAGCTAGGTACCGAACTAACCACACACTCGAGCAAATGAAAACAAAAAGATCGATCAAAAACCTTGCCGAACCATGCAAGAGCACATTTCCCCTTTTCACAATGATACCATACATATCAGATGTTAATCGCAAGCCAATCTGGGGGAGATCGAACACTCGCTGTCATCGTCCTCTACAGCTCAACAATATTGTCAAAAACTTCCGCTTCTTTTGTGATGTTCCCACAACACAATACCTCTGGACTGGCCTCTAGAAACAGCTACATACGAAACGGAGCAACACGACGAAAGCATGCAGAAAACTACACAGACACACTATACACCTCAAAGGCACTGTACTGCAATTACAGAAGCAAGAAATGTATGTTTCATAGCCAATCAAATCCAATGCAAACTCTCTACCTGCCAGCATGCCACAATGTTCCAGCTTTCCGTTTCGCCAAACCCCGAGCGCTGCAATACACTTGATCACCTACAGACCCCGAATACCCTGCGCCCTTGAAAACCTTGAGAAAGGCTGCATGTGATTGTGGCGGCCAAGGGTCGGAGCTTTCATTGTCAAGGTCCCCATGATCTACATAATCACGTTGATTATGAACATTTTCATGCAAATCCCGATTTTCTTACATTCTGGTCCTGGCGAGCGTCAGGATGATGAATGCGCTCATTCATCGCACACCCAGTTGGATGAAGATATATATCTTCTCTCTCAAAACCTCCGCTCCGGAGCAGTGACGTCTCCGAATCAGAATTCGCACCGCTTGCACCCGAGCTCTTTGCACGTTTTTCAATCATAGTGATTGCCGCTCTTGTTGAAATCAAATATCACGATTTCTGGACTTCTAGCCAAGAGTGCTGAATTGGAGAATTTTTGCCTCTGCTTCAGCCATGGCGAGTGCTGTCAGTGTAGGACACCACTCGGTGCTATCCTCTGCCTTGGTGCGTATCGTTACCCTCCTGTTTATTTCGGGCTTAGGCTTTTTCATACCTAATATTTACTTATACCTCGTTGTATTTCTTCGCAGAGAGATGGAAGCGCACTGGCTTCTGCCTCAGGACTTGGTGGAAATCGTGTATCCGTCTTTGCGTCGCCCGAAATCTCACTCTGCGTCAACCGGCGAAATCCTCGTTCAATCTCAGCGAGAGCCCGTTTGTCTTCAGATTCTGTAAGCCGCCGCAATTACTAGGATAACGCACGAGATGCTGCAATGTATTGATCAGTACTTTGTCTCGCATTATCTCAGTAATGCTCACGTATGGTGTATCAATTATGCTCTCTAAAAATTTGCACGATTTCTCATCAATTTTTATGAACGGCGATCTTTCATCTATCTGAAATTGAGATTGACTGCCGCCTTTTTGAGCAGTACGAATCCTGCAATGTGAGTATCATCAATCGCTAGGGTGGCAGCACTTGTTTACATCTTTAGAGATGTAAAAAATTGGAGTATGAATAGATTAGTATAGACCTGATGAGGGTGTGAGTGTCTCGTAGGTACAATTTTTGAATATCAACGGTGGATCTATTCGACAAATTAGGGCTCAGGCTGTGAGTGGAGATAATCAAGCTGTGGAGGGTGAAGAAGGGAAAGGCGAGGCCACTTCGTCAGAACCCTCAACCCCGTCTCCATTTGCCAAGGGAAAAATCTCATCCAAGATTGCATCACAAACATCTCAGAATGGGAAATCAAGCAACTCAGTTTCTGCTGCACCAGCCAAAGCACCTGCTGCTACTCCCAAGGCTTCCGCCACAAAGCCAGCTGCAGCACCATCTTCAACACCATCCGTATTTCAGAAGGCACCAACTAGCAAACCTTCTTTTTCTGTGAAGCCCAAGTCTCTCATCGATGATGGATCCGCTGGCGCTTTCCCGACCGGCAAAGTCTCTCCGTTTGCAGCTGATAGACTGAAATCACAACAGTTGTCTCCCCCTAGCCAGTATAATCGAACCAGTTCCGGTCGGACATTGATTAACTCCGGAAAGCAGGTACTATTTCTTTCTTGTGACACATGCGTGGTTAGTCATAATTTGTTCTGTTCTAGTTGATGGATGATAGTATTGATTGCACTATTTATATCAGGTTCATCGAAGCTCATTGTGGTTTGTCGGTGCAGGTTTTGGACGCTTTTAAGGAGGGAGAGAAGGCTGGGAAGACAACGAAATTCGGGCAACCCATTGTTCCCAAGAACATTTTTGATGATGTCAGACAGACTCAAGCGGAGAAGGATGCAGATAAGTTTTCATTCAACTTGAAACCAAGTGATATATTCTTAATTTTCTCCTTTTTGCTAATCATAGGGCTAATGTTAGGTACCGCGTTTCTTGTATGGAAAGTGGGTGCTATCCACTACAATGAGTAGATTCTTTAGAAAATGTGTCCCGCGGAACTTGATTCTATTACATAAATTTTGACAGTAAGCATGAGTTGAAAAGGCTTTATCATCCCTCTCGCCTTGATATTTTTGAAACTTGGCCCTGACGTCTGCTGCTTTTCTGTGTAGACATAGCTTTGAACTGTTTGTTGCACCTGTATATTGTAGGCTGTAAGCTTTGGTAGCTCGATGTTATTCTGAAGATCATCTGCAATTTTGTAGCGTTCATTAATATATCATTTTTTAATTTTTTCTTCTTGAAGTGTGTATAGCTCTTCGTCCTCGGCAGTTTATGTGATGTCTTGATTATTACTTTGTCTGTGTTGATAACTCATTAATCAGTTCTGTGACATCATTTTCTCTATCTGGCACCTCGCCTCCTTCGTAATTATACTGCTTTCATGTATTTGTGATTTTGAGATAAGCAGAGCACGTTTTCGAAACTGAAGTTCGACTAATCTAATTGGTATACTCTAAATTATGGATATCTTGTGTGAACCAGGGTAGTTAGACTTATAAAGTGGTGACCATCGAAGATGTTATTCTATGTTTTACCGAAGTATGAAATTATTTTACGTACTGCACTTGCTGTTTGTCAAGACTTGTGGTAAGCTTGACTAGGTCAAACTGAGCTTCTCTTAATTTGAGGTCAGGAGGTACTGAATGAAAATTTTCATTATGAAACATGTCTGGTTCATATGACAGCTCTCATTGTTATTGTCTTTGTTTCCATTGTCTCCATCAACCCCTGACCTATCTTCTCCTATGTTTGCACATAATTTTGTTTTGTATAATTGCATTGTTTCAAATATCATACAAGTTACTTGATTAGTGTTATGTGAGGATTCTCTGCTGTAAGTCAAACATTACAGTGTCTGAAAATTTGTGAGATCAGTGTCCAATTCGGGCCTCCATTGTAATCAGTGTCTCAAAATTTGTGAGATTAGTATCCAATTCTGGCCTCCATTGTAATCAGTGCCCTCTGTCTTTTCTTGAAGCTACGCATTCCACCAATCCCACTAATTTCATATTCTTTCTTGAAATTTTCTTGCTTTCACATTTAGTGTTCTATTTTGAAGAGTAGTGTTATAACCCTAAGGTGACTTGTGACATTCAGTCTTTTGGTTCGCAATAAATCGCTTGCAAACACTCTTGTGAACTGAGTTTAGTTGTTCAGAGCAATGCACTTGCAAGGGAGTGTTACGTTGTTGAGCTTGAGATGAAGTTAATTTCATTATCTCTAGAAAAAGAAACTCGGATGAGTTGTCGAACGTACAATTACGTGAATGCAGATTATTTTTCTGTTGGATTTCCAATCCTCTAAGCTGAATAAAGTTGCCTCCTGCAAGTTTAGTTTCCACAATTACTTCAGTCCGAGCATTATGAGTCAACAGAAAAAGGAGGAAAACAAAACACTGCATGAACAAGTTACATCGAAAGTACAAGTTCTCGAAGGTGCAAACCTTGTTCTACAAACAAGGACTTGCACTTTTGAAAGCCAACGTAGCAAGTACCTCATCCTCAAGAAAATACCTACTGATGGTTTGTGAGCACCAACTGCCAGTGCCACTCATCCTGGGGCCTCAAGCACTCATCAGTGCAAAATAGTGAAGAGGAATAACTATTTCTTCCTCAATTAGTCGGTTTTTATAAGATGCTATTGCTGCAAGGAATGTAGATATTTCCTGATGTAGTGTACACTACACACTAGTGCAACCGAAGCTACATCCTGTGCCCAAAATGTATCCCATAACCGAGATCTAAGAGATCGCACTTTCGAGTGTAATAACTGTGGAAAAGTGTCCTTGGTATGTGATACATCATACATTCTCAAGTGCATATTGTAGGGTAAATTGTAATACAAGTTTTGTACCGAACAGCCACTCATGTGATGCTACTTTACTCTTCATGTACAAGCCAGAGCTGACAGGTACTGCTCGGACATGATCATGTCACCTACTTTCTGGAGTGCACTCTTCTCCATTCTTTTCACCTCAAAAAGGAGGATCTGCAAATACTTTCTTTGGAATTCGCACTACCTTGATAATCTTCCAACATAGTGTAAATTTGTTTCTTGTTTTCGAAGAAATAATCACCTCATCTTGTGTTGCACTTTTAGTTCGTTAACATTTACGAAGATGTGTTTTTCACCATTAACCTCTGAGTGTCCATGCATGGTTTTTCCCTAAAAACATAATGTCACCAGTGTAATTCTAAGCAGGCTTTTCACATTTGAACTCTACAATAGACTCATCGTAAATGAAATGGATCAAATTTGGAGACATGGGATTGCAAGATTGTGCAAATGTTTTAATACTCATAAACTTCATCATTTTATCATTGATTTAAAGTGCTATTACAATGGGAAAACTTCCAATTATTTTTATTGAAATGTAGTTTTTGAAACTACGTTGTAGGAGAGACGTGTTTAAACCTAGTTTACGCTTCTCCCTAAATGTGGCTTTTATGAAAACAAAAACGTAGCAAATGTGGTCAAATTCTAGTAGTGTCTTATACATAATTCTAAACTATTATCTCCACAACAATAGGAAATAGAACATGGTCAATATCCGTGAAGCTTTTCGCTGTAGGCGCTGAAATTCTGGATCAACATGTGCTCACTTCAGTGCATGTTCCTGTTTCCGGTGACCAGAACAGGATGATGCTCGTGCTCTTGAGTTAACCCTTAAACGCCCATGGGGTCTAAAACGGGCAGCCCAAAATTGGATCACAGCATCTTTGGGACTTGGGCATCATGAATAGTGCACTTTTTGAACTTGGGCACCATGAATGAACCAATCAATGATGAGCTTGCAACCTCCTACAAGGTTATGTACAACCCCAACCTACCTACCACAATCCTTTCAAACCATAAAATCATACATACAAATTGTGATTTGAATTGTAAAATTTCACTTTTTGAATGCATCATAAGATGGTGACCAGTTTGACATCAAAATATAAGTGAAAAGTTGTTTACAGTGAGAGCTACAGGAAAGATTCTATTGGAATCAAGCCCCTCGGGCTTGCTTGGGCGTTTAAGGGTTAACCCAAAGCTCACTTACAGTCCGACCATTACATTCTATTCTCGTCTGAAGATTCTGTAACGTGTCGGTAAGAAATGCATGAAAAGATTAGTTGGAACTGCATAATTTTTCCCTAATAAGCAAGTGACATGGGCAGATGGACGAAATTGCATGTATACGTTAACTGGTGGGGACTATCGATCGATCGTATGATCCTCCTGGGTAGATCGCGCTTCTGTGGATTCATCATTTCAGTACTTATTTCGCTCAGTGTGTAGCTGATGGAAGCTCGCTCAAACGGTTACAGTTGCTAGCTGACCTTCTTGGTTCACGAGGTACAGTATGCTCGTGAATCTTTTGCTTGTTCCGATCCTCGTGAAAGTTGAAATCCAGGCCCATATAATTGCAGAGCTGTAACTTCTGGTAATCGATTTGGCAGCTTCGAACTAGCAGATATCCATCACCCCCTGCGCGATTCCTGTGTTGGATTGAACAATGACGATCGTGGATGGCTTGACGGAGCCGCTCATAAATGGGAAGCTACTGACGACCTCTGCAGTGTTCGAGAATCACAGTGGCCATGGCTTGAGCAAGAGCGAGCACGATGAGAAAGGCAGTTGGGAGTGGATGTGGGCCGAGGTGCGCGTGCAATTGTGGCTGGCCGGACCCATAATGGGCATGTACATGCTGCAATACATCATGAGCTTGGCGAATGTTGTATTCGTGGGGCATTTGGGCTCCCTTCCGCTCGCAGCTTTCACCCTCGCCAACGCATTCTCCAGCATGACCGGCTACACTGTGCTGGTACAGGCCATGGCACAAGTCGATAGCATTGCCAATGGCATGTGCTGGTACAGTCTGTTGCAATGCTTATGTTTGTTGTGAGCACTAAACTGGTGGCGATGGGTGGATTGTAGGCAGGGATGGCGAGCGCGCTGGAGACTCTGTGCGGGCAAGCCTACGGAGGGAAGCAGTACCACCTGCTGGGAATTCTCCTGCAGCGAGCGGTATTCATTCTCGCGGTGGCGACTGTGCCCATCGCGCTCATCTGGCTCAACATGGGTCGCATCCTGGTGTCTTTGGGCGAGGATCCAGTCGTGATTGGCGCGGCGCAATCGTACATGTATTGGTGTCTCCCGATATTGCTGTTGTATGCAGTGTTGAGCCCGCTAGTGAAATTCTTCCAGACGCAGCATGCCGTGTTTCAGTTGATGGTGTCCATGGCGGTAGCCACGCTGCTGATCCATGTGCCGCTCTGTTGGCTGGTGATCGACAAACTCGATGTGGGCCTCCCCGGCGCGGCTATCGCCTTCACAATCTCCAATTCTTTCCACATGTGCATTCTCTTCTGCTTTGTCCGATTTTCTCCTCGCTTCCACAAGACCTTCTCCTCGTTCTCGTGGGAAGCTTTCCATGACGTCGGGGAGTTTCTCGGTCTGGCGATTCCATCTGCCACTATGATGTGGTATGCCCTGATCCCACAGTCACAACCTCCGTTGCTCATTATTATTGGTTTCTTGAGGGGGGTGGGGAGTGGGATTTCAACCCAATAATTGCTTGGGTACCTGATGGTCGGTCCTCTATTGCATGTATGCGTCAGCTTCGAGAATTGGTCGTATGAAATCCTCACATTACTGGCGGGCCTGCTTCCCAACTCCAAAGTGAGCATCTCAACTTTCACCATCTGGTACGCTAACACTTCATTCTTGTACCAAATTTCGTGATCGTGTCTTTTGCATGCTCAAGTCGACTCTGCGGTGTCATCATGGACGCGCAGGGCGTTGCATCGTAATCAACGCTCGCAGTGGAGATTGCATGATGAATAGATCGGTAAAATAGTTGTGTCTCATTTAACAATGTGATAAATCTAATTCCTTTCCCATGAAGGTGAACTACTGAAGAGAATTCAGGGCCGGTGTGATTAAAAGCACTCTAACAGAGCCAAGCTATTCGATCGTCTTGCAGTTTATTTTTGCTCGCCTTATCGAACATGATCTCCATGGCTCTTGGCGTTGCAATCAGGTACTAAATTCTCATTTTTAGCACAACCATGTGCAAAATTTCTCTCACTCTCATTATGGTGTTACTGTTATTATGATCGTGCAGTCAGACTTTCTTACTCATTCAGGCTTCAGTGATTGTCAACCCAAATATATGCTGAAAGGTGTAGAAATTCGAATGCTAATAGACTGAAGATTTACGCAGTGTGAGAGTGTCGAATGAACTGGGAGCAGGGGACGCGGCTAGAGCGCGATCAGCGGTTGCAGTGTCGGTGGGCATAGGCATGGTGGGCGGCACCGTGATGGCCAGTTTGATCTACTCGCTTCGTCAGAAGTGGGGAGGGGCATTTACCAGCGACGCCGAGGTAGTGCAAGACGTCGCTCGCACGGCACCTTACCTCGCCGTCATTGCGCTTCTTTACGTCATCGGAGCTAATCTTTCAGGTTGGCCAATATCTTCATCGATCCACCGACTGCACACCAAATTTCTTCGGACCTGTGGACAAAAGTGGACCAGATTCTTGTCTTTCAAAGCTTACGAACTCTAAATAATGGTGTGCAGGAGTGGTCCGAGGTGTCGGATGGCAACGAGCAGGTGCCATCGCCAATCTGGGGGCCTACTATGCCGTAGGATTACCTGTTGCTTTCATCTCCGTCTTCGTTTTCAAGTTCGATACAAGGGTGAGCTCCATTATCTTCCTCGTCAACTTATAAAATTTCATCAGTCTTAAAGAAGATGAAAATTGATACATGTGTGATATTGCAGGGATTATGGCTGGGCATGGGTTGTGGGCTGACGACACAAATTGTTGCTCTCATCTCCATCATTCTGTGGCCAAGCTGGGATCGCCTGGTGGGTGCTAGCTTCTTCTTCTATTACTGCAAAAGTTCAATCTCGCTAGCAGATTCTGGACAACTTTTTTAACGCAAATTGGCATTCTCTTTACAATTTGCCTTCATGACTGGAAGAAGTTCACAGACTCATCGTTTCCGCTACAGAAACGATCTGTGAAACGATCTGTCTTGCCTTGCTATCTTATAAATTCGTTTTTCAGAATCATCGCATAGCGATCGATTGCTTTCTACATCCGTTGAAATGAAGTCCGCATTCTTCACAAGAACCAGAGTTTTGATATATGGCGTTTTGATGTAATGGCAGGCACAAGAAGCGTTGTTGAGATCACATTCCTTCAATTCCCAGTTACCGACCTTGGCAGGACCGCTCCTGAAGGTACGAAGCCAACTCCTTTTTTCCATATTTTACACAAGAGACTTCAACTCTATGAAACAAAGTGAAAAATCGGAGGTCTTTATCGAAATAATGATCACATGTTGTTGGAAGCATCATGACGAGCTCTCCTCACACAAGAAAACTTGTGATGAAAGGTCCAATTGTGCATCATACACTGAGCATTATACGCTTGTATGATTAAGATTCTATCAATCTCTAAAGACGAAGTGATTGTTTTAAAAAGAAAATCTCCGAATATACATCATTGCTGAGTATTTGAAATTGTAAACAAGAGTAACAAAAATTCGAGAAGTGGATGCTAATTTATTCTGCTGATGTTGTCATTGCAGCCAATTCAAGAAGAGGGAACATTATCTGAGGACCTACGGATACCAACAGCTGAAGCTTAGACAAACAATTTGCTGAACACTCTTGGTTTTGGTCACCAGAAGTTGACTAAAATTCATTTCTTACAAGACCCAATTGCATTTCTATGAAGTTAGTGAAAGATATGGATTCAAATCTGTTAAATCCATTTGGGTTTTAAAGAGTTACAGTAGTGTATAGTCATTTTATTGTTGAATTCAACCCTTTGACATTGGGTGTAGTTTTTCTTACATGGGACACTAGCATTTGGTGACAGTGCATATTCTGATTTTTGTTTTTCAGAAACAAAAATTTCAGATTCTGAGCTTACTCCTTATTCCAACAAGGACAACTTCGTGTAGTTATGTGAAAGGTGTTATAAGAACCACACAAAACAAAATTTTGGTAAGATGAAGAATATACTTTTGTCATTTGAATATGAGCAAAGAACCTCAGCTTCATTAGATTGGCATTCTTCCAAACTTCTTTTTTATGAATCGATGATATTCCATTCGTCTTATGAGAATTTATTCCTACATATGGAATGAATGATTTTATCACAAGGGAATTGACTAAAGACAGCTCACAAATTAGCCACTTCTTGCTTAATGACACTCGTCAGTGCATATGTGGTCTGAGTAGAGGGAAGGAGTAGACCCCAAGTGATCTAAAAGTTCCAAGCTTTAGGGTCTACTCGTTTTCTTTACTCATACCGCATATGCACTAGTGTGAGGGGCGAGTAGCATGAGATCGAACTCGTAAGAACGCTCTTCTTGGCTTAATTGGAATATGAGAATATTCTTGTGTTTTCAAGTTTCAAATAATTATCTGAACTTAAAATTATGAGTTCTCAATTTTATTTATCTATTTTCAAATACTCCAAAACATTAGAGACCGTGCATATATACTAATCCGGCAGATAACCGGGCATGAACGAATGAACGAGAAAAATAGACGAAGATCATCACGACTTTCCCCGAAATTGTCGCAGTACTGCCGCAGTACTGTTGCAGTACTGCCGCCAACCGTTAACAGTATAGTACACACGTTGTACAGCGGCAGTACTGCGGCAAAGACGTCAATCGCAGTGTAATTGCAGTGTAATTGCAGTACGAATTTAATCCAAACTTTGTGTAGATTACTATGCTTTCTTTGTATCGTTGCAGTATTGTAATTATACTGATAATGTATTGTTGCGTTTCCGTTCAACATTACTGACTTTGGACCGTCTCTGAAGGGATGCAATATTGCAGCAGTATTGAAACAATTAAATGTGGTGTCCAGAATAGTGGATTGTATAATATCTAAAATATCCCACTGAGTTGATATTGGACAATTCGAAATGTTCTTATGCATTAGATTTTGAGATCATTCACATGTTTCGCATAAATACATGCCACATAACTCAAATTGTGACAAAAACAATACATTTATTGGTATTTCAACTGGGTACAAAATTCCGTTCACTACTATCTTTCATAACCCGCTAGATCTACAAGATAGTGAGTATTGGATGAACTTCTGAAGCTTGTTTGTGGGGCTTTTCCGCCGACGCCTGGTGTGGAATTGTGAGCAAGCCGCTCATGAATGTTTACTGCTGTTGATTACGTACACCTTCGCTTAGATGTGGAACACGCAGCTTTCTATAAGTGGTAGGTCAATATGAACTGATGGAATGCACAGAGTTCAGCACAATTCAGCCTACTTCGATTGAGCACTTGCGCGATGCAGACGGAAGGAGCTTTATCCCGGAGACCGCAACTTTGATTGACGTATTTAGCGTAAGTGGTGTCCGTAATGGTGCCCTACGTTTCTCGAATTGGCCTTTTCATCCAATTGATCCTTGTGATCATTTTTGGTGTAGGGAAAGTTTGGGAGTGCGATCCTCCCTGCGCGGATTTCTGATAGACGTCGACGACATGTTCCTCATCTGTAATTTGCAGCAGACAGTGACGAGGAGCCATGCGCTTCATTTCCAGGCTGATATGGAGTTCCCGGTGCGTTTCGTGTTTTTTGAATCAGCTCACAGTAGCAACTCCCCTTAAACCCTAATTTTCACTTTATGAAATTGATCCTTTGTCAGGGTTTTAGGGAGTTTTTAGCGCTTCCTGTAGATTGGCTGCATTTGATTGTTCTTTGACTCATTAGTGCAATGTCTGAGCTTCCTGACCGATTAAATCATCTGGGATTCAGGGGCCGGATCAAACATCTGTAGCCACTTATGCGCGCTCTGTTTCACAGATTGATGCAGTTGCAGCTCGGGAGAACGCCGGCATTGTACAGCACTGCCGATGCTTTGACGTCCCCTGCAGCGACGGTGTCCAACAATCACTCTTCAGAGGCAGTAGAGCCTCGGAAGATGTTGGCCCTGGCGAATGCTCGCGATGTGAGTTCCTTGGTCAAGCAAGGGCGCTTGCAAGATGCATTGAGGACAATGAACTTAATGATTCAACAGGGGACTCGAGTATACTCTGACGTGTTCAGGTGTCTATTGCAAGAGTGTGCAAGGCTGAGATCATTGGAAGAAGGCCGACAGGTCCATGCTGCAATCGTGAACTCTGGAATAGCACCGAATCGGTATCTGGAGAACACGTTGTTGAGCATGTATGCCAAGTGCGGAAGTTTGACGGATGCGAAGCAAGTGTTCGATGGCATTCAGGACCGGAACATTATATCCTGGACTGCCATGATTGAAGCCTTCGTTGCGGGAGGCCAGCACTTGGAGGCTCACAAATGCTTCGAGATGATGAAGCAGTCTGGAATTAAGCCGGACAAGGTTACATTTGTGAGTCTTCTCAATGCGTTTACCCACTCGGGCCTGCTGTCAAAAGGCCAGAGTGTACACAGAGAGATCATCGAAGCTGGATTGGAGTTGGAGCCCCGAGTTGGGACATCTCTTGTTGGAATGTATACCAAGTGTGGGGACGTTGCTAAGGCCCGAGAGATCTTCGACAGAATGCCAGAGAAGAACGTGGTTACGTGGACTCTTTTAATTGCAGGTTAT
Organism: Bryum argenteum; assembly: GCA_037043015.1. Taxonomy (NCBI): domain Eukaryota; kingdom Viridiplantae; phylum Streptophyta; class Bryopsida; order Bryales; family Bryaceae; genus Bryum; species Bryum argenteum. The sequence goes on from CM073322.1 coordinate 29,266,346, forward strand.
GCGCAGCAAGGCCAACTAGTTGTTGCTCACGAGCTTCTGCAAAAGATGCAGCAAGTGGGTATACCACCAAACAAGATCACGTTTGCTAGTATACTGCAAGGTTGTACAAGTCCAGCGGCTCTGGAGGTGGGCCAGAAGGTTCACGGCTATATCATTCAGGCCGGTTACGAGAATAACCTCTGGGTCGTAAATTCTCTCATCACCATGTATTGCAAGTGTGGAGGGTTGGAAGAAGCACGTAAATTATTCGATGGTCTCCCTTATCGGGACGTGGTCTGCTGGACAGCTATGGTAACAGGCTATGCCCAACAAGACTTTCATGGCGAGGCCATTGACCTCTTCCATGAGATGCAACAGCAAGGTATAAAACCGGACAAGATGACCTTCACAAGCGTTTTGACTGCTTGTTCAAATCCTGTGCTTCTGGAACAAGGCAAGAAGTTCCACCAGGAGCTCGTTCGCACTGGTTACCATCTGGACCTTTATCTGCAAAGTGCCCTTGTCACCATGTATGCCAAATGCGGAAGCATGGAGGATGCACAGCAGGTGTTCGATCAGATGAGCGAGCGCAATGTCGTCGCATGGACTGCAATGATTACAGGTAGACTACGCACCTACCCCGCCAATTCTATCAGCATGCAAGGCCTTGTACTTACATTACGTCTATGGTACTCGTATGTAATCGGGGCGTTCAAAAAGATGCCCCTGTGTAATGTGTTTGAGGAAAAGTAGATCATTCATCGTGAGATATGCTTGTCTTCGAGTTCTCGTGTGTGAGGCAGTTGGTATCATCCTTTTTTTAGTAGCAACTAATAGTAGATCGTTGTATATTTCATGCTTATTTAACCTAAATGTGGTTTATTTCCAGGTTTTGCTCAGCATGGCCGATGCAGAGAAGCATTAGAATATTTCGAACAGATGAAGAAAGAAGAAATCAAACCTGATAAGGTGACTTTCACGAGTGTTCTTTCAGCGTGCACCCATGTGGGGCTGGTAGAACAAGGTCGAAAGCATTTTCGTTCCATGTTCGTAGACTATGGTATCACACCCATGGGAGAGCATTACAGCTGCTTCGTAGATCTGCTTGGTCGTGCAGGTCGATTAGAGGAGGCGGAGAATGTGATACTGAGCATGCCATTCAAACCCGGTGCGTCAGTGTGGGGTGCGTTGCTCAGTGCTTGCAGAGTACACAGTGACGTCGAACGAGGTGAACGTGCGGCGGACCATGTTCTGAAATTGGACCCAACAGATGCTGGAGCGTATGTTGCTCTATCCAACATCTATGCTGCTGCTGGCAGACACGAGGATGCCGAGAAAGTACGACAAGTCATGGAAAGTAGAGCGGTTGTGAAGGAGCCAGGTCAAAGCTGGATCGAGGTGAACGGCGAGAAGCATGTGTTTCAAGCGGAGGATAAAGCCCATCCGCGAAGTGAAGAGATTTATGCGGAGCTCAACCGGATAACTGAGCGGATCAAAGGAGAAGGGTATGTCCCGGACACTAGTTTCGTTCTACATGACATGGATGAGTTGCAGAAGGAACGGCTCCTGTGCTCTCACAGTGAAAGGCTAGCTATTACCTACGGGCTGATTAGCACACCACCAGGGACACCCATTCGCATCGTGAAGAACCTCCGAGTGTGTGGGGATTGTCATACTGCTACGAAGTTCATCTCGAAGGTAGTTGGCCGAGAAATAGTTGCACGAGATGCTCATCGTTTCCACCATTTTGTGGATGGAGTCTGCTCTTGTGGTGATTACTGGTGAAGAAATGGTTCTGCGCTTTGGGTGACGAGCAATTAATATATTTTTTGACATCTCTATCACTATCTGCGTTTCAACGTATTACTTGGTGACAGGCCGACCTTCCCGTTTTTATGTGAATGAAGCTTGTTTTGCATGATCCATCGATACCATGAACTTGGACAATCTGCAAACCGTAGTTCTCAATTGTACAATGGAGTGAGAATAATGTCACTTTACCTCAATTTTAGAGGTACAAGATTCGACAATTTCCTTGAGCACAATCTGAAGTCAAAATTTTGACACCTTTTAACGTAGGACTTCTATCAATCTATGATCCATGCTTCCAATTAACGCTTATATAATTACAACTCAAATCTTCAAACTAATCTAATTTGCAGTGACGAATGCCATCAATTCTTGGATTGTGCGCCAATTCCGCTCAGTAATCGAGCGTGACCAGCTTCGACCATCATCCATTCGATTGAAAACAGCCAGTCATGTTGTACAGCATATCGTACGGTACAATTTCACCTTTTCTGCACAACAAGAACCGAGCCAAACCAACCTCCATTAAATGCTTCATATCGAAACATTTCTCACAAATTGTACTGCACTATAGTACTGAAATATTATGTGTTGTCCATTATTAGTTTTGCAGATCATTCAAATCTTAACCCTTAAACGCCCAAGCAAGCCCGAGGGGCTTGATTCCAATAGAATCTTCTCTGTAGCTCTCACTGTAATCAACTTTTCACTTATATTTTGATGTCAAACTGGTCACCGTCTTGTGATGCATTCAAAAAGTGAAATTTTACAATTCAAATCACAATTTGTATGTATGATATTATGGTTTGAAAGGATTGTGGTGGGTAGGTTGGGGTTGTACATAACCTTGTAGGGGGTTGCAAGCTCATCATTGACTGGTTCATTCACGGTGCCCAAGTTCAAAAAGTGCACTATTCATGATGCCCAAGTCCAAAAGATGCTGTGATCCAATTTTGGGCTGCCCGTTTTAGACCCCATGGGCGTTTAAGGGTTAAGTGGTTATAGAAACATGATAGTACGAATACATGTTAATTTTGTGAAGGTCGAAAGCATTTATCATACCTAGATTTAGATGATATCGTTTGCGCCCTTCTGAAAAGCTTCCAACTTCTCAGGGCTATCGCTAATCAAACGAGCATATGTAAGTTCAACCTGCGTACACATTAGACATCCTCCATTAATCAACAGTATCTAATGCTCAGAACCAATAAATACTGAAATGAGTATCTGGAGACATAATTTAACTGATATCTAGCATATCGAAAGAGGACGAAATTGTCAGTTCCATCTTTTGGTAGAAGAATTTATCGAACCATGAGCGAAGATGGATTTCAAGTGCAAGAGTCATGATAGGTGTACCTGTTTATCCCAGTCAGTTCGCATTGTAACAATGCTGAGTGTGAGCATCTGCGAGCCTAATCCAGAAAGCAAACCTATGAAAAGGCCCTGCACAAGATAGCACATAATTACAGGCAAGGTTCTCCCTTATCCATCACAATAACAAACATACTTTCATGATTGTACGTTCGAATCTCATCACACCGCGAACGTGATGTAAATTGTGTTGCAGTAACACGATTGTTGATGATGATGCTTGCGAAAGCGTCAAAATGGTACAGGTATTTCATGTTCGAGCATTGAATGTTGGGTGAAGAAGCTTACTTGGCCACCCAGATCGAAGTGAAAAGCGAGAACTAAAGCAGTTGGAATGCCTATGACGTAGAATGTGCTCAAATTAACATATGCTCCCATTTCCTGCCGCCCACAACCTCTCGCAACACCTGCCGTACCAATTAATAAGTCAGCGGATTTCTTTTGAAATGCAACCCCATGATCTTAGCTCAATTCCATCATGAAGAAGTTAGAGCTGAAGGTAATTTGATAGTAACATAGTAAAGACACTGAAGGACACAACGGTGATTTCGTTCTGTACCGGAGAGGACGCCTTGGATCCCATCGAAGAGCGCAACGCAAGCGACAAAAGGAATGAGGGTGGCCACATAATCCACCACCTCGGCGTCATTGCTGTACACCCAGCCCAAGCGGAAGCGACATGCTACGTATATTGAGCCGAGAATAACGGCTTGAATGGCTGACAAGATCACGGCTACGCAGACTGCAGACTCGGCTGCTCGTGCGTTCCCAGCTCCCAGCTCATTCGACACCCGGGTGCTGCGAATTCCAATTCATCAGGTACTGTGCCACTTTAACAGAAGAGTTCATGCGAGACAGAGAAGCTTGGAAAATGCGCATACCTTGCAGCAGCACTCAATCCAAAGGGTATCATGTAATTTAGTGTCGTAACGCTTATACTGCAACAAGACGTTCATCAGGTTATCAGCTACCTCAGATTGCAAACTCTGCCTTTCATCTACTGAATTAAAAAGAAGGGGTAAAAGAATTGCTTAAGAATGTCATGATGCATTACAGAGTGTACGCAGCAAAAGGTTCGGAAGGTCTGGAGAATTCTTACCAGACTGACAATGCAGAAATCTCAAGCTCGGGATTTGGTAGAAGCCCGGAAGACAGTACGAGAATTTCGAAACACCAGTACTCTAAACTGCAGACGAAAGCAAGATCAAATGATGGATCTTTCAGTACCTATCTCTAGAAGCTTCCGAATAGAAAAGAATTCGTTGCACATCTGCGAGAACTTCAGATTTGGAGGATGACAAGAGTTGAACCTTTTTTGCGTTTGTGACAACTCTTTGTGTTCATCTCAAAACGATAAAAAGTCCTCTGAAAGTATCAAAGTGGTTTTCCAGATGAAAGTAGAGAACGGGTGGGGACTTACCATATCATGACACACGAAGGAATGGCAAGTTGGAGAAATTCAGACAAATCCACAAAAGCTTCCTTGGAGACACCTTTCCACGTCTTCTCGCAAACGCCAGAGAGCTTAATGTAAAGGATGAGCAAGATGCCATTGATCCAGAACGACACGCTGGTGGCCATAGCGGCGCCCCGGAAGCCCCACTGGAGCGTGTAGATGAAGGTGTAGAGAATGGCGGCGTGGGTGACGAGCGCGGTGGCCGCGCAGAGCAGCATGGGAATAACCACGCTCTGCGTCTGCAGAAACTTCACCAGGGGCTGCAGAAGTGCCGCGCCGAACAGGCTGGGCAGCAGGTACACGGCGTACTCACCCGCTTTCTCCGCTATCTCGGCGTCCTGTCCCACCAGCTTCAGAAGGTCCGCCATGTACAAGAACGCGAACGAGAGCGGCACGCATGTTGTGAACAGCACTAGCAACGCTCGTTGCAGGTACACGCCCAGCATGTCATAGTGCCCCGCCCCATGTGCTTGCCCGCATAGCGTCTCCAGCGCGCTCCCCATCCCCAACTGCACACATACAATCCCGGTATATCTCCCCTATCATAACCAATTCTATCACTGCAGAAGTGTCCTAGTAATCCTAGCACTGCAGAGGAGTCGTAGTTACCAGGACATAGTAGCCCAGGACGCCGGCTAGTGAAGTGGCGATAGAGGCACTGGCGAGCTCAATCGCTCCGAGGTGACCCACAAACATGACGGACAACACAGTGATGGAGTACTGCAACAAGTTGACGCCAATCATGGGACCTGCAATCCAGCATTGCCGAACGACCTCCTGCAAGATCGAGATTTCTTTCATCGTCAACGGAACGAGCTCGCCGCCCTCTGGCTGACATCCTGTCGTCTCAGTTGCTTGCTGCAGAAGCGGCTCAGTTAAATCGCACACGCTCCGGCTGCGAGACGGTGATTGATAATCGGTGGTACTGTGGGTGCGGTAGAAGCCACCTCGCGACGGGAACGATGACGAAATGGGTGACGATCGAGCTGACGAGTGACTGCGCCGCACTCGCACAGGAATGTCGATCGATGTCGTCATCGCGCTACTCTCACGACATCTGGCTGTCTCCACTTTCAACACAATGGTGCCTGGGGGACCTCAAATCATTGCCACCATGCAACCTCGACAATGGAGTCACAGAGTACGAGTAGAATGCGGCAAAGAGTTCGAGTCGAATGCGTCAAAGAGTTTGAATCGTGTGCATAACACGGCTATCGATGGCAAGAAGCAGAGATCGGAAGCCGAGAACCCAGAAACAAGAGACTTGTGAGCAAGGACTGATTACTAGTGGACCTGCGCCACGCCCGGATCATCAGCGTGCTGGTACAATAACAGGATGCACCTGACGATGGATGTGAGTCATGTGACCAAACGACAAAGATACTTGTTGCGCATTTGCCGCTTTTACTAGCTACAGTGTGCCTAAAGAATTCCTCATATTCTATCACTTCTCGCAGCGTCGAGCTTCAACGCACATGGATGGTCGGCCACACGATGTTACTCCCACGTGCATGCTCCATAAATGCGGCATCCCTATGTCGTTTCTATCTGTATTGAGCTCATTTATGCCAGGCTACCATTGATAAAGTGATTCAACTAAAAGCTTGCAAAAATGACAACGAGTAAGTTTTTAAGCAATTGGCATAGTCTTCGTTTTCAAGTGGTCCATATCGTTAGTAGATTTGCTTCCACCTGGCAAACGTCACTTGGTGCACTAACAAGAGTCACTTTGAAAAGTTTGTCTTTAACCAATGTATGAATACAATTGAGAAGAATACAATCATGAATCAAAGTAGCAAACTTCTTGGCGGAAGTATGGGATTGTTTCATTGTATTCCTTTTTGTTTATGGTAAGTGTGCCCTACATATGTAAAGAGAAGGGAGCCTCGCCGAGCCACACCGCATGCCTAGACGGTAAATAGTCTCATGCCCCCATTGCAAGCCAATTTGTAATAGGCCTTCATTGTGCGTAGCCGTGTGTAGTAAGCCTTTCTTCCTCTTCCTATCTCAACAGAATCCACGATTCTCTCTTTAACTTGTTCTCGTGTTCTTAACGTCGGCAAAATTGTTCACTGCAAAGGAGGTCTCTATGGCAAGACCCCGTTTGGAGTAACAAGATTGCACGCCGTAAAGAGAGGAGAACAAGAAATTCTATGAGCTTCATCACCCCACCTTCCCTCTTGGTCTAGGTGGGGGACCAAGTGCCGCACTTGTAAGCCTTGCTCTTAGGGAATTTACTTTAGATTAATTGTCTATAAAATGAAAACAATAAAAATAGTAAAATAATAATAAAAACATTCCTGCAAACTAGACCTGTAGCATCATTCTGCTACCCTACTCTAGTGGCAGAACCACAGCAAGAAGCGTCCGTGCTGCCAGATGCTCTTCTGGCCATTCGCAGAGTTGGAATTATCCTCCCATGCCCTCCGCTGGTTACAACGTGCAAGTGAGAATGAACGTGCTTTAGCTTGCAAGATCACAAGTACTTTACTGGATCTCGTATTTGTATATAGGACTTGGAATGGGGCATGTCCATGATTTGAAGATACATTTGGGTGAAACAACCACCTCTTTTCCAAACTGATTTTTAAAAAAAAACATAGATTGTGTTGAAACCACTTAATGTAAGAATTTCAATTGTTCAGAATAAATATGTACTTATTAGAAAGGTGGTCTCAGAAGACCACCAACTCACCACGCAATAACTCCTCTTGACAAGTTACAATTCACCATTGATGTAAATTCACAAGCGGAAACATGTCTGCGGACACCCCACTGAGTACACCCCTAGTGACACACTACACCCACACTACATCGGAACTCGAGTGAAACGTGCCACTACAAGTGTACTCTTGGGTTGTACACAAATCATGTTTCCACTACACAAGAGTTGTTAATTAGTGAACCGTAACACGAAATCTACACAAAATGTGATACATCACCGTAGTGTTACAACACTTAACATCAAACCATATCACTAAATGTGAGAGCATGCAAACTTTCTTGCAAGAGGAAGAGTTTATTCCAAGTGGTGTCATTGGTAGTTTGAAGAAAAGACAAGGGACATTGATTGCAAGGGCGACCCAAAGTGAACATTAAAATCAAGAGAGTTTAGAAATAGTGTCATGTGCCAAAAGTTCCCCGTTACACAAATCTCCACGTAACACCAATGAACAACTCTTGTGTAGTGATTGTGAGTATTAGGTACACCAATGGCCCTCTGTCCGGTGGGCACCGGCTCATTGGCAAGACGAACACACTTTATTCACGCCGGCCCTGTAATACGGACCGGAGTTATTATCTATCTATCTATGAGTATTAGGTGTATTGTTGTGGTTTACTCATACCACTATACTCAACTCACTTACTCATGAAGCTATTTCTTCATCGTAATTTGTTTGTATTTTGCTCTATGACCTTTTCTAGGATACGCGGGAGCCAAAGGGTTTTGTCTTCTAAATCCCTAGAATTTGCAATCTGGATCCCACAATCCTTTTGGATCATTTTGAATTCAAAAGTGGGATGTGTGGCCCCAAATTACTCTTGAAGCATACTCATTGGCAATTCAAACCAATACATAAATATTAAGGGCTCCTTCCCACCTCCGCTCCGAAAATAGCTCGTAGAGGCGATTTGCAGTGATCCGTAGACAATGCTTATATTTGAGTTAGTGTAGCGGTCTGCTCCGAAAAGGGTGATTTACTGTGAAGTACAGCGATCCGTAGACAATGCTCATACTGTATTTGTATAACTGTAGCGGTCAATTCCTGTCGTATGCTCATTACTAGATAACGCATAAATGAAACGGTGACTGTTTATGAAGTAAAGACATGACATGTGGGATCAATAAGGTACCTAAAATTAGCCTAAAAGTGCAGCTCTGTAGAGATACTGTTTGTTAGATTGCAGCCAGGACCTAGCTCAGAACAGTAGATACTCTAAGCTGACGTGGAAGGCTATTACTTTTTGTCAAGATGCCTTCGGATAACCATTTCAGTATCAGGATCAAACACCAATCTTAGATCACGAGGATTGCATTGTGAAAGGAGAATTTGCCTCAAGGTTACGGGATAACGTCTTATGATACTTCGCTGCGACGAGACGTGATATTGAATAGCACTGATTTTAAAAGTACCAAAAAAGCTCCTGCTCGTCTGTGCTCCAATTGACATAGCTTTGGTGCACTGGTCAAAATGAGGCTGCATCAACTTCATAACCATGACAGTTGTGTGACATTTAACAATCTTTTGATAACCTGGAGTGATCTCAAAACATCAGTCTTTAGTTCACTCGCTTCATGAAAGTCATCTAAACTCAAAGATGTAAATTTCCCAAATATGAGGACCCAAGAGGAAAACTGAAGTTGGAAAGTACTAAAGCCTCCTGACATGGATAAACTGAATATCCAACATTGACTAGCATACTTGATACTTGATAGAAACTTCAGATTTTAAGAACTTAAGAGCCAGGAGCCAACTTTAACAGCTGTGATTAGGATTCGAGATCAGAAAATTTATGCTTTTCAGATTATAGACCCCTTTAGGCTGGATGAAAGGTAATTTTTGACACGCTATGCACACAGGAATTTGTACACCACTGCAGCAGTGGTGTTCACTACAAAATCAGACTCAGCTGGATAATTGATGGGTCGATTAATCAAATTATAAGCACATACTAGTACGTGATCGACCAGGAAAGTTTCACACTTCCAAAAACTCATACTCAAGTTTAAGCATTGATACAACAATGCGCCAAAATGGGCCCCCTCAAAAATTCCTAGAATTTGGAGGTTACTGAACCTCTTTCTTCTATTTCGAATAGTAGCACCTTACCTTGGATACTTGGTAATATTTACAAACGAACAAGTCATTCTTTAAGATTGTTATCTGCCATCACGTGAACCACCATGTCCTACACAGAATAGTAGCCTTAAGACACAATGCCTGCATCCACGTACACAAATGAAGGGCATATGATATTGAGTGCTTACTAATATTCATCCTCCCAACGCTCCAAGATGCTCTTCGGATCAATGACTCGTTTGCGTCGTAGAAGAGTAGGCTACTGTGAAGTAAAAAGATTCATGATCCACAGCGGTCACTTGGGCTTCCGGTTTGTTTTCTTCGGGCTTGGTTTGAACGCTGACGGACATAATTGGTTCACTTTACATGTATCACACTTGGGAGCCATTGGTTTACAAACCTACACAATGGTCCTCGAATTAGTAACCTTCTCAATGCAGATGGCCAGTACCAATTTCTGACTATTGGAAGAACTTTTGAGAGTAGGATACTGCAATGGGACTTACCTGCTGCCCGAATCCAACAAAAAGAAAACTGATGTCCGCCCACAAGGTGGATGGCAACCAGGACTCCAGTGTTCGTCGTGTTAATTCTGGAGTAGCGTCAGTCGGTACCCACCCAAGTCGAGAGCACACTCTTCTGACATTCGTGTCAACAATTAAACCCTCTTCGCCCCTGCATCACAACGTTGATGTACCATTGAATACACTAACAACAGCATTAATTGCTACTTACACCAGATCATTTGACTGTGCTATGCTTAATCTGTTTGATGCATGTCTTTACTGATTGTGTGACCAAAGTTAATCTTCGAATGTCTATGGACTGCTGATAATGTGTAAAAGCTTGATATGATAACCATGCCTTATAACACTTGACACCATGGTGTAATTGACAAAGGAATCTAGGACGCACACGAATGATATTCTTATATTGAGGAACTTCCTAAACAAGATAGCTTGATCGCATACTCACATGCCAAAAGCGACCCACAGAACTAGTAGTGCAACTTTTGGTCCCACTCCAGGCAGCTTCATCTGCAATTCAAACTAGGTTAGCTCTCATGGGACGACAAGATTCATGAATCACATTATGATTAAGAAAAGATGTGTCTGCCATTCGAATGGCCACTGCATTCTGATAGAAGTGTCAGGAGACATCCTTCAGCCATGACCAGATAGTATGGTAGCAGCCCAAAAGAAAGGACTTACGAGTTCCTCCAATGAATTCGGAACTGTTCCGTTATGCGGAGGTGCTGAAAGTGTCAGTGCTATGGACTTCAGAAACTTCGCCTTCTGCCTGGATGAACACAACAAGGTAAACACGTAAATCAGTATCCAAGACATGGGAGATCTGTAAGAGTCATAGAACATATCAAACTGTTCCCGACGTACGGTAATCACGAATAATTTCAAGGTCTCAATTAGAGTGGTCGAACGCTTGATTCACATTTCTAAGTTGAAAAGACGCAGGAGATAAGAACGAACCTATAAAACCCAACAGGCTTCAAAACCTCCGCCAATGCATCCACCTCAACAGTGTCATTTGCAATATGGGTGATAGTAAGTCCTTCAGGCATAGTACGTAGTCGGTGCATAGCGGCTCCAGTTACAGCATCACGAGTTTGCGAACTGATCATGGCTGCCACGAGGGCCTGGAACTGTTGCGTTTCTTTGCTGGCTTCTAAGTCAAGTAACTGCAAGTTACAATGCAAGCAAATCAGAAATACTTAGGATACTCAGAAGTGATTTTTCTGAGCGTATTTCTGCACATTCAATTCAGTCTCTTTTTGTCTGCTTCATTCATTCTTTACATGATGCCAACCTATCTTATCTTATTCAATTGACCGGCAATAGAATCAATACAATACTTCGTGAGCCTTACCTGATGAGTTCCAAAAAGATCGACAGGTGCATCGTTGTTCATTCGCATGGATCTGCATATACACAAAGTAAACCCATGCAAAATCAGAAGACAAAAAATCCGAAGTTGTAAGATCAGCAGTGTTAGTGCGAATCAGTCGAACCACACTATGGGAAGTGCGAAGGCATTTCAGTAGTTTGAACATATTATTACATCTCAACGGATCTAGTGATCTAGTCTATGCAAAGGCCGGTAGTTACCTGATACCCTCAATAATTTGTTCCCAATTTTCAGGGGCAGTTGCTTTTAACGAGCCATCAATCTTGGTTTTTGTCTGCCTTACTCTCAACGCTTTCGGCTTTGATTCAACTTTTACACTGCTCCCGGCAACCAACTGATCTGAAAAAGATACACAGCTTGGCATTCATATCCACGCACAACCAATAAAAAACAGCTGAGGAGTTGAACTAGCAAAAAAACTCTGTTAAGATTGAATTCTGGCTGATCTCGCTCAATGCGAGACTCAATAGAAGTGTCTATCAGATGCTCACCCGAGACTATTATCTCACTTTCCGTCTTAATAAAACCCGATGATCCCTCCACAGTTGCCCCAGGGTCGAATTCTTCCTTCTTAACTGTTACTTTTCTTGATAATCCCTCCACAGTTGCCCCAGGGTCAAATTTTTCCTTCTTAGCTGCTACTTTTCTTCGCTGCACACAGAACAATCTCATAATTGATAGAAGCGACGAAAGAAGTAACGGCTCCTTTCCAAATTCCAGATCATTTGAATCAACAGCAATTGGAGAACACGAAAATCTTCAGAAGAGCGATCATTACCATGGACACGGCAGCCCACCTTGTCTGGTCGATCACGAATGGACGCCACACCAGATTCAAGCTTGATGACACTCCCTGTTGCAACATTCTCTTCTGGCTCCTCCTACAATCAGCACATTCAAGTCATTCTCTAACCCTGATTTCTTGCCACAGCTTCTAGGGTTCGATCAGGTCTGCCATTCTTCTCCAAATTCTATATCCAAGACCTGTCCTTAAGATGAAAAGTACACATATAAAGATCATGGGTTTCGCATTAAATACAGCAACGTGTTTAGGAGAAATTTACAAATCACATTGCATGTTCTTTTAGGAAAAAGCAGTTGAAGCATCGTAAAGAGAGAAACAGAACTTATTTAGAGAAAAGTGTACCTTAATCTTTCGAGTTCCTGACTTGCTCGAAGTTGCAGTGGCTGAAAATGAAAAAGACGCAAACACATTGTCTTCCATGATCCGTGTATCGCCACTGCTGCTAAGCATCGGAGCTGCAAATTCTTCAGGTTCAAAATGGAATGCCCAACGCACGGTAGTAGGAATGCCATGGTCATGGGGTAGGTTTCAGTCTCATTCCATCACCCTGAAAAGCACTAAACACGTAAAAGGATGGCATCGCCAATGGATGACCAATGGATGACCGATGGATGAATATTCATGTATTTTCAGATTTCCGTTACATACTTCTGGGTAAAGTTACACGTACTTATAGATTTTTTTCCGTACTTGTGAACACCCATCCTCAGAGTATTCTAAATACTTTAGATGTACGAAGAATTCATATGTATGTGGAAGATTCTTGGAACAAATGTGGATATTTCTATGTACTCCAATAACCATGGACCAAAATACTCATAGAAACATTGTCATCCTACGATGGCCTAGTTTTTGAACATAACTAATCATTTAACCATTGATCGTTCCCACTCGTGTTTTTCTACAATTTTAGATGAAGAGCAGAAACTTCGAAGAGCCATAACTCCTTCATCCAAAGTAGTTTTTAGCTGAAATTACATGAATAGGATTCCAAATCAAGTCTAGTTCGATTGATAAATTTTCAGATCCATAGATAAAGAAATAAATTTATTTTTTTTTAAATTTTTTGAATACATCTTCTTGATAGTCTCTACAAAGCTTGTGCAAACCGCAACAAATGCTTGTAATCTTGGAATCTAAGAATGAATGGTCTCAGGAAATTATTTCAATGTCTAAAGATTCTTGTTTGGGTTACAAGATATTGAACAGGTGGGTTTGCATGCTCATCGAAGTGTGTACCTGGTTCAACTTGATATGGCATCTCCAAGTAATTTGAAGTAATCCCCAGGTATAAACAACATATATTCGGACTGCTTATAGTTTCAAGATTGAAATTTGAATGCCATTCATTAAAACAAATTGGGACAAGATTTGAGAAGGTTGTTAGCTACTTGTTGATTGATCGACCACCTATTGTACTTCATATAAGCTCCAGTTAACTTCAAAGTAGAAGTTTGCTTTGCTGATTACTCAAGTCAAATGTATAAACAAGTGATTGTTTGGATTAACTTAGTCTTAATGTAGCTCAAAATGTTTCATTCACAAGCTATTCAACATCGACTCATTCACAAGCGATTCAATATCTACTCAATCACAAGCAATTCAACATCTACACAAGAAAAAAGGAATAATAGTCTAGTTTAAGGTTTGAGAAATGTAATCATACAAAGTTATTGAGCATCGTTTGAAGTCATACATATTTGTTTTCTTTCTGATAATCAAATCAACCAAATCAAGGTGTGGGAGGTGTCACTGAAAACATGTATATTTGTAGAGGTGCAGGCCACAATTAGATCACATGTCGGACCTGCACATCCCATGATACTTTTCATTCCTCAATCCAACTCTTCCACTTTTGAAGCCCATGAAACTGGTCACAATCAGGGCAAATTCCAACAGACTCTGGAGGCTACCAGCCACTTCACTACCTCTTTTAAAGGCGGTGCCAGATTCAACCGGTATGAGATCTCATGCTTAGTCTGAATACAATTGCGTACACAACCGTTCAGGTGTAGAAGTTAATAACCACAAATGAGTGCCCACCTCTTGGACAAGGAATGAACAAAAGTTTCAAGCCAATTCAGCTCAATAGTCAAGTCAATTGGGTCTACAATGTAAGAACTACATCTAGCTATCTGCAAGCAGAAAACTTTTTTTTCTTGTCTACGATCCGTTACCAATTTAACCACAGTCAGTAGTAAGTCATAAAAATTACTCCAGCTAGGAAGCCCTAATTAAATGTCTCCTTATGTAGAATGCAGAACAAGTATGAACCCACTAACAACGCCAGATACATACAATTAAGTCAGTAAATTTCAGGTAGAAGCACCTCACCTCATTGTGATGAAAAATGCCGATTTAGGGAATTTAACGTTCCGTAGAGCTTGTCACATTTAGGAATGAACAAGTGCTTGTACCTTAAGAATTGACAAACAAACAAATGACAAACTCTGCAAACAGCTGTAATTGAATATGAAAACATACCTGAAACTGAAGACTCACAAGGACAAAGTAGTAGCTCGCTCCCGTGGTACAGTCTGCAGAAGAGAAACAACCGAGCCTCAAAAACAATTCTGAAAGACAAAAAAATGGCTGGATATGCTTGCGTATGATAACTACAACACGTATATGAGTATAAGATGCATCAGAAGGATGATTACAATCAGTTCGTGACATAATTTAACGCTTACAAGCAAAAGATGAGATTAACCGAAGGCAAGGGCCTAAGACTACGATCAAATCTCGACCATCAAAACCGAAATTCACTACCGCTTCTAATTTCAGAAGTTTGTGAGCATCTGCAATCAAAGCAGTGGAAAGTGATTTATCGACGTCATATCTAATATGAACATGATATAATCTTGACCAGTTATAACACATCCGAGGCTTGCAACACCAAATATGGCCAGGACCTAGACTAGATGAACCATCGAAACTACTACCATTCAGTACCGATTACAACGAAGCTTAGCGAAAATTTACACTCTCTTGATTATCACCATCGGCAACTTGTAAGCTGATTCTGAAACTTATAAGAATCAGAACACGCAGTAGTAAATCGGTGAGGTAACTGACAACAGATACGTACAGGATTAGTAACTCCATTGAACTAGTCCTCAAGCAAATTATATCAAATCAGATACTGAGAATCAGTCAAAGAACCATACGTCAAGTTCATCTGCACATACCGTGGTAGCACAAGGTAGACTTTGAAAACGCACCTCTAAGATGACCGAACTTGATATGATCTGATTAATTTACACTTAAAAAATCATAATAGCTTCGCAAAACTAGCCATGACTGAGTTTAGTCAAAGTAAACTTCCTGTAGCAGCTTCATTGCTGCTGAAGACTGGCCTTGCTTCTAATTAAGCCGTGATACAGCAGCCAGGTAAGGTACAACATTCGATGCTTACTTCCCCACTTCATACTTGTCGAAATATCTTGTAAATGTGACTATGCTACCACATTACTCAAAAGAAGAAGGATGCTGCTGAAATTTCTAGAAGAAGCACAATTCCTATAAGGCCCTGCCCATATAAACCAAGTAACGCTCTAGCTATACCAGAGTTAGTTCCTGGCAAGTAGCGTCCTACCAAAGTAGCGTCCTACCAAAGTAGCGCTACTTCTTCGTGACAATCTGCACTGATGATTTACATTTATGGCCAAATAGCTAACTCATATAAGGACAAGTAGACTGATTGTGCCCACGCTCGATTGAAGTGTTATATCCTTCGATACCAAGCGAGTAGCAGCAAATTCCAAGACTAAAAGATGTCATATTCATAGATTGGAGAGATATGAGGTTAGCTACCTACTTAGGTCTCGCAGGTCTTGAAAAATCTCGTAGAACTAACTAGCTACTACTTGACACAATTAAGTTGGCGCGGGCAGGGCCAAAGGAGATGTTAACCAACCAAATGATGCGATCTAGAGAACCACAGCGGAAGGAGGCCCTACCGATAAAAACTTCTACCTTGAATAATTTAGCAGCCTTCCATGCTATACCTCCAATTTAACCGGACCCATCCAAACCCGCTAGCAAAAACCGACGTCAGTCTTCCGAGGAGTCGGATCAACACACCTCAATAGAGATTATCATAACTGCGAGAAACTCTCCAATTCAGGTCATTTACAATAAAATCAAGATAGCAGAAGATGCTAGGAAGGGTATACAATATATTAATGAGCAAAGACATACTGCCAATCCTCGTCTCAACAGAAATACATTCAGAACCTTAAACTACACAACAGCCTGAAACGTCATGTGTACCGATGTGCTTCTAGAACATAAGGTACTGCATGAAAATATAGACGTTAACTATGTCAATCCAAGCTCTCTATTATCCAGCAATTGCGGTTTCCACTGAACTAGCCCATCAATATGATCCCAAGGAGCTGGATGCGTACAACATTCTAAGTGGTAGAAAACCATGATTAAGGAAATGAAACTACGTCGATTCATACTTGCCAATGACATCGATCTGCTATTATAATCGTAGTCAGAATGAAGCTATGAGATACAAGCACCACTAAGAGCCTGCCTGAAACAAGATGCCAGTCCAGCACCTGACCCTGTCCAGATACTGAAGACGAAATACTAAATTTATCTCAAGAATGGCCCCACATCAGATAGTAAACAAAAGCTCATCGTGTAAAGGAAAACTTGGATATGCAGAGACATGGGGAGCTGACGTGAAATCTCTAACTGCATCAGAAAGTAGTATATCAACAAATTCGAAAGAATAAATAACTCTTAGTTTATGGAGTTGTTTCTGCTACATGTAGTTCAATTCCGGGAAACACCGAGCATATACAGAGTAACGAACTGAAAAGTAGAGTGGCATGTCCTTAGAAGCTACATCTTCATTCGCTTAAATTCTCAACCTGATGAACTAGTCAGAACTTGGTCAATCCTGGCACGGGACCTCTACACAATCATAACTCATGATGAATGAATCGAATGAATCAAACCAGTACCAGGGATAATCCATGAATCGAATGAATCAAACCAGTACCAGGGATAATCCATGTGGAGGAATTTGAGACCGAGTTGTCTAAACAGAGACACCTGAACTGAGAGAATGATTCGAGCAACGAATTTACAGAGTAACCAAGAACGCACCATACGAGAGAACTCTTCAGGAGGTCAGCTCAATAAGGCCGATAGCCAAAGTTTGCATTGTGGTTTGCATTCCATCTTGTAGGACCGGGTCCAGATGGAAGCTGATGCTGATGAGGGTGTGAATGGGATTGGTTTTGTTGTTGTTGTGTTTGACCTTCGTTATCTCCCCTCTTCAACTCCACCTTGATGCGTTTGCCAGAGATAAGCATACCATTCACTTGCTGAATTGCTGCTTCGGCAGACTGAGGTGAATCCATAGACACAAAACCTGTTCGGGAGAGTAGTATAAGGACCCGTATGACCAGATTACAAGCCTGGACTAAACAGAATCAACCTTCAGTTCATAGGTACTCTAAGTTCTCAAACGATTTACTGAGTGATCTATTTCAAAGTGCGAAAAAATGAAGAATGACTGAAAGCCAACAAAACTACGAACATGATTCATACTTTCGTGTTCATACACAATCCTCGAACATATGAGTCAGATAGGGGACGTTTCTAAAACATGCAGTAATTAATCAGGCCAGGGAAGTTCTCATTGAGATCCTGTGTAATTAGCAGTCTACGATAAAGAACTGCTTTCCACAACTATCTCACCCAGGAGAGCAAATGCTTGAGAGGTACCTTCGAAATGAGGTACCTTCAAGCATTCAATCTCATGAGAGTACTGAATTTCGTACACATCTCAAGAAGCCGCATATTATGTACGACTGTGACGTTCTAGATAACACAAGATCATGGTACATGACGATAAAAGAGATTCGAAATTCAATCCTCAAGCCCTACGAATAACATTGTGATGCAACTGTATCTACGACAACTCAACCGTACAGGGAGTAACTTAGAAGACAAAGGCAAGCGATAGTCGAAAAGAAGGAAATCTAAGAACGATAAAACGGTCATAAATTGCTAACTTCAAAGAAATCAGAAAACGAATCTCAACTCAAGAAAATTAATTTGATCAAGGCAATCAAGAATACATCTAATCAACAGACGCGCGTCGTGACTGGCGGCAAAGCGAGACCAAGTCCAAATCAAACAGACAACAATGCCTTCATGCCAAAATGCTGTCTGAGTTGTAAAAGTATAGATCTCAGCGAAAATTCACCAGATGGTCGACAAAGATGAAAGAAGAGACTGCTACGTGAGGGGTTTCTACCAAAGAGCGATTTCAAGTATGACAGCTGCAAACGAAAAAGTCACTGCTGCATCTAAAACTTGTAGAGACGAGTAAATAATGATAGAAAGTCTTACCATAAGTTCGATTTCGACCTGTGTCCTTCTCCACGCCAATTTTCGAGTATATAACAGTGCCATAAGGAGTGAATAAATCTGCTAACTTCTTATCACCCAAATCTTCAGGAATACCAAATACAAAGAGATTGGCTCCTGAAAAAGGAAAATTCAAATTAGCAAACAGTTGATAAAACTAGGTCATACAGTCTAATATGATTCTGCGTTGTCTGTAATCCTACAGATTTGAAACGAAATATTAGCGCAGAGAAAATCTAGGTCAGGTGCAGAAAAACATTGTGAACATATGAGACACAGTAAGCATCTTGAACCGTCGTCATTGAGACACTTCGATACTCCCGTAATTAGTACTACAAGAATCAGCATACTAGAACGTCATGTTGTCGTGCACAAGGGAACTGCCACTCACCTTGAGGGCCACTAGTTGCAGTAGGAGGTGGTGGTGCTGGCGTCGCTTTAGCAGCGGTCGTAGTTTCAGAAACAGGTTGCCGTTGATGGATAACAGGAGGCGCAGAAACTGTGGCATCAACCACCATAAAGTCAATTCTCACACATCACATATTTTCAGCTGCAAACAAATACCTCCACAAAAGGGTTTCAACGAAAACTCTACGATACATAACCAAACATGTTCAGATTGAGTTAAGAGTCGTGCTGTCTAGGCCAATCCTACACATCCAACTCATAAAGTACTCGATAAAATGAAACTGGAGTAAGAACAATCACCATGCGGGGTATGCCCCGCTTGTCCATTTGTCACTTGAGCTTGTGCCTGAGATGGAGTTGACGGCGAAGGAGAGAGCTGAGAGGATGCTCGAGGCTGGTTCTGAGCTTGTCTAGGTGAAGGCTGTGAGCTCGTTTGCTGACCTTGTTGCTGCTGCTGGATGTTCGAAGGGTAGCCTCCAGGGCGGGACGCAGTTTGGTTGGATTGTGATTGCGAAGACTGCAAGATCGATGGTTGTCCCAAGGGGACTGGCATAAGTGGAGGCAACTGAGCCCCCATTGGTTGCGGAGGTCCAGGATGTGGACCAGCTCCAGGTGCCGGATAACTAAGATGCCCATGAACAAGGTGAGGCATTGGAGCAGGTGCTGTGGCCCCTGCCGGTTGTCCGTGGGCAGGTATAGCATATGCACCCTGCGGAGTCTGCATATGACCTGCTGGTTGTGGCGGTTGCCCAGCTGGTAGCTGAGCCATTCCAGAGGGTTGAACGTATGCACCAGGTTGTGGCATGTGAGATCCCCCGTACATGTAGGTACCTGCCAATGTAACAACAACTTGATAAATGAAAACGTTGAACAACTCCAGGATCGAGGACAACCAAGCGGAACTTCATTCGCTGTGACTTCAAATCAAAGAATTGGACAAACCGTATGTTAGAGAGCAATCCCTACCTGTCTGCGCCATGTACGATCCTGGGGGCTGCCCATACATGCCAGGTTGTTGATACGAAGCTCCCATGTGAGGTGCGTAACCTCCAGGATGATGCCCAGGAGCCATTTGCGGAGTCTGAGTGATAACTTGGCCCGCAGCATTTGGTTGCTGTGAAGCTTGAACTACGCCACCAGCAACGTGAGGCATGTGCTGAACTTGTCCACTGTATACTTGACTCGAAGGTTGATTAGTTCCTGCCTGCATGATAGCCTGCCCTCCACAACTCCACCAGAAAAAAATTTCAGTCTAACAACGTCGGAGTAACACGACAAAGTGATACTTCATCAGACTCAATAAGACACATCAGTTTAGACTTGGCTCGAAGGTTGATGAAGTATCAGTGAACTGTAGACTTGTCCACTGTAGACTTGACTCAAAGTGATATCTCTTAGACGATCACTAAGCCCTGAATCTTTTAAATAAGAACTCATAGTATCGCACGATACGAGTGCTCATCTACATGTAATTCAAACAAGCAGGAAAAACACATGGAAGTTATTCAATTTGCTTGTGCATCACCTGAGAATAATTCTGTGATTCAAGTGCAGCTGGTTTCTCCCACTGTGTTACGCCTGTGATCAAGTTGTAATAAAACGGTTTACCATTTGGCGCCTCATGGGTAGCCCATTCTTCAGAAGCTTTTACATCTGCTGTTGCTTTGACGCTGGGATCATGTGCTTGAGCAGGATAAACTTGTTCTAAGTTGGCCTTTGCAGCTTCCACATGAGATTTTCCGTAGTCATGTTCACTTGCATTGCCGTTTGCTGCTGGACCGGCTTCCTGCACCAGAGAAATCATGACGAAAACGCAAAAGAAATCCCAGATTCATGAGCTACACATTATACTTTCTGACCACTTTCAAAAAGGTTGATGAAGTATCACTGTAACGTCAGAGCTGGTGGTAATTCATCAAAATTGATAAGATACATCAGATTAGGAACCTAACAATCACACTAATACTTACGAGCGAGTGAGATTGCATCAGATACAAGCAGACTAAAATTCAGTAAGAGAATAATTTTGAATACTAACAGTGTCAGATTGGTTAACTGTGTGCAAATCTACAACAACTATGCGTACTCTAATAAAGGAATGAACACTATTCAGCGAGTGAAACAGATGACAGACTAAAACTTTCCTATACACCCTCACTTTTCGAAATGGCTGTAACTAACAAGCTAAACGAGACCAGATCTGTCTAAAGAGAGAATCAGACTAAGAATAGCATAAGATTCTAAGAAATTTCTGAGATGCCTAAAATCAGTCACAACATTTGAACGGTACACTCTAGATACTCAAGAATTAAGCTGCAATTTAATCTGGTAATCTTCCGCTGATGGCCGAAAAGCGAGAAGATACTTGATGATCTGGAGAAGTGAGATTTCCCTCGCCGGAACATTGACAGCAAACCTCCATCTACCGATATCCAGAAGTCTACCTACGCGGCATTTTATGAGGGGGTCCTCCCCATGTCGGGGCTCGTCTGGGTCCATACCCAGCAGCACTCTCCAAAGCATATGGCATCTGGGTGGTAGCAAGTGAAGGAGCTATGAGCCACAAATCTAACTTATATATACTCAGGTTCATATTTGATCTCATATTTAAGTGAATAGATGGAAAATTAAGCTGATTCGATATAGGCGATATTACCAGCTTCCAACATTATGTCTAAGGTTATTACGACTTAAACCAGCAGAAGTAACACAGAAACCTGGATTCAGCAATAACGCAGGACGATAAATTGCATCATCGTAAACACAGCTACAACCTCATGAGATATGAATACCGAGATCAACGAAGTGTCATGACATCGATATCATATACTGAGCAGCTCTATGAAAGGAGGATGGCTGTTACACTACATGTATGCTAGGACCCACGCGTCACTCTCCATGTCTTTGCAGCGTAGCTACTACAAAGACTATGTAGACCATAACAAACTCCCTGAATGTGAGGTCCGGAGAAATGACCACTGTACAGAACCACCTAACGGGGATCTACATTCATTACGAATGAAGAATGCACGTTACGAAGCCGTTACCGAAGTTGTTAGTTCCCTAGAATCCTCTCTATTATGGCTCATATTATTTGGATACCCAGACAAGACAATAGAGAGAGCAAACCTCGCACAGACGATGTCAAGTTGAGCTGTAACTAGGCAAAAAAGCAGTTCCGATAAACTTCAAAAGTCCCTAAATAAATCCAAACAAAAGGACGGACGACAGAATGAACGACCGGACAAACCAGCTGTTGATAAAAGTTGATGGCGCAAACACAGCAATAGTCTTCTCAAAATGTCTTCACCTAAGTCAGGGTATGGATCTATTTAACAGAAAGTAGGAATGCCAAGGTCACGTTCCGGGTATCGACTATCGCGAGAAAATACTTCGAAACAAGAAAATACGACCGGCACGAAAAATCACGAGATCGATAGCAAGAAAGCCCCATGCCAATCTCGAAATTTGCAAGTTCTCAGATAATCCAGGAAGCCAGAAGCTAATAAACATGCGTACCTGGGGGTGCATGCCATAACCATCTCCGTACACCTGTGGTTGCATCACACCATACGAACCCTCTGGAACAGGATATCCTCCATTATACGCACCACCTAATGTTTACAAATTTTTGTTCAATCACAACAACTCATCTGATTGACTACATCCTTACCTCCTAACGTTTACCTAATGACAGCGCCCCATGACTAAAACTAAAAGCATATCACGCAGATCAATCTTAAGAATATCAACATTTACAGTGTCGCAACATTTGCAGAGGTGAGTCCGCTGATAATACCTGGATGAACACGTGGCCTCTTGTCAGCATTTGCAGCCTCTGCTCGTAGCTTCTCTATATCTCTTGCCATTTCCACGAGATTCTTCTCCATGACTTGCCTTTGTTCCAGCTGATCCGCATTCGCTTTTTTCTCATATTCAAAAGCATTTCTGAAGAAAAGAACAGACATAAGGCAGATAGTAAGAGCCCAACCAGGAGAACTGCCAGTTTCTCGAGTAGTACGTGCTCAGGCTCCGTAACCATGTGATCACTCAAAGTCCAAAGTTAAGGTGCAGAACTCTTGGAAATGATTATTTAATCTGTGAATAGATAAATCTGGTCAAGAATTCGTGGAAGAAAAGTGAAACTTCTGTCAGATGTGCAGCGAGCTTAAATACACATTTCCGAAAACCTCGACATAATATTAAGACTGACAGATCAGTGGTCTTACTTTATACTCTTCAACTACACACTGATACAGCAAAGAAGAAACTAGCTAACAACCTGGCTCGTTGTAACTCAGCACGAAGATTGTCGACCTCTGTTCGCAGGGCAGGAACCTGCTGCAACTCTCCTCGGGCTCGCTGGACCTCCTGCGTTGCATTCCGAAGTTGTTGATTTAACTCCTGCGAATGTAAATGCAGTTTCTGACAATCTCCACGGACCTGAATAAGCTCCTGCTTGATAGGTTCTGTCGATCGCAATTCCGATTCTAGTTTGCCAGCTTTCTCAATAAGAGACCTTATTTGCGCGTCCTTCTCTGACGATACACCTAATAAATAAAGAGAGCTCATTTGTAAGAAATTAACTTAAAGAACGCGTTAAACTCAAACTAGTCGATCCAACACCTCGAAGTAATTCGGCCATACAATCACACAATATTTCTTTAAGCTCGTACACTCTAGAAATACACAAGTGTATCGGTACTTGAGTGAAAAACAGTTCACAAAAGATTGAAGATCCCTCTTCACAATGTCTAATATCCATAAAAAGGAGCTGGAGATTGAAAAAGAAGCGTACAACCAAGCAGAAATCTCTAAAGAAATCGAACTTGATTCGAAAGATTCAGAAAACAGCTACTGAAAATCTTAAAATTGTCACCTGCGATGACGGAATTGAGGCGTTGCATCTCCTGCTGAGCTGCAGCGAGCTCCTGCCGAAGCGCCACATGAGTGGCGGCAAGGCGTTGATTGGCCGCAAGAAGGCTTTGAAGCTCGTCATGCTGAGATTGCATCTTCTGCTCTAGCAAGCCCTGCATGGGAGGCATGACGGGAGGCGGGCCGCCCATCTGAGGCCGAACTGGACCATAAGGACCAGGACGGCCAACACCATTCGGGTGGCCGGAGCGCGCATTCAGCACCGGCATGCGATTCCGATTCGCCATCGCCGATCTTTTATACGGCCTAACCCTGACACCAAGTACAAGCTCCACAAGAACAGGGTGCGGGAAAAAACCCTAAATGCCTAACAACCCCTCGAAAACTCACTCAACAGCAAGAAACTGATCACTCTGCAAGGCTCTACTACTCAATCACAAATAGTCCTGCTCCAGGATCAAAGAACCTACAGATGGAGACAAAAGCTTGAACAAAAGCCCTGATTAAAACCCCTGTGGAGTGGCTTAGAATGCACACAAGAAGCTGCTCCCAGTCAGTCAATGAGAAGTGCAGCCAGCAAACGGGAAAAGGGTCGTTTTGTCCTCCGCGAGCGTTTGCTTCATCATCTCTCACTCACACATGCTACCCTTTTCTAACACCCACCTAACATTCAATACTCAGTACTTCTAATAACATACTCGTCCTCTTATTCAAGTTCATTTATCATTTGAAGATGTACCTTGGAATAAATCTTGAAAGAATCTATATTCATCATTTTGGTCAATAATACATAAAAATACAAAGCTTCTTTGGTATGTTTAGGCAAAATTGTACAAGGATAAATGTGCAAATGAAATAGAATAAACTACATAGATGATTTGTTACTCATCATGCAATGCTTTACACATTCCTTTGTTACATGATGCTCTTGGAAACTTCTTGAAAATCTCTTGACATATGAATTTCTTGATTTAAAAACATTTGGGAGTTGTGAAAAAATGCACAACATGAACCATGTACTATCATTAGTAATCAATTATGCCTACATGATATATTATTAATGGTGTAGGACTACTAACCTCTCTCTGGATAGACATTTTGGTGCCAACAATTATGTGGATTGAAAATGGCACTTGTTTCCAACATGAAGTATTGATATGTGAATGTATGGGTCTAGTTTTAATCTTGTAAAGGCAATTGCACAATCTTGTAATAGACTTAGTAAAAAAATGATGTGAATCAAATTTGGAGTTACAAAGCCTCATAGATTGCAAGAACTTAATACATTTATACTCACAAAGATTTATGAAGTTCCATTGTTTTTCCTTTGAAGTGGAAATGCTACCATGACACTTTACATGGAAAAGAAAATTTATCCATGTTAGATTATCATTAATTTAATAGTTTCTAATCTCCTTACTTCATACAAGATCTTACATGGTTTAATTTCTACGATTTGTCAATACTTAACAAACTCTTATTTTGGTGATATGATGAGTGTTGATTTATTGTGTCAAGACTTATCTATGTTGGTGAAGTTTTGGGAAGAGATATCAATGCTTCTAACAAGTGAGAAAGGTTCTCAAGAGGAGAATCTCATTATTATCAACTTAACCCAAGACTTCATTGTAAGATCTTGTATACACTTATTAATATACATTCTTTCACATCAATACTTCAAGTCAATACCTCATGTAAGATTAGCATTCAAGATATTAATTGGCCCTCTGTTTGTGAACAAGATGAGTATGAAGGATATATATTTATTATATAGATATTTTTGAATTTGAAATAAAGATAGATATTTTTGAATTTGTATTGAAATGTAAGAATAAAAATTTTGCAGTGACCATTTCTAATAAGTTCTTGAATGTGAATTATCATTGTAAGCATTATGTAAAAATTGACGAGGGCTTATACTTCATGTGAAACACAAAATCAATAAGCAGAAATCATAATAAAGACAAGCACTTGTCAAATCCCAACACTGTAAGTTCTTAGCAAATCACCATTATTTTGTAGTAATGCTCTTACCAACATCACAATAAGTTAGTCAATCCAACAAATGAGGTAGATAAGAAGGCAATAGCAGGAACATCAAGCATTAGAAACAAACAAGACATAAGTGGGACATTTTTACAGTAGAGGAACATGAGGATGTGCACATACGAGTAACAGTCAGATGCTACCACTCACAACTGACAGTGAACAATTTCAGCACTGCGTTCATGTCCGTAGGTTCTACTCATTGAGCGCACACATGTGTTTCTCGTACTCTGCATATATTTACATCTTGAAACTTTCTTTACATCCATAGACTGGATTATACACTGCATAATATTGGAGGATTTACATGAGCTTTCCATGAGGCACTTTCCCTGATCTCACTACAGACTCGAAATAACGCTCCACGTTATCATAGCCACACAAGCGCTTGACATTCTCGACAGTGGCAGGAGGGTTGAGCTCA
Source organism: Bryum argenteum (assembly GCA_037043015.1). Lineage (NCBI taxonomy): Eukaryota > Viridiplantae > Streptophyta > Bryopsida > Bryales > Bryaceae > Bryum > Bryum argenteum. The sequence continues at coordinate 29,292,643 of CM073322.1, forward strand.
AGGACTTCAGTCTTTCCGCCGTTATAGTAGTCTTTCCGAGCAGCGTCAATAGCACTGTGAACTGCAGAGTAGACAGAGCCTGCTAGCAAAAGTGGAGGCTCGCCCACCGCTGTTTCATGCCACAAACGCACTTAAGAAAAAGTATCGACCCAGTTACCAAAAGTGAAAGGTTGGACTTAGGTAATCAAAGCAGGGTGAAGGAGGGACAGTACCTTTGGAAGAGAAGACACGTTCTGTGTGAGCGGGGCTCTTGAAAAGCTCCACATTCATCTTCTGAGGAATAGTGTCAATGGTGGGAGGTTTGTACGTCCACGTTCCATCAGAAACTAGCCGTCCCTTGCTGTCCCTCTCGACGTCTTCTGTCATGTAGTATCCGACGCCGTAGACGAAGGCTCCCTCCACCTGCAAGCAGATTGAAAGTGTGGGATGATAATCTCGTGGTCATTCAGATCCTACAGAGATGGTTCAAGTAGATGAAGCTTTGATGAAGCTGTTACCTGTCCCATGTCAACGGCAGTGTTTAAGCTTTTTCCGGCATCGTAAACAAGATCCGCTTGTAAGATTCTTGTTTCTCCTGACAAGAGGTTCAATTCGACCTGCACATGATTGTTGAAGTGAGTTACAGATCAAAGTTCGGCGTTGGACGCTTTTGGATGAGTGGATTCAGTGAACAACGTCGCATTGTACTGGAACAGCGACCCTCGAAGTTACCGCAGAATTTTGAAACTCCTACAAGAGCTCAAATTGTGCTTCTTGGGGAATAGTCAAAAAATGACGAAAATGAATCAATGAGGGATCAGAATTTTACCTCGCTCACTCCTGCTCCGAATAATAAGTATTCATGAAGAGGTGGAGCCCAAAGCGCATGGGACTGCAAATCGATGAACGAATTTTTGGCCTGCCAATACGAGAGTAAAACGAAGTGAGGTGGAAAGATGTGGAATCCCAGCCTGTTTCGTGCAGTGTATCAGCACTTATAACCAAGAAAGTGGCATTTATACTGAAAAGGTTAAAACGTACCATGTAACAGAGTGATTCCCAAGAAACTTCGCCATTAGGTTCATTCTTAGCAAGCATCTCCTTGATCGGTTTCATGCGTTCCACCAAAACTGCGCAGGCATCTCGAACCGCTGCACATGACCCCTCGGAAGTTGTGCTCCCACCATCACCAAAAGTGTTCGGTAAACTGAAAGAGTCTTGTTGAAGAATCCGGATCTTCGAGACGAAGTCACCATCTTTCTCCTGCACCATGTGATCAAAGACTGAAACGCCTGAGCCTTGAAGCATGAATGATCTCAAGGAATCAAACCTATCACACTCCAAATGAATGGAACCTTTACTCTTGAAAGAACAAGAGGTCTGGACGCCATTGTAAGGTTCGGTCGAAGTTGTAGATAGTGCAATGTCAGATGGAGATAAAGGTAATGCTCGAACTGTACCTTGTTCCAAAGAGGACTGAGACTGTAGGCAATAGCTTGTCGCACTTTGGTATACAGGCCCTGTCCCATTTCCACACCACCGACTTCAGCAACGATGGAGCCGTCTTGGAAGATACTCACAGTACCGGCGCAAGGGATGGCAGTGACTTTGTACACAGACGGGACAATGGAGATTCCTCGTTTCAGCCACTTGCTGTGCCCATTGAAACGCTCCACCTCTTTCTCCCGCTCCTCCAGATTCGAGCGGGCCTTGGCTCGCTCCCAGATGGCGGGCAGCGTGAACCCAATCTCCCCTCCGACGGCCGCTTCCCCGTGATACAGATGCATGCTCTCCAGAGTGTGCATATTCTCGTCCCGAACTTTGACGCCACTGATGCCCAAGTAGGACGCCACTTGGTTGAGAATGGCGTCCGCCAAAGTCGAGCCTTCACAGTCGCCGGGTGCGCGGACGGACGTTTTGGGAACGTTGTTGGTCCGGGCGATAGTGTGGTTCACATCGAACTTGCCGTAGTTGTACTTCTTCAAAGTCGTGTTGATGAGACCAGTGTAAAGCTGAATAACATCGGGGAACCATCCTCCTTCCAGAACCATATCCACTTTCAGTGCCGTGATCTTGCCTGTCTTCGTGAAGCCCACCTTGAATGTGGTCTCCGATTGAGGCCGTCCTCCTATCATTTGCATGTCTGTATTGCGGTCCAGAGAAATTCGTACCGGTCTTTGAAGCTTGTACGCTGCAACAGCCACCGCTGTCGCTATCTGCCATACAATCGGCTCACACACTCAGCTCATGACTACTCACTTACCCGTGTGAACATCAGGAATTTCGGGATCGTACCTGGATGTTACGCATGGCTTTGCCACCAAAACCACCTCCAAGCCGGCGTGTAATGACGCGGACATTGTTCAACGGAATGTTGAGACACGTCGCAATGTTCTGCTGGACGGGATCCACCCCTTGACAGGAAGTGTAAATGGTGATGCAGCCATCCTCGTCAGGGACAGCCAAAGTTGTCTGCGTTTCCATGTAGAAGTGGCTCTGCGATTTCAGCAACACCTGCATTGTACGGTCCAGGATGTATCAGTGGTGTCCGTGAATGATAGCTGCAAGGACCGCAAATGAAAGGTTTTTTGCGTACCTTCCCTTCGAACTTGCATTCTGCCTCCGTTAAAGCCTTCTCGACGTCACCGATCGGATACTTCACTTTGTGCGGCGCAGATGGAGGCAGGGGGAAAGTCGAATTCTTTTCAAGTGCCTCTCGGATGTTCATTATCGGCTTTCCAACAGATTGAGTGTCATAATCCACACTCACTTTTGAAGCTGCCAATCTTGCATGGTCGTCAGTGTCGGCGACCTATTTGACACGAAACATTCAGTATCATTGTGAAGCTTGTTAGGACTGCAAAGAGTTGTGAAATAGGATTTACCATTAATCCCAATGGCTGGCCCACATATCCAACAAGATCTTCAGCAAATAAGATCTCTGTGTTGCGAGCGTAGTTATTAAGAATTCCTTGGTTGACACCCCCATGGGGGAAGTCTTTGACTGTAATGAAATCCACAGCACCGGTCGAAGTGAGCGCTGCCTTCGAATCCACACCTCTAATCTTTGCAAATGGCTCTGTGCTGAGAACGAAGGCCGCGTATAGGCAACGAGGTGGTGAAGGAATGTCATCAACGTAAACTGCCTCTCCTGTTCAGCAAACTCGTAATGTTAAATACTCTCATGCTCAGTCCACACAATGATTTGGGTTTCGATATTCACATACCAGATGCTTGTTGTTGAGAGAGAAACTTTGCTGTAGGTTGCTGCAGAGGGTACTGCTCGTCAGTGACTGTGATGTCTTGCTTTCCACTGTGTGGGAACTGCACAATTGAACACAATCCAACCAGGTAAGAAATTCTCGATAATCACCTTCGTGGGAGTTGCTATCCGAAAGAGTGGGCACTCACAAGGTGGGTAGGAGTCACGATGGGCGCTTCCGAGAGAATGGAGGAGAGAAAGTCGAAGAGGAACCCCACGGCAAGGCTGACTCTGTATTCCTTCTTACTGGTACCCTCAAGAGGAACCACATCTTTCTTCAGAACCTCCAGAGCTTCTTTCACTAAGCTCTGACTTAACTTTCTCCCTGTCAGAAGCTTCTCCACCTGCAGAGCTCGAATGGCATGCTTGGTTCCGAACGCCCCGAATGCCAACCGAATTTTATGGATCGTTGCAGCGCCTTCGTCGACGACAGCCAGAAAAGCGGCATTAGCGTACGCCACAGCATTGCCATAAGGCCTCGGAGCACCTCGAAACGACTTGAACACTGTTGACTGTTCGCCCAGCGGGATGCAGATCGACTGGAGCACGCGGTCGTCATCCAGATTCCTCATGGCCAGAAATTCGTCCAGAGGCATCTCGGAGACTGAAATGTGCGAGCCCTTCAAAGTCGTCACTTTGACTGAAGCTCCGGCACCGAGGAGGATGGTGGCCATGTCGGATTCGAAGGCGAACTTTTGAGCCATGACGAGGTTGCCGCCCACGCTACCCCAGTTGCGGACGTGAGCACCCGCGAGTTTCTTCAGGTGGTTGATGAGGCCTTCCGCGACGGGGTGACTGCTTGCGTACTCTTCTAAGTAATCCATGAGCTCGGTGATTCGCGTTGCAGCGCCGACTTCCAGACTGTGAGCACTTCGATGCACCGTAAGAAGCTCAGGGATCTGGCTGATGTCCACGAACATGTCGATGTTGGGAATCTCTTTGAAGTACCCAGAGCTCGTGTTGCCCACCACGACCTTCACTCTGTCGCGTTTCCCCTGAAGAGACTTGACTACAGAGCCCAATTCCTGTAAGCTCGCGACGCTCACCCATGACCGCTCTTGCTCGCCCGCTTTATCCACGCAAGTGAACCTCGCCTTCAACTGCTCATCGTCGTGATCTGGGCCTGCAATGCCACCCAGTACCGTCTGCTTCCGAGACTCGACATATTCGATGAGGAATTGGGGGAACGCGGGGTCGGCCTTGGGGTCGTACGCGGGCAGATTCTCAGGCTTGGCGTGGGCTTTGTCGGCCCAGCAAGTATTGAGGCCCAGATCTTCGAGGTCGACGTCGGAGGCGAACGATTTGCACACGTCCAGAATGGGTCGATAGCTTGTGCATCGACAGATGTTGCCCTGAATGGCCCTCTCCATGGTCTCGGCGCTTGGGCCGCTGCTGTTGCGGTGCCCATTGTTGGCTTCTTAAATTTGTGTATGTGCTGCTGCTGCTTTTGCTCGTGCTTGAGGCGGCCATAGATGGCCATTGTCATGCCGGGGGTACATGCAGAAGCCGCACTGCGAGCCGTGAAATGCCGACATGCGTTTCTGGATGGCATGAAAGCCGCTTCGCTGGTTGCCCAAGCCTTCCGTGGTGGTGATTGCGCAGCCATCGATCGAGCACAGCATCACCAAGCACGAGTTCACCGACTCCTCCATTATTTCTTCCGTTTCCGGATCATACTTTGCCAGCATCACCAAGCATGCTCCACAGCCACCTGCAACTCACGTCAGTCAATACTCAGCTGTGGAAATTCCAAACCATCGCAGAATTTGGACACGACCAGAACAGAGCTCGCAACCAGGGTAACCACTCAGAACTCACTCACATGACTTCGCTAATATGCCGAACGACTGGTTTTTAGAAGGGTAGATTTCTAACAAGTACGTCTTTCTGGTCATACACCTAAACTCGTGTTCAAAATACGAAATTTGAGTGACAAGAATCACACAATCTTGAAACGCCTCCATAGCTAAGGGAAACCCATATGAGCCATTGACTACTCTAACAACATCAGGTAGTGAGCACAGTACTTTAATTCAATTTGAGGAGAGGGGTTCAAGAGTGGCAAAAGCATGGGAACGGCTACACGCGCAGGAGTCAATTCACTGCAAGTGCATGTACACCTCTTGCAACTGTGAGGGATTCTCGTACCTTCGCCACAGCCCCGTTTGGGGCCTCTAAAACGAGTCTCGCTGCGAATGTAGGTGAGGAGAGTGGTGGCAGGATCCACGGAAGAAAGCTCCACTCTCTCTCCATTGAGAGCAAACACGAGTGGCTGGTGCGCCGGCTTCACCGTCGATGGAAGACCCATCGTCGCTCGATTCTTTCAACCTCCAATCAAAGTTCGATTCTCGACAAAGCCGCTCAATGGAACTGAGCGCCCATCAACACGCTCTGCACCTCCCACACCGAAACTCTAAGCTCAAACTACAGAAGTAGCTACTCATCACGCTGCAACTGAGCCCACCAACTACTTCTGCGCACAAATCCCACACTCGTCAGACCATCATCGCCACTCGGAGCCAACAATGCAACGATCTCTAGGCTTAGTACATGATGATACGATAAGTACCAACAACTTACTTTCTGGTACATTTCTTAAAACATTCAAGCCCTGCCCTGGCATGAAACCCTCATGAAATCGGTGAAAGCACTTACCATCAGACCATCGAAGCTACTGAACCGCAATTAAGGCTCGAACCTTGCAGGCCAAGGTATGTGACCTATGATGCCGAATGGAGGATGTAGAGCCGGCCCACTGTCAGAAGCATGTCAGTGGACACTCCGGGAGCATTCGACAACACAGTGCTTTTAGAACTTTGTCTTCTTTTTATTAGTAATATTCGTAATATAGAATGAGTTTCCTGAATGTTACAAAGGCTTTTGCACCGTTACGTCCGGCTAGGCCAGATAATTGTTCTCAGTACTCGTTGCAGTTATCCTAAAAGTACCTCCAACATGGGGATAGTAGCCTTTATTACATAACAAAAAGAATGACAGCCAAAAAGTGGGCACCGTGTTCCAAACTTCTTGTGAAAACGATATAAAATTCAAAGTATCACCAAAATGATGAGTGGAGCTCGAGGTTGGGAATTGGATTCAATCAACATTTTGCACTTTGGACTTGATAGTTCAAAAATATCGTGAACAAGTTGTAGGAAACTCGTGCTATCACAAATTGGAGTAAGCGGTATTTTCATATTAATTATTACTTATACCAAATCAATGTTTTAATGAATTATGTAAAAGAATTAATGGGTTAAGCGAAATCCCAAAATTGTGTAGGAGGGCTCAAGTATTCGGGGGAGTGGAGGAGATTCGAGGCGTGTGCTGGAAATGGTCCTCACGTGAGTAGGGGAGATATTAGCACTAACAGAATCGTCATCCGAACGTCAGCACTGATTTTGCTTACTTTCAACATTATTCTAATGTTGAACCTCCGAGAGCAACCATCAGTCTCAGGACCGGCCCCAGGCCATTGACAATGTTACAGAGTACTTCATTTTAGATTCTCCCGAAAAGGACCTTTAATGGACCATTAGTGCAAAAGCATGTTGTGTAGTGCAGCCTTTGCATACCTGCACGTCAATTGCTCGGCTCTTTGGTCTCATGCACAAAGGCAAGTGTCTATGATTGTTGTAGAATTTTTATGGCTCAGGAAACTCATGTGAAGCCCACTTTCCAGACTAGAAAAGGCCGACCAATGTACCTGAAGAAATTCTTGAATTTTCAAAGGTAGGCGAAAAATATTGTTCAGAGTGGAAATTGTATAGGATAGTATAGGAAATTATAAGAGTATAGGAAATTTTGTTCTCCTTTGTTAGGAAGGGGTGGTTCACATGGGGAGTCAAGGACAACAAATCTCCAAGCCAATTTACTCACAATTCGAGCCCAATTGTCTCAATGGACGGCTTGGAGAACACATTAAACAAAAAATAAGGTGGGGGGCCAATTCTTCCATGTGTAAAGCCCTTGGGGCCAATTTGTAGAAGGAAATACAACGCCATTGGGCCATTTCATATTATTAGCTACATTCAATACTTTTGTGAGACTTGTCCTTGCAAGAACAAGAAGGTCTCAAATTCTAAATTTGTTAAAAAATTTATTAAAATTTATTAGAAATTTTAAAAAACTTGAAGAGTTTAGAAAAAAATTAAAACAAATAAATAGTCTTGCTCTGTCTAAACAACCCCGGATATATTGATTTAGTATGCTTCAAAAATACCTTCAGTATAGAAAGATAATCAAACTAGGCTAGATAAATTTACTATAGTTTCATTTTTTAAAATTATCTTTATTTAATTTTTAGGAATTTTTTCTCCAAGCCTTTACAAATATATATGGAGCTAAGCATGTCTGTAAATACAAGAGAATGTCCTTTTGCATGTGAGTGAGTTCTTCATAATCACATGTGAGTCGTTCTTCATAATCTTCCCTTGGTAGTGACCCGTGGTTTTTCATGGGCTTTTACAATGAAATCATGGGGATGGGTCTCACAAGGGAATGGACCCTACTCCTTCATTCTTCTTGCGCCCACGCCATAATGAATTATAGGGACGGATGACGTGCCTCCTGACAATGCTCTTAGGGTTGCTTTATACGAAGGGCCAAGCCATTGATGGGGCCAATTCATAACCGAATCCTTTAAGTATTGTGGTTGGTGCATTTTTTTAAAATGGCCTTAAGGGCTTTACATAGAGAGTGAAGGCCAATTTTCTAAAATTATATTATTATGGGTAGGGGATAAGTTTTGACACGGTCCGCGCTCCAAAAGTTGGGAGATACAAGAATGGAAGGCCAACTCGTGGCTTAAAGTTTGTTTCTTGATTTCAATACAAAATCATTATTTCACTAAAATACTCAAATGTGAACAAATCAAAAGTATACAATGTAGCTAATAATATAAATTGTTCCAATTGCCTTGTTTTTCCTTCTAGAAATTGGCCCCAAGGGCTTTACACATGGAGGATTTGGCCCACACTTTATTGATCGTTTAATGTGTTCTCCAAGTGGCCCATTGGCCTTTGGAGGCAATTGGGCTGAATATGTGAGTGAATTGGCTTGGAGATTTGTTGGCCGTAAATCCCCATGTAAATTCTCTCTTAGCAACTGTGAGGGTGGGCGTTTGATCCCTAGCCCTTAAACCCTAAAGTCGACCAACCTCTAAATTGCTTGAAAGTCTTAAAACTGCAAAAAACTACTCTCTTCTAATGCAAGGTGAAAATTTTAAAATTTTGGCGTATATTTAGGTATCAAACCGTAGGATCTAGTACCTAACTTTTATGTGTATATGTATCACATCTCAAATTCAAATTTCTTACAAATTGTGAGATCATCATGTTCAAAGTCAGAGAATAGGTTTTTTTTTTTTTCTTTCTTTGTTTTAGAAAGGGTAAGTAGTTTTTTGAGGGCCAAAAAAACCATTCACGTAGAACATTCTAATTTGAAGCTTTTCAAATACTTCTTTCTAAGTGAGTTAAGAACATGTCTATGCAAATTTTACCCTCATAAAGCCTATAAATCCTAAGGCAATGCTTGACTATTCACCTTGAGGTATGCTGAAATTCAACCTACAAAGGCCAGTCTTTGACGATAAAAATGTCATGTGAAGAATAATTGAATCAAAGATCCGGATAGAGAGATCATGCCTTAAGACCTTGTTTACATGTACAAAAATCAAAATTTGGAAAATAATAAGATCTCAATTTTTGGTGACTTATTGAAGTTACCGCAATTCAATTGATTTTGGGCAGAGTTTGAGAATCAAGGAGCATATACCACAGTTCGGGCAATTTTGGGCAATTCTCAAATAGTCCTTTCAAACTTAGACCCTAAATATATCCTAAAGCATGAGAAATTTTGAAGCATAAAATGACTTTTATGGAAAGGTATGGAAAAACTTTCAACTTCATTCGAGCTAAACATAGTAAAAATTGGAGATTGCCCAAACCCCAGATGACGACAATCTTGCCTTGAATTACAATCTGTCACTGTCTCATACTATATAGTTCATATGAAAAAAAAAAGAAAAAAACAAGAACCAACCTATGATGTTGGATCAAAATGGTTATACTATAGATACGACTAACAAAGTTGGTCACTAGCACTTGTTTTTACGGTGCCCTTTTTACGGTGCCCTTCAAGAATCTTTTACATTATAGAAAGTAGGAGATACCTCAAAGAATAGGTCTTAACAAACACTTTATAATGCCGACGTCAAATAGTTTACGAGGTCTTCCTCTTGAGGAAGAGGCATTTTTGTGTATAACACAAAAGATCAAAACCACCAAGAAAAAGAAATGAAACTAGAATTTGAGATTTTTTTGTAGGTAGTCATAAAGGTAAACTAGAGCAACTTCAATGACCTTAGGAATATTTGAAGATGCAATCATGATATTTAATACTATGGTAGACTGTCCTAAAAGTGCCACCTTAAGAGATCTGACCTATTTTTAGCACTACTAAATTCAAAATTAAATTATGACCACATTCGAAATTATAGGTTTTCGGGAGGATTGCAAAAATTTGCAACATGTAATTCGCATTTGTGAATTTTATACAAAATTCCAAAGTGCTAAGTAAGATTTGACCCAATTACGTTATATACAAATGAGGTACATCTGTATTTTCACAATCTACAAATGAGGTACAGAGCGCTTCTAGGACTGCCTACCTTATGACAAGAACATGAACCGTTCTACATAACAACTAAAAAAACTCTCGGAGTCAGCATGATCTTTATAGTTTCTAACTTCGTTTGAGACGTTACGTACTTTTGAATGATTCAACTTCCACACTTTATTGTTCCACACTTTATAGTACTACTCGTCAAGGGATCTGCTTAAAGTCACCCAGCGAGCTGGTCACGGAGCCTCTCGTGGGGCAAAAATCCCTGCCCCAAAATAAAAATTGGGGTTAATTTGCCCCCTAATTTTTTAATGGTTGATGTCACTCATAGTTCCACAAGACCCACCCCAAGGTAAAATGGGGTCATAGACCCCATTTCTATGGTCAAATTTTTTAAAAAAACACAAAAGGGCATTCCAAAATGCAAAAAACAAAAAAATGGATTTTCTGGCCGGGCAGGGGATCGGGCGGGCAGGTAGGGTCGACGGGCTCCGTGACCAGCTCGCTGGGCAAGTTTAAGCTCACCCCTCGTCAAGTTGAACAAATACTCTATAACTCATGCCGGCATCTCGAAATCTTCTTCTTCGTACTGTTCATCTATTCATGATTATATCTACTCGTCCTTTTACTTGTACTGCATGTTGATACACTTGTTCCTGTATTCCTTGAGAATTTAAAGAGAATGATTCTCAAGGTTCCCACTCTATTGCCTTGCATTGTTTGTTACGAAAGGATGAGGAGCGATCACCGAGGTATGGTCAGCCATGAATGAAGTGTGTGGATGTGGGAATGGAAGTTGCGGTGGAACGAGCAGGACACATGATCCAAGAAATTGTGCGCACCGCTGTTCAAGGACCTACCGTCCATTTGAACAGTCTCGAAAATTCCTTGCAAACAGTCCTCCCTGCAGAAGAAGAGAGAGAAACTTCATCCTTTTTAGAGGTGGACGTGAATAGAGTGTTCGTTGGACTTTGGGCTGCCATTGCAACCGATGTTGCTTGTCTTTTCTTTAAGTCATTAATTGGATCACATCATGGATATTCTTCCAGTTGCAAGAAAGTGTGCATGTTTTCACATTTAGTGTTATGGTTTGAGAATTAAGATAGAGTGTCCTAAAAGCACCAACTTAAGAGATCTGACCTATTTTTAGTAGTAGTAAATTCAAAAGAAAATTATGACCACATTCGAAATAGGTTTTTGGGAGGATTGCAAAAATTTGCAACATGTAATTCACATTTGTGAATTTTATACAAAATTCCAAAGTGCTAAGTAAGATTTGACCCAAATGCGTTATTTACAAATGAGGTACATCTGTATTTTCACAATCTACAAATGAGGTAGAGACGCTGTTGGGTCCCATGGCACTTTTAGGACTGCCTACCATAGTGTTGTAACACCATGGCGATGTGTGACATGTAGTGTTAGAGTTCCCAATTATAATCTATAATACTAAATAACAACTATTGTGTAGTGGTTTAGAGATACGCGGCATGGTATTCCCCCAAAGAGCTTTGAGATACCCAAACAAAGAGGTCCAAGAACCCTGCCATAGTTGAGTAGAATTAGGTAATGAGCAGCCACCATAGTTGGGTGGAATCAGGTGATGAACAACATGCTATTTCCCCAAAGAGCTTTGAGATACCCATATAAAGAGGTCCATGAACCCTCCACCGCAATTGGATAGAATTAGGTGATGAGCGAGAGAAGAACCCACAACCTCCTCTAGTCCTCTATGGAGGCCATGAGCTCTAACCACCAAGCCAGAGCTTATGGTGCCTTGTCTATTTTTTATAAATGTTACACTTATATAATTGTTACCTTTCTAAATGTTAATTTTATTTTGTTCCCCACAATTGTACACTAAAAATGTTAAACGTGTTAACTGTGACCAAAATGATACTCCCTGCTTTGTAATTTTGAATTTATAACTCTTAAATCAATGATAGACATCACTATACATCCACGATATGAATGAATAAAGGCTACCATTTGCACAATGTTAAAATTCCACTTCATGATTTTGAATCCCAATCCATAAAATTGAATACATTAGATGTACGCATGTTATAAATATCATATCTCTTGAAATTGTGTTTCTGAAATTGTTTCAATTTTGTAAATAATGAAATTTGATATTATTCAAAACGAAAGTTTCTTGTTATTGTTTGTTGTTATTGACCATGTGAATGTTAAGGAATGCTCACTTTCAAGGGTTATCTCCTAAAAGGGTGTGGCCTCAAAATCGCCAAAAACCCTCAAAATTGATGCAAGAGGCAAATTTTCAAGTTTTGACAAGCTTTTAAGGAAAAAGCTGTAAAATCTACTAGCTTACTTGTAAATTTACATGTACACGAAATTTGCATTCAAATTCCTCACTATTTGAGAGATCATAATGTTCAGAGTTGAAATAAATAATTTAGTTTCCTTGTTGCAATAAGAATATAGGAGTTTTGTAAGGCAAAAAAACAAATTTTAAAAGAAGTTTGTTCAAATTCTTGTTCCTAAGTAAGTTAGGTACATGTTTACATAATTATTAATCTCATAGGACCTATAAAACCTAGAGAAAAGCTTTATTTATCAGATGGAGGTATGCTAAAATTTGAATACAAAGGCCGGTCTTTGACAATAGAAAAGGCCTCCAAAGACTTAGAAAGGTATAGGAAAATTCTACAATTCTAATGAAGTTTCAACTTCCAACTTCATATTGTCTATATTTAGTAAATACGAGGTTGCCCAGAGTCCAAACGTCCGGGTTTCAGGCTTCACTCTCTTTTAGGGTTTAATATTTATAGAAGGTAGATTGTATCTTCATGGATCAATTCTTTAATCTTGATGCGTATATATTTTAATGTCTTTCAATTTAAATAGTCATTTTTGAAATGATGGAACGAGTGAGAAATATTTTTGTCCCCAAACCATACTGACATTTATGTAGGGTATATGTATCTTTCTTCACTCACATAAACTTTTACTTATAGAAATATCTATATCCATACACCTACACAGAGCTGAGCCCTATAAATGTACTCATAAGCATTCAAAGCCAACTCTGTTAACCCTAGGAGTCCTAGTGTGCTCATGGTAGCTTGAAACTTCAAAATTGCGATTTTCTACCTCTATGCATACAAGAGGGTGTGAACCCATGTAAACAAACTATCATAAATTCATAACATGACTCTAAGACGACTACAACAAGCATATTTTCAGTCATATACTCTTAGTAGTAAAAATGTGCACAAAAGGTGATTGTTGCAGTATAATTGACTTAAGTGATAGAATGTCAAAGTAGACATTTTAAGTGACAACTTGACGGGCCTATCTTTTGAGTGAGAAAAATGAAGGTAAAGAAAGTATCTTAAGTGACATATTTGTCAATGACAACTTGTTCCATCAATTTTTTTTATAAATTGTCAAATAAGACAAGTGACAACAAAAATGACATAAATCCTACTGATTCTGGACGTCACTTTTTTGCATTTTCTTGTAGTGATAGTCATAAAACCTTAAATCCATTGTTTTAACCCCTAAACATCCTTGGGGTATTTGTAGCTAAAAACTCATTTTCAAAAAAAGTGATATAGATGAAAATAAAGATAAGCTATTCAGATCTCAACCATACAAACTTGTAATAGACTTGTAGTAAATCATGTGGACCAAAACTTGACTCATGGGACCTTATAGATTGCGAGATCGTAACATATTAGTGCGCAAAACAGGCTACAAATAACCATCATTTCAAAGTGGAAAATAGTCCAAAACTAGACCCCTCGCACTCAAATCCATGCCTTTTCTTCAATATATTCTCGATTGGGTCAAGGTTTCTACCACTGAAAATATACTATAATTGGAATCCATCCCAAAAAATAAAGTCAAAATCTAACGGTGGATGAAGGAGATCTAGCTCTTCAAAAATCATCCATTTTTTCACATTTTTCATCGTAGAAACATCATTGCAAAGCCAATACCAAAGTTATCTAGATCAAAAATCTTCCAACTACAAAGTTGTTGGGATGCTTCTAAATATCAAACCTATGAAAAAAAATTCATGTAAGACTATTTTAGATTTCACATAATTGGCTTGCAATGGTAAAACATGCCAAATGTTTGAAAACCCAAAAACAAAAGCTGTCTTCACTAAAATTCATGCCATTTATTCATAATTTATTTTATGAGTCTGCAATTTTTACCACATAAACTAGACTTGATTTGTGACATAACCCAAGTGATTTCGTCAAAAACGGAGTTTGGATGAAGAAGTTATGGCTCTTCAAAGTTTTTGCCCTTCATCCAAAATGTCGTTTTTCGACACTCGGGACGTTTAGGGGTTAAGTTCAATTGGCTCAATGGGTTACTTGGGGAACAAATTGAACAACTTCCGAAGTCACGGCGAAGCAAGTCCTCCATGTGTAATTAAAGCCCTTGTGGCTGATTTGTAAAAGGAGAAAGAAGGCCATGGAGCCAATTCACAAGGCCACGAAGCTACTTTGTATTATTAGCTACATTTCATGCTCTTATTTGTCTACAATAAAACATTCAGTGATGAAATCAAAACAAAGCCCCAAGGCCATGAATTCGCCTTCCATTCTTATATCTCCCAACATTTCAAGCACAATCCTTGTCACAACTTGTCTCCCACCTATCATAATATAATTTCAGACCTTAACTCCCCATAGAGTTGGAGCCCTTCGGGCCAATTTCAAGAAATCAACCAATCACCAAAAAGAAGCTTGCCATGAATGGCCTCACCTTTGTGTAAAGCAACATTGAGGCTTCAAAAGATTTTATAATTGCTTTCTAAAACAAATAAAAAAAATCTCTAAGATGTTTAGGGGTAAACAAACTGAAGTAGTAGTCTAAAACCAATATATCAACTCATACGAATGTCTTAAAAAACTCTTGAAAGAGAGCAAGCTTTCATCAAGTAAAACTCGAAGTGGTATGACCTTGAAATGTACAAAGTTTTAGGATATTTCATCATTTTTAACATTATAGTCAAAAGTACAAGCTCCATGTAGTACGAAAGCACAACTTAGAGGAAGATTGATATGCCAACTTTGAAACAAGTGAGCACCATAAGTAAATGCTCTATTAGTCATGATAAAATATGAAAAAACAGTACTTTACATGAAAGCGTTGCAAAAGGACAGTTAGTAGACACTTCGCGAAGCCAAGTAGCAACGCACAACCAGTTATTTTACAAAAGCATCGGTCGACCATAGATCGAAATGTGTGTTGAAGTGAAGAGCGGCTGTATCGATCAGATGCCAAAGCACGAATCTTTTGCTGATCCTGCTCTAGCTCCATCTACACGAGGTGAGCCGTGTACAACGTTCCCCGGGGCCCGAAGTTCCTCGGCCCGGACATCTCTCCTTCTATTGCGTCTCCACCGAATTACACAACACATCAACCCCAGCAATAACAGGACACTACCAATTACAGTTACAGGAATCCATATCTTCTTATCAATGATGGGTTTCTTGGGGAGGCATGAGCCGCAGCAGCCGATTTTCGCGTCACCATTCGATTTCGCACAAAGAAAGCCTGGCATAGAAACGCTGGCAAGGTTCGGGCATGGATCCGTCTGCAACAATTAACCACGCCCGACTTTCAGATCGAGAACATTTGCAACAAACCTACGAAACTGATCAATCATAATATTCATGAATGGCATTACTTACGAAATTAAAGCATAGGCTGATTGGAGTAGTTGTGACGGGGGTTTCATATGAGATCTGGTGTTGCCTAGTAGCAGCCACGATCGACGGAAACTGAATATTGGGGGGATACTGTTGACTCATCTTCTTCTCGAAGAAGTCGATTGCCACAACGCCAAGGAGCTCACCCGATGATCCGAATGCTGCATCCAGAAAATGTGGTAAATAACTCATCATTGATATGTTCTAGCTATGATAAAGTTGCATCGCCTGGGCAATATTCCAAGTGCCATATTGACATACCAAAATGTCATTTTGGTCGCATACGTTGCTTCTTCGTAGTATCATACTCTCATTGTACCGAATTCTAACTGCCTATGTTTGGATAAAATTGCCATTCTAATGGAACTGAGGTTAAAGAATTAGGTAGCAAGCTCACCTGCTTGGCTCAACGTCAAAGTCGAATTATCGACTCCGGAGAAGTCTTGATATTTTTGTCCATAGTCGACAGATTCTTTCATGAAGCTTTTGTGCGTAGTGGCCAGAAAAGTGAAATAAGACTGAAGTGCGTACAACGGATTGTCAATTCTCTTAACTTGAATGTTTTCGACGGAAACTCCAGTGCTTGGGTCGCACTGAGCTGTTTGAGTTGATGGGAAGAAGTTGTACACAAACAGGTTCACTCCAGAGCTTGGAGTGACACTAAGGTTAGACAGGCTCTTAACCTGTTCGCCAGTGGTCAGAACAATTACCACCTGAAAACAAACAAAGCATTGACACGGTCTCATCAGACACACGACATACTAAAAACAAAGTTAACGAAGGATCTCCTGAAGCTACGATTACGAATCGGTAGATAGATGAGGTAGATGAGGACCTTGAGGTAGTTTGCTGGAGCCGGTGAACTGCTCAGGTCACCGATTGCGGTGTTGATAGCCCTACTAGTGGCCGTGGCGTTGGTAATCGACTTGGTCTGAAAGATGTTTTGATTTAAGCTGGCGTTGAAAGATTTTAGCATATCATCGCCGTTGTAGATCATGGTTTCATTCAGGGCCTTGTTTCCAGATGCATCGAAGGTCACGATGGAGATGTAGTCGGTACCGCTCCGGAGGGTGGGCAGAAGTTTCACTGCCGTATTTATGGCTTTGCTGCCAAATGTTTCCCCGTTTGTAGCACCATTGTACAGGGTTCGCATATTAAAGCCCGTGTCTACGAGAATCGTCAGAATCTTCGGAACATAGGTGGATTCAATGTACCTGCCACATTATTTCATTTCAGTTTGCATTTTTCAACAACAAAAGTACATTGGAACAGAATGTACATTTTGAGATTGAAACTTTGTCCACTTTCAATGAATCATAGTTTCAATCACTAAATTGAATACCAAGTACACTACTTGATTCAAGACTGGAAACAACTATAAGTCTCGTATATTTAGACTTCCCAAATATACAACCATCAGATTGTATATACATCATCACTTCGACATCCTTAAAATGATAAGAACCACTCACCATGGTCTAGTCCGAGGGTCATATGGGTTTGGTAGAAGACCATTTGCAGTACAAGCTTCATCCTACAATACGACACCGAATTGATTACCAACTGCAAATGCTTCCATAACCAAAACTGTAGACATGACAACTTCAATAACTACTCTCAAAAGTGTTGATGTAATCATTTGGTAATTGGAGAAATGACATTCATAAACATGGATAAAAGAAATGCCATAAACATGTAACAACATCCTCTTATTCTTGTGAAGCCAGAGTGAGTAAAAGTATATGCTTACCGCTCCAGGATAGATCCTGAAAGTCCCATCCACAGCCCCGAAGAACACTCGAAAGAAATGAGCAGGATCTCTCAAACTACTGGCCAAGAAGGAGTCGTCCAAGTTCCGGTGAGTGCAAACTGTTCTCACTATATTCTCGTCAACCAAGTCCACCCGCCTGCACCATATGTCACCAACTCTCAGTAACTTATCAGCCGCTGTTAAATATAAAACTTCAGTTTAATCAGACATGTATACAAACTAAAATTACACAGGAGTTTGCAATATTGATGTCGTTTGTGATCCGCGAGAGATAAGTATCGAATCTAGACTCTTCTAGATTCAGTCACTTATATAGGGTAACGCTAAACTATTAATGGATTTGTCATCCAGGACGACTATAAGCACAACTATGAGGACGAGGAGTCTTACACTGATTAATCAGTAGTAACAAACTGAGGTTATACAAACTAATTCTTACTAGGCAATATTCCATGTTTAAAGCGAGAAACCTCATAATGCTCAAATGTCGGTAATACATGCATAATTTTGAGTGTTAGGGAGCGAGTGGTTGAGCCATGAAATTTGAGTAAAATGGAATGCTCATGATGCCTCAGTATCAATCATTGAGGATGAGTGACTTGAAATTGCTCGTTTCCTTGTTCAAGTTTGATAGAGAGAATATTTGAATTTAAGACGTCAGACATACAAGTTCATTTGGCAGAACTGTCGAATACGCAGCCACAGTGGAAGGCGAAAAGCCAGATGCAGACATCCATGAACATGATCATGCAAAAATGAAAGGGATGTTAGCAAACCTGAGGAAGCTTCTGGAGAAGTCGAAGTTTCTGTCGGTACACGAGTCGCAGAATGTGTTGTTTTGAACTCCCATACATGTGTAGCTCTTATCACGTTTGGTTCCATACTCCCTGCATGACGGGCGGGAGCAGGTGTATGTACACCCCTCCATTGCATCTGCACAATCATGCAACAAAGACAGAGAGACGCATGCTGAGAAGACGAATCAAAAATTGGAAGTGCACAGACACAAAATGACGCAGAGGCGTACACCTACCACACTTTCTAGAGTTGGTTTCGACCACACCGACAAATCGGTTAAGCTCTTCTATCTTCTGGTTCAGAAGATCTTCCGCCGTCTGAAGACTTTGAGCTTCCCTTGCCATGACAACAAGGAAAAACACGGCCGCATGGCTGAAATACAGCACTGCTTTCCTCTTCATTGTGTTACGAAACAGCATAATTACCTGCACAACAAAATCTCACAAAAAACTTTCAGGGCTCAAGACTTCTTCTTTAGCGGCCACAAGTAAACCTGAGAGTTACACTCTTCCGACAGACTCACAACTCCACCCACATGTAGTGTACCAAGAATCGGAAGCAAACTGTTTCGTCACAATGGTAATGCATCAGATGACATCGACGAGGTCTATCATGTACATGATCAACGGATGTTTTAAGATGAAAGAACGTGATTCAACTGTTGAGACCGTGATACCGACAGTCACTCACTCGATCGAACTGCGGTTACTGCAGTACACACCGAGGCTGCGGAAATGGGAAGGCGAAGCTTGCAGCGACGCCGCTGGGACAATGTACGTCGATACGAAGGGGAGACTGCTACTAGAGCTTCTCAAAAGGATCAGACAATTACCATATTATGTTCATTTGCATTGGGCGTGCCAACAGTGTTTCCCCGACTAAAGTCGGGGACGTGCTTTTTTAAACATTTTTATGTTCCGCATGCTGCTGCTAAGCACAAGGGCCGGGGGTTGCCGACAATTTGATATTTAACCTTCCAGGCTGTGTATGGGAATCTGCCCTCCCTGGATAGAATGATCTCTCTCTCACACAGTGTGCACCTCTTGGCCCTCTTGCTCCAGACATCTCCGTCAGGCCTCTATGCTGTCTTCCAGGCAGCCGCTGCAGACACTAGCTCTGATTCCATCCTATTTTTACGTAGCATATGGTATGTTTTCAAGGGCACCAGTTGTGCAGAGTACTCCCTATCTTAACCCTGGAACGTCGGAGCGGCCATTTTATGTCCGATGAACAGAACATTTTCACTGTAACCTATTATTGCGGGATGAATTTCATTCATGATTTTTGTAATTGGATTTATGAATGATAATAGCATATCATGGAATTCATTTGAGGTCATTTAAGGTATTTCCTAAGATCACATGTGGTATGAAAGTTGAAAGAATGGTTAAAAACAAGTCACCACACAAAGGCATTTACGCAACTTTTTCCTACTTTTATTAAGTCTCAAATTTAGGCAACTAAATGATCTCTTTTGAGTTCAAGCTCAATTCATAAAATGAATCTTACCAAGTCTTGTTTCTACTCCAAGTTAGAATTTCAAGAAATTCCTAATATCTAGTGATTTATCGACACCTTAAGTTTACATGCCTATAGGGTCTCTTTCTCAATTTTCAAATATAGCATGACACGAAACCATGGATTACACCATGCTATTCTTCACTACAATGTCCCCTTATTCCAAAAATTTCAGATTTTTTGAAAGTGATTTGTATTTGATATGAATTATTTTTGGTTTTTCTTTGAAAATTCACTTGAATTTCAAATCTTCCCAAAAAAATCTGAAATTTTTACAGCATATGAAAAGCATGTGATCACATCTACGAAAAATAAAATAAAATATTTTACTTTCAGGTAAAGTGGCGAAATGGAGGATTCAGAGTAAGACATATCAAAGTTCAGGCCACGGTTATGGGCTCCGACGTTCTAGGGTTAAGGTTTCACTCATATATAAAGAATATTATTTATTAACTATAGTACCACCTTCAAAGCTTAAATCCTCGAAGGTCACATGGTTTCTGGATTGCCATTTACGAAGTTGAAGCAAGCCATTTCATCAAATAACACCATTTTTCTAAAATTGGTGTTAAAATTCAAAATACAATGTCACAATTCTGTACTTGAAGTTTAGTTCAAATAAGGGAGGAGTGCTCAAAATTGGAGCGGTACGAAATAAAGCACTAGGCTTCTTCACCCATATATACAATATAGCTTCACACTTCAACAATAGCATGTACTCACGGCAAACATTATAAGGTGCAGAATGAGGGCACCATTTTAGGAATACCAGGTGCAGAATGAGGGCACCATTTTAGAAATACATATGAGACCGCCTTCAAAATTTATAGCAAATTATAGAAGAGTTCAAAAATGATGAATCCACTTTAGCTATCCTTCTCTTTACTTGTAGTTGAAAGGTACATCTGATCGATACTAACTCGTCCTATAGGACATGAAATTTATAGTGATTTGTTCAATATAACAACCATGTCCCATGCACAAAAACTGCTTACACTGAACATTTATTTTACTACAGATTAGGAAATCTAAAATTTGAGTAATTATTGACCATTTTCTCTTAAATTGATTTCTCTCTCAAAAGTTTTAGGATGCGGTTATATAGCATAATAGTCAATAATAGCAGAGTTCCAACAATGAAGTTCTAGTAAATTTCACTGACATGCACATAATAGCTTCTTTATACAATGATACTACATGTACTCACTCCAATCATTATGAGGTGTCACTTAAAGGCACCATTTCAGGAACACCTATATAATTTCCAACTTCAAAATGCATGACTACTGAGGAGTCCAAAAATGATGATTCCACTTGCTCTAACTTTCTACACTATCAATGGACCATGAAGATGGACAGCGACCTTGTAAAACTTGTGATTGGAGAGTAAAGTGCTCTTGGTCCCATTTGACTTTACATTACATTGAAAAAAGGAAAATGACCACTAGCTTTGAGGTCCCCAAATTATGCTAAATTTTCAAGAATGGATAATATTTTCATGCTCTCCTTTATTATAGTTGTGTCGAAGGAAATGCCTCCACGCAACTATAGTCAAGTAGACCATGAGGCTCAAGAATCATTGATTGGCTAGTATTCTATTAATTATTAAAGAGAGAGGAGAAAGGGTAAAACAGAGAATGATGAGGATTTATATTAGAGCATTGAGCTTAAACTTGTGTAGGCCCAAATCCACTTTAACACGTAATTCGTTATAATGGTAACATTCACTGATTTTGAGAAATGGGCGTTTAGCTCGAGTCGAGCTAAATGTACCCCCACAGTACATTTGACTCAACTTAACCTCAATTGTCATCGATTTGATAATTTGAATATTCCCATTATAACGAATTACGTGTTCTTTACACTACAAGAGTGACCACATCACTCAAAAACTCAGTTCTCATTTATCATGGTCACAGCTCTTGGCCAAGAGCCATCACCATGAAAATGATTCTAATTCCCTCCATGCACATTGCACTAGTAACATGGTAAATCCGTATACAGAGATTTTCCGTGCTCAAAATTGCGCCGGTGCCCTTACTATATACAGAACAGACCAGACCGGCCAACGCTATAAACTGTAAAGGCAAACAATCGGCGCCCTTTTTCTTTTCTTTTTTTGACACAAATAAAGGGAAACCTTTACTGCAAGAAAGGAGGTTACAAGTACAAGGCCATGGCTCCGCCAAGTCCGGCGAAGCCGGACAAGCCTGAGCCAAAGGGAGGGGAAGGGAGAGAAGGAATAAATCAAGAAAAACTATTATACAACTATACAATTTCTATGTTGTCTTCTTGAAAGCGCCATCTCGGTTGCTCGGATTCCCACTTCGCTAGAACTTCATTCTTACTCCAAGTCTCTTTAAAAGCCAAAAGCAATTCATTCTCCTTTCTCGGATCTTTGAGGATGACCGCTCTAGTCTTTTGCCAAGCTAGTCTCCCATAATCAATAATGCCCATCCAGAGTTCCAGACTGTGATTTCCAACTTCTCTCTAGACCATCTATTTTGGTTAAAAGTGATGTCGTTCCTAGCCCTCCATATTGTCCACATAATTAGGCCTCTCAAAAGGAGCCAAATCCTGCTAATACTCTTCAACCGCGTTGGCATTCTAAGAGCAAAGATGCCATGCTTCCAATTAACCCTAGAACGTCGGAGCCCATAACCGTGGCCTGAACTTTGATATGTCTTACTCTGAATCCTCCATTTCGCCACTTTACCTGAAAGTAAAATATTTTATTTTATTTTTCGTAGATGTGATCACATGCTTTTCATATGCTGTAAAAATTTCAGATTTTTTTGGGAAGATTTGAAATTCAAGTGAATTTTCAAAGAAAAACCAAAAATAATTCATATCAAATACAAATCACTTTCAAAAAATCTGAAATTTTTGGAATAAGGGGACATTGTAGTGAAGAATAGCATGGTGTAATCCATGGTTTCGTGTCATGCTATATTTGAAAATTGAGAAAGAGACCCTATAGGCATGTAAACTTAAGGTGTCGATAAATCACTAGATATTAGGAATTTCTTGAAATTCTAACTTGGAGTAGAAACAAGACTTGGTAAGATTCATTTTATGAATTGAGCTTGAACTCAAAAGAGATCATTTAGTTGCCTAAATTTGAGACTTAATAAAAGTAGGAAAAAGTTGCGAAAATGCACTTTGTGTGGTGACTTGTTTTTAACCATTCTTTCAACTTTCATACCACATGTGATCTTAGGAAATACCTTAAATGACCTCAAATGAATTCCATGATATGCTATTATCATTCATAAATCCAATTACAAAAATCATGAATGAAATTCATCCCGCAATAATAGGTTACAGTGAAAATGTTCTGTTCATCGGACATAAAATGGCCGCTCCGACGTTCCAGGGTTAAAACTACGATGTTCTACCTCTACGTATTTATGCAGGTGTAAAGCAATTTTTGAACTTTCTTTAATCTTTTAACAATGAAATCTTATACTTAAGCCTATATTTAATTCTAATTGATATTCCAAATATTGACCGTAGGATGTTTTTCATTTGCAAGATCATAATACCCAAAATTTGTGCAAAAGTTTTTTTGAGCATCGTTTGGGAGACATTGTAAACCTTTATAGTGCAAATGGAGATTTGACAAGTTTAACCCCAAAACTTTTGGTCATATTTTTTTCAACTGATATTTAACTAAATATGGACAAATTCATAGTCCAGAAATAATGTCGGTTGTCCGCCGATATTACCTTTAAACTCCATCAGTAATCTTTGAAAGGTCATAACTCAATCAAATTTTGTCCAAATTAAACATATGAGGTGTTTTTTGATATCTACAAGAAATGTAGATGTCAAAAAACACCTCATATGTTTGATTTGGACAAAATTTGACTGAGTTATGGCCTTTTGAAAGTCGCTGATGTGGGGATGTATCGGCTGGCTGCCGATTTAACCAAGGTTATTCATTAGTTGCAAAAATTCCATAAGTTGCAAAAATTCCATAAGTTGCAAATAAGTCCATAATTAGTTAAATATCAGTTTTTCCATGTAGGTAACCAAGTTGGAAGTCTTGGGACTTGGGACCACTTTTATGACCTTCATTCAAATTGTACATTAGAAAACGTACCAAGTTAGATATATTTAATATTTGGAATTGTTAAATAGTGAGTAGGTGCCGTTATGAGTTTGTGAATTTTGGGAATATACAATTGGAAAAATTCCGATATCTCAAATTTTGACAGATTTAGAAAGGAAAAGTGTGAAATTATTAAAAATTATTACGATTGTTTTTGTAATCTTTGGAAGTTGCCCTTGTAAAAATAGTAACCCTTTTAACTTCGGTCACTTTGAATTTGAGGAGTGATTTGGTAATGAATATATCTCCAAAAAAAAAATTAAAAAAAAAGAAAAAAATCACTAACTCTAAACTCCCCGTTTTAGACTTGAAACCTAAACTTTCTAAATAAAGGTTCTAAAATTGGATTTGTAAATTTTACCACATATACTTGGTAATATAGCAAGCACCCATTTAAAATCTTAGGAAAAGATATCAAGTTTAACCCCTTCAAGTGGGCTATCCATCATCCCATGAAGCCATTTTGGGATTTCAAGATTTTTAGGGGTCAAGGACTCAAGGGAACTGAGGATTGTTGCAGAAAATGAAATTACCTCTGTGTTGTTAAAACCGTGTTATTCCATGTGCCGGTTTGGTGCATTAGATGTGGCCTTTTGGTGAACAAGATGTGTTATTTTGGCTCGCGTTTTAAAATGTGTCACTTCAGAGGCATATTTAGTTATGGCTATAAAATAGCATGTATGTTTAATGACACGTACATCCTCCATAATTTAATCTAAACTAATCTAATCTCAACTAATCTAGCTATGTATTATCACCAAAAATTCCCTAATATCACACATTATCAAGGTTTTTGACCTTAAGTTTGAAAATTGGTCAAAGCGCAAATATATCACATAAATCTCAATTGATGGTTGATAAAATATTTGCCCTTCAACAGTGTTCAATGAACACGTATTTTGTTATAATGGAAACATTCAAATTATTAACCCCTAAAATCCAGGAAAACGGATTTGGTTCTTTGAGATCTTGGGCAGCTAATTTTAAGGAGTTAAATTGGTAACTTTGCCTAAGATTTTTACTGGGTGCTCCTTATACTGTAATGTGTATGTGGTAAAATTCGCAAAGCCAAATTTAATTTTATAACCTTCATCTAGAAATTTCTTCATTTAGGTTTCAAGTCCAAAACGGGCAGCTTAAAATAATTTTTTTCGAAGTATTCTTTTTTGGAAATATGTTCATTACCAAATTAATATTCAAATTCCAAAGTGTCCAAAGTCAAGAAGTTTACCAATTTTACAAGGGCAACCTCCAAAACTTTCAAAAACAATCTTAGTAATTTTAAAAATTTTTCTTTCAAAAATTGCCAAAATTTGAGATTTTGGATTTTTTCCAAGATTTTTTTCTTTTCAAAATTCACATTCTCATAAATGCACCTACTCACCGTCCAAATTGTTCTCAGACTAAATATATCATATGTGGTGCTTGTTTTACTATATTGTTGTTTTTAGACCTTCTTTCAAAAAATAATTCACATCAATTATTCTATCCATTTAGACACTTTTTTTGCTGCTGCATGAAAAGGATTCTTATTATCTTGGTCATAGCTCTTGCTCCATAGTGTAAAGGGACCCTAAATACCATGGTTAGGTAAGCATACCACCACCTCCATAAACTCCTCCGCAGCTTCTCAGAAACACTACATCACAACCTGTAGACGATGATGTACATTGCGTTAAATTTGAGTTCATTTTAGATTCAAACTTGATAAATAATTAGTAGAAAATAGTAGAAAAGTGATGCCGGTGTCGTGACTCCTCCCTAGTGACGGAAATGTGCCTACATAAGTTGTTTTTTTAACAACATGAAAATAAATTTTTATATTTGTCACCTTTTTAAAGTTTTTTGCAAATCTATTAGCCTTTAGTGTGGCTTATTACACCAAGAAATAATCTAAAAAGAAGTGACGAAAATAATAATTTAATTTAATGTTTTTAGAAGCACAATCAAATCACTACATACGTCACTTTCTGTGCAATTTTCTAATAGTGACAACAATGGAAGAGAACTCCTCATAGTGATCCATTTTTAAGTGCACATACGAGCCATATACGGCAGCAATTCAACAACTCGGACTTAGTAAACTGGCCTTTCCCGGTTGGTGGGAGTAGGGCCTAAGCATGTGGGAATCTATCAATGTAGCAAAGAATATCACATGTGAACTGAACCATGACGATTGGCATACTCATGTCTGGACTTTTCGTAGTTTGTTTTTGGTCAGAGTAGATGACTTGGCCTTCGATCCAGCTCCCGCTTCACCAAAGCATGACAACGAAATGGGCCCATTCTCATGTGAGACTCATCCTTGGAAAATTGAGAGGATCTCAAAAAACTCTCTCATGCTCCCCAACCCATAATTAGTTGTTGCAGATCGAAAGACAGATAAAAGCCTGATAAGTCAGATGATTTGGATTAACCCGAAGCAAGGTATATATACACTTTGAGGCGGGCTGATCCCACTACCTGGAGTCTTAACACCTGTTGTAACTGTCACTTAAGGTGAGTTAACCTCCACTACTCCTAACAAGCTAGTTGAGCAGCACTGAGCTGATACTCTTCTGATACTGCAAGTACAGTCCTGGAGTTACCTACGCAGCCGGTTGCTGCCGTGGCTCATTACTTGTGATGTTAGTACCAACACCCTCCCTCGCTCTGGATATTGTAATGCCGAGCGGATTTAGGTTTGTCAATCACAATGTCGATTCCTAGGCACACAGTGATCAGAAATTTGCCTTCTATCATATCAGAGGATCTTTCGGTATGGCAGACCTTCCTTTTGATCCTTTGGCTAATTTGTGTGTCGATACACAAATTCGCAGGGACTGCAGCTCAGTTCTTAGAGCGTTGGGTGCTTCGCTCCTTGGGAGAGTGTGATTCCTCACTGCAGGGTGAGCCTCTTGAAACTGAGTCTTCTCCTTCTGGCGGTGATGGAGTATGTGGAAACGCAAGCGAAGCAGTTGGAAGTCTCATACCTTCTCTTCCCGATGTGGTCGTGAGGGAGAGGATTTGGCCTGCGCTCGTGAGTGATCCAACAGTACCACAGTTACTCCAACTTCATCATATAAATTCTTCCTGGAGTCGGTTGGTGGGAGCGTCTCTTGAGTGGAACGTATTGACCTTTGTGATCCTTGATTCTCCAGGGTACCGTCAGCACGTCTTCCATCGTCAATTGAGGTTTCTCACAGCTACAGAAAGGTTAGGGTTTGAACTGGCTCACTTCAGATTGTTGATCAGTGAGAGCATAGAGGAGATAGAAACAGGGATTAGAATTTCTAGTTCTAGGGTGAATCATTTGCCGGCCTATGTGTCACTCAAAGGATGCCCTCCCACTGTGGAAGAGGATCCTGATTACTATGAGCTGTAACATCTATTTTTAATCTAAGCTCGAATTTTCTTCTATCAATTCTGCCTTGAACTCTTGATCTGTACTAGACCCAGTTGTCCTCTCAGCCTTTCGAAGGCGGTTCGCCCCAAGGCTTTAGTCAGAATGTCGGCAAGCTGGTTCATTGTTGGGGTAAACTCTAGGTTGATCTCTCCTGACTGAATCTTTTCTCTGATGAAATGATGCCTAACTTCGATGTGCTTGGTTCTGCCGTGATATACTGGATTATGAGCTAAATTTAAGCTGCCTTGATTATCCCCAAAGATCGTTGTCGGGATGTGGGTGTTGAGTGCTTGAATCTCACTGAGCAGTCGTCGGAGCCATACCGCCTCCTTAGTACCCTCGGTAATTGCCATATACTCTGATTCAGTTGACGACAATGCAACAGTTGGTTGCTTGCGGCTGTTCCAGGTGATTGGGGTGCTGCCAAGGAAAAATACATACCCTGTAGTCGATTTTCTATCATGAGCATCTGCTGCCCAGTCGGCGTCGGTGAAGCCCTGTAGATCACTCCCCTCCCCGCGCCGATAGAGTAGTGCGAAGTTGATCGTGCCTTTGAGATACCGGTACAGGTGTTTTACAGCTTGAGCATGAGGTTCCTGTGGGCATGTCATGAATCTACTGACTACACTCACTGCATAGGCTATATCAATGCGGGTGTGTGTGAGAAATATCAGTTTGCCCACCATTCTCTGGTAGCGTGTGGCATCAACTAGTGGAGCATTCATATCAGGAACTAGTTTCAATTTTTCTAGCATCGGGGTAGGTACAGGTTTGCATTGATCTAGTCCAAACTCAGTAAGCATTTCAAGTATATACTTACGCTGGGTCACAAAAATGCCTTCAGGTCGAAATAGGAACTCAAGCCCCAGGGAGTACGATAGAAGCCCCAGATCAGACATCTCAAATGTGTGTTGAATGTCGTTGCGAATGAATGCAATGTGCTCTTCATTATCTCCGGTAAGATACACGTCATCCACGTACAGTATCAAGAGAGTGATCTTGCCGCGGTCCTTATGATAGTAGAGATTGTAATCAGCCTGCGATTTGAGAAGACCCTTGCTGAGTAAGTAGCTGTCGACTTTCTGGTACCACGCACGAGGGGCCTGCTTGAGGCCGTAGAGAGCTTTTCGAAGCTTGCAAGCGTGACTTGAGCTCGTAGAGTCAGCAAAACCTGGGGGAAGACTAACATAGATATCCTCTTCAATCTCTCCATTCAAAAACGCAGTTTTGACATCGAGATGGAATATTTTCCAGCCCTGATGTGCAGCGAGAGCTACTATACTTCGAAGGGTGTTCCATTTAACAACAGGAGCAAAAGTCTCAGTAAAATCTTGACCCGGTTTTTGTTGGAAACCTTTTGCTACTAATCTAGCCTTAAGTTTTGCCACCGACCCGTCTGCATGTGTTTTCACACGGTACACCCATTTAGTAGCTATAGATTTCCTGTCCGGTGGAAGAGGAACCAGGTCCCAAGTTCGGTTCCTGTAAATCGAGGCTAATTCGTCCTCCATGGCTAGTTTCCACCCAGGATGTTGTAGAGCTTCGTCGATGGTGATTGGAAGCTCAGGATGCTGGTCTAATGCAGCTACATGCAGGTAGAAATCATCCAGCCGTGCAGGAGTTCTTCGGGTTCGGCTGCTTCGGATGGTGGATGGTAAAAAATCAGATAACAGGTTCTGCTCAGCTTCTGGAAGCTCGGAAGCTGGTGTGGCGATTCTTCTTCTCTGGTATGTGTAGAGTGGAACAGCAGCCTGATGGGAGATATCAGGGCTCAACGGAATTTGAACTGAAAAGTCATGAATAGGAATTTGAGCAGGCACGCTAGAAGGAGCCACACCAGAAGGAAAAACTCCAGTTGGTGAGACGGATAAAGAGCGTTGTGGGCTTCGAATTCCTGCATGTCGTTCGGAGGCTGGGTGAGTTTCCTGTGGACCTGTGCATGCTGGATGTGAGAGATGCAGCTGTATAGCTCCATGCTGCTGAGTCGAAGGTGAGTCATCACACGACACTGGCACTTGGTCTTCAGTAGTGGTGGGCCAGTCATGTAGGTCGTGGACCTTGGAGATATCGTCTTGAGCCTGAGAGCAAGGAAAATGATTTTCATCGAATCTCACATCTTTCGATACTAAGATCTTCCTGCTTTTGAAGTCATAGTTACGAAACCCCCTGGAAACAGAGTCGTATCCTATAAATACGCATTCGTGAGATCGAGGTGCCCATTTGGTTCGTGAAGGTGAAGTGTCCAACACCAAGCTCCTACAACCGAAAACTTTGAGATGTTCAATCGAGGGAATCTTTCCTATAAGTTTTTCGTAAGGAGTTGTGCCCCTCTTGGCTCTGGTAGGAGTCCTGTTGACGAGATAGTTAGCAGTAGCGACAGCTTCAGACCAAAGGTATGCTGCTGGCAAACGCCATGCTCCTCGCTTTCTCTAGTAAGGTCCGGTTTTTTCTCTCGGCGATGCCGTTCTGGTGAGGAGTATGTGCTTGAGTTAGTTGTCTGACAATTCCAGCTTCATTGCAGAAGTTGATGAAGGCATTGGACGTAAACTCGCCACCCTTGTCCGACCTGATAGTCTTGAGCTTGTGATTCCCGTGGAGTTCGACCATGGTCTTGAAGTGTCGAAACTTGGTCAGGGCCTCAGATTTGAGCTTCAGAAAGTACAACCAGGTGAATCGACTGAAGTCATCAGTTATGGTGAGTATATACCGTGAGCCAGAAAGTGATTTGGTGGACAGTGGTCCACAGATATCGGTGTGCACAATTTCCAGAGGCTCCTTGGTGCGTCGATGCTCTTCTTCTGACGTAGAATTGCTTTTATTGGCACCTTGAACTAGTTTCCTTCTGGGCTTAGCAATTCGGCATTGCTTGCCTCTGTGACACGCCATGCAGAAAGAAAGCTTTGAGGCAATGTGAGGTAAGCCGAGTACCTTGTCATGAAATTTCATGAAGATAAGGACTCTGAGGCTGGGGTGTCCCAAACGGCAGTGCCAAAGCATGGTGAGTTGCTCTTGGTGGGTGAGAGGCTCCTTCTGTTGCGAGAGTTTCGCGCGAGCCGCTTCTGCCGAGGCCTCTGGTTGCTCGGTGGTTTCGACAATATTGAGTGATGACCGAGGCGGTCTAAATTTATACAACCCATTCTTGCGATCTCGTACCCCTGCTACAACTATATTGCATGGATCTGGAGTTGGAGTGCTTTTGAGAATCCAGAAATAATCAGCGTCAAACAAAATTTTCAGTTTCTCTTTTCCATCTGTAATGGATCCTACTGATAGGAGATTCTTGGTGATGCCAGGAACATACAGAACATTGTCGAATTTTATTTTGCCGGAACTAGTGGGAACTTCCACCTTTCCAATAGCTTCCACATTCAACGACTCTCCTCCAGCTGTGCTGATCTTAGAACGGGAGCCTACTTCCAGCTCACTAAGTGACTTTTTGAGGCCGGTGACATGTTTAGATGCTCCGCTGTCGATGAACCATTCAGCACCGTTCTGACAGTTACTGTAGCTGTCCGCCAAGTTCAACTCGGAGAGGTTAACCGCCAAGTCGGTGTCAGGCTCACCACGCTTCCGCTGCGCTCCGCTTCCGAAGGTTGCATGTTCGTCGTTCACGTCGGGTTCACCAGCTTCGTCTTCGCTGCTGCTCTTGAAGTTGTCCAACACGTTGTCGACCAGGTTGATCGATTGTTTCTCTGTCCTGCTGGCGTTGCGTAGTTTCACCTCGGCTGCTAGTTGCGGGCAGTTTCTCATCCAATGGTCTTTGGCTCCGCAGTAGTGGCACTCACTGCTCCCTTTCTTGGCTTTGATGGTCCTTCATGTATGCTTGACTTGCGGCTGGTGAGTCTCATTTTTTGTGAGCTTTTGGCGAATAAAGCTTCACTGGTGCTTTCTCTGGTTGCCTTGATCTCCCGTCTGATTTCGTCCTGCATCAAAATGACGGTGAGCTCAGCAACTGAAGGCATCGATGGTCGATACATGAGCGTGTTGACAAGTCCCTCGAAGGACTCAGGAAGGGCCATGAGTACGTGCTCAACGACTTCTGCATCTGTAACGATTAGTCCAATGCAGGCAAACTCATTTAGTAACTCCTTTAGGTGCTGCAGGAACTCAGTCATTGGAGTCCCTTCGTCCATCTTCAAGTTGGTCAGTTTTCTCCTCAACAGCAGCTTCCTCGAGTGGGTGTTGTTTGCGTAGAGATCCTTCAGAACTTGCCAGCATTGATCCGGTTCCGTGATATTTGAAATGTAAGGAATGACGTTGTCTCTCACGGAAAGAGCAATCATTCTCAGAGCCTTGTTCTTCTGTAGCTGCAACGCTGCAATTTCAACTGGATCTGTTGGCGCTACGGTTCCTGCAGGTGGGTCAACAAGCTTCCACACGTCTTCTCCACTCATCATGTTCCTCATCTTGAAACTCCAGACACTGTAGTTTGGGTTTCCTTCCAACTTGGAGGAATCTCCCATGAGTACATCTCTAGAAGCCATTCTACCTTGTTGGACACTTTCACACCTCTTTGATCTACTTATCTTGTCTGATCACTGCTTCACTAGCTCGTTTCTGCTTCTACTAAGTAAACAGACAAACAACTAATTGTGAGAACCTCGCTCTGATACCATGTTGCAGATCGAAAGACAGATAAAAGCCTGATAAGTCAGATGATTTGGATTAACCCGAAGCAAGGTATATATACACTTTGAGACGGGCTGATCCCACTACCTGGAGTCTTAACACCTGTTGTAACTGTCACTTAAGGTGAGTTAACCTCCACTACTCCTAACAAGCTAGTTGAGCAGCACTGAGCTGATACTCTTCTGATACTGCAAGTACAGTCCTGGAGTTACCTACGCAGCCGGTTGCTGCCGTGGCTCATTACTTGTGATGTTAGTACCAACATTAGTTTTACGAGAGCCCGTAATATATCAAGGGCTTGCTAGTGGGAGGTGGCAAGCTCTTGAAATGAAATTAGAACCTGTAACAAATTTAGTAAGAGGCTTTGTCATCTTTTTTGTGCTTTCTTGAGGGGGAGTAGTGCTTCCTCAAAAGGACCACTATTCACTCAAAAGAAGGACTTAAATATGGATTTGAAGGGATGACATGTGAGTGGTTCTTCATTACTTTCTCTATAGTGGCACAGATTTTTCAGGGGCTTCTGTAGTAGAATTACGGGGACAGGTCTTACATGGGAATGTGCCCTGAGTTGTGAGAGAAGGTCGTGTCACCGCCAGCAATGGATGAGTCCTGCATTGAATATTTCTACAGAATTTTCTTCAACTTCTTGAATCGCATTCAAGAAGAGCCAGTTAGATTCTGCCATTTTCTCAAAAACATTTGAGTAGGTCCTCCCGAACTTCATGTTCGTTAACTCTCTTTAATCTGATCGATTACCATAATAAAACCAGCAGTGCGATATCCAGTTGAGCTATGATATAACCGACTCGGCAGTTTCTCAAATGAAATCACTACTCTCCAACCAGAAAAGCAGTCCTTTTACCCTCTTGTTATCTTAAATAGACATCACTCAAGATTCAGTAATCCAGGGATTAGTCACAGGTAAGTGCTGTAAATTCCGCAGCTGAAATAGCGAAATTTCAGCGCCATGAAAATGCGTCTGCAAGAAGGATGAAGAGCTTTCAATTGAAGCAACCGATGATCAATGGCAACATCATGAAATTTAGGAGCAATCAATGGCACATGCATGAACACGGATTAGCGGGCTTTCATGGTAAGGTTGCGTTTCTCCCTCCAGCGCCAAATGGTGTACAATAGGCAGAAAACAGCGCCAACTGAAGCAGGCTCAGAACATAGATCGATTCGATGGTCTTAGTTAGAAACACGTCATGTTGAAGATGTAATTCAAAGACCAAGGGTAAAAGTTCAATCATCTAACGATCGAGATTCAAAGTTTCCGGTGGTATGTCCGGTTACTGTCTAGACCTGTCCGTTACTTAGCAGGCCCACTATAGATGCATCAAACAATCTAAATTTCTCAATAAGCAACAATCAGCAATCAACAATCAGGTGAGGACGACGCTGTCAATCTTTAGTAGCCGGGGCTTTCAGTCCACTATTAACACCAAGTCCAGCTCGATCCATAATGGAATATTCTTTCGCAGCAGATACCGGCTGGACGACGTCTTGCATTCTCGAAGCAGCCTCCTCTCCTCTCCTTTTCCTCCGAATGCAACAACCGATCACAAGCAAAATGAGGAGGAATCCACCCACTCCACCAATTATACCACCCACCAGCTTCATTTTGTTGCTAGGGAGGCATGAGCCACAACAGCCGATATTTCTTTTTCCTGTTGATTTCACACAATGAAAATCTGTCTTATTCGGGGTGACAAGGTTAGAGCAGGCATCCGTCTGCAACAACCACGCCCAGCAATTAGAAACATATCGTAAGTGGCTCAGAAACCGCTCAACGTTCAAATTTTAGATTGGCAAGCTTATTGGGAGAGTTCTAGAGTAAATCAAATTTGGAGAATGTGCAAAGTATGCTAATAGGATTCTGGATTACTATTGAATTAGTTGTGATATATGTCCAGAAGGATAGGTGTACTCGAATCCGCTCACTCAACCTGACTGTTCACCGTGATAATGTACTTGCTAAGCTGAGTGAGTAGTTTGTGGTGCTAGGTGGATTTCAACTTTTAAGCCACCTACTATAACAAACTGACGGCTTACTGTCTTCTGAAACTTAAGTGCTAATGATCATGTCATTACTCACAGTCACCGCACCGTGCACTAAAAGAAACTAAGACTCTCGGAAGCTGATTAGTTTGTTCAAGACTGGTAGTGAAATTAATCTGCTTCAGTCTAGATTCAGTCATTGCGATGCGGTTAATGCTATCTTAATGCAGAGGAAAGATTCCGAGCCAAGAGGACTAAGATGCGGCCACCTAAAATCATGGAAAGAGTCTGTGGGGCTCATAAGGGCCTACAAGGGTCGGCGTAACTTCATGACACTAGCACCAAACTCTATGTTCCAGTAAATTTGCAAATGAGGGCTGCAAGGTCAAACGGGTGCGGGTCTGCTATGGGTGTCTACAAAGACTGTCGAAGGGTATATTGTGGGAATGGCTTGATTTTGGACTGGTTGTTGTTCTGCAATAGGTGAATATGGAAAATGAGATGCAGAGATTCTGTACGTGTGGACATCATGCAATATGTATGAAGTGCTAGCAGACCTGAGAAAGCTTCTTGTAAAATCGAAGTTTCGCTCTTTACAGTTGGCGCCGCAGACTGTGTTGTTATGAACTCCCCGACATTTGTAGTTCTTATCACCTTGGGTTCCATACTTAGTGCATGATAGGCGGGTGCATTCAGAGGAGCATCCCGTTATTGCATCTGCACATGCAGGACAATGAAAGAGACGCATGTTGAGAAAACGAATCAACATCTCCTTTAAAGTGCATAACCCAAAGTTTTCAAATTCAGAGCAGTGCGCTTACCGCAGTTCCGGGAGTTCCCTTCAATAACTTTGACAAATGTTTCGAGTTCTTCTTTCTTCTGGGCCAGAAGATCTGACGAATTATCAGGAATACGAAATGCTCCTTGACATTCCTTGGATATGAGGACGAGATAGAAGACGGCGGCATAATTGAGATACAGTGCTATCCGCTTCATGTTTGGGTAAACTTCGTTACCTAACTGTCTTACAGAATGTCAGCACACCTGCACAACAAGACCTCACAAAATTTTCAGGGCCCAAGCGATTCTTTTTTCGTCTCGTGCTTGTGCCTCAAGCAAAACACTTACTGCATGAGTGACGGACTCACACTTTCACGCGTAATGAGCCAGGAATTGATGTCGGCTGGAAATATGTATGAGAAAAGTCGACATAATGTGCCTATCTTGAACTACAAGTCCGGTGGGCGTCAAGAACAGAGTATTCCCGACTAAGCCTGTAGGAGTGCAATATTATATGTTTAAATGTTCCGCATTTGTTGCGGCTAAGCACGAGGGGTACTGTTGCCGACACTCTGTAGTTTAGCCATCCAGGCTGTGTATGGGAACCTCCCCTCGACGAATAGCTTGATATCTAAAAGTGGTGTGAATTTCCTTGTCCGGAGTGGTCAGAAAATAGTAGCAGAGAATTCAATTTTCTCAAGGCCTTGACTGGCTGGGTGTGCTGAGCATTTCCCGGCGTTCGGTTGGAGCTCCTCTCGTCTGTCAAAAGAGCCTGAAGAGTCTCTTACAGAATTCGAAAGCTCCCTTGCGTCTTGTCCGCTTGGCAGTTCCAGTAATGCTTCCCCGATGCTTGGAGCTGCACATGTACACACTCTGACTGCATTCTAGTTTAAGTATCATATGGTATGTTTTCATGCGCACCATGTGCAGGACATGTTTTGACTTCGGACCGTCGGCCTGTCTCTTCAAGATAACAGCATCGGAAACTTTGTCGACCGGACAGGAAACTACAAGGTAAAAATTGTGACACTTTTAGCTATGTCCCAACTTTTAGCACAGAATTCTTTGTAGTGATAATTTCATTTTCGAAGTAAAACAGTCTTGAATATGGCTCAACTCATGAAAGTTGTTTCTAAGTCAACTTGAACTTAAACATTTGTATTACTCGATTGATGTAATTAATAGCGAGCCGAATCTGAAGTAAGTTCATAATTCGAAGGTTACTCCCTCCGTCCCAGAAATACACCATGATTTAGTTCATGCACCCATCTCCCAATAGTACGAAGATTTGATATCAATGAGTGATCTAGACCATCCAAACTATATCCAATTACATCATTGAGTACTCTAGACCATTTATTGAGTCAACCAATAACTCGGTAAGATCTCAAGTTCCCAATTTATCATTTAGATCTCAAGTTCCCAACGAACCATTTTATGGGTGATCCCAATTTTTGAGGAGTTGTACGGGACTTAAGAAAGTAAATTTCTTGAAAAAAACTTCTTCAAAAATTTAATTAGAGACATATTCAAAGAAAACTGAAAAGAAGAAAATACAAGCCTTGGTAGAAGAGCAAGTCACACAATTACAAGTAACACTAAGGTATAGAGCCTCGGTAGAAGAACACAATCAAAGAATTGGTGGAAATACTCTAGTACACAGAATCTTGGAGCAACAAATAACAAACCATTTCACAAATAGTATTAAAAGAGAGAAAGAGCTATCAATAGGATTTTCACTTGACTTATACTTTGAAGCAACTAAAATTGGAGGGAATATCTTCTAGTTTCTTTTCAATTCCAATGTGGCTAATGATGTAATCTTGGTTGTTACAGTTAGCGAGTATTGTACTCACGATGAGTAATTCTCATATGGGTAACTCCAATATTAGTAAGTTGAGATTTACATTCAATTTATGAAACGTTGTTTGAATTCATATATTATTCACAACGAGCCTTCAAACGCAACGAGGCAAAGGTTTCCCTTACAACGAAACTCCCGGAAGTGCGGTAAGCGCACTGCTCCGTATTTGAAAACTTTGGGTCGACTGTGCACTTTGAAGGGATGTTGATTCGTCTTCTCAACATGCGTCTCTTTCATTGTCTTGCATGTGCAGATGCAATAACGGGGTGCCCCGCCTATCATGCACTAAGTATGGAACCCAAGGTGATAAGAACTACAAATGTTGAGTAGCCCAAAACAACACAGTCTGCGGCGCCAACTGTAAAGAGCGAAACTTCGATTTTACAAGAAGCTTTCTCAGGTCTGCTAGCACTTCATACATATTGCATGATGTCCACACGTACAGAATCTCTGCATCTCATTTTCCATATTCACCTATTGCAGAACAACAACCAGTCCAAAATCAAGCCATTCCCACAATATACCCTTCGACAGTCCTTGTAGACATCCATAGCAGACCCGCACCCGTTTGACCTTGCAGCCCGGCCTACTTTGCAGATTTACTGGAACATAGAGTTTGGTGCTAGTGTCATGAAGTTACACCAACCCTGGTAGACCCTTACGAGCCCCACGGACTCTTTCCATAATTTTAGGTGGCCGTATCCTAGTCCTCTTGGCTCGGAATCTTTCCTCTGCACTGAGATAGCATTAATTAACCACATCACAGTGACTGCATTTAGACTGAAGTAGATCTCAGTACCAGTCTCTAACAAACTAAACAGCTTCCGAGATTCTTAGATTGATTCTATTAGTGCAAGGTGCGGTGACTGGTGTGTTAGTTTAGTTTACATAGTAGCTAATGGCGAGATTTTGGTGACACTTGGTGCAGGCGGGTGGTTAACGACAAGGATACAGTCCGGACAGTTTGCACTCACAGGAATCTAGATGAGGCCTTCAAGAACAGTACCTTGAACGATCCTGATCATTTCTTTCGAGTGATTTTCGGAGCTGCGGACGGAAATTTCAGCATCTATCATGGAGGGGTAACTGTCATCATGTTTATATTTAGATTAGGTTTAGGGTAATCCCATAACCATGGTACTCACAACTGTGTACCACAGAGTGTATTTAATTCGCTGCTCAATTCACTCTCGCTCTCTTTGAGCTTGACTCTTAATACCAACATGGTATCAGAGCTACTCTGTGGTACACAGATCAGATCCAATTGAGTCAGTTAGAATGGATTCCTTGCTTAGAGATATGTCTGAGTCTACTAAACTTGATGGGCAAAAGAACTATATGTTATGGAGCTACAAGGTTAGGATGCTACTGATGCAGGAAAATCTTTGGCGGTTTTTTACAACTGAGCCTACCTCCGGATCGGCCAGTTCTAGCGCCACTTCGTCACAATCCGCAGCCACCGTAGCCACTTCAGCGCCGCAGCAGCAGAATGTCGCAGCAGGATCGCACCGGCCAATACCACCGTCACGACTCGAACCGCGGCGCAGCTGCGTCTCAACGCCTCAAAGTACATTAATCCGGGCGCACAAGATTCGTGCCTGCCGCATTCTGATTTCAACGGTAAAAGACCATGTCATTTTTCATATCATGCACCTTTCAGATCCTCTAGAGATCTGGAATACTCTTAAAAGGATGTATGATGTTCAGTCACCTTCTAGGAGACTAGCACTTAAAGAGAGACTGTATTCTCTTAGAATGCTAGAAGGAAAAACGGTAGACTCACATCTGGAAGACACTAATTCCATTATCAGTCAACTAGCCAGTCTAGGAGTAGTTGTCCAAGACGAGGATCTTGTTGATCAAATGTTGGCAAGTTTACCAAGAAGCTGGTCCACATTCAAAGCAATACAGAAAAGTAGAGAGAGGAGTCCTACCTTCTCTGAGTTGCAAGGACTGATGTTACATGAGGAAAGCTCACAAATCCTAGACAAGAGTCAGGATTCAGAGGAGGTCTTATCTATGCAACGCAGCAGCTTCTATCGACCTCCACAACACCGTGACCAAAGAACTGGACGCCCAAGCAGAGGGGGCCGAGGACGCGGACGTACAGGTGGCTCCTACCGCACCTGCAAGGAATGTGGACAGGCGGGACACTCGTGGGCGATCGTGAAGTAACGAAAGTCAAGCGGCAGATCCGCGATCTTCAAATCCAGCTCTCAAAACTCAAAACACCAGCAACCACCTATTCTGCTATCGAGGACGAACCTGATGAAGAGGAAGATGAACTGGACGAGGAGAATGACAATCAGGCTCAGCTCAACGCTTGCATGGCAGCTTTCTCGAATGACGAAGATCCTTGGTTTTTAGACTCCGGTGCTAGCTCCCACGTCACTGGGAATGATAGAATTCTATCAGACTTCACAGACTCCCAAATTTCTAGCATCCGCACTGCAGCAGGACAAGTTCTTCCAGTTCAGAACAAGGGTACTGTACGATTTTCTGACTCAAAAATAAAGGCAGTCAAAGACATTCTTTACGTTCCTGGTGTGAAAACAAACCTTCTGTCAGTGGGGACCTTGGCCGATTTAGGTCACGTGATTATCTTCACATCAAAGCAATGTCTCATCTTTGACAACACTCTAGAAAATGTACTGCTCCAGGCCAATCGTGACGCTCGTACAAAGCTCTATAAGCTTACAGCAACGGCACAGCCTCCGAAGCCCTCTGCAGTTTTATCTGCAACCCACGCACAAACAGTCTCAGTAGAGACTACAGACTTATGGCATCGTCGGCTAGCTCACATCAATCGCCAGAGTCTCTATCACCTCAGCAACAGAAACCTTGTAAATGGTATTCCAAAAATACCGTACCTGAAACGCCATTGTGATAGCTGCACTCTCGGGAAGTGCCACCGCACACCTTTTCCGAAGCTGAGGACCACCTTCACCGATAAACCCCTACAGCTCATACATAGCGATCTCTGCGGACCACTTCCCACTCCCACACGAAACAACAGTAAGTACATACTTACTTTTATAGATGATTATTCTAGAAAGTCTTGGGTTTATTTCTTGACAGCAAAATCCCAAACCTTCTCCTATTTTCTCAAATTCAAGAATCTAGTAGAAACACCCAACCAAAAAATCCAAGAAATCCGTACTGACAGGGGTGGCGAGTATGTCTCCACCGAGTTCACTACCTTCTGCGTCTCCCAGGGAATTCATCACCAACTTACAGCAGGCTATTCCCCTCAACAAAATGGCATTGCAGAGAGGAGAAACCGTTACCTCTTGGAAGGAATTCGAAGCGTAGTGACAGGTACCAGGATCCCTCGCTTCCTGTGGGACGAGGTGGCCAAGGCCGTCAATTACGTCCAAAACCGCCTACCATGCAGGGCGCTTAACCTTCAAACTCCCGAACAGGCCTTTACTGGTAAGAAACCTGACCTTTCTCACCTTCGTGTCCTCGGTTGTATCGCTTTCTGCCACATTCCACAAGAAAAACGAAACAAGTTAGATCCTAAAGCTATCCCTACTCTGTTTCTAGGCTATGATGAACAATCTAAAGCCTATCGCTGCTACAACCCAGTATCTAGAAAAATAATCATTAGTCGTGACGAAGTCTTCAACGAGTCTAGCTTTACGCTTCCAGTCCTACCACCTACATACCACTACAATCCCCTAGATAGCACCCAACCTCTCTCCACTCAAAAAGAATTGGAAATTCAAAACCCCCAACAATTCCTCCCTGAGTTCCCTCAACCTTCGTCACCTATATCACTCCCTCCCGTTTCAGACTCCCTTTCTCCCCCGCTGTCCAATGCTCCCACTTCTCCAGTCTGCTCCCCCAACTGTGACAAAGACAACCCTTGCCATTAGTTTTAACCCCCGTGCCAGTACCCATCCCTCCCCGACGCAGTCTTAGAACCCGGGCTCCAAGCATAAAGCTTGGAGACTACTATGTCTTTTTATCGTCTTTGACTCCTGACTGTCATCATGTATCAATCTACTCTATTTCCGAACCCAATCCTTCAGGTTCTGACCACACTGAGCCTACTTTTAAGCAAGCAATTCGCGAACCACACTGGAAGCAAGCGATGCAGAAAGAGATTGACAGCATTTATGAAAACCATACCTGGGAGCTCGAAGACTTACCGCCTGGCATTCGCCCCATCACCTGCAGATGGGTCTATCGTACCAAACGTGGTCTTCCCGGCTCGTCCCCTACTCACAAAGCTCGCCTTGTCGCAAGGGGCTTCGAACAGAAAGCAGGCATCGATTTCGAGGAGACGTTCGCTCCGGTGATCAAATGGGTAACCATTCGTACTACTGTGGCCTTAGCTGCAACCAATAACTGGGAGATTCACCACATGGATGTGAGAACGGCGTTTCTACATGGCATTCTCAAGGAAAACGTATACATGCAACAACCTCCAGGATTTGAAATCAAGGGACAAGAACACAAGGTTTGCAAATTATTACGCTCCCTGTACGGCTTGAAGCAGTCGCCCCGTGCGTGGTACGAACTCATTGATTCTTCTCTCCGCAATATGGGTCTTCACCGCAGCTCCTTTGACCCAAATTTATATTATCTACATCAAAAAAATCAAATCCTCCTTGTGATGCTCTACGTCGATGATTTGTTCATCACCGAGTCGCTCTCAAACTCATATCATGGATCAAAAATTTTCTCACAGCTACCTTCTCCATGACGGACCTGGGACGCATTCAGAAGTACCTAGGGGTGCTATTCGAATATTTACCTGAAGGTATACTCCTTCATCAACGAGATTATGCAGCATCTATCATCGACCAATTTCTCCCCCCGGGTCTTCACGCCGCTAAAGTCCCGCTCCCAAAGAGCTCCCCTCGTCACGACATGCACGAACAGTCGATGGACTCTACGTACTATTCCCACTCGTAGGCAAGCTGATTTTTCTCACCATAACTCGGCCTTGATATTTCATTTTGCGGTGAATCGCATAGCCTCATATATGTCAGCCCTCAACAAGCACATCTCGATTCGGCCATACACATTCTCGAGGTACTTAAAAGGGACCACGGATCATGGTCTACTTTACGAATTACGATGAACCATTGCAAATTTCGGGGTATACCGATGCGATTGGGGAACCCGCTCGCATACACAAGAAGGAGCGTTGGCGCTTACCTTTTCATCGCGGCGGTGGCTCCATCACCGGCAATCAAAAAAACACTCACGGTGTCACGATCCTCCACCGAGTCGGAGTATAGAGCCTTGAGCGATGGCGTACAAGAGGGTGTTTGGATTTCCCGCTTACTTCAGGAGCTGGAGGTTCTTCCACCTCTACCTACCCCTGTACATCACACTAATACCACCATTAGCTCTTCTCTCACTCCTCCAATTCACTTTTTCTCGTGACAACCAGTGCCATCAAGTTAGCAAAGAACCCCGTCTTTCACTCACGCAGCAAACATATTGAGATACACCATCACTTTGTAAGAGAACGTGTGCTAGAGGGGGAAATAAGTCTCAAATTCATTAGCACAGCGTTACAACCCGTTGACATTCTTACAAAGCCTCTTGGGCGGATAAAATTTGAACTACATAGAAACAACTTGAACCTATTTAGCTTATCTTTCCTACAAAACAGATCAAATCCCTCTTAGATAACATTCTGCTTCCTCTACGAGTCCTAAATGACTTATCTTTGAGCACCGCTAAACCCTAGTACTTGTTCACTACACTCATCCCATGTTCTGAAAATACCAAGTCTCCTTCCCCTTCTAACCGCATATACCTTAGACCTCTTAGATCCTAACCTCTTGATGTCAAAACCCGAGTCTTCTTCTCGATTCTTCCCCAGGTTACACTCACACGAGTCACGTCCACACGCACAGCACCAGCAATGACCTCCTTCTCCATCTGCGAGGAACCCTAACAACAATTGTCCAATTACTTCGAGCGCAAGCAGCATCAACGATAATCTCACAACATTGACAGAATCAGCCTGCAAATTAAGCTACACGACATCAACACATGCGACACAATCATTCCTCGAAGCAAGAGACAATAGGAAGTAAACCCTACCTAGGGTTACAGGAGAAAATTGCCTCTCTTGGTGTACAATCGCACCTGCTCCTTCAGCACGCCTCAGCGGCACTCGTAGAGGACGCCCCTGGCCTCGCGCAAGAACTCTCTCTACACCTTCTGCAATCGCGCCGAAGGAAAGAGTCACCAGTTTCGCTACGGCCCACACCACCGTCAACACCAACTCGACCCATCGGCACCGACAGATATCCATTCCGCCGATTGAGGATACACTACAAAAACAACAAAAACACAGATCTGCACTCCGACAGATACTCTGCCAGATTGAGAGGGGGTGTCATCATGTTTATATTTAGATTAGGTTTAGGGTAATCCCATAACCATGGTACTCACAACTGTGTACCACAGAGTGTATTTAATTCGCTGCTCAATTCACTCTCGCTCTCTTTGAGCTTGACTCTTAATACCAACAGTAACGACATTCGGGAGCACATCTTACTGTATGGCGTAGTGTTTAGTTTCCGTACGAGGAGAATCGCATTGGTACCTCAAAACATTCTCAGAGAAGCTCACAGCTCAATTCAAATGAGACTTGCTAGAGTTTTACTATAACAAAATTGCTCAATTAGTGTTAGAAACTCAGTTACTAAATGGGAAAACTAATGGTGTTTTTCCCAGGTTGTAAGTGGCCTCATTCTACTTTATCATATGAATAGCATAAAGCTAGGCACTGGGTCCCACAGAATCAGGGATGTCAATATGGACGTCTTTTGAGTTTTTTTGGTCGGACAGACGTCCGTCCAGGACTGTCCGGACCTTCCGGACGTCCGTCCGGGGGGGGTAAAATGGAATTACTACGACAACAGTAAAAATTTCAACCATTAGATCTTCTTGGAGCTCGCATCTAAGCCGTTCAAATCCGATATTCTTTAGAGCAACCGAGAAAATTCACTCCGACCAGCCCCCGGTCGAGGCGACCGAAGGTCGTGGTGACCATGAGATTTGATTCGGATATCCACAACCGTCAGATCGATAACGGCCGACCGACCGGTCGGACGCAGTCTGAGGGGTCACCGGTCGACCGGTCGGACGGACCGACCGGAATTTAAGGAGAAAGAAAAATAAATAAATAATTTTTTTTTTTTAAATCTAAATTTAGAATCCGGTCGCTCCGTCCGATCGGTCGGGCCGACCGATCGATCGGCCCGACCAATCGGACGGAGCGACCGGATTCTAAATTTAGAATTTTTTATTTTTTATTATTTTTTATTTTTTTCCTCGGACGGCCTGGGCGTCCGAAGCCGCCTTGGTGGGGAGCTAAGGATGGCGGCCACTCCTCTTAACCCTAACCCTATTCTAATTTATTCCAACAACCATTTTGAATTTCTTAACAACTCCCTCCCTAAAGTTTTTCAAGACCCAGATTACACTATTTGGGGTTCCCGCCCAAATAAGATTCTCCTTGCTTTGAGCATTACAATCTCACTAATGGAAAAGAGTCAACGGTTTAAATTTTACAAGTGACTATAAACTCAAGTGAACTTTAAGATCCTACGGTTGGATCTTCTAAACATTGTTTCAAATGAGACTTTATAAGCATGGAGAATTTAGGCAATTTCGCATCAAGGATATATAGGGATTAAGATCTCTTTATTTTATCTATAAATTATAACCATACTTAAGTTACTTTTGCGAATTGATTGATGATTCATTTAATCTTATTATCATGGTTCGGAAGATGTTACTTACTTTGTACTACTTATGGCATGTTGATGTTTAACAACTTAAAAGAGAAAATAGGATGATGTTCATGTGTTTTCTAGTTTAAATTACGTATTTTTCTTTAATTCCCAAATTGCAAACTTTAGGAACAAGCCTAATGTCTTAATTCACCGTGAAGGGCACTTGGTATTTTGGGGGTGTAAGTTCTTAGTGTCATTTGCCAAAAACACATAGCATCATAAGGGTCAAATAAGATTAAATAAAAAATCTTTACTTGAGGATAAGAAAACGCTTCCACAAAGATTACTTTTATTCAATACAAATTTTATTGCCATATAAATCAAATGGGGTCAATATCAACTAATCGCATCTTAAAGTAATATATCATTGTATATTTGATCATGTAGTATTATGAATTGCTATAATAAGATATTGAAGATACATCACTTTCTACAAAAACAAAAATAATATACGCCATAAACGTGGAAATGACTCATTTTAATTT
Organism: Bryum argenteum; assembly: GCA_037043015.1. Classification (NCBI taxonomy): domain Eukaryota; kingdom Viridiplantae; phylum Streptophyta; class Bryopsida; order Bryales; family Bryaceae; genus Bryum; species Bryum argenteum. The sequence continues at coordinate 29,337,321 of CM073322.1, forward strand.
CGGAGTTATGAAAATTTACCAAGAACAAATAAATGAAAAATCTATATCTACAAATTGCCACTACGTAACTTGTTAAATGATTAGGAACATCTTATAGAAATATAATCTTTTATACTTGCACATACACTTGAAAGACAAATATTAGCACATAATACTTTGTAGTATTGTTCTTCTAAATTTGGGTTGCATGAATTTGTATTGTAAGTTTTATGTTATATGTCTTTTTCCTTCCCATATTTATATATTTATATGATGCTAATAGCCTCTCAATATAGTACATGATTGGATATTCACTCTAACGCTCAACCACTAAAGGCCCAATCAACCATTTTGTACTCTATTCCGAATTTTGACAAGATGTATCTGATTTAAAAAGGATTCTTGTTGGACTTATTTCTTACCTCCGAGATGTAAGATGGGTTGAAAACCTCATTTATATTACAAAACCTAGTTTGGAGTCATGTATTGTTCACACCAACCCTTCAATCACAAACATGACAAGGTTTGCATAATATTGAATAACTTATTATAAAAGAAAACTAGTAGTATTCTTCATAGATAAGTATTGGCCTTTTTCATATAAGATAAAATTTAAGGAAACCATACAAATAAATAAGTACTAAGAATAGAAATGAGAATTTTATTTTGCTATTGAAAGTTTAGGTGTCTTTAATCTATTACAGGAGAATTATTAACTATTTTGAGGATTTAACCTACAACAATTTAATCTAAGAATTAAGGTTTTTATATTGTCTTTGGGAAGAAAGTTTACAAGAGTTGGAAAACTCACATTTCTTAACACATTTATTTTTCCTTCAAACCCCCCCCCTAGCCTTAGGGGTTAAATAAACAACCACCCATTTGGATTCAAATAAAATTTGCTTAGATACTTAGATCCGTAAATGATTAGTAACTATAATATTTCTCATTATCATAAGTCAATGTGAATATATTGCAAATTCTATCAAAGCATGACATTGTACCCCTAAAGAATTCCAAGTGATTCATGGATAGTTAAGATTCATATGAACAATGAGGGGTTATTTATAATAAGTTCTATTTTTCATGTGTGTCCAAGCCCATAAGATCTTTTGAATAAAACATTCTCTTCTATGAAAAGAAGATCTTCCCGACATTCCCCTGACAAAATCGGCATGTGGATTAATGCCCTGATTTAGGTTGTAGGTACAATGTCAGGTACCTAAAAATAGACAATTTTTAAATGCAAGCAAGAGGAGGAAGAAGAAGGGAGAAGTGGAGAGATGAGGGAGTGTTGGTGAGTGAGAGAAAGAGAGGAGCGCAAGACACCAACCGGTCGCTCGGTCGATCGGACGGAGCGACCGGATTCTAAATTTAGATTTTTTTCTTTCTCCTTAAATTCCGGTCGGGCCGTCCGACCGGTCGGCCGCGATAAATCCAATGGTACGAGGCTGCGGCAATTGATTGGACGGCTATTGAGCTATCGGTCGGCATGCCGGTCGCCCCGGGTTGGGCCGGTCGGCAGGCCGGTCGCCCGGGCTGACGGCCATTCTGGGGGTCGGTCGCTCGGACCGACGGCCATCCTAGAGGCCGGTCGCCCCATTTACCTTAAATAAAAAGACCAGAATCTCTAAGTCACGGACGGTCCCCAGACCCCTGCCAGACGTCCGGACGCTGTGACATCCCTGCACATAATTCCAACATCAACTTCAAAATGGTAGTGCACTTGCTTATAAAGTCAATGAGAAAAGATATCTATGTTCTCGAATACATCTCAAATTCGCAACGAGGACTCGAGGAGAATCCAAAAAGTAATTTTTGGTTTCTGAAACTTTCAAATGAAGATAGATTTTTCATTTACCAAAACACAAAATTTGTTTGAAACCCCAGGTTCTAACGATAGGTTTATATCATATGTGACTTTAATCAATCATACGAATCTCCAATTCATTATAATATTGAGTACATTTTATACTGAATTTTAACCCCTAAACGATCATGGTGTTTTGTGAGCTCCAAACTCCAAAATTGCAATTTCATACCACCTTATAAACTTTGGAGTATGAAAATATTTTTTACACTTTTTCGAAACTTTCAATCATACAAGCTTGAAGAAAACTACCATTACAGATAGTGGCTCAAATTTCAACCGTTGGATCTTTGCCATTTGTATGATCATAATCTTCAAAGTTGATGCAATCTTTTTTTCGGCAAACATAGTCCACTTTGTGCAAAGAAAACGTGATGCTTATTACCTTATACTTTTTTCCACGTACATATAAGTATATAACCAAATTGAGCATGCCCATGTAAAATTTTAGACACTCATTTTGCTATTTGAACCTTTATGCAACTTATTTACTAGACGAAGGTAGAAATCAAGGATTTGGTAAAACATGCACCACGTTTATTGTATATGGTTTATGGGAAAAATGAACGGCGAGTATGTACCTTCTTGAGTTTGTGAATTTCAAGAAAAAAGAGATTTCAAAAATTCCAAAATCTCAAATTTTGGCAAATTTTGAAAGAAAAATTTGTAATATCACAGAAAACTTTGAATCTAGCCTTTGTAGTTTTCAAAGGATGCTCTTGTAGGATTGTTAAAATTTTCAACTTGGGTCACTTGGAAACCTAAGTACAAATTCAATCAAGAAAAGATTTCAAAAGAAAAATCTTTAAAAAAGGTAAAAATAAAGAGCTCTTTTCTGCCCGTCCCAACTCCCACTTGAGGCTGAAAACTAAGATTTGCCTTTAAAAACTCCGAAGGTGGAGTTCGACTTTGCAAATTTTCCCACACACACCTTGTAGTATAGGGAACACACTATAAATATCTTAGGCAAAAATATTACTTCTAAGTTTTAACACCTTCATTTAGGCTGCACAAAATTACAAATCTCCTAAGAAGAGGTCTTAATAGTTTAGGGGTTAAAGCATTAGTCTCTTGGATTCATTATAAAATAGATAGTTAATATTTTAAAAAAACTAAACTGTATCTCGATCTAATTTTAACATTAAGATCTTTTTATTGTCTTTGTAGCAAAACTTCATATATATAGATAGAAACTCCGGTCTTTTCTATGGGGTCGGCGTGAATGAAGTGTCCATTCGTAATGCTAATATCCTAATGGCCACCGGACAAGGGGAAATTAGAACAATACTACTTCCCCCTCTCGAGGGTGGACACTATAACTATGCTAGTTTCTAGCCTAGTTACTAGTGCCTTGAAGATACTTGACATAGTATCCCCCAAAGGGCTTTGAGGTACCCATACAACAAGGTCCAAAGACCTGCCACAATAGTTGGGTGGACTATAGTGGTGAGCACCACGCCGGCATGAGGAATAGAACCCACGACCTCCTCATTGGGGGCCTAAGCCCTAACCACCAAGCCAAGGCTTGTGGTGCCTTTAGCAAAACGTCACACGATATACAGAATGCATAATTATAACACATTTAAATTTTTCTTTAAACCCCTTAGGCCTTTAGGGGTTAAATAAATTATGACATTGGAAATTGGGATAATTAATGTTTACTGATTTGGGATAGTTGTGGTCTAAAATTTAAAAAGTAAATTTGAAAATCAAGAACTCATAAAAACCTTTCGGCTTCAGTAAAAAGAAGCATCAACACATGGTCATCTAGCTCATACAAGGTTCACTTGAATGTAAGTAACCGATGTTGTCTTACACATGGATGATGTCCACAATGTCTCTTTGACATTCAATCTGACAACTCTGCATGTACAATGGATGACCATAGACTCAGGAAACAAAACTTGTTACGTGCTGAATACATGTCATTGATATTGCAAATACTGCATGATTCAATTCGAACGATGTCACATCTTTGAAAAGAGGAGCTTAGTGAAAACTACATGAGTTCAATCGTAAGTTCTTTAGAAGATGGAACTCGATGATTGCATTCTGCTGATTTTTAAGACCTCGTATTGGGTGTTCCTATCAGATTAGAAACCCATTGTGAGGATGAGGAAACTGGGTGCTGCTAAACTTTGAAGGCCTCTTCAAGGGGTGTTGTGGATTCTGTGGTTGAGCAGGAACAGTGCAGTTTTTAAGGGAGCTTATTGGCCATTTGAGAAGATGGGAGAGACAATTTGTAAATACATGCTAGAGTATGGTAGAATATCATGGTCGGAAACTTTGAAGGCAGTAAGTAGAGCTACCTCAAAGGAGCAAATCTCTACTATCTTAAAAGCCTTAGATTCGACATGGACTCACATGTCGAATAAGCTTTCTGCACGTAGAGTTAATTATAAGGTTACTTCGCATTTATAGCCAGTCACTGATGTTTTTTATAAATCTGTAACTAGTTGCTTTGTCTCAAAGGTTCCTTCTCGACCTGGTCTAGCCGATGAGGGCTTGTATCACTACCTTGCAATAAGAGTAATTCTCATTTGCTTAATAGATAAATTAATAAGGAACCAATTATTACGGTGGGCAAGCATCTAGTCAGGTGAGCTTTATATAATCAGGAGGGAAGCCAGAGCACGATGATCCTGTTGCAGTCTTTCTACAGGCTTCTCCTTAAATATATAACTTACTCTTTCTTTTAAATTTATTTCACTGACAACTCCCTTTCCGGGGATTATTTCACTGACAACCTAAAACCTTGGATTCCCAAAAATCAGCCAGGAGTTTCTCCTAAAGATGTAGACACGGAGGAACACTCTGTAGGCTATGTAAAGAACCTTTTACACGCGGGAAAACGACCATGTTCAAACACCCTCCTCAACTCTTCCTGATCACACCTAACCAGCGGTGTTAATTTTGTTTGCTTGTACAATCGACTTGCATCTGCTTTGCAAATTGATATACAACTGGCAACCTCGCTATCACCTTAATCCTAATCACGAACAGCAAAAACGCCACCATATTCATTGCTTCTTTGCTTGTCTGTGAAGTGATCGATGCATCAACTTCACCACCGACAACTGAATGCCACGCTTTCTTTCGTAGCTGGTTTCATCACATGAAGAGGCCGCACTCAGGAGTCGACTTTGCACTGCAGATCAAACTTCATACGTCATTTTATTCATCAGCCTCAGCACCTAAAAGAAAATCAAGATGTATTCATTAGTCCATCAATGCAAGAAGGAATGCATGCACAAGTTAACATAGTCTACTACTGAAGATTCATTAGTCCAGCAGCAAATTGAGATACTATTGAGTATTGACAATGAACATGGAAAGTCCATGAAGTCAGGCATGGGACTGCGTTTGCTCCTAAACTTCAAAGCTGCCGGGGTTCGTGCCTGCATGCTGATTTAGTCCTGGGCTCATCAAGAATGTGAGTCCTTCCTGTAAGGAAAATCAGTTCTGTTAAATTGGTGGTTTATCACGGAAAATAAAGTTGTAATTTAGGAAGGAAAGATAGTGGATTCTGCATAGAAAGTAAGTACACTACACACAAGAGTTGTTAATTATTGTTAATTTGTTTGACTTAATCTGAAAATGTTAAAAGTGTTTACTGGTTTTACTCTTGACATACTGAATATTCATTGATACTAATGAAAGAACCCCATCTTAACCAATTTACACGGTAAGAGAATTTAGCAACAATAAAAACTTCCCACATGATTAAATGAATTAGTGCATGTAACACTAATCGATAGATAGATGGGCAATGGTAAGCTTGGGGTATCACTTTTTGGACACACTAATTAGGTTATTTTTATTGAAAGCCTCCAAAGTTTGTCTAATTTAGTCATTTTAATCAAGTAAAAAGACCCTAAAATAGAAAATAAAATATCATGCACCTCACTGAAATCAAAGTATATATGCCTATAGATTTTCTTTTAGATTTTTTATTTTTTTTGGATCCATTCATAGATGAGGGAAAAAGTGTTGAATTTGGGGATTTGCAGGCATTATAGTGCACAATGAATTAATTTTTTTATTATTAAATAAATTATTTTTTATTCTATACAAGAAGATGTAGGTCATATTCAAAAATCATATTAAAATAAAAATGGTTGATATTCCATTTGCTTGATTCTATGGATTTTAGGTTATTGGGACATGACTTACTTTTTCAACTAAAAAATCAAATAAAATTACTTCAAAATATTTTTTTTAATTTTTAATTTTTTTTCTTGATACATTATAAGTATAGACAACTAAAACCACATCTAATGAAGTCTTATTGTATTACAGTTTAAAAATGGATATGCTTGTCACACCAGCATAGAGTGCAATTGTTCATAGGACAACCTTTTTGGGTACCCCAACCAGACTATCACCCAGATAGATAGAAGATAGATAGAAACTCCGGTCCCTTTCTAAGGGGGCCGGCGTGAATGAAGTGTCCGTTCGTAATGCTAATATCCCGATGGCCACCGGACAAGGGGAAATTGGAACAATACTACTTCCCCCTCTCGAGGGTGGACACTATAACTACGCTAGTTTCTAGCCTAGTTACTAGTGCCTTGAAGATACTTGACATAGTATCCCCCCAAAGGGCTTTGAGGTACCCATACAACGAGGTCCAAGGACCTCCCACAATAGTTGGGTGGACTATAGTGGTGAGCACCACGCCGGAATGGGGAATAGAACCCACGACCTCCTCATTGGGGGCCTAAGCCCTAACCACCAAGCCAAGGCTTGTGCTGCCTTTAACACTAATTGACAACGTACTCTTGTGTTGAGAAAAGAGTGATAGCTTTCATAAAAGATTGCATCAAATTGGTGAAGTACTGAAGTGAAACATTTCTTATTGGATTTTTGATGGAATTGTAAATTGAGATAAATATTATTGAAAAGAGTATATGGTTGGGTTTCAATTTGGTATCATATTGTAAGTTTCTTCTACTTTAGTTTATGGGACACATCCTAACACAGTGCTTTCTATTGATTATAGAATATTCAAAACAATAAATAATTTCCTGACATTTTTGGACATCATAAACAGGTTTGACACTTTGACTTTGATCACAGCATAAGCTGAATGTCACCCTAAGTTCTCATCATCATATAGAGTCTCCCATTTCTCATAAACCATTGATAATCTTCATATCTGAAAGTAAAGTTGCAACAGCCAATAAGTACAATGGAAATAACCAAATTAGGAAGCTAGAAGAGGAAGGCATGAACTTTGTCAATATTTTTTAAAGGGTCAATGCTTGAAGGAGAAAGGCTCAAAATTGCTCTTTTTCAGTACAAGATGAATTTTTGATTTCATAACATACTTCAATTGAGATACATAACCAATACAAAGTCTAGTACCTAACTAATACAAAGTCTTTCCCTTTGTCAGATCATGATATATAAAAATCTCTAATAAAGAAAGACAAAGAAGTGTTATGCGTCATTTTAAATACAAGTTTTAAAATCAAATATTGTACGTATCCCTTAGCTTTGACAAAATTAATTAAATTCTAAATTGTCTTAAAGTTTTGGAGATGATATCATAGATTGTCGGACATCTTAAGAATTATAAATATATATTCCAAATTCTTAAATATATATAAGTAACTAGTATTTGCTACCTGAACATTATCTAACATTAAGTTATAATTCTAAAATAAAATGTGTACCTTAAAAAAATTTGGGGGTTAAAAGTTTTGTTTCAATTTTCTTTAAAATTTATATACAATGTAGAAATGTGCACGAAAGGTGACAGTCACAATTTTGGTTTAAGTGACATAATATCAAAGTTAACGTTATAAGTGACATGCTACTATTTCATGTGAGAAAAATAAAAGTAAAGATATTGTATTAAGTGATAGATTTGTTAAAGGTAACTTGCAGGCATTGACTTGCATCACATTTAACATTTCTAGATTATTATTTGAGAGAAATGACAACCAAACTATCATAATCTCTTGTCTTTCTCGACATCATTTTTCTGCATTTTTCTTCTAATAAAAAGTGTGTATGATTTTACATTTGTAGTATGAAGTGTTGAACTTCCTCCCTCTGAGCACTAGGACTCCACCAAATTCAATCAATGTGAGTTATTTCGTTGTTGTGATACAAGTAATAACACTATCAATTCACCAATAACCAAAGCTTAAACCTAATATGAACATAAGAAAAGTAAGAAGAAAAGTAACGGTAGTATCGTAAGGACTATATCTTCAACATCAACAACTTACTTGTAAATTATTTATATATCATCAAATAATCAGATTACAAAATTGTGTGAAATTTAAAATATTTGGAATATGTTTCACTCGAATTATATGGAAATCATTTTCTATTTAAATAGCGGAGAAGTAACAATTTAATTCTTATGATTTTATTTTGAATAAAACATCTTAAGATGCCTTATTCACATTTATGATCAAATTTTGGATGCTCATGTAAAATAAAATAAAGGTAAAAAAAATTTAACGTCGATAATGTCTTTGGTAGATTATATGCACAATATATATAGGTTAATGATAATGTTTCCAATAATCCAATATGCCTCTATAACCCCATATTAGCATCATCGCCAAAAATATTTGTCCAAATATGATCTATTAAAGAACTTTTCTTTGTTGCAGTAATTAACTATTTTTTTATTTTTTTATTTAGTCATACAATTTAAAGTTTTATAACCTCATAGTTAAGTTTTGTACTAAATGACATATTAACATCAAAATCTCTCAAAATAATAATTGAACATTTTTGTGGTGCTATAAGTAGTCATTGTTGTGGAATCTCCAATAAAAATGAAAAAATTTGATTGAATTAGATCGCAAGTCTAACAAGATTTTGAGAGAGAGATGTTGTGTACTGATAACGTGTTAAGAGATGTTGAGGGAGAGAAAATGAAAGAGAAGAAGTGAGTAGCCTCTGGGCTAATCCTTCATTATATGGTAGGGAGAATACATGCATAAGTAGAGTTAGGCTAGGCCGGATAAGATATGTACAACTAGAGTTGGGCAGTGATAAGTAATGCCCCTAACCCCAGTTAAACTGTAGTGAATAAAGTAACTGATGTTATCTACCCTAGACTTCTGGTGATGGCATGTTATTTACTCTAAACACATACCATAGTTACAATGATCATACATCATAAGAATTTCATATCAAGTAAGTATATAGATATATTAAGAAGCATGAAAATAATTCATTCATCCATTTATATGCTAGACCTATATATTGGTGAGTTCTTCAATTTTATGTTTGTATTGCTTTCTCGATATTTAAGAACAAACAATTGATAAGATGATTCATAAAAAAAAATTATAATAAATTGAATGAAATTTGATAATGCTTATTAATATGATATTGAGTCAAATTAGCAATCATCATCAATATACTTATAAAAAGTAATGCAATATAAATACATAGGTTCAATTTAATATCTATGAGCTTTATGAAAATAATTAATTCTTTGAATGATAAGTATCCAAGTAACAACTGTCATTGAAGTAAGAAAAAAGTGTTTATGAGATAAATAGGGTCTTATTGAATTAGGTAGAGTTTTTTTGTGAAATAAGGTCTTCCCAAATAAAAAGAGTCTTCCTAAATAAATAAAACTAAGTTTTGTGAATCATAAATAGTTTTAGTTAAATAAGAGAAATTGTAATGGATTAAATAAAATGTTCATGAGATTGAAAGAATAAAACAATCAAAGTATCTATGAAATAAACATACTCTCTATGAAATAAAGAGAGTCAATTGAAATAAACGCAATCTATGTGTGATAAACGCAATCTTGATGTAAATTCAACAATATCTTTGTGTAATAAATAAACTCTTTGTTTAAGAAAATAGAAACTATGTAAAATATCAACAAGTTTGTGAGACAAAGAGAATTCCTATGAGGTATACAAAGTTTTTGTTGAATAAAGACAATTAATGTGAAATAAACAGGTTTTTGTCAAGAAAAATAGAGTTATTATTTGTGAGATAAACAAAGTTAACCAAAATACTTCACTTGTGATAAGTGGTCGGAATAATTTACTCGAGATAAGTCATTGCAAATAAATCATTTGAGATAAATCACTTGAGATAAGTTATTTATAATAAGTTATTTAAGATGAGTGACATAAGTGATTTAAGATAAGTGACATATGAACTTCGCAACACTTGAAAAATTACATATTTATCGATTGACTTTAATCATTAGAAGCAAGCAAAATCACATAATGTCATTTCATGTGCAACCAGGAAAAAACTCACATTGAAAAGCTTTCACTAAAGTATACTCATTAGTTTTGTAAACCTTAATAGCGTCCTTTCCAAATCTTCAAAACAATGATCAAGGTGAAGCATTTTCTGTTTTAATTTGGTAATTATGATCAAAATCAGAAAAAATCAATTCTAAAAGCATATTAAAATGAGGCACTTACATTAAAAATCACTCACACATTATAGGAAGCACTCATGTCAATTTTTGGGTTCATGGGATAAACATTACGAACATACGTTTGTACACCCTGAACGCTAAAGCAAAGTTGCCTCGACTAATAAAGAAGTTGTGGTGAAATTGAAAGCATATGTTGTGCTTTAAACAATTAAATCAATTTTAAAAATTGGAAATACTAATCTTCAGCTTATACAAGTTTATTTACTTGAACTCACCTATACACCTTAGGAATCACTTCTTCCAAAGATCGCATCGCAAAACAGTGAAAAGTGAAAAGCATCTTGAAGGAATGCAACAAAATGAAATTAATGATATATATTGAGCAACTATTAGGTATGAGAGATGCAACTGGACAAAGGAAAAACATTTGAGAAGAACAAGATGCATAGAAAAAGACATACTAAGGTTTTTTAAGCAAGCAAGATAGAAGAAGACAAAAAGTAGGTAGACACAAGAGATAAGAAGTGGATAAACAAAAAAGATGAAAAGTCTAAAAGTAGGTTATAAAAAACAATTCCCCCCCCCCCTTTAAAACATCCGAACAAGTGTAAACACACAAGTGGATAAGTCGTAGAGATGAAAAGTAGAATAATTAGGGTTACAAAAATCCTCAATCAAATATTTAAACAAGTGTGAACACACAAGTACATAGGCCATTAGACCTTACAATATTTTAGACTGGAGCACCCATGACAAAGACTTTATCTAAAGGACACAGCCAACAAAACCAAGCCTTAGCGATCATAAAATAACAGATAATATTCTTCCAAATTTTTTGTAGAAAACAAGGCACGTGGAATTAATAGCGGTTGGAGTAAACGATATTTGTTGAAATGCCAAGTGGAAGCAAAAAGTAAAGAACAATACCAAAACCCTTATAAGTTGAAAAGTGGTTGCCGAAGCTTTAATAGATGAAAAGGTAATTATTTGGAATAAATCTGCGCAATCTAATAGACACGTACCATATGAATTGAGGCTCTCTAAATTCTTGTGAGTTAGATAATCTGGAGATAATTCTTACCCTCACTGGACCTTTAAAACGTAAAGAAATGCTTGAATTTTCACATGAAGGTATACCATATTTCAAGTACAAATACCATTGAATAATCATTGTATCTAAAATCTGAATTGTGAAAAACACTTTTGTACCTTATCTACATATACCAAAATTAAACTTTAAAATTAAAAAAAAAAAAAAAAAAAAAAAACTTTTTTGAATTATTGAAGTTTCTACAATTTAATTGATTTTGGGTGGATTTCCAGTACTACCGCAATTTTGAACACATTTAGCATGCCCTAATTGCACTATTAAACTTCAAGAACAAATATTTCCTAGGGTATGAGGAATTTTAAAGTGGAACAGTCTTGTTGAAAAGTTATGAAAAGATGTTGAAAAGTTATGAAAAAAATCTGAGAAAGTTCTGCAAAAAGTCCAACTTCATGTAAAAAACCAAAGCTTAGCCTAAAAGTCCAAACACAATTCTTTTTTTCATAGCTACGCCTTCACTGGTACTATGGGTCCAATGAGCCCTCCAGTGTTGATCAACGATCATTTTTGTTTTTGTATAGACTGCACGAGGAGGGGGTTTATATATACCCTGTATTTTTCCACCGGCGATTAGTGTGGGGTAAATGACTTTTTTTTCAATTTTTTTTTTTTTTTTTTTTTTGGAGGATGACAATTGATTTACTTCCAACTTTGTGCAATTTTAAGAGTTTTTTTTGAGAGTAAATGAATTTGTTTGGATTCCCAAATAATTTTTTTAATTTACTGGGAAGGATAAATTGGTTCTTCTTAAAAGTTTTGAACTGCAGTTATGATAAGGAACTCAAAATGAGCCCCTGCTTATGGAAAACATCTAGTGAGGCACCTTCAAGGAGCATAGAGGGAGGATGCCCACTTGTTACAGTATTTTTTGTTATGAGTAAGAAGAAAGAAGAAGCAATCAATGATACTGAAAAGATAGATTTTATATATATATAATTCATATATATACTCAAGGAAGTACTTTAGAAGTACTTTTACTTTGCCCTAATTTAGGTACTGTGGCGGTGCTTTTAGATAGCAAACCACCTTAACTAAGTAGGACTATTACTTAACTCGAACTAACCGGAGAGTAAGATCTGCTAGAAGGTTCTAGAAGGTTCCGAGGTCGCTTATCACAACACTCCTCCTCGATTGAGGAACACTTCACAACACTCCCCCTCTAACAGTAGATACCTCGTTAAAAACTACCTTTGAGTAAAAACCTATTTCATAGGAAAAGCTCAAAGTGTAGAAAAGAGTATATCTAGTTTAACTCATGTAGAAGTCGCATTCCAGCGGCTTGTACAAATCTACGATGAGTGTGGTCTTATAAAGGTTGCTAGATACAATAGAGCGCCGATAGCTGCAAGATAGTGCGTCCTAACTGTGAACTCCTCCTCCTTGTCTGGCATGGATGATAAGGATCATCATTGGTGCTACTTCTGCCAATCATCGGAGCTGACAAAGGGCTCGCGTTGTCCATGCTGAATCTCTTTAACATCTTTTGAGTATAACTCGTTTGATGGAGAAAGATACTGCCATCAAGAAGATGGGCAATCTACAAGCCAAGGCAATAGGAGGTTTTCCCTAACAACTTCATCTCGAAGCGGGAGGTTAGTAGACTTACAACCTTCTTGCATGCTGCCGGGGTACCCACTAGGTTGATGTCATCAACATAAATGGCAAGTATGGCAAAGTCAGATGACTCTCTAAGGCTGAAGATACAAGGCAAACTCTGGTCATGTTGGAATTTATGTTGTATCAAGAAAGAATGTAGATGAGAGTACCACATTCGACCAGATTGCTTCAAGCCGTACAAGGCACGTTGAAGTCTGAGACCGGAGTAGAATTTAGATGTGTCAGTCGGGATAGATTGAGAGAGAGAATCAAGAGGTGGCTTAATGTAAAGCTCGGTGTCTAAAGGATCATATAGGTAGGCTGTTACTACATCTAGTAGTTGAGTTTCCAACGTGTATTGGACTGGCATTCCTAACAGATATCGAAAAGTATAAGAATCCATTACTGGAGAGTAAATGGATGTGTAATCGATGCCTGGGCGCTGAGTAAAACCTTGGGCTACTAAGCGGACTTTGTAACAGAGAACTTGCCCTTTAGCATTTCTTTTCTTTGTAAAAATCAATTTGTGGCCAACTGGCTTGGTATCCAAGTTGGTCACAAGCGGTCTAAAGACCTGATGTTTTCGCAAAGAAGCATACTCATGCTGAAGGGCTTCGAGCCAACGGGGCCAGTCATGTCTGGCCTTTGCTTCTTCTAATGTAAGGGGGTCAGTAGCTTCTTCTAAGCCAGAGACAAAAGAAGCAGACTCTAGGGGCTCACTTGTGAATCTAGGTTTCTTGGCTTTGGGCAGTAAAGACTGAGGAGAAGCTTGGTTGGGTAAGAGTTTGATGGTAGACAGACCAGTGCCTGGAATAGGGTTTCGAGCAGGGATGTCAATCCGGACGTCTTTTGGGTTTTTTTGGACGGACGGACGTCCGTCCAGGACCGTCCGGACGTCCGTCCGGGGGGTAAATCGGAATTACTATGCATGTAGTAAATTTTTTAACCGTCAGATCGTATTGAAAATCGTATCGTAGCCGTTCAAATAGTGTTGTGAGGGTAGGTGATTACCGTTGGATTGAATCGGGCGGCCCTGGACCGTCCGATTGGCCTTGCCGACCGACCGGCCGACGCCGCCGGATCGGTCGGGCGGTCGGCGCCGCCGTCCGACGGCTTGGTCGGCCGCGGTGATCGGTCGCGCCCGGCGGCGCCGGCCGTCGGTCGGGTCGGGCGGCCGGCCATCGGCCGTCCGATTTAGGTCGCCGGCCGGCCATGCGACCGCGGCCTATATAAGGCCGACCGCCCTCCACTCTCTTCACTTCTTTCCTTCGTTATCGAGTGCGCGGAGTAGTCAGAGGTTAGAAATTTTTAATTTTCATCCACTGCTCATTATCCTGCGGAGGAAAGAAGTCTTTTCATTTGTAAGGGGGGAGATTTTGCTTTTTTTTTCACAAAGATGCCCAAACATGGGGCTGGGGGTAGTGGGGGGAATCTAGGCCGGAGACCAAGGGTTGTTAGACATTTGGAGAAGTGGGAGCACCCATCCAATAAGTGCAAGAACTTTCTTCGGGAGAATGTAATCGTGCGATTTTATGAGGCTAACAGTCTTCCACGTTTGTTTAGCAAATACGTGAGATACAAAGAGGAAGCTGTGGCCAAATTCAAGGACGACATGATGGACCTCATGATGGAAGCGCTCCAAGATCCGGTGTGGAGAACGGAGACCGATAAGCGTGGTTTTACGGACTGGATGGAGGATAGATTAATTGATGCTATCTGGAATGCTGTCGCCATATTGAAGAGGTATGAGAGAACCACTCGAGCGGGTGATGAGGAGTTCAGGGATGTGGTATTGAGGGCGGAGGCTTTTCAAGAAGCGATGAGGCCGTATTCCAATAATGCAAACCGGGTTGGTTCCATAGGATGGTGGCGCACGGAACAAAGAAGGTTAATGGAGCTGTTCGCATTTAATAATTTGGTGGTAATTCCTATGACGGCCCGTATCATCGAGCTTGAGAAGAAGACTCTAAGGGGAGGATACGGCGCAATTTCCAAAGTTCACATAAGAGGGGTTGCGGGTATTGAAGAGTTTTGGGAATTTGCTGCAAAGACTCCCATCCATGCTGTGACACGACCAGACTTGGCCAAGATGGAGCATCAGAATGAGGCGCTTGCTGTGAGGATACAACATCCCGGTGTTATTCGTTTTATAGCCATTCATGCAAATAAATTCCAAGGCTATACGTATTGGTGGAATGGCGGCACAATTCGATCGATGTTGGCTCTTGATGCAAGATATGGAGATGATGTTCATGGAGAGATCGGACTCTCACCTCATTCTGATGATGAGCTTATTCGAGCTTGGCAGTTGGTCCGGTTCCGCAAAAAACGAACAGAGCTTGCTTGGGCTTTAGTGCATATCATGTGTGAAGTCCACCGGTTGAACTACCTCCACAACGATGTGTCTCCAGAGAACATACTTCTTCACTTTCCTCAAGATGAATCACGGGTGTATATTGGAGTATGTGATTGGGGGCTAAGTACGAGCATGGATGATAAAATGAGGTCCTTGTATACGTTTACAAAACCCCAAGAGCGAATTGATACTCTACAAGCACGATATTGGGTAGATCCTCGGGTGGCGTACTTGTACAAACGGAGTGATGACATTCACATTATTCCCGTTCTTGATTGCGCATCGGAGGAGTTTGCTACGGCACGAATAGCACAACGCATCCTCAAGAAGAGCATGTCGAAGGCCTACGAGAATTGCCAAAGTACAACGGGCCTGACGACCGGTGGTGCAATCAAGACTTGGCAAATGCTTTTGACCAATACTTGGAGATGGTGGGCGATGCAAAGTATACGTTGACCCACGTTGTCAACCGCTTCATGGAATCATTCCATTGGCGGTGCCAAATGATCATTATCGCACCAAGTATGATTAGCAAATTAGTTATGCGCATTTCTTTTAGTTCTTCCGGCTTTATTAGATTTTTAGATTCTTCATTGAAGTTACGATGTAGATGTAGGCAAATTTTTTTGTAGTAAAGTGTATTACATGCCTTCTATATGTATCGGCTTCAAGTACATTCTTGTTTATATATACCTTGCACCAATGACTTCTTCTCCATTGTTTGTTATTTTAATTTATTACTTCTTACCTTCAATAGAAATATCTCCAAATCTTCATGAACAATATTTGAGGATGTATAATGAATTGTGGAACTTCTTCATTACATCAACCTTGCGTAGTTGCGATATTAATGGTTTGTCCGAAGTCACCAAGCATAATATGACTTTTCTTACATATGCTTTTTTTTGAATGAATTGATGAACATATTATATGTTAGGTGAGAGTGTGAGATCAGAAAAAGGCTTAAAGCCAAACGGAAGAAATTATTACCACCAAGTGAACTTATAGTATAAAATACAAAGAAATTGCCATAAAATCCTTGAAATAACAAATTACATAGTATATTAATATAGAACGATATAGTCCGATATTGGATAATCCATTCATAAACAAAATATGGATTTACGTATCCTCAAAATTGGCCCCTAGCAAGGCGAGAATGGTGTAGACATTATCCACGCCAAAAACTACATAACCTTCACTACAATGACACTATGTATAATGATTTGTCATTCTTAATCCGATTCTTCATCATCGTCTTTACGACTTGGCCCAAATAGTAAGAAGAAGGTGGTCCTCGAGAAGATTCTCCAAACAAGTACGTTTGCCTAAAGTTTCTTTCGGCCTCGAGTAATTCAATGTATTCCTCGCGACTTAGAAGTGTGGCTTGTTGCGATCTTGTTGGTACCTCGCCTCTTCGTCCTCCGGAGATAGATAAGGTCTTTGAAGGCATGTCGTTACTTCCGTATGCATTCGACCATATCCATAATTTGTGTAGCCAACAATGTCCGATCTTCTATCATATTGACCTCCATACTCGTATGTTTCCTTCGGTGTGATGGCCTACGGTACTCGGGACTTCCGAATGTTGTACCGTATTGGTTCCCACGATTGTATGGGTTTATAGGATGAGTTGGGCTTGAGTTGCATTGAGCATTGGATCCGCTACCCCGCTCACCTCCTAAACCATGTGTACCTCCCGTATACATTGGAGATGGGTAGTTTGAACTAGATCCACCTCTACCGTACTCGCGTTCGGCTCCGTCGTGTTTTCTTTGATGAGGTGGCATATAACTCACCGGAGTACCGAATTGGTGGTTTCCATGGTAATACCCCTCACTTCCCGCGCCAAAGGATACTGTGTGCTGACGATCGTCATGGTTTGAGTCTTCTTGAGTGCCCCCATATGCCCTTGGAGTTCCATGTTGTTGAAGTTGGGCATCCATATCACCAACGTTACAAATACGTAGTATAACAATCGCTTGGTCCCATCCAATTTGTGGGAATGAATCGGTTCTTCGCGATCCAATAAATGCACGTTCAAACCTATCACGTTGGTCCAGTCAATGTCCTTGTGCAGACTATTTCACCCACACCATGGCCATGGTAGAATACAACATCAATTCTCGCCTTGTGTTCTTGATTCCAGTGCAATGCGACTTCTTGATATCTCGTGCGCAAAATGGTCGCTCTTGCAACTCTTTCACCGGGCCTTCACGACGAGGACCATATTTCTCTCGCTTCGTGCTTGCGGCCATAACTTCATGATGTGGTACATCTTCACGCACTTCTTGCACATGGTGCAATTCCAAATGTCCGCCCTCTCCTCACGCCAATCCGGCTCGCAACACACGATTTGGGTCACTCCATGCTTCCCAATCCATTTTTGGAGGGTCGCCCTTTGGTCGTGGAGACTTGGCCTCGCCCCTCGAACGTGAAAACTTCGGCGCCATTTCCAAAGAACACAAGTATGCGCGGTGAGGGCGTGGGTGACCCACGCGGGACGAGTAACGCGATCGATGCGGCTTTAAAAAAAGCCGCAACGCACACTGCTCACTGTGAGTGAGGGACAATGAGCCCCTCCCCTTCTATTTATGCCGACCGGGATCGGACGCCATTGGCTACCGCCTTGGCCGTCCGATCCTTGTCGGCAAAGAATCAAATCGGCGATCCGGCGGCCGGCGACGGGCGGCACGACCGATCGGGTCGCACTTCCGACGGTCGATCGGGGCGTCGATAATGGCGCGCCGACGGTCGACGGGGCCGCCGATCCCGGCCGACCGGCGACCGGTCGGTCGACCGGTCTGGCGACCAGCATCCGGCCACCCGACCGGGCCGGCGACCGGCGACCGACCCCGACCCCCGGGCAACCGGTCGGTCGATCCTTCCGCGTCTCCCCTTCCCCCTCCTCCTCTTCCCTCACCCAAAAACTCCTTGTTTGCACAACTTCGAACACTTCCTCGCCTTGCATACTTGCATTTTCAAAATTTCTATATTTAGCCTCTTTGGTCCACGTGGCGTCTAAATAAGGACAGGGAATGTTCTGACAAGGGAATGTCGGGAATGTCTTTTCGTCATAAACGGGAATGTTTTATGACAAAGATACTATCGGCTTTAAATAAACCTATTATAAGGGACTCTTTGCAAGAGGAGGAAAGGCCAACAAATCTCCAAGCCAATTCACGCACTTTTTGAGTTATGTTGTCCAATTAGCTTTAATTGAACAATACATTTAACAACCAATTTAGTGGGGCCAATTTTCCGAGTCATGAAGTCCTTTGGAGTTGAAGCCCATGTCTAGAAGGAGAGCCAAGGCCATGGGGCCAATTCTTATTATTAACTAAAGTCCATGTTCTTTTTTGGTACACATTTATTTTTTATTTTTTGTTTTTTGGAATTATTCTTCCCTAACATCTTTACAATCATGGCCACCATTTCGTCTTTTATCGTCACGGCCAAAAAATGTTTCATATTCAATTTCAAATGTAATGATCTCGCATGTAGTGATGATCCAACGGTTGAAGATTTCACACTACTACATATGGTAGTTTACTCAAGATCCTATGGTTGAAATTATAAAGTATATCCAAAAATATTGGACATAGCCCCTATGTAGTGAAACCACCTATTCTCGTACACTTAAGGAAAATTGAGGGAATCTATATACTTGGTGTGAGAAAGGAGTGGGTTACTATTTTTCACGGATAGGAAATAGAAAAATTTATCCATTCACTAGGAGATTTTGTCATGTCTTGGCCCCCATTCATGACTTGCCCCGTACTGTGTACCCTGAGGTGGCCCTAAATCCCCTCTAATTACATTCCAAAAATTTTACCTAGTCCTTGGTGAGAATATATTGATGTCTCACATTGGAGAGATCCAAGTATATATGAAATGTAGGTGATCATGTGTGAGCATTTACTTTTCATAACTTTGGTCTTACTGAGTTTGTCAATATTTAGACATTCTATTTGGGCCTTAACATTTCCACATTGTATGGTCTATATTAATTGATGGGTATTTGGAAATTACTCCGTCGTTGTGTATTCTAATTAGTAATACTTATTATAAAAAATATGGTGCATAAACAATTAATTCTATTATTCGCTATTTTTTGTTTGACAACCTTCAACTAACCTAGGAGAATATATATAATCTAGTACATATGATTAATTGTAGCATTATTCTTATTGTATGGATTTGAATAGTTACTTATTTCCCTCTTACCAAGGTAATTGAAATAAGTTTTCATTGTTACTATTTTTGCAATCATAAAATAAGAGAAATAAATAGGGAGACCAAGAAATTTTAAAAAATATCCCACCCTCTAAGTGTTTAACATATGGCAATAATGGCATCAACTCCTAAATTTTTAAGCATATTTGATATTGTACAAGTAGAGTGAAGCTAGGTCATGAGCCATGAGCCATGAGCATTGAGCGGTTAGCAGAAACTCTTGAGCGGTGAGCTTGGTATAAGACAAAATTTACGAAATATTCGGAAATGAAATAGGTTTTATGGCTACTTTCCAAAATATCATGTGTGGTTGTTAGCCTATTACCGTGGGAATAGTAGCCTAAAACCGTGAACCAATGCATCATGTAAAAGTCATGCCACGGGTTTAGGTGCCATATTATAGAGGTGCCATATTATAGAGGTGCCATATTATAGAGGTGCCATATTATAGAGATTCAACATAAAGAGCCTCAAGAAAAAAAAACCCGTGTAAAGAAATTGTAGATTCAAAGTCAATAAAAGAGGACCTTAAGATACGACTATACATATATGTTTCATTTCTTGAAACATGAGTAAGTAGTATAGACTATTATTTATGAAGCAAAGGAGTCCTAAAACATGTCTCTCAATCAAATAGAATACTGTAGTTGACAAAAACATGTGATAATTGAATATTTGTATTCTATAAAAATACATATATTAAAGTAACACTATGTATGAAAATAAAATCAATTGGTAGAATCAACTATCCGAGTGATTGTAGAAGGTGGATGACCTCCCGATAGCTCAGTTGGTGCATGCATGAAGATATCCTTTGTGTAGTCGAGTTTGCGAATAATACCTAAGAAGATAATATAAATGCTTGCAATTCACCCATTTCCCTTTCTTTCCGAGAGAAGTTGTACTCATTCTAGTGAAGTCGGGACAAGTACAATATGGAAAATTGCTGATGGAGACACGGTAGACATTATCTGTTGGAGCCGCAAGAGAAATAACCGCTCCATATCCAGGGTGAGGGACAATTGTGACTCCAACAATGCTATATCCATCCATGAGAGCCGAACTCTCCCACTTGTTTCTGATCGGCATCGGGAGCCCGAGAACTTCGACGAACAAGTTTTCCATACCTAGTTGGCGCATGACTATCAAGATTCTCGGGAATATGAATCCCGAGAGAGAGAATCGGAAGATTAGGAATGGTTTTGAAAAGATTCCTTGGTGACAAGGCTTTTCATTTCTCTAGTTGGAATCCAAAGATCCTCTAGTGCAAGTTCCTCCCGGGATAAGTTAGTACCAATCGGATAGGCCACACCATAGGTCATCGGGCGGCGCCTTTTACAAAAACTTCTTTTTCCCATAACGCATCGCTTGATATCATCGAGACGTAACCAAAACTCCGTAAGCTCCAAGGTGTCTTTTCCGTAAGCTTTCTTCAGGCCACGATAAGTTGGAGCGCAAGTTGCTTGGCGGCCCTTGTTGATTTGTGCCTCACATGCCTTTCCAGAAGCAGCCTGCATAGCTTGACATTTCACCCGGGATTTTGGATTGGTGCGAGCTATGTGCCATTGGTTAGGATCACAGTCACTCTCATGGACACCCGTCACATGGGTCACCTCATATAACGGTGTATTCAGAGACTCTTCAATACGTGCTCGTGTTGCCCGTGAAGAAGGACGAGGTACCGAGTAATTTACCTTATCCGGACGATGAGAGTCAAACTCTGATCCAGGAGGTAAGTCAGATTTCCTCTTTGTAGAGCCAAAAATCTCTGCTCCCTCCAAGCCAGAGTTTGTAAGGGGGCAAGTCTTGGCACTGAATAGTCTTCATTACTTGACCAAAAAAGATTGGGATCACCACTTCGCATTGCCGCCTTCAACTTTAGGATCGTGTCGCTTGGTCCATCCCTCCTTTTCCACCCTTCACCCACGATCATAGTTTGTTATCTCGCATGAAAAGCACGAATCATATCGTGTATGGTGGCCTCATAAGGACAAGTCATCTTGTTTCCTGATGCCCTCTTCATTGTACTATGGACAGTCTCTGCAAGGTTGCATGTAGGAACCTTTGCTATCTCTTCCAAAGTTAGGTCCTGCAAAAAAGAAAGTGTTTTGTAAATCAAATGAGTACACTTCATTCAAGAAAAAATAATATAGTTGTATGAATCAAGAGCTATAATTTCATTACCATCTGATATACTAAACTCACCATTTGAAATTCGCCACCCCACTGCTTGTATCGAAAGTGCCAGAATCCAAACCATTCTTGTAAGTGTGCCACACCATCTTCAGTAGCTGCACCAGATGATAACCACCAATTTTTGATGACGTGGAATTGAGTTTCAGCTTCCTCAAAACTCTTTGCATTCTTATAGGCTTGACATAGTTGCTTATGATGAGCTTGCATGGATGGTTTGATATACTTCGCTGTATACTTATCCAAGTTGGCGGACCAATGATAAAGACAGTTCGCTCCTTGTCTTTCATAGGAGTATTGCCGTCCCTTCCTCCATAAACCTTCCTCACTGCAATCCAATTAGCTTGAGCACTATCTGCCATGAAGCCTTTGAAGTTGATACTCGAAACACCGTGCTCATGCATCACAGAGTTTAAATTCTGCCAAAATAGAATTTGAGCACTAGCATCTTCTGATTGCATGTCACAACATGCAATTGTCATGACCTTGCAATATTTGTTGTCATAGACATGGCAACCCATAGTCGTCCAATCATTTAGTCGCTTAACATGATCAAACATGACCCACGAATCTTGTAAGTCTCCTCCATGTTGCATGCGCTTCACAAGGTCAAAACCACTACCTTCAAGTTGAACTGACATCTTAAAGATGAAAACTTTGTCTTTTGTTTGGCCAGGGAATCTATTCTCGTGAACAAAAATGAAAGGATTATTCACCTTCAAAGCTTGTATGCTATCAATAGGCCCACGATCACTTCGAACGAGTCTCTTTGCACCTACAATATAATTTCTGCAATTGGGAGAGGCTAGTGTTTCATACTTATCCATAACACTTTCTAAAGATGGTCGCTTTTCTCCAGGTGTGGGGCTTTTGAAAAGAAAGTTTTCTAAAAACGCTCGACTTGCACCAATCATTATAGCAGAGTTCGTAGCGTTGGGCGTTCTAGAGACCTCTTTTGCCACGCACTGATATACTAAATCTATTGTCTCCCTACAAATTCCATCAGCCACAGGGTGCTTATGCTCGCCTAAGTGGATACATGCGCGACTCTCTATTGTAGGTGATGTTACATAGAAGATTACAGCGTTGCATGTCTGAAGGCAAACAGGAGGAGTATGGCAGACCTTGCATTGCAACGTTGACTTTGGAGGCGGATTTCGTCCAACTTCAAATCGTGTTGGTGTCGGCGGTCCATTGCGTAGTATTGCATTGCCCTGAGTTCCGCATCATGTACTCACAAGCTTCATTAGAGCACTGTAGCTCACCAACGCAGGAGGATCGACGAAAGGATATGTTGTAATCATTCTGAATGTGAGTTATCCTTGTTGTGCACCATGCATGTCCGTCGTGTTGCTTGTCCATCCCATCTAAACCTTTACCATATGTTTGAGGAACTCCTTGAGGCAATGAGGGTAGGATAAAGACTACATTCCCATCATAACGTTGTGGCAAATAACTAACTTCTTCGACTCGAATGTTATTGAAATCTACACCACTAAGTTGATTTGGATCGTCTCCTTTTGGAGGTTAGAACCAACGCTTCCATCATAGTGATTGCACTTGAGGAGAGAACAGGATGTAAGGGTGGACGCCCACTAGACAAAGAAGAAGGATGAGAAGAAGTAGGCTTCGATGGAAGTTGTATTGTAGGAATTCTCTTTGGAAGAAGGATTGTTAGTAGGTACAAGAAAGAATGTACGTAGGAAATGATTCGTCATCGGAGTCGCTGAGCAAAGTGATGATATTGTCCGAAGGCTCTATCTTCACAGAAACCGAAGTGGGTAAGTGGACAGAGGAAGTTGTTGAATGTAACATTTGAGACTCAAACTCCCTACCGAATACAGAGTACGTGCGGATGAAACAATCCAAAACCCTCCGATGGAATTAGTAGTTTTGTTTTCGAGCAAAGTCCCTATCGAAACACCGGACTCATTAAACAAAATCTTTTCTACGAACAAAGATCCAGGAAGCAAATTAAATTTTGCCTCAAGCATGTGTTCATGAACAATAACCTTTCCATCTACACCTAAAGGGACTGTAAAAGGTAGTCCTACACCACGAAGACAAGGAAAGCCATTTTGAGAAGACCATGGAAGTGTTAGAAGAGAATGATGAGAGAAGGTAGATTGAGTATTAATAGATTGTCTACCACTCGGAGTTCGCATGAGTACATAGAATTCAAAAAGATTAAGAAAAATCTTAACGTACTTAAAGTAGGTGAGTTTTTAAAAATAACGTAGTGGACATTATATTTCAGTCGTTTTTAGAGTCGCCAAGAATTAATGTTACATATCATGGTAGTTGTATTGACGGCACGGACAGAGTATTTGAATTATAATCATGTAACAAGAAAATCAAATAAAAAATATTTGGTTTTATGACAAAAGGGTATGTACTATACAGAATGGAAGATATGGTTTCGTAAATGCAATTAAGGCGTTTATGGTTGTTTGAAATTAGAAGGGTAGAGGTGGCGTGCGCATTGATGAAAATGTTGTGGCAATGAAAACCATTTAAGTTTTTGTATGAGAAGAGAAGCTCGAACAGAATATGTCTGGAAGTTTAAACTAATCGCCAACCAGTCCAAATGCTAGACATTCGAACACCTCTATTGGCGTGAGAGAGACGGAGTAGGAAAAAAAAGCGGAGTGTATTCCGCTTTAGTAGTAGAAGAGAGCTTTTGAAATCACGGCTAAGAAGGGTTAGAAGTCGTATAGATGAGAATGTAGTAGATAGTGTTCGTGCTTTAACATTTGAAGATTGCGGTGTGGAGCTTTTTAAAGAAACCCAAGTTCTATCAGTTGCGCCTGCATTGCTGCTGTATCGACTTGTTGGAATGCGGAGTTTAGATCATCAACCGTCACTTGGTGAGAGCGATGGCGAGAGCGAATCAAAGGTATTAGCGACTTGAATCCGAATTATTTTGAAGAGATAGGAAAGTAGAGAATTTCAGGAGTTAGTAAAGTAAATAACATTTAGGGTTGAAAGGGGTAGTAGCCGTCATGGCATTAGGGTTTGAGGTTTTTGTGCAAGGAAGTTGTTAGTTTTGTTTGGGGCTCTTTTTTTGCTGGTGTACGTGTGTTGAGCTCTCTTTTTGCTGGTTTGCATTTGTTGTAGATGGAGAACAACCTGGAGATGGCGATTGAAGCATTGAGTGGAGGAGTTGCTGACAGTGGCGGCGAAGGACTTAGAGGACGAGGTGGCCGTGGAAGGGCTGCGCGAGGTAGTCGAGGACGAGGAGGTCGAGGAGGTCGAGGAGCTCATGATGGAGTAGAAGAAACGGTCCAAGAAAGTAATGACGACCTGGAGATCATCTCTCCAACACCTCAAGCAGTGAGATTTCTGGATTACAGTTTGTTTAGCAATTCTGGACTTAGTAGAATGGGGAATTTAGAAATCTGATTTCTTGTCCGCGTGTGCGCGGACAGTAGTTCGGCTTCCTCCAGTCCTCACGATTTTGGGGATTTAGTGTAATTCTGCTTTTTGAGTGATGTTTGTTTTGCACCGCAAAATGTTGTTTAGTGAAGAAAGTTAGAGTTTTGGTGCTGGAATTGATGCTTGAAACGAATGTGGTTGTTGTCCGCGTGCACGCGGACTGCCGAAATGCGAATAATATCTTTGTTTTGGGCCCGAGCGTAGAAGAGTCGCGTGCACGCGGCTCGTCCAAATGATAAAATGCGAATGTTTTGGTCTGTGAGATCGACGTCGAGATGGTCCGCGTGCACGCGGACTGTCGAAATCGCGAACAATCTGGTTTTTGAGACGGATGTCGGGACGGTTCGCGTGCACGCGGACTGCCGAAATTGCGAAATTTTAGTTTCTCAGATCGACGTCGGGACGGTCGCGTCGCGACGCGACCGTCCCAAATTGCGATCATTTTGGTTTTTGAGACGGGCGTTGAGACGGTCCGCGTGCACGCGGCCTGTCGACGTAATAGGGTTTCAAACCTTTTTGTAACGGAGTAATGTTGTTTTGCAGAATTAGTTCTTGGTCCGCTTGTAAGCGTCTCAACAACGAAGTTTTTTTGCACTTATAGGGTGCAGCAAGAGAAGCTTGCTACCCGAAGCAAGCTCTGCTGCGGCCGCTAGGCCGCCGCAGAGCTTGCTTGCGGTAGCAAGCTTCTCTTCTTGCACCCTAAATGCAAAAACTTCTGTTAGTTGAGGGGTCAATTGTCGTCGCGCGCTATGTATGTTTCCTCTTTGATATGTTAATATCATTTATATAATTAATTTTTTGCAAGTAGGACTTTCAATATGTGAACAATTTTTGATCGTAGTTTATATTTGCGGTGAGTTCAACTCATAGGCCATTGTCAACACTTGAGGCCATTCCCCCGCCGAATCATTGTACCTACGGAGGTCCTCCTCAACCGAACTTCCCGATGGAATCAACAACGTACTTGAGGAGAGAGTTATCTCGAAAAACACAAAAGAAGGATACCACTTCTTCTTTTTCGAGCTTGACTTTAGCTCGAATTCGGTACCTCTCTGTCGCATGATCTCCATGCCAAAAGTACGCCCGGTTAGTGAGGTCGAGATTCAGAAATTGGAGAATGAGTTTGTGCATGGTTATCGTGAGGGCGACCGTGTTCTCTATGTTTCTGCGTATGATTACAGAGGTAGATCAAAGGCCATTTCGGAGGAGGAAATGGAGGCATGGGATCCATATTGGATCGAGGCAAATGAGAGGTTTGAAGAGCTCCTCTCTAGGCAAGTGCATCTACAAGATCTCCACAAAGAAGATGTTGTATGTGTGGGATGGCAATCACCGCCACAAAGCTTGGTGGAGGCACATCAACATGCACCATGCAGATGAACAAGATTGGCACTATTCTGTTGATACGTTTATTATCGATCCAAGGGAGAATGCTGGAGATGTTTTGAATGCAATGAATGACATCAATTGGTAAGTTTATTTCTACTTTGCAATTGTTTTTTTTCTTACAATTATTTTGTATCTTTCACTTCATCAATTATCATTCTATTTGTGCGCAGTCCACCGAAAATGACCATGTAAAGACGAGCCTTCCAAAAAGACTTCAACGGATCCGATCTTTTGGAGGACTCAAGCTCACCGACTTCAAAATCTACTTACAGAAGACGAATATAAATCCTGTGAGAAATCAAAAAACAGAAATGTCACGATCCCGACTTGGTATCCATTGACTCAGAAAGTCTTCATCGCTTTTCTTTATCGTGTAAGTTTCTACCTTTCTTCTATTTCATTTAATCTATTTAAATTCTTAAGTTCAAGTTTTTATTTCATGACTAGTTACTTGTACTATGCAGAGAGAGATTGCAGCTGCATCGGATGCAGCTTCTCGTGAATATTACGAGAAGACTCCCAAGGATCAACAAAATCCTCAGGGAGTTTGGGACATGATGACAAAAGCTGCAACCGACCTTGTTGATTCCATTCAAAACAAGGACTTTGATAAGTACCTTGCAGTAGCTAATCCAAATAATGGAGAAGCTTTCTTCACACAGGTTTGTTTCCCACGTTTTTTTTTTAAGAACTTCTATCAACTTCATTTCCTAATATAAATCTGATATATTTTTCTTACTTTTGCAGATAAACGAACATTACAGTTTGTATTCTAAGCCAGAAATGACTATTGACAAACTGCGATTAATCGCAACAACTCCTGTCCAACCACAATTCAAAGCACTCTGGTTGACATGGTGGAATGCTCCCCCGACAATGCGTGCAGCGTACAAATTTCCTACACCGGATTCTAAGATTCCACTTGCAACATGGATAATCAAGGCATCTTTTTGGGCTGAGGTAATTTTTATATTCAAATTTCATTCTTTATAGTTTTATTGTCTTACTCTTATACTGAAACATGTACTTTGATATTTGCGAAATGAAGACCAACTTGTTCGAGAATTTGAAAAATTCGCGAGAAGTTGGAACCGATTGACCTGGAAAGCCTCTCGGTGGAATCAAGACTCCATCTCAATATGTTGAGACCTACCGGATCCTACTATGGGATAAGGCATTCTTGCCTTTTTTAATCCAAGAGCGAAACTCGTATGAAAAAAAACCAAGTTTACAAAGTATCCAGGCACGACTTCCGTTGTTCAAATGAGTTTTATACGAGTAAGATTAATTCTATTATTCTATACTATCTTTTCTATCTTTTTCAAAATTAATAATGTTACTATTTCTCTAAGTACATTGACTTGATATTTTCTTTAATTTCTTCGATACATCAAAAGGGAGCTCATTGGAAAGAAAGCCATTGGCGAGAATTCCATGCCTGCGTACTTCTCATCATTTCTAGATAAGACCTCCTCCATTTGCTTCTACACACCTGCTCAACAGAAGAAGTTCAACGACAATCACCTGGCTGCCGGTTGTTGGTACCTCGAATGTCCTCCTACATTTACACCTCTTGAGGAGGTTAATGAGAGGACAAACATCAATGGTGGAGTTCCCATGCCTCTTACGGAAGAAGAAACCGAAGAGGAAGATACGGATCTACTTGCTCAAGGACCATCAAAGGAGAGAAAGACACGACCTACCAGGAAGAAAGCTTCCTCCGCAAATGTCCTACTGTCTTCTATTCCTCGTCCAACACCATCTGAGGTGTCTGGTCCTGCTACACACGATTTTGATGGCACGCAAGACAGTGCTCATACTTTGACACAGGCGACTCAGCTGCATCTGCAAAAGATGAAGAAACACTTGCAGCCTCATGGTGCAAGTGCTTCCACAAATACTTCATCTACTTCCGTATACAACTTCATTCAGAATGTGTCTATGTTAGATCTCACTTTGCAGGGAGCTAACGGAGATGAAGGGAGAGATCCTCGTTGGATAGCACTTCATAGATTTATAGATGTGGTAAGCTTCTATCTTGTGCTTGTTCTACTTCATTTATTTTTCAGTATTCCTCCTGCTTTGTAGAAATATATGACTTTATTCTTTTGAATAACAGGTTGGAGCAGGCCGCACACGTCGAGTGCGCTCTAAAATTTGCCCTCATAAGGGAATTGACTTACTCATAGCAGACATACCTGAAGGCTTACCAGTCCCTTCTATCTCTTCACCGCCCTCAATTATCCCCTCTTGGAACAACATAGACAAAAATTGTGTAGAGTCAATTTTTGCATTTGCAGATGCATTTCTTCACGATGATGCTGCCCTACTTCTATTTCACTGCTTTGATTCCACCATTTCTGCTGATATTGTTGAGTGGGCCTCGGAGTTCAACTTTGTTTTGAAAAAAGAATGGTGGGGTGTCCAAGATCTTCGCCTTACTTCTCCAACGGACAAGACAAGTGAGGTATTATATTGTATATCTTTCACGATACTTTTTTTTCCAATCTTCTTCTACTTAGGACTAATGCTCTATTCAACTTTCATTTTTTTTGTAGACCAATCGATTTTGCATCAAACTATACATCCGTGGAGGACCGATTGTATCACGGTTTTCATTCCGAGAGAGTTCTGATTTCTCCAAATCATTACAAGGGCTTGAGAAATGTGATTGCATTCTCAACTTCACATCCAAGAATCTCGACATGAATGGATCGGTTCCATGGAGAGGTCCTCGGGAGAAAGACTTATCATTCATGCAAGGCTTGATTGAAGTACTTTCAAAGCCTGGAGATATTATTTTAGATTGGTTTGCATCTACAAAGTGATACTTTATTTTATCTTCGATTTTATTAACTTATGGTGAACCAGTTTTTTATCTTCTTATACATGTTTTTGGTTTTTGTTTTCAGGAGCCTCGGTACGTGCTTGTTACAATATTAGACGTCACATTGCAGCCTTTGAAGGTGACGCCAACATATTCGAGGCTCTCCTTGCACCATTAAGCAACCCTCCTCCACCACAACAGAAAGTCCAGGGACTTCGTGTATCTGACAAACCTGAAGAGCCTCCTCAAAAGCGACAGCGTTCCATTCGCTTTTGTGCGTAAGTTGTATACTTGTAAATTTATGCATTTATGTATATGCTGTCATTTTTATTTTATTTTTCTTTGTTTTTCATTTGTATATAACTAACTTTATACTACATTGTGTTTCAGAGCTTCATCGGAGGCCCTCTCGGAGGCCCTCTTAACCAGTCCCCATGATACTTTTACTTTACCTTGTTATGCACAAGATATGGCTATGGCTTTAGCAGAAGCCCCCTCACCTCCTTTAGTTTGGAAGCGACGTACTTATAATCCTAAAGTGCATAGTTACATAGACATACAGGCTGAGGAGGACAATACCTTCACTACCTCTTCAGTTGAGGGTAGTTCTGACTCCAACATATCTATGTAGTATTACATATGTGCACATTTTGCTTTGATTTCTTATTAATTTCAGTATATGTTTATGTTTATCACGATTTTCATAGATATATGATTGCGTATATACACAATGATACTAATGGATGTGAATTCTAATTTTGATCAATCTTTTAATTCAAAAATTGAACCCATATACCAAACCACGGTTATAGGCTACCTTCTCAAATAATTACTGTCTTGAATGTATTTCTATATGAAATTTTTGGCTCTTACACTTGAACATCATTTTGTAATATAATCATTTTACACGGTCATAGGTCCATAGTTGGTTACAATACTATGCGTTACTGCTCAAGAGTTTATTGCTCATTGCTTATGGCTTAAGACTTAGCACCCCTCTGTACAAGTATAGTACATTAGTACTAGGATTAGATGTTATATGAAATTGATTATTCGTATACTATGATTGATTGATTTAGGAATAGAATATTTTGAAGAGCCATCACTTCTTCATTTACTGTATGTAATGGATACATTCTCTTGAGGATAAACTTTAAGTTCTTGGTTAAAGATGTATGAATTACTATGTAGGCCTCTAGGGTATAGGGTTTAGGGTATAGGGTTTAGGGTTTAGGGTTTAGGGTTTCTGGTCTTGAGGATTTGGGGTACATTTCATTTTAATCCTAGTTTTTGTGTTGCAAAGCTTTGCAAACACAATTGTGTGTGGATGTAAAATAATGGATTATTGTATGTATGGTGTAGTTCTCAATTATATTTTACATGGATACAAGTTGCACTTCTCTACATCGCATAGTTAATGTGTGCAAAATAATCTATTTTGTATTTATCATTTTTGATTGAAGATGTTATTGACATGGAATAAATCACAAATTTATTGCAAAGAATATATAGGTACTATATTAAACATCAACATACAAATTATGATTCCAGAGTCTTCAATCTCATAGCCTATTTTAAACCAAAATTGGAATAGAGTTACTATTGTAGGTCATGTGGCTTAGAGTTTAATTCATACAAATTTCTCATAGATCATAACGTATGAGTCTCAAGTAGTGTTTGTACGAAACATTTTTGAATTCGTGAAGATCTATACTTTTATGGAGCTCACTGAAAATGGTTATGAACTTAAAATTTAAAGTTCAAATGTATCCGTGAAAAGAATACTTAGCATTTCGAAATCAACATAGGATTCCTTTTTCATTGTGTAGTAATTATCAAAAATCGAGTAATGTAAATCTTTGAGAAATAAAAAAGGATCCTATGCAATTTTATCTTTTTTAGTTATGTATTTAAGGAATTTAAAAAAAAAAAAAATGAAAAAAAAATCGTACTTTGGCCCCATTTCGATTGGCCGCCATCGGCGGCGTGCGATCGCCCGGCGTCCCGCGACGCCCGCGACCGGCGACCGGCCCGGCGTCCGGCGACCGGCCCGACGACCGCCGACCGGCGTGGGGACCGACCACGTCCCCCGGGCGACCGGTCGGTGGGTCCTTCCGCGTCCCCCTTCCCCTCCTCCTCTTGCCTCTCCCCAAACTCCCGTTTGCACAACTTCGATCACTTCCTCGCCTTGCATACCGCATTTTCAAAACTACTATATTTAGTCTTTATGCTCCACGTGGCGTCTAAATATGGACAGGGGAATTTTCTCGACAAGAGAATGTCGGGAATATCTTTTGTCCCACGCGAAATGTTTTATGACAAAGATACTCTTGGCTTTAAATATATCCATAGTAATGGACTTTCTTGAAGGGGAGTTAAGGCGAGCAAATCTTCACGCCAATACACTCACTTTTTGAGTTGTTGTGCCCAATTGGCTCAAATCGGCAAAATTTAACAATCAATATAGTGTGGTCAATTTTCTCATTTGTGAAGGCATTGAGAGTTCATGCCCTTGTTTTTAAGGAAAGCAAAGGCAAAGGGGTCAATTCTTATTATTAGTTAAAGACCATGCTTTTGATTGTACACCTTAATTTATTTTTGTTAAATTATTCCTTCTTAACCCCTAAAGATCCATGGACACCAAAGTGGAGGTTTCCTATTTCGGGCGAACTATATGAAGAGGTCAAAAGTAATAATTTTTTATTAAATTTTGACTAGGTGGTCCTTACACCGCAAAGTGCATGTGGTAAAATTTGCATATCCAAATTCCAAATTTACAACGTACATCTATAATTTTTACGTTTGAAGTCCATTAAGGGCAGTTAAATTTAGTCTTTGTTTGAAATTCTTTTTTGGAAATATGTTCATGAACAATTTACTACTTCAGTTCCAAAGCGACCCAAGTCAAAATGTTTGTCTATTTCACAAGGGTACTGTTGAAAGATTACAAAAATAATCTTCACAATTTCTAGTAATTCCCGATATAAGTCATATAACTCTTTCTTCGATTGATTGTTTTGAAAATATAAAATTTTAAATAGGCATCTCTTCTTCATTTAGAGTATCTAGTGGATAAAATCACTCGTGGATAGGATTTGTGGTTTATGGTTTAGGATGTATGAATAACTCTTTAGGATGAGTTCCAAAATAAGTGTCCTACATTAAGATTAGGATACTCCAATTGACATTCTCAACCATGCAATATTGGAATAGAGTTACTTGTTGTAGGTCATGTGGTTAAAAGTTTGATTCATGAAGCCAATGGTCAATTAAATTACAAAAGGAAAATAAAGAAGAAAGATATTGATTCAAAACCAAATGAATGCCTTATGTTTGAAACATCTATTAATTTGTGAAGATTTACACTTTAAAGAGTCCACTTTGAAAATGGTTATGAACTTAAAATTTAGAGTTAACCCCTAAACGACCACGGCCACCGATTCGGCGTTTACATGAAGGAAAAAAATTTCCAAATAACTTTAAACGTTATGATCTCACATCTAGTGATGATCCAACGGTTAAAAATAATCACGGTACTATCAATGGTAGTCTACTTCAAGATCCTACGGATGAAATTATCAATAATTTCCAAAAATATTGGACGTACCCCAAATAGTACATAGTGGTCGTCGTGTTGGGATTTCAAGCTCCCGAAACATTGTGGATTTTTAAGGGTTAAGATGTATCCGAGAGAAATAATATATTGCATTTCAAAATCAACATAGGATTCCTTATTTCAAAGTGTAATAATCACTTGAGAATCAAATAACAAAAAACTTTGCGAAATAAAAAAGGATCCTATGCTATGTAAGATCTCTCTCAATTATATATATATATATATATATATATATATATATATATATATATATATATATATATATATATATATATATATATATATATATATATATATATATATAAAATTTCTAATTTTTATTTTTAAAAAAATTGAAAAAATTTAAAAAAAAAAAAAATGGCCGCCACATCGGTCGGCCGCGTTGGTCGACCGGCATTGGTCGGCCGGCATCGGTCGGCCGGATCGAGCGGCCACGATCGGCCGCCACATCGGTCGGCGGCATGACCGGCGGCCCGAACGACCGCCACGATCGGTCGGCCGGCCGCCGCCAAGACGGCCGCGCGGCCGTGATTGGCCGAGCGACCGTCCGGGCGGCCGTCTCTAGGGTTGGGAGGAGGGGGATAAGAGGCCTTTGGGGCCTCATTTCCCCTCACTTCTCCTTGTATTCATCCATCTCAACCGAGCCGCAACCGTGGGCATTAGCTTCTCGTGTCTTGCATTTGTGGTGGCGGGGAAGTCGGCGTGATACTTGCAGGGCCACGCATCGAATTTTTGCATACTTGGGATATTTTGGGGTATTTTAAATACTCCCTACTCTTCATGGCGACGGATATTGATAACACGAACATGGAGGCCGATGCTCGAACAAACCTTGAGGTCACTCGCGCGGCGAAAAAACCACAAACGCAGATTGGTGGGGACCGAGTTGGTTTTACATGAGACACCGTCAAAGAGAGTGAAACCAAAAGGAGCGAGACATGAGTTGCACTACGATATCTTGGATAATGAGGCCATCAAAGCTGAGAGCGGTTGGGCCAATGAACCGGAGGAATACTGGAGAATGGCGACGTGCAAGAAATATGTGAAGATGTATCACATTGGGAAACTTTGGCCTCGAGAATGTCACAAAGTTAATACCAATAATTTTACTTGCAACCCTCAAACATGCAAGGATGATCACTTCCTTCATCGTGCTGAAGAAGTTTGGGTGGCATTGTTTGGAACTCGTCCCAAGAGCAAGGGTTATTTTTCATATACGCTCTTGAGCATGGTGTATGCTGAGCTCATCTTGAAGCGCAAGGTGAACTGGAGCACATTCACGGCGAGTAGTGCATATCCTCTTCGAATCGGGAGAAATCAAAAGGATATCCCTGATAGGTTTGATCCAGAATCAAATTCTACAAAGGCCTTATTGCAGTACTTGAGGAGGAAAACTCATGATACGGCGGAGAAGGAATCTCCTCCAACAACCACGACACATCAGGAGGATGGAAGGAATATGGTTGCTACGGATGCCCCAATCGTAGAACCAACTATAACTGATAGGCTCGAAGGTGCAAACGTAGTTGAAGAACCTCGTGAAACCCCGGTACCAACACCAGAGGAGGCAGGGCCAAGTGAACCACGGGAAACCAGAGCACCAACTTCTCCCATGGATGACATGGATCTCGATTCGGGTGCGGCGCCAATGTTCGAGAGGTATATGACTTATGAAGTACCGGATAACACATTGGATGAGTGGATGAAAAAAGCAAAAAGTTTGGCAGATTGGTGCAATGAGGTAGATAAAGAGGAAGGTTTGGAAGGGAATCATTGGCCTGAGACTACGGGTGAACAGATAACTAATCTAGGGTACAACTTGAAGATGGGGTCAAAAATACTTGCGGATATGGCTCGAAGATTTGTGGGGCTGGCTCATACTTTTGCAGGTGTCATGCCCAACATTCTACTAGCTGCCAACAATTTTGAGGTACTCGTAGATCGGTTTCAACCTCTACTGAAGGACCGAGTGAAGACTGAGCTAATCATTGTGAAACAGGAGAAACAACAGCAAATTACGCAACGTCTCCTAGACGAGTTCTACAGGGAATTGCGGTTGTTTGGCCAAGGTCCTGCTAGCAAGTATGAGGCGAAGTACCAAGAAGCAATCCGCCAAAAGGATGCGGTAGAAGCATGGGCGGATGACCAATTCGCCTATGTTCCATCAGAGAATGACACTCAGGGGGCTTCATGTAGTCATGTTGTTCCAGAATGTGATGCGGGTGGTAAAGAGGATGGTGAAAAGGATGGTAATAAAGATAAGGGGAAGACCATTATCGGGACTTCTGATAGTCTTTTTCTTTCACAAATTGATGGGGGTGGTAAAGAGGATGGTGAAGAAGAGACGAGAAAGACGTATATCAGGGATTTATCTCCTCTCAAAGAGGTTAGTGAAGAGGATGGTAAAGAAGATAAGGGAAAAACCATTATCGAAATAGACGATGATGACGATGATGAAATTCGGGGGGAATTGAAGTTAATATCACAAAAGGAGATAGATGATGCACAGATTGAGCGACAACGAGCATGGGCGATGGAGTTCGCAGCACTGAAGAAGGAGAGAGATGTTACAGTTGCGAAATTGGAGGAGGAAGCAAAAGCATGCTCAATGAAGTTGGAGGCTACAAGTAAAGAGAGAGATGAGGCGATCGGCGAATTGGGCATTATTACGGAAAACCTTCAAAACGGTAGATTCTACAGAGGCAAAGAATCCACCTTCACCTACGCATACTACCATGGTTGGGATGGGTTCATCGACTTCAAGATAAGAGGAGCTTGGTTTCGAGAGCAAAAGAAGATCTGAAATCGATTGCATCTACATCAAAGGAATCACGTGAAGTTGTAGATGCTTCATTGGAGAAGTTCGTTAAGAACGGATCGAAAAAACGATATGACCCCCATAGAGGTCACTTTTTGGGGGGATATTGAAGAGATGATGGAGCGTACAAACTACTCTAAGATGGGACGAAACAATGATGTTGATTGGACTATGGAGATAGAGGAAGGATGGGCGCCGTATAGTAGATTCTCATCGCACCTACAAGAGTCACCGCATTGTAATCAACACATGCGACCCTCCTCCCGCAATACTTAAAGACAAATGTGCGGTGTGCCTACATAATTTTGGTCCGGAGGGCGCATACACGTTAGGCCAATGTGGCCATAACTTTCATGTTACTTGCATATGTCGATATGCGATGACTAAATCGTTATGTCCAGATGTCGCTCCCCATTTAGCACGAGATTCTACGAGATGATGGGCATTCGAGATCTTATGCCACCAGGGCACGAGTTCAACCGATGGAATCTTCCATTGGATCAATACCCAAGAAATTTCTAAACTACTCGATTGGGGAAATGCTCTTACCCTGAGTACATCCGAATCAAAACACCAACTAGCCATTCAATTTGGTGGGGATCATGATCGATTATTTTGGATGACACGAGATTACGAAATAGAGATCGGGCGAGGAATATTGAAGGTGATGAGCAACGAGAGTTGTTTTGTCGTAATTTCGGGGGCATTGGAGCATCGAACACAACCGTTTCTTTCGATTTCCTCCAAAGAAAGTGGAAAAGGGAGAAGATGGTTCGTGGCACGAAATAACCGATTCAACAAGGCTTTGGTGAAGAGTACAAGAAGTACGATCATACTCCAATTGGAAGAGCTCCGGTACTCACGAAATTGGAGGAGGCCGCAATATTCGGATTTCGATACCGGAAAATTCTTTTGAAGATGTGGAGGTCTCTTATTGGGATGCGGTGAAGAAGTTTGATACGCGTATCGATGACGCCATTACATTTTGGAGAGAATGTCTTTTAAACCCAAAAGACACACAACTTCTATTATTGGATGAGTTTGAAGGTGTTGTACAGATGTCATTGCAAAGATTGAGAAGGCCATGGAAATCTTACGTAACAAACAAGTGGATCCGAGCAAAAAGCGGAAGAGGCAATCGGGCGACGATGGGGAGGATAGTTGGCAAGCGTATATGAGAGGCGAAATCGCGGTGGATCGATCGAGAGTATGAAGAGGGCGGTCGAATTGCCCGTCCAAGTCAAAGACCGCGTACTCATCGCAGTGTAGGTCCGTGTGAGCTCAGATTGGCCAATCGGATGGATCTTCAGTTTGAAGTTAGAACGGATGTTGGACCTTAAGTTCCACATATATAACTAAATATATATATATATATGCTTTTTTTAGATTGTATGGTTGTTGTTTTAAAAATGATGCAAATGCCACCATTGATCCATGGGGCCTTATTTTTGAAGTAAAGGGTTACAATCTTTTTGATTTAATGTGCATTTCTTTTGTATGCTTGAGACAATTGAGAGTGAAGACTATCGTGCGACAAGTATGTAAAAATGTATGTAATATTTTTCAAAACATTAAATGCGATCATGTAGACAATAGAATCTCCAAATGCATTTGGAGTATAACAATAAAGTACTACAAGAACTATAACTACAATTTCTATAATAAGTATAAGTCCTATGAACCTATACGATTACATAAAGATGCCAAATTCAACTACTCATCGCACCGGAGGGATTGCTCATAATTGCTATCTCCCTTCACTTCACTCTCCACCGGATCCCGTAGGATCATATTCATAATCGCTTGGAACCTCCTCTTTGATCTTGGGTTTATTCTCTGGACATTGTATATTCCCATACTTATGCCAAGTATCAAATTCGGGGAGATTAACAGGGATCTTCGTTTTTTAGGCGGAACAATTGGAACTCATATGGATTTCCGTTTATGCGACTTGGAAGAGCCAAGCATGTCTTTGTAATCCCGGCGGCAAGACGAAGAACATTGGCATTCTTTAAATACCCGCCAACGGTACATCGAAGTCACTAGAGATGCTCCCATATTTGGCTCTTGAAAGGGATACTAAACCCTTAGACGATTTCTCCAAGGTTGTCGTAACCCTTGTAGTAGAGGGTTGAAATAAAGCGCGGGGAGTAGCACATTGATCAGATACTTGATCCTTACTACCGGATGCAATATTCTCCGCGACCGGATCAGAGCTCATAGTGCCCGCAATTGTGTTGCACGCAATGGTCTTCGCATCTATCGCCTCCTTTTCCAACCGTAAACCAGTAGCGATAACAGGTAGGACGTTATTTGATTTGTCCATGCCGCCTTGTATCATTAACCGGGCTAACGGCTGCTCATCATCTAGATCATCCGCTGAAAGACCATGAGCGATAAAATCACCATTACCATCATGAACATTTGGAGCATCTTCATCATTTGAAGCGGGGAAGAAAGTCATATCATCATCTTCATCGCCAAATTCAAAAACATCATTGTCATCGACTGATTCGTCCTCGATGCCTTCCTCATCATTCTCATGTACTTGGTCTTCCTCTAAATCCAAGTTCTCTCTATACCACCGCCCATCATCACTCAACTTATCATTCGCGAGCAATTTCGAGTTGGAATATATGTAGACCAAGTCATCAGCTCTGCCCGGTAGTAACCGATTCCGTTTCTTGTCGTGAACATAAGAGTAGCTACTCGATTGCGTTCGCATGTCGACGAGACACGGTCTCGTGCTA
Organism: Bryum argenteum; assembly: GCA_037043015.1. Classification (NCBI taxonomy): domain Eukaryota; kingdom Viridiplantae; phylum Streptophyta; class Bryopsida; order Bryales; family Bryaceae; genus Bryum; species Bryum argenteum. Next base: position 29,375,880 of record CM073322.1, read on the forward strand.
GTATTCGCTTTGCAATTGGAGAGAGGAGCTTAGCACAAGCACCTTCAAACTCCCACCATGCATGTGGAGCTAGTTTTTGAGTATTAGGCTCCAACATGTCATGGAATGGTGGACCCCTTACTCAAAACGCAAGAAATTCACTCACCACGCCTGCGTAATCCTCCGCGGGACATAATTTTTGTAAAACACGCTGCAAGCGATTGTAAGATCGGGATCGTCGGCTAACTCTTGGTCGTGTAGTAAATAAGGATTTAAAAGTGCGGCCGCACCACGTAAATCCGTTGTCATGAGCCGTTCCGATGGTAAAACTCCTCTTTGCGGTGGCCACCTCAAGTGGGTCCAATGAGATGGGCGGTGCGTGCAAAGTATGGACATGTCTCTCAAGATCACGCATAATATGCCATGCCTTGCCTGTACTAGGAGCCTTGCCGTCGAATTCTCTCGGAGCGTACACCACGGGGCAACCATATCCCGTAGTCTTTTGCATTGCTTCCAAAATTCATCGCTCAACACCACCTTCTTGACCTTACGTGAGAATATAAGCTTATCTCTAGCGTGATACCGTCTTCTTCGAGGCATAGGTCATGAAACATAGGGTCGACAACAACTTGCTCCAATGATTCCTTGACCTCCAACAAGCGATCTATCATTATGAATTGACTAGCAAATCTTGTTTTCCCGGCATCGTGAGGTCGAATTTCGCCTCGTGTTTACGAAACACACTAGGGGCATTTGTCGCCTCTTGATAAACTTGACCATTTTCTTCGCCATGACCAAAGTATTCGCCATCCATCCAAATTTTCTCCAATCCTCCAACAACAAGTCCATTGCATGTGTCGCACACCCTTGCATGAAAATGTGCGGATATTTCTCAAGGACTATTCTTGAGGCATTGAGCATTACTGAAGCATTGTCTCATGCATACTTGAACAATGTTCTCTGGTCCAACTTCTTCTATGTACTTCAACATGAGAGTTGACATGTACACATTGTTTTTTCTTGCCGGCGAGTATCGACAAAGACCAAGAAAAAAAGCTCTCCGGCTTGAGTCACGAGCATCGCATTTACCAAAGGGCGACTAGTCACGATGACCATCCATCCATAGTCAAAGTTCCTCCGAACTTCCGAAGGCTCTCGGAGAGTCTACTATCTAGTTTCTTTTGTAACTCCGTCTTTACTTCTCCTAACAACCTTGTCCGAATGTCATGGTAGGATGGTGGAGCATAGGATTTTCGATATCCCGCAGTCTTCATCACGGCAGACTTTGAACGCATCATTGCGGGCTCTCGAGAATGGTATATTTGCTTCGTAAAAAATTTCGCCTGAGTTTATCCAACTCCCGCCTATCCGCTCGCAAAAGTAACTTCAATTGAAGATTGCTTCGTTTGCTTTCATAGATCCAAACATCGGGCGAGTATCCCTTATTCCCCTCATATGCATGGAAGAAGCGGAGGTTGACCCTACCAAAAATTTTGTTGAATTCATGGGGTGCCTAGCGAGGACCCTACACAAGAGTCACTCCTAGGGGTTTCGGGAATGTCATGTTTTGAAGCACCTGAACGTCCGTGGATGGAGTGAGAGAACATTCACCGAGAAATAGTTCCAATTCTCCGTTATATGGAGGAACTCCCACCACATCTTAAAAATAACTCGCCTAATTTCCCTAGGCGACTTGGACAAAGGGCGTAACTCGAATCCCTATGTCCAGGAATCTTCTCGTACCCATAATGACTCAAATTCCGACTCTTCTTCTTCGAAACAATTACACGACATAGTGAGCACTGTAGGAAGGACCCAGACGCTTTGCCTTCCTTCTCAATGTCTCTAAACCAAGGCTCATGTGGAGCAGGGCCCATTTTGATAAATAGGACGCCTCAAAGTCTTAAGTAATGGTGGGACCGTGACGGGGAAAAAATTGGCAAGAGTTCCTTACGGAAATCCTCACTTCCGAACTCAATACCTACCAAGCAATGTACACATAAAATGAATTATGTGGCTCATAGCTCTTGGAAAGTGTTCAAAATTCGGAAGTGAAATGAGACTCAATGTGTCTTCTCTTATATACCATCCAACTCCGAATATGACCGTTGCAATTTGAAATTGAAATGCTCCTAAACCGTTGGATGCTCAAAAGGGCCATCTGGCCGTTGGCGGTCGCAGGATGCGAGGGCCGGTCGCAGTGGCCAACGGCCGGCCGCCGAGGCCCGACGGCCGGTCGCCCGAACCCGACGGCCGAGCGCCGGACCAAGGCGATCGCGCCGCCGACGGCCGGTCGCCGTGGCCGCGGCCGGCACGGCGGCCGACCGGCCGCTCGGGCGACGGAGAGGTCGGGGACGGTCGACGGGGTGGTTCGACCAATGAACGCACCCCGTTGGTCATTTACCCTTGGTAAAACGACCAGATTTTCTAAGTCACGGACGGTCCCCGGACCCCTGCCGGACGTCCGACGGACGTCCGGACGTCCGGACGCTGTGACATCCCTGGTTTCGAGTGATTCCAGAAGAATCATTGAAACCGTCTGGAAGCTTTTCAGCTAAGGCCTGGAGATCTAGTAGTTTTCTAACTTCTGAGTTTGTGAGGCTAGTAATAGGATCTCGATTCATTGTGAAGGTTTCAGGAGCACAGAAAACTAGGGGTTGAGAAGGACCCGGAGAGATGAGAGAAGGGAAGACTTTTTCTTCAAATTGACAATTTTGGAAACGAGCCTTGTGCAAGACGCCTGTCTGAGGGGACACATAACGGGTTATACTTGGGGAGTCAAATCCTACATAGATGTCCTCTTGGCGATGGGCCCCTATAGTCTTACGTTGAGGCTCTGGAACAGGGACCCAAACACGACATCCGAAGACTCTGAAGTGGGCAACGCTAAGAGGTTGACCAATTAAACTCTCTAGGAGAGAATGTTGAAGAAGTAGGATAGGTCTATACCTCAGCAAGGTAACTGCATGCAATACAACATGTGACCAAAACGATGAAGGAAGATGAGCATGGATCAAAAGAGGTCGGCTTATAAATTGAATTTTCTTTATAAAAGCCTCAGCCAGCCCATTTTGAGAATGCTCATACGGGACATTGTAAGTTAGAGTAATCCCAGTGGCTTTACAGTAATCTTCAAAAATATGGGACTTAAATTCTTGTGCATTATCCATGCGCAAGAATTTTACTGGATATTCTGGGAAATGGGTTTTAAATTTTATCAAGGATGCTAGGATCTTAGAAAAGACAATGTTTCGGGTGCTAAGTAAAGAGACTTCAAAATGGACCCGGGCAATGGTAAGCTTGGGGTATCACTTTTTGGACACACTAATTAGGTTACTTTTATTGAAAGCCTCCAAAGTATGTCTAATTTGTCCATTTCAATCTAGTATAAAGACCCTAAAATGGAAAATAAAATATCATGCACCTCAATGAAATCAAAGTATATATGCCTATAGAGTTTCTCTTAGATTTTTTTTTTTTTTTGGATCCATTCATAGATGTGAGAAAAAATGCTGAATTTTGGGATTTGCAGGCATTATAGTGCACAATGAATTATTATTTTTTAAATTAAATAAATTATTCTGTATTCTATACAAGAAGATGTAGGTCATATTCAAAAATTATATTAAAATAAAAATGGTTGATATTCCATTTGCTTGATTCTATGGATTTTGGGTTAGTGAGACACAACTTACTTTTTCAAGTAGAAAGTCAAATAAAATTACTTCAAAATATATTATTTAATTTCTAATTTTTTTTCTTGATACATTATAAGTATAGACAACTAAAACTACATTTAATGAAGTCTTAATGTATTACACTTTAAAAATGAATATGTTTGACACACTAGTATAGAGTGCAATTGTTCATGAGACATCCTATTTGGGTACGCCAAGCATACCATCACCCACCCCAGCAGCATCAACAAGAAGGAGGAAGTACCTGAAAGGTCCGGATGGAGGATTGATGGGGCCACAGACGTCCCCTTGAAGTCGATGAAGTGGTGGAGGGAGCTCTTGCGGAAGTCTCCACTCCGAGGGCTTAAGGATAAGCTTTCCTTGAGCACACGCCTCGCACACCCCAAGTTTGTTAGCATCACTTAAACAAACTTCATGACACGTTAAAACAGGTATCATCCGTCTAAGCATGGTCACTCCTGGGTGACCCATTCTCGAGTGCCAAAGTTGAACCTTGTCAGGTATGGCAACAGAATATGTTGAATGGTCGCGTTGACCAGTACTGAGACAAGAGATCGGAATCTTATAGAGGCCGTTAGCTCCGCAGTGTGCAGTAGCTAGGCACTTGTCTCCTTGCATCAGGTTTAGAATCTCCTCACCGTTCCTGATCGCAGTCAGGACGTGAATTCCATGTGTCCGGAGGTCGCGAAAGCTGATCAGACTTCGGTGTGCCTCCGGGACGAACATGGCATTGGAGCAGTTGAGGGTGGTACCTCCGGAGAGCTTCACTCTTGCCCGGCCCTCACGGAAGATCATCTTCCGTTTTCCGGCGATTGTGCTGAGCTTACAAGTGCGCCATGCTTCGGAATCATGTCGCGAAGCAGTGGGGTCATGCCTCCGTGTCTCGGAATCATGTCTCGAGAAATCAAAGTAGCGTGCGCTACGTAAGATTGTATGCGTAGAACCACTGTCTAGCAAAGCCATGTCTCCATCGGACGTCTCCGAGTGGATGTGAGTACTCAAAGACTCAACTATGGCGGTGTAGTTCTCAGGGTCAGCGCCGTTAAGAAAGGGGGCATCCAGAGAGTGTGACTCTCGCTGACTCTTCCGAAGCTCTTGGAGTTCTCTGTATAACTTCTCCGTGTACGCTCCGACCAGGCAATCAAAAGTCTTATGTCCAACTCTGACACATCTTTGACACACATTGGACTTACAGTCCCGAGTTAGATGTCCAGAGCCACTACACCGTTTACACTCGCCCGTTTGGCAATCTTTTTGTAAGTGACCGTCTCTACCACACTTGAAACATTTGCGGGAAATGGACTTATTAGAAGAGCGACAGTCTGAGTTAGAAGACTTATTTTGAGGCCTGACTTGTTTCTGCTTCTGTTGATCGTACTTCCCGCCTCCCTTCGCCTTCCACGTTGGAATCTCCAATGCGTTCGTCTCACGTGGCGGTTTGGCTTCGTTGTTCTTCAGTAGCAATTGTTGTTGTTGTTCGGAGAGAAGCAGAGATTGGGTGAGCTCACTGCAAGTCTTGAACTTCATAGTCCGGTACATCTGGGCCAACAATGCAGACGCAGTCGGGAAGGTTGACAAAGTCTTGTCAATCATCTCCTCATCGCTCTTGGGTTTTCCACACATATGTAGTTGAGATGTAATTGTGAAGAGTTGGGTGTTGTATGATGAGAAGTCTGCAAAATCATAAACCCTTAGATTTGCCCAGTCGCTGCGGGCCTTGGGCAAAAAGATGGTCTTCTCATGTCGAAACCTCCGCTCTAGTTGCCTCCATAGATTTGCTGGGTCATCAACTTGTAAGTATTGTTGTTGAAGCGAATCGTCAATATGCTTTCGCATAAAAAAGATGGCCCGGCTCTTCTGTGCGGCCGTGAAATTTGCAGGTACCGGATAAGTTAGAATATCTTCTAACTCGTTAGATGCAAGGTATCCTTTGACATCAATGCACCATCGCAAATAATTTCTACCATCAGCTTCTAACTCATGAAATATAAGGGGCTGGATACTCTTAGCTACTTTGGTTTCTACTATGGGCTTAGAAGCAGCCATGCTAGCAAAACTTAGAAGAGAAGATACTATCGTGTTGATAACGTGTTATAAGTAAGAAGAAAGAAGAAGCAATCAATGATAATCTTGAAAAGATAGATTATATATATATATATATATATATATATATATATATATATATATATATATATATATATATATATGATTCATATATATACTCAAGGAAGTACTTTAGAAGTACTTTTACTTTGCCCTAATTTAGGTACTGTGGCGGTGCTTTTAGATAGCAAACCACCTTAACTAAGTAGGACTATTACTTAACTCGAACTAACCGGAGAGTAAGATCTGCTAGAAGGTTCTAGAAGGTTCCGAGGTCGCTTATCACAACATTTTTCATAACGAGTGGCTCCTTTTGAGTTACCTAGTACATAACAGAGCCTGTCTGAACTCTAAAGACAACGTACAAGACATTCTGGTCTTAACATTCACTCTCTTTAGAAGTTAGTACACTTCATGCACAATGTAGAAGTGTAGAACTGTTGTTTTGGCATATTCAGCCATTCATTATTTCTGTCCGTTGTATCCCCTCCTTAATTTAAGCACAGAGTTCGGCAAATTTGTGGCTTCAGCATTCTTCTAGACTGAATGATAAAGTCAAACACGAAATAGCCATGCTGTGTCCCTACTATCCTGCAGTGTCGACAGTGAATGAACAAAACTCTCTGCATGGCAAGGTTTCCATTAGTTGACAGGGAAATTACTGGTCACTGCTCCGATCAAAGAGGTTGCATGCAAGGGTGGAGACAGTTTCTGGATTTTGAAAGCTAGTCCGCTAGCTTCGCAGTCCCACTGAGATTGGTTTACAGTCGAGTCAGAACCGGACTTGTCACAAACTTCTGCGACAAATTCGGTTCACTCCAGATCTAGAATGCCGCGTCTGCGAACCTGCACACGCCCTGCTCCGCATGCCATTCCTTTTGTGTCTACACGCGTACAGTTCTGACTTCTTAGTTCCAACATGCTTTCAGATGCACATACCCACCTCTGTCACAGCTGCTTTCGCCACCTTGGAACAACTGTTGACACCGGAATCACATACACTCCCTACCGCATGCATCGATATATACATCCAGATTGCTACTTGAGGGCCGACTACCTCGGTACTGGATGTGAACAGATGAGCGCTTTACAATTGGCTGTGCATGCGGGACCACAGGCCGGAGGTTTCGATGCGCAAGCCTCTCGACTACACCGTTTGTTCCACAACATGCACGGATGGAGTCATACATTCTGTTCGTGTTCACATGTAAGATATCAGTTAAACGAGGCGGTTGTGGACTTAGATGTAGCTATGGACTCGCTTACTGTTGCAATGATCGATACATGCACTGTTGAGCCATGCCTTGACACTTAGAAATGATGTAAGAACTCTCCGAACACTGCACTGCCTTTTGCCAGTTGCGGCATTATTATTCAAGCCTGTGCCAATTGACACCTCCCCTGTCTAATACTCTCGTCCATCTTACATGGGGAGAATAATGGGCCACAAAATCATGACCAAGAATTTATGTTCAATCGCCTATCTCTACCTAACTAAACTGTATCTACTCTGCAGCGAGCGATCGATCCGCGACTTCCAAACCACTCAATGTACAGACCCTGGCTCCGTTCCCACCATCTGGTTCGCAGAAGCGAAACTGTTCAAATGGTACCCGAGCTTCACGACCAGATCTCGCGAGTCAATCAGCGGATCGATCGCTGCTGCTTGGATTATTTCACAAATCACCTAGACACTAGAAAAGAATGATCCTATGCTAGCGAACATGACTAATGGAGGACTTAGCCCTGCTTCGTCCAGACACCCTTGGATGGGATTCCGTTCTGCGATATGAAGAGCATGTAGTAGGCGGGAGGGGCGATGTTGCCACTCGGCACTGCCGTCACCGTTACGGAATAGCCCTTACCGGCCCTGACAGGCGCGGAAGTCTTCAACTTCATTTGCCGCTGCCCCATCGAGAACGAGTGCGTCGCGAATGGTGCACTTTGCTGGAACACGTCCAGTATGCCTCTCCTCACACCAACGTTGAACGTCATCACGAATACCTGTTTGTACTTCAGCGTTTTGGGATACCCAGTGATAGTCGGCCTATTCCTGCAGAGACCAATACATCAAAGTGTGATCCATCAGACACTGATACGACGATAAGTCTCTGGTTCCAAATGCTTAAGTATCTCATCGTGGAACTGTTCAGTATTGAACACTGGCCTGCAACGAACTGCAAAGCAATACTTCCAGCACACCAAAATTCTCATTCGCCTCACTATGGAGCTTGGGATTATTCATTAAATAGATGTGACAAGTGCTCCATGCCCGCTTAAGATGGTCTAGTTGGATTGGCTATAATCATTGAAGGCATGTCATGCATCATGAAGGGATATCGATTGCAGCAGTTTCATATTAGAAGGCGTGAAAAACGGTCAACGTGGTCGTGAACTTACCCAGCTTGCAAGTAAGGAGGAGAGAAAGCCTCAACACGCAGCTCCGTAGGGTACGCCCCGTTGTAGGTGTAGAACTGGTGAGTGTTGCTTCCGGCCACCAGGATTCTTCCATCAGCCAACAAGTTGGCCGTAGAGTGATACATGCGCGGAATGCCCGTCTTGGCCATAATCGAAAAGCCCCCGTTGCCAGGATTATAATTCACGGGATTCAGTGCCGGGTTGTTTGCCTTGCCCCATCCCTGGTACCCGTTCTGTGCACCATTGATGATCAGCACCTGGCCATTCGGCAGATTGATCATGTCACCCATCGTTCGCCGGATCGGCATGTACGACATCGCCCACTTGGGCGCCGCCGCTGTCGCGACGATGCGGCCGCAGCTGTTGGAAGCTGCAGCGTTCGCATTCCCGGACTTCGATGCGCCTGCAGCTGCACCTCCACACACAAATATCTCTGCCACTCCGAAGTTCTGGTTCCAATTTAGAGTCAGCATCACGGCGGACCCGGCCGATGGGTAGTTGCGTGGATTGCCCGCCAACTTCGGGTACTTCCTCACAACCTTCCCTGTGTTCCAGTTCAGCTGCACAGAATCCTGATTCGCGAACACGAACAGGTCGCCATTGGGCAGCAGATACACGAATGGATACAGGTTGTCCGACCCGCCCAGCATGCCCAGGTTGAACACACCCTCGCCGGCCTTCCGCTTCGGATAGAACTCGTAATTGGCAGCGCCGCGGCCTCCCATGATGATCTGCCGAGTGCCGCTGGGCAGCAGCTGGTTCGAAGCGTACCAGCGCCCCGTGGACAGAACATCACGCTGCTCAACCCAATCACAATACTGATTAGCGCTGCAGGGCGTGAACGTGCGGATCTTCCTGTTGCCTTCGAAATCCCCGCCTGTCTGCACCATCGTGCCAGAGTTGATAAACGAGCCAGACGAGCACCACGTATCCGTGAACACATACAGTGCACGCACAGCGCCATTCGCGGGGTTAAGCGACACGGAGTGCGCATAGCAGTCAGTCTTGGATACTCGCTCCAATGGCTGCTTGCGGCACCGTCCATTCGGTAGCTTGATCGCCGAAGGACCGATGTTGGTCCGATCCAGCAAGAGCGCCTGGTCGTAGTGCGTGATGGCGGTGTGCATGGACGCAATACCTGCGCTCTTTGTGAGTACTTGCCAGCTGCCTTGCCCGGCTACGAGCATCATGCACTGCAGCATCACAGCAACCTGCATCACCAGGCCAACACAGATCGACGCCATTGTCGATCGATCCTAGCTTTTTATCTTTACACACCTGCTTCAAACAGACCTTGGGCTGTATGAAGCCCTTTTGCAGGATCGAATTACATTCAGTATCAGTCCTCAACGGACTGACTGCCAACCTTGGTCTCCGGTCCCAGTCTGGAACCAGCAGCAGTTACAACCTCGGCAAGCACTGTCTGACGACTAGCAATGCGCATAACTTGGTACCCTGAAACTTACTAGAAGCAAAACGTCATGAGATTCAGAATAACAACACAATGCACTAGATAATCATGTACATGGAATTAAGCAAGCACTCGCCGGCCGAGGAGCAGACTATTGCTAGGAGAAGACTAGCATATGAACGCTCGCAGTGCATAAGTAGGCAGACTCACAAAACTCAGCAGGGTCGGCGAAATAGCCGGTCCGTCTTCGGCAACGGCTGCAGTAATAGACGTCCCTGATGAAAATTTCGAGGCTGGCGGATGAGATCCGGAGCTGGATGTAGGGACCCACGGACAGAAACCCATGTGCATTCCCTCACTATACTTCGCAAGCAATGCTCGCGCTGCCAACCTCGCGCGCTAGTCGCTTCAAATTCTTCATTCTCGAACAGAATAGTCGGGGTAATTCGCTACAATTAGCAAGGTCGGGTTGACTATTCTCAATCACCCGACGCGGCGGAAGCAGTAGGTCATCTGGATAACTTTATATAACTGCCCTTTTATCTTGCCTACTTCCATTTTCGAGCTGAATGGTGGTGAAATATATGTTATATTACGCCAGAATTCAACTCACGGAACAGTTCCACATCAGTCATGGCCAGTTGATAGCTTCCTAGATTGGGCACCTTATCACCCGTTTCTGGCTTTTACGAATCTTTCATGCATCACAGAGCGAGTTTCACTGTAGTTTCAGGTGAGCTTCAGGTGAGCAGTGAGCTGTACGGGAGTTAAATGGCAGTGTACTTGAGGGAATCATGGATTGCCAGGCTTCATATAGAAGTTCAGGGTATCCCGTTTTAACCCCTAAACATCCCTGCCTATTTTTAGCTAGAAGAAAATGAAGGTGACTTATTCGGATTTCAACCTTTCAAAATTATAGTAGACTTAGGGTCGCTTTACACTATGGATCATGAAAATTGACCATGGCCTTCTAAAATTTGCGATTGGAGAGTAAAGTGCCCTTGGTCCCATTTGGCTTTACACTACCTTGAAAAAAGGAGAATGACCACTTACTTTGAGGTCCCCAAAGTATGCTAAATTTTCCATAATGGATAATGTTTTCATGGTCTTCTTGATTATGGTTGAGTTGAAGCAATGCCTCACTCAACTACAATTAAGGAGACCATGAGGCACAAAAATCAATGATTGGCTAGAGTTCAATTATTCAATGAGAAATGAGGAAAAAGGGGAGGGTAAAACTGTGAAAGAGAGAATGGTGACGATTTATATTAGAGCTTAAACATGTCCATGTCTAAATCCACTTTACACTACAAGAGTGACCAAGCCACTCAAAAATCTATTTTAGGAACTAAACCCCAATTCTGTTAAAATGGCACTATGCCATGTGCCATTTTGTCACACTAGATCGTACATTTGTACTCATATAAAACAATATATTCTGTAATATCACAATTTTTTTGTAATATCACTTCTTTATATACTTTGTCACTATTTTTCCCTAATATCACCTTAAAATTCTGTTATATCACATGGTTTTTGAGCTACAGTTCAGAAAGTTGAGGTGTGCCATTTTACCGGAATAATGCCATTTTAACGGAATTGCGGTTACTAGCATAGTGTTCGCCTGAAGAGGGGTTAGTAATCCCGCCATTGGTGACTGTGATAACTTCACGGCATACATCCCAAGGATAGGTCGAACAAATACTCTATCCACAGCGGCCTCTAAATGGATTGGAGTTTTCTCAGGCACCACAAGCCTTGGTTTGGTGGTTAGGGCTCATGGCCCCCAAAGAGGAGGTCGTGGGTTCTATTCCCCATGCCAGCGTGGTGCTCACCACTACAGTCCACCCAACTAATGTGGGGGTCCATGGACCTTGTTGCATGGGTAGCTCAAATCCTTTTGGGGGGACACTATGGCAAGTATCTTCGAAGGCACTAGTAACTAGCTAGAAACTAGCGTAGTTATACTTTCCACCCTTGAGGGGGAAGTAGTATTGTTTCAATTTCCCCTTGTCTAGTGGCCATCGGGATATTAGGATTACAAACGGACACTTCATTCACACCGGCCACTTAGAAAGAGACCAGAGTTGCTATCTATGTATTTTGGAGTAACTTCTCTTAACCTCAATTCCGTTAATTTGGCAATATTCTGGTAAAATGGCACGATTTAAGGTGGAAAAAATGAAAAAAACAACACTCGTTTTTGTCATTTTTTTGACATAATAGAGCAAATTTTTCTGAGCGGCCGCTTAAAACCAGAGATATTTCTGAGTGGCCATTGAGAAAAAATTGCCCTTCGACAAAATTTGAAGGTCAAAATTCATCAAATAGTGTGATATTATGGAATTTTTGATGATATTACAGAAATTTGTTGATATGATGGAAGATGTGGGTGATATTAAAAAACGTGCCATTTTGCAAGCATAAATCTTTGAGATTTTGAGTTCAAAAATATGCCGGTAAAATGGCACGTTTCAGAAACGCGACCAAATTGACACAACATGGCTTTGGCAATATGGCACAAGGAATTGTGCCATTTTAACGGAATTGAGGTTTCTTCTTCTTCGCCCATGAGCTCCCAAAATCACAAAGAGCTGTACGGGTTAAAAAATTACTGATGAGCGGCAATTGTGCATCTGAATCAACAAGTGAATATGCACCTGCATATTAGGATTCTCCCTGTAACACCCTATTATGAGGCTCAAAGTAAATTCGAACCCAACGATGTCTGAACGAAAAGTTTTTAAAAGCAAAGTGCCAAGTATTTGCTGCCCTGCCCGGCGAAGAAACTCATGAATGCAGCCGAGTGCTGCCCGGAAATCAGGCTCCGAAGCACCTCGTGACCTAAGTCAACGCCTTGAGTTCATGAAGTGACGGACGGAGGCGCCAATGAAGCATGCTTCTTGCTAGAAACAAGGTGGACATGGCCTTCATGCAACACACCTTTCTAAAAGTAAATGTAAATTATTGTTTTATTTTCTTTTATTTTCTTTTTGACACAAATAAAGGGAAAGGGGATGTAAATGGAAAGTGGACTTGAAGGATGTTGTTGCATTTAATATTCTAAAAAATAAGTTGGTGGTTTGTTTTCTATGATTGAATTGGGAAATTATGAATGAAAATAGGTGAAGTGAAATTTCTAAGAAACTTTATTTACGATAACTACTTCCACCATGTCAAATTTCAATCACATCTTGAATGTGTAATCTATAACATAAGTATTTTGTATTCCACCAATCACCCTAATTGCTTGAAGAAGTAGTCATGGCATTCATTCTAAGGTTGAGTTAATCTACACTTCATACTTCATACTTCATAATATCTAACAAGTCTAACACGATGGAATTACATGACTACAAATGTTCAATATTGTAACTTTGTAGGAACAAATAGTGCATACCTTCTATTGCAGACGTGATATAAATAATTGATTCTTTGATCAATCAAATTGGCTTTCAAAGCAATATTGGAGTCAATATGAATTGATGGTTATAATTATACACATGTTCTCCATGCATAAATGTAGGCATCAATGATGAGCTTGCGACCTCCGACTAACAAGGTTACGTACAACCCCAACCTACCTACCATCGGGATATTAGGCCATCGGGATATTAGCATTACGAACGGACACTTCATTCACGCCGACCGCTTAGAAAGGGACCGGAGTTTCTATCTATCTATCTACAACCCCAACCTACCTACCACAATCCTTTCAAAGCACACAAAATCACTCATACATATTGTGATTTGAATTGTAAAATTTCACTTTTTAACCCTTAAACGTCAGACTATACGGATTTGGGCAGCCCAGTATTGGATCACAACATCTTTTGAACTCGGGCATCATGAATAGTGCACTTTTTGAACTTGGGCATCATGAATGATCCAATCAATGATGAGCTTGCAACCTCCTACAAGTATTATACAACCCCAACCTACCTACCACAATCCTTTCAAGGCACAAAATCACTCATACAAATTGTGATTTGAATTCTAAAATTTCACTTTTTGAATGCATCATAAGAAGGTGACCAGTTTGACATCAAAATATAAGTGAAAAGTTGAGTACATTGAGAGCTACAGAGAAGATTTTGTTGGAAAAGGACCCATGGGGTCACCTTGGACGTTTAAGGGTTAAATGCATCACAAGAAGATGCATAAGGGCCATGCCACACCATCGGCAGGCTGCCCCTGCCTGCTGCCGCTGCTCCTGAATTTTCTCCACTTTTCTTCAATTGTCGGTCGACTTCCAGGCACTAGTGCCTGGAAGTCGCCCAGTGCCTCCCATGTGCCATGTCATCGCCATGTAGATCCCAAAGCAACATCCAAAGCAAACCCCAAAGCTACAAAGTTGCTCCATGTCACTCTTGCCACTCTCCCTACTTCCTCTCATGTGGCAACCACTTGCTAATTGGAACCAATACGAATCTTCCATCTCGCTGCCTTTCTTCCCATGTGGTATGGCCCTAAGGCCCCTGCCTGTTGTCGCTGTAGCAGCGATTATCGTCTTTTCTCTTGAATTTTCTCCACTGCCGGTCGACTTCCCGGCACTAGTGCCTGGTAGTTTTCAAGTGCCTCCCATGTGCCACGTCATTGCCATGTAGATCCCAAAGCAACAACCAAAGCAAACCCAAAGCTAAAAAGTTGCTCCATGTCACTCTTGCCACTCTCCCTACTTCCTCACATGTGGCAACCACTTGCTCATTAGAACCAATACGAATCTTCCATCTCACTGCCTTTCCTCCCATGTGGTATGGCCCTAAGTTGACACAAAGGAATAAATATTTTCTGACCCCTGCCCGGGGAAGAAAAACGCACACAGCCGAGTGCTGCCCAGAATATAGGCTCTCAAATGCCCTGATTGCATGAGTGGAGCATGCAAATGATGGAGGTAACCCATTGCGGCAATAACGAAGAAGGTACCTCATTTCTTCCGTTTGATTTCCTTCACACTTGCAAAAAAAAGAGGTTATTTGTGCATGCTAAAGTGCAACAACTTATTCCGCCATTGCATTCAAGGCCCATTTCGGGAGGTCACTCCGGCATTGCATGGTCGGGAAATGTCATTTTCCCACCACCAATGTACCTACTCTTTGTACACAATAATTTCCCTTTGGGCCGTTTGGGGGAGTAATTATCCCATAAAGTCAATGTAGATTCCCAATTTGGGTAATTTCCTCTTTGGTTAGGCTTGCATCTACTCAATTTTTGGCACATGAGGATATATCTTTTTATACTTTTTCGTGGTTTCCGTTGAGACCCTTTGTGCTACAAAATTCCTCGTATTCTAGGAGTTATTCATTTTTAAAGTCAAAAAGTAAAGTTATTTTAAGCAATAAATCTATTTAAAACTAAAGAGTATTCTTGTGTATTCTCGGAATATGCCCAAAAACTTATAAATTACATGGATTTCAGAATTTGTGAATATTTGATATATTAGTATATTACTTGTCATTAAAGTATTTTTATTTCTATATTTGACTTTAAGTTGCATTTGAGCATTTTGATATCCATGCAAAGTTAGTACTTTACATTACTTTACATTTTGCTCAGTCCTTTTGTTAGTATGGGATTAATTACTTATTCTATATTTTTGGACATAAGTTTATGCACTTATTTGATGTAATTATTTAGAGTTTATTTGCAATCCATGGGCTCTTTGTGTTTTATGTCTTAAGAGCACATGGCTTTCTCTTTACCAATTCTATTTGCTCTTTGGAACTAAATGTTTTCTCTCTCAAGTAGCTTCTAAGTACAAGAAGAAGAAGAACTCCAACCCTTTTTGAGGTCGACGTGAAGAGAGTGTCCGTTCTAGCTTTTAAGTATTTATGTTAATGTCTTTCCACACAAACCATGCATGTTGTGTTTCGTGTAGCATATAATACTTGATATTGTGAAATTTTGTCTCCATTGCCTCTTATTGTGCTTGGGTCAAACCTGACATGTGAGCTAAAGTGAGATGAATTTAACTTTGGTATCCTAAGCTTGATTCTTCTAAATAATGCTTAGATTAGATTTTTAAGACTTGACATAGAAGAAAGTCATTTTCGATGCTTTAGGCGATTTTCCAACGAGTATAATGTATATAAGGACTAATAATTGGATCCTCTTTATAATCAATAAGATAAAAGTGCAATGCAAGAAACATTCACCCTGATCAAAAAATGCAATTTTCACACTCTCCACACATTTTTTCCCTAAAGATCCTTGTGTTTAAGGGAGCTTGAAACCTCAAAAATCTACACTTTTCTACCTCTATATACTACCAAGGGTATGTACCAAATTTTATACTTCTTACACATTCATGCGTAAGATCTTATTCATAATACGATTTTTGGATATTGTTTCAAAAATTGACTTATACATAATCCTATTTTTGGATATTGTTTCAAAAATTGATTGCTAGATGTTAATTTTCTATTTTTGGAAACTTACTATTCTGGGAAAGTAATAGTGCTTTTCCTTAAGTTAATAGTGGCCTTTCTCTATATTATCTTATTATATGTGATTTTAGCCAATCATATCAATTCCCAACTACTTATAGTAGAACTTATATATTCCAATTATTCTCAAAGTTATACTCTCTTTAATCAACACTTATTATTTTAGGAAATTTAAGCGTATAGATATGCTCTAAGCATTATGATCTTCATGTTGTTTTTTTAGCAGAACTTTATGAGAATTACAGAATGCATATTTTATAACATATCTAAGTTCTTCTCCAAATTCCTTGGGCCTGGGCTGTAGGGGTTAAGGATCTCAAAGGGGTTGAGTGAATATAAAATCTCAAGATTCACATGATGGCAAGAGTGGATGGGCTCTCCAGAGAAATTGAAAAAGAGAGGGGCTTGCAACTCTGAAGCATCTCAGTCCTGGGGTAGATCCCGGCATACCGTAACACCATAGCTGGTTCGTTCTCTGCCAGACGAATAATTATCTTTTTTGAAAAAATAAGGTTCGTTTCTTGCTAATCGAATTTTTAGAAATTCGTCTCTATATTTTTAGAGAGAAAAAAAAAAAAAAAAATCGGGTCAGAGAAGAGGGTTTATTTGTGGATGGAGCTTCATAATGACAAGACTAAGCAAGACTTGAAATCAGTAGATTTTGCAGCTACATCAGTGGGGCCAACGCATAGTTTCGTCATTTACCCATTTTTGGAGGGCGGCAGAATAAGTCCACAATCCTCCAGAATCATTATACTCTATTTTCTCAATTTTCGGTTTATATTGAGATTATTTTCCTGAAATTCGTTCTTGAAGGCATGAAATTTCCGTTTTTTTTTTTTTTGGTTATTTATGGAATTATTTAAGAACGAACCAGCTATGGTGTTACGGTATCACTTTGGATCCATTTTACCACTTTGGAGCAATCTCACTAACCCAGTCCTTTTTTCATTGAGGATTTGAGGCTACCAGTAACCCCGGTGCCATAGAAAATCAACTATCATGGAGATTTACTGCGTTGACAGAGGTCCTTGCAATTTCACTGTTTTGGCAACACAGTTTTGTCAACCCCTAAAAATTCTTGCATTTTTTGGAGCACATTACCCCACTAAACGTTCCTTACAGTCGTTTCGATACATTTTGGATGAAGAGCAGAAACAGTGACGAGCCATAATTTCTTCATTCGAAGTTCGTTTTTGAGGAAATCACTTGGTTTGGGTTCCAAATTAAGTCTCGTTTGAGCGATAAAAATTACGGATCCATACAATAAAGTGTGAATAAATGGCATGCATTTTAGAAACATCAGCTTTTGGTTTTGAGATTTCAAACATTTGGCATGTTTTACCATTGCAGGCCAATTACAAGTAATTAAATAAAGTTTTTTACAAAAAAATTTACCATGAGCATATTCTTGAAAGGCCAATTACAAGTAATTAAATAATTTTTTACGAATTTTTTTACAATGAGCATATTCTTGAAATGGTTCCTGACAACTTTCTAGTTGGAAGCTTTCTGATCCAAATAAGTTGATTTTTCGGTTGTGCCTCTCAAGAACTAGTAGCGAGAACTTTTACCATTCTCATTTGGATGTTCTTATGCCTAGGGAATAATCAACATGTTTTTACCCAAAAAGCTTCAAGGTACCCATATAAGAGCATCTCCACCCTTACTCGCTAAAGGTGACTTGCTAAAAATGCTCATCTATATTTGAAGAGCCCTTGAAATCACACTCCCCTACCCTTAAAGGCCCCACAAGCACCAAAAGTGCATGTGAAATGGTCAATGCACCAATTGCAAGTAGAATGTTAGATTTAGTCAACTATACTTAGATTTGGAGGGCCATTTCTTGACGCGCTATAGTAGAGAGCACAGTGACATTTTTGAAGGGCCCTTAGCATTTCTCATCCACTTATTGCGTGTGTCAGACACTTGGCGAGTAGGGGTGGAGATGCTCTAACAAGGTTGAAGAAACCCCACACAATAGTTGAGTAAACTAAAGTTGTGAGTACCTCGTTGGCATGAAAACACAAATCTACAACCTCCAACTACCACACCAAGTTTTGTGGTATCTTTTATAAGAATACACCAAAAAGAATGTCACGATAACAAATACATCTGTTATTCAAGAAAAACACCAATACTCGAATGAGAAAGTTGAGCTCATGACCACTGCTGAGGTGATTGTGTGTTCAAATCACCATATTGTTTGATAGGCCCACAAGTCAAAGATGTGAAATGTATAATTGCTAGAAACCACTCCTACAAAGAAATCTATGTCATCACTTCAAAAGAATAAGGCATGTCAACCTTGCCTTGTGCTTTGCCCATACCCACAAAACTTCTTGCACTGAAAACTTCAGATTTGCCATGCTGGAAATTTGAGCCAGCTTCGGAAAGTATCCAAAGGAAACTACTTCGAAAACCCACAACACCGGAAGTCATAGAAAGCACAAGAACAAGAGCTTTTTTACATCTCCGTCCCACAACAATCGTTTCTGTATTTTCAGTCGGTGAAGACTGACGAGAAATGGTGTTAGATGCACATGCCCTGAACAGCCCTAGTCACGTTCCATTCCGAAAGACGGTGGAATAACATGCCTACAAAATTCACTTAATCTCACACCTTCTTCTACATCTACCCCGCATCTCCGATCACCTACAACTCCAGAAACCAACAATTACACTTCAGTGACTTCTGCAACCACCGACAGCTTACCCACTAGCATTTCTCCCTTACCAAAACTGTGACGCATGTGAGCACCTTCCAAATGAATCTAACCCAGTTCCTCCACAATATACTAGAGTCAGCAGCTACACAACCTCAGCAGATGGATTGAAGACCTTCCCTTATTCTAAAACTAAGTCCCTGAGCCCGCCATTGACCGAGTGCGTATGACCTTTCACCCCTACATGATCAGATTCCACTTCTCCATTGTCCGAGTGATTTGAATCATTTGTGTTCGCCACTCCTAACATCGCAGAGCTCTTCGCACCCTTGAAATATGTTGAGTAAGGAAAAACGCTTGCACAACGTGCTGTCCACCCTGCAACATCATGAGAGCAAGAGTCAAGACATTTCTTATATAATGGACTAAAATAATCGCTCTGAGCTTGAACGAGGTCGATGAACCCTGTTTCCGTTGAGCTCGAAGTCAAAGACCTATGCAAAAAGCTATATATGTTTCAACGCAGTTAGAGTAAAAAAGGTTTCAGTTGACTCACTTGATGCAGACTCAGCATCTTTGAAAGAACTCTCTAGCAATTGATGTACAGCTACACAATCCTTAAGAAGCCAATCGGTTTGAGGTGAGTCTTCAATGATCTTGATTGCATCAGCCTTTCCATCCGGGCATAGAAGTAGATGAATCTCTGCTGCAGCAGCCCTGTGCTTCAAAGACTCTGCTATTCACAAACAATGAAATGAGAACTTCATACTAATGAAGGTGACGATATGGAAATAAATGAATTGAGTATTAACATGACCTCGTTTCATGCAAGACATTGAGGTTTGTGTCGACCACTACATCAAGCACAGAAAGCTTTCAAGTCAAAAACGTGTAAGGGCAGTGTGACTTACCATTACGAGCCTCAAGAAATTCCCTGTTTGCATCCAGGAGAGATTTCTCTCCGAGCTCTCTGTAAAACGACATTCAGATTGAAATGTCAATGATGCGATCTTCAGTAACATGACTTCAATATTTAAGATAAGACTTGAGAACAAAGTCTTTATGAAGCAAAAGTACGAAGAACGAAAAGTCTTACTTCAAAGAAGCTCTCTCCTTAACAATGACATCATTGATAATCTTCTCGGCATGAGTGTCTGGGGTTGGAAGCTTGTCCAGTGATTCAAACAAGCGTATCTACATACCACAAGAACATTCCCATCAGCAAGCTCAGAAGAAACCACTCACTTGAGACGTGCTTACCATACAGGGAGGTAATCCGTACTAGTCAATAGCTACTTCAAAAATCTCTCACACGAACAGAGAGAAGGATGACAAGCATAACCATCACGACTAACTGAGCATTAACATTGATTCATAATGAAATCGACTTACCAAACAACGGTGTACATCAGGGTTGCTTGAATCCAAAGCCAACTGCTTCTTCACGGCCTGCGAACCCACACCAGACTCAGTTCGACTACAAGTGATTTTGCACTTTTCTCAAACAATGAGATGCAGATCCAAGACATAAATCGTCAAAATATTGTACTCTTGGAGTCGGAAACAGCAAGTGTACCTGGAGAGCAAGTAGTTTCTTGCCTTTCCTGAAGTACAACTCGAAGGCAAGAATGTGAGTTTCCAGAGCGTCTGATGAGTGCTCTTGCAAAAGTCTCAAATACTTAAGTGCTTCACTTAATGGATCTTCAACCTGTAATATGAGCAGAAATCACAAGAAGTTAGCCAGTAGATTTGGATTGAGAATGAACATACTACTTTGTTAATGAAATACAACCTTTGAATATAACTCAACTTTCTGTTAAGGATATAGTAGAGCAAATGAACATACATGCATCAGCTTATCACCATCTGGATCTGTATCAACAGGGCGAGCTGTCTGAGTACTCTTCTTCCCTCCCTTGCTTGCCGCAGTAGCAGCAATTTCTTCCTCTTTTGCTTTCTCTTCTGCCTCCTAATACAGTGAGAAAAGAAGCGAGAAATTCAGCGTTGCTTAGAGATGAGACAAGTCAGCCTTTTGCACTAAAACAAAGAAATCTCAAAACCCCCATTCTATGATGTACAGACCATCACATACCTTCTTAGCTTTTGCTTCAGCTTTGCGTAATTTCTGCCGCATTTTCTTCCGTTCGGCAGGAGGCAAACCTGCTACAGCTGCTTCTTGTTCCTCTGCAGCTGCTTTCGGGGGTGAATCATGGAGTTTAATGTAACACCTGAAAGGCAAGATAAAGTTATCAATCTACACGAACAGGTTACCAACTACCGATGGCAGTACTTGAAAGAGGAAGTACATGTGTTATCCCCTAAAAGCCCAATCAGCCATTTTATGGTCGATCCCAAATTTTGAGGAGCTATAGAAACCTAAAAAGAGATTCTTTCTCAAATGTTGAGGAGCAATTGAGAACCGCATCCAATTTTCAAAACCTCGTTTAAAATCATAGATTGATCACACCAAGCCTTCAAACACACCAAGCCTTTGAAGCCTTTGGGCATTTAGGGGTTAATATTAATCGAGATACCGAGACTTGAATAAGTAGCTGTTAGTGACGAAAAGAAGTAGCAAAGCGGATAAACAAACAGGTATCTGGGACACGTTACAACGGTGCCATCCACAAAAGATACCTGATGGCGGAAGTGGCAGCCCTGAAAAAGAAACGGTGCGAATGAAGATGGTCCTGGAAGCGCAGCATCCGAATGTATGCTCGCAGAGTCATCTTGCGTAGGCAGTAAGTATGAAAATCAAACTGATCCTCAACCATGTCATTGTAATGTTTCTCCACAGACAAGTACTTCTTCAATGCCTTTCCCATGTTTCCTTGTCGGAAATGGCTATCACCGGATGCCAGCTCGTACCTGAAAAGCGTGATACAGTTGGTTATCCCATGTAAAAACACAAATTGACTATGTACATTAGCTACTCTTTTGTATCGGTCTAGTGTAACATACATTGATTCGTACCCATAAGTCTAACATTTATAATAATGAACTTTAAATGACATGACAAACGAAAGAAACATGTCAATTATAGAATAATACACTGATTAGTGAGCGTTCTACACAATGCTCGACAGCAGATAAAATGAAGAATGCAATAACTACTGCATCCTATCCTTTCAAAGTGAGTCAGTACTTACCACATACACTGCATGTCAAATAAGTTATTATGCTGATCACCGTCCTTTGTGAACAGAACGGCAGTCTTCTCAGCAAGGTCAACCTGATAAACGACCAGATGAAAGCGGTGAAGTACTCATTATTAACAGTCCGACAACAAATATGTATACCAAAAAGACATATTTGTAGCAATGAAATTTCTGAAGAAAGCCACCATGATAATTCCTATAATTAGCCACATATACCTGGTCAGCTTGAAGCATGCGCTTCACGCATTCACTGTTCAAAAACCGGTCAGCAAGATCCATAGTTCGGGCTTCATCGGCTAAAGCTGCAGCGGCTACAGGATCACCCGCATGCCTCAATATTCTTCCCTGTGATCATAGCAAGTTGGATCATCCCTTCAACTCAAAGTAAGATGTCAAAACAATCAGGTAAAAACTAAAACTACATGGCGAAATACAATAGAGACAACCATTCAATGTTTGCCTCAGAGTATGAGATCAGCACCTTCACAAGGTACAAGTCAATAACGGTCGGTGTATGCTCGATTGCTTGGTTGATATAAGAACGAGCCTTTTCAAATTGTCTTCTTCGATCAAAGTGCTGCAGTAAGTTTCAGCAGCAGAAACAGATGAGTGATTTCTCATTGAAAACCGAGAAAATTGTTGATCAAAAATCTTATACCCAAATGTTGAAGGTCTAAGAACAGCATACCTGAGCAAGAAGATAAAGCGTCCACAAATAAGTTGAAGGACTCACAACATCAGAACTGTACAACGTGAACTATCAGTCAGTTCACTCGGATACAATACTGATTTGATCCAAACTTAAAAAACCGTACAAGTCAATCAAGGAGTAACGACGTTAAAAACTAGCACACACGCGTGATGGTAGTGGTAAGGCCTACGTAGTTAATTTTTTTGATTAATCAAGAGATTCTTCACCCTCAGGCATTCGAGGATTTTGCAAATGGCTATCAATATGGAGCACTTAGTTGAAGTGCAATGCAATTCCAAATTGAATGCTCTTGCAAATCAAACTAATCACTACACGGAGTTCGACAGACAAACCCTTTGAATAACCAACCTGCCAGGAAACGTTTTCGACGCCTCATAGGAAGACAAGACTTCAAGGAAAACTTCCTCCAATATTTCAACCTACAAACAAAACAGGATGTAAGCCAAGATATCACCAACACTTACTACAACTTGAATCTGCGGAAACCATAGGTTTTTAACACAACGCAAAGTAGAAGTACAATGATGTCCAAGCTGTCCAACATGCTTCGTAAACGTTTAATGGTGAAAAAATAGCAATATGATAAGTAATCTACGGGTAAAGTACACTGTGTGTGCGGAAATTATTATGTTTTCAAAGAACACGAGCTGAATTGGTTTGATTATTTCGAAGAGGCTTTATGAAGAGAATACCTTCCGCGGATGACTATACAGGGGACGAAGATCCGTGAAAAGTGAGGGAACGCCCTATAAGCAGACAACAACGTAACGATTAGCAGCAGGCAAAGGATAAGATCACCGAAGCATGCATTTACGCTCTTCAATGTTTGATTGACAGAAGGAAACAAAGCAGGTAGGCGAACCAACCTTCGACAAAAATGGGCGGATATACAGACTAACTGCTGATTTGAATGCATCTTCTTCCAAAAAATCCAAGGGAATACGCTGTACAAAAACCATATAGATTAGTAGAAGTCAAACCAAATGCCACGTAAAAAAAACACCAGTCAAGCATGACTCCACCTAAATGAGAAAACGTGCGAACGGTGCGGAAGATCTTACAAACTCGAGATTTACCGAGGGATGATCATCAAATGAGCTAACATAAAATATGATTGGATTAAGTACTAGTAGAAGCACAATAGACCATGATGATAGACATGCATGACATTTTGGAGCCTGACCTTTGCGGCGGCAGAGCGAGGATACTTAGTGCGAAGGTCGTTGTAAAGCTCCACTAATTTGGTCACCTGTTCTGAAGTGTAAACTTTTCCATTTGGCAGCAATCCAAGGCATTTCTGCAGGCCTTCGTAATAGCTGCACCAATAGCAAGTTCCATGTTAGTGAAACAGCCGCATTAATCTTCGAAGTTGACCTAGCATAGCCCATACGAAACTGCAAGTAGATGAGTTCACCGGCTTACAAACACCCACACATAGAGCTGAGAACATTGAGTACGACAGTTGCGACATGCGAAAACACTAACGCGTAAGTTTGTAAAGTACTCACTAATAATTGTCAGGATTTATGTCAAGAAGTTTCCGATAAATTTCCTCGGCTTGAGCTACCCTGTTTGTTTGTAACGACAGAGATGCTCGGTGTTCCCGAAGTCCCAGCTTGTCAACCTGTTTTAAGACAAAACATATTGTCAAAATACAGTGATGAACTTCCTCCATATTATCCAGATACCAATGACCTTAAAAACTCGGTACAAGGTACAAGTTCAATAACTACTAGCAATCTCCCCTTATCAGAGCAAACAAAATTCTACGGAAGGTGCCGTGTCAGACCTTGACCAGCACTTCTACGGGAATATCACTTCTTTGCAGTTAAAAAGGTGATCACCACAGTGACTGACTTACGATTTTTCCTTCTTTCTTCGCAAGCTCTTCCAATGCCCTCTCGGGCTCTCCAGCTTCTTCTAACACGGTGGCCTAACTTCAAACAAAGTTTGCGCAGTAAGCAAGGAGATTACTAAAAGAGCTATACGAAACTTGTACATCTGTCCCCATTCCACATTATGAACAAATGTCCAACTCGACGAGATCAAAAGCACAATAGTCTCCTCACAATACATGCATATACAGACGCAACAAGCACGGGCACCGATTTGTACGATATGTGCATGAATCAATCATATTCCCACTATACCAGACGGTCAGAAGTGCCAATCCACCCGAAGAGAAGTCCATTACCTTATACAGCAGCATCTCACTATGTTCATAGCGTTCACTTTCAGGAGGAAAATCCTCTTCCAAGGTCCCTTCATAGGCATCCAATATGTTTGCTGCCATCTTCGGCCTATTGAATAACACAATCCTTGATTAGAACTCACAGACCTGAGTTCGTATGGCGTAAACCAATAAAACTAATCATGAAGAAATAAGTAACACAAGATATTAAGTACTCCAGACCTCACATACATGACCATGTGAAACAGTAGGAAGTCATTACTGATTATTTATGTGATACGCGATGGCGAAGCCGATCCAATTGTTCCGATGGCTGGGCTTCAATGTTAGCAGCTGTCTTCTAGTCTCAACAAATCCAGGAAGCTCCCGCATTTGTGCCTGTTCATTGCATGAAGTCATTTCATGCACATTGAGGTCAGAAATAGAATATCATACTCAGGTCAGTTTCACCTTGCTCATGAATATTCAAAGAGAAGTAATGTATAATGCAGCATTCCCCACTATACCTGAAGCAGTGACAAATCCCGGAGGATTTGGATATTTTCTGGATCAATTCGCAGTGCGCATCGATAACATTTGATAGCCTCTCGGTAGTCCCGGTCAGACCGGTACAAAAGACCATAGACATGCCAACAAACATGACTCTTCAAATCATTCTGCACAGACACACAGCCATGAAATGCACACAATCGTGTAAGTGGACACGCACTGACGGGAAGAACAGAAACGAGCTTCAGAAGTTGTAATGGAGGACCAGGATGAGCTTCAAACGCCCGAAACGTACCTTTAAACCCTTACGGACAAGTTCATAAGCCTCTGTTTTCCTGTCCATGCAGTTGAGAGTCAACCCCTTCATAGCCAAGGTTTCTGCATACATCACATGCTCACAATATGAGCTTAGTGTGTCTCTCTTTTTATTTCTACTCCCTCCTCAGCGGGATAATAAGTCTACATTGTCATATTTTACTCGTCACTTATTAGCACATCGCCCCCCTACCCAACCTTCCAAGCTCTGCCCGAATGTTACTCCAGGGGAGCCAAAAAAACAAGCGTCGGCCGCAGAGGATCACGCCGCTGTGGCCATAAGACCTTCCAGGCCGCTGGAAACCTCACTCAACATGAAGGTCTAACTAGAGCAGTACTACACCAGAAATTACAAGCTGAAGTAAGCTGTTGAGGTCTACAAGATCTTTCAAAACACACGTGATTACCTCCATGTTCAGGGAATTTTCGAAGAATTTGATCTGAAGCCTTCAGCCCCTTCTTGTATTGCTTCGTTTCATAAGATTTCTGGACACATCACACAGACGAGCCAATTCCTTAAAGATTGCGCAAAGAGAATGCACTTCGAGAATTCACGAGTCGTGTGAAAATGCTATAATGCTGGTGCATCAGAACACGCTTCGATGTCTACAATCTTACTTGGGAAACCAGCTCCCTTACTGAAGGCCCAACTAATCCTTAAACCCTAATACGTTCAATTCCTGCCACTGATGCAAACGTAGGGGTTCACAGCTTCTCCAAGAGCCCGCCCTTGAATATACGACGAATTGTTCAAAAACCTCACTCTAAATGATCACTGCGACGTAAATCTACATGATGCAAGAAATTGATCTATGACCAACAACTTAAAGATTATTTTGGCGGTATAATCATATTCGACAATAACCAGGCAACGCCCATTGCACTATAGCCAATCTCAGACGTTCTACCAATGATATATTCAGGCTATAAAAGCAAGGAGTAAATTAGGTCAATTTCCTGGCATCGGCATTGTCAATCCAAAACCTCCAAAATCTCAAAAGCGCCTGAATCAAGAACTTCAAACCGAATTGCAAATTTTGAACTCACACTCGACAATCCTTCAGTCAATGCTGAAGGTCAACAATATGATCTCTAATTTCAGCTGCTCAAATTTTACAATCTGCAACTGATGGATGCTCAAAACATACTACGAGAATCCACATCCTTGTACCGTGCACGAAAAGCAAAAAGATGCGAATACCGCCTGTAACCAGAATCTTTCAAAAAGGAGCAAGATTTATCCAGTCCACATACCACAATGAGCTTGAAGAGATTAGCCTCCTTTTGAGGCAACGCGGGACCGCCCATTGCTAATTAATCCGGGAGAGGAATCAGCAATCCAGCAGGAGAAGTGAGATAATAGTGAACCCCGTGAGATAATAACGTAGGAATTAGCAGTTCTTGCTCGTTTCTGCGAAAATCAAAGTCGCAAAAAAGAGGAGGACTGAATTGGAGCCGAAAGCTGAGATTGTCCGCCGACTCTTGAGGCCGCGAGTTGCGCCATCCCTAGTCGCTCAATGAAGCGCACGCTTGCCTGCCGTGCTAGCCTACCGCTCTGCTTTGGCTGGCAGCACCACCGACGATGGCTTCCTCGTCTTCTATTTAGGGCTGACAGGGGCTTCCAGTTGACGTCCGTCTCCTACCCTCCTCCTCGCCCGGGTATCTCAATCGAGATCCTGCAATTCATAGCTTCGAACCACTCATTGCTAAAGGAGGTGGTTTGTTCTTTTAGGTACTTCCAAAAGGAAAAATACTACCGTAGATAATTTAATAGTCAATCTTGAAGATGAATGATAATTTGTGATCTACAAATTAATCAATTTTTTGGGCTCTTAACCCCTCAAGTCGAAAAGAGCCCGAATCCGGTCGTTTGGGGTCCGGTCAGCCCTTTATTTGCTATTTTTGAAATTGAAACCTTATTTGCTATATTTGAAATTGAAACCTTTGTCTGGTTGAAGTGTTTTTCCATATCTTTCCAAAAAGTCATTTTACGCTTTAAAATTTCTCATACATTAGGAGATATTTATGGTCAAAGTTTAAAACACTATATGAAATCTGCCCAAAACTACCCAAGTTGGGGTGTATGCTTGTTTATTTTCAAAATCTACCCAAAAAAAGTAAGATCGCATGAACTTCAAAAATTCACCAAAAATTGAGATTTTACAAATTCTCAAGTTTTGTTTTTGTACTTGGAAAATAAGGTTTTAATGCATGATCTCACTATTTGGATCTTTCATTCAACTATTCTTCACATGCCAATTTAATTATCAAAGAGGGGCCTTTGAAGTTGAAGTTCAACATACCTCCATGCGAAAATTCAAGCATTTCTTTAGGTTTTATAGGTCGCATGAGGGTAAAAATTGCATAAGCATGTTCCTAACTCACTTGGGAACAAGAATTTGAAAAGCCCCAATTCAAATTTACTCTTGAAATTGGTTTTTTAAGCCCACAACAAACTTCAAATCCACTTTGCAAGAAGGAAAAAAAAAAAAAAAAAAAAAAAAAAAAAAAAAAAAAAAAAAAAAAAACTTATTTTTCAACTTTGAATGTTACAATCTCACAATTGCTGAGGAATCTGAAACTAAGTTTTGGTACACACATACATGGCCAAGTTAGGTACAAGATCTTACGGTTACATACTTGAGATCAGGTCAAAAGTCAAAAAAAATTCATCTTGCATTGAAAGAGGGTGGTTTTCAAAGATTTCCGACGGTTTTGGGGGCTTTGGACTTTAGGGGTTAAAAGAGATTTAGTTTAACCTCAAGCGCTTTCAAAAAAAATGTTCTAAGATCGTGTCGCTTGTAAGTGATTTCCTTAAACATTTTGCATGTTGAATTTTTTTTTTTTTAATTCAAATGAGAAACCTACTTTTTTCAATCAAGCCTTACATCCTTCTCAATTTCTAATTTTGATAAAATTTGTTAATTTCACCCTAAAACGTTTGTGGATACGATATAAGGCACGGACGTGTATCTTTGTGTCCAACCTGCTACACTAAGTACTCAAATAGATGATAACAAGATGCGGCACAATTGAGCTTGAAACAGTACGCAAGTTACTGCAACATAGAGACAGTCAAATAGAACGAGGAGATTGGCGATAGAGCGACTAGTCTAGTCGTTTGATTGTGTATCAGTTATTAGGCATGTGCTCAATGAAAGCAGAGTGTCCAGATCTCTATGAGAAAACATAGGAACAATGCAATTACATTAGCACCGAAACTAAGGCTAGTGAATGACATCCAATGTGCTCTTCCACAGGTCTTACCTTCTCCATTGCTTGAGTAGGGGTACATGTTGAACATTCAACATTATTCACGAACACTTACTTTGGACACGTGTGATTATAACCTCTAAAGTCTTGCATGCATTTTGCTTGCTTGTTTGTGCAATTGAGTTGATAATTTTGAAGAATCGGGAACAAATTTGGGGAGAAAACCGATCACGAAAGCCGCCGGTGAATTAGGGCTTTCAAAGAAAATGTGAAAATTACTGTGTACTTAATGTGAGTTGTAAAATACCTGCACAACATCTGAATTCAGGAAGAAATGGATCAAATTGACCAGAATTTGATAGAATTGGCAGTATTTAGGAGTTTCGAGCTCCTGTCTGTCAGCGGAGGAAAATCGCACGGCCATAGGGCCTGCTTCGGACGTCAATAGGGCACTCTTCTACACGGCTATAGGTATCTGCACGGTCATAGGGTCCGGGCCGTCCACGGTCATAGTGGCGTCCTTTGGTATAAGAGCCTTGCCAGACTACCGGCAGCTCACTGACCGGTGGTGCCTAGGATTAGAGCCTAGCCCGGCTCGGCCACATCAGCAACTGCCGGAGGAAGTACCACACTCCCACTCCCACTCTCTGTCTCTTGGCCAATGACTTGGACCGGAAATGTTGGACTTCCAGGCACTTCCGCCCGGTAGTTTTCGGATGCGAGTTGGCAGGACAGGTCACGTTGCCTCTGACGAAATTGCCTGTGATGTGGTACTGTCGCTCTCCTGTCCACCAATCGCAGCGGCCGTTGCCTACTCACTGCCGGTAGTCTGGCGACGCCCTAAGTCCGGGTGGATTTTTTTCGAATTATTTTGAACTTCCGTTGATACAAATTGCGATCCATACGATTAGTTATTTTGGTATCAAATCCTAATTATACGACAACGTACATACTATCCCCAAGGGACTTTTAAGGGTTAAATTAATTGGATTGCTCTTAACAAGATCCTACGGTTGGAATCTAAAAATTCGAATTTTAAATTTGGAAATTGATTTCTGATTTATAGATGAGAAAACAATTTTGGTAGTTGATGGAAAACCAAATTCTTATTGTATGATATGGATTTAAGTTGAGCTTGATATTTGAGTATTTTTGGAGTTTTACCAAAGTGTTTGAGACATATTGACATAAGTTCGAGAACTAAGTTTTTCAGTTGAGCTTTGATATTCTTAGGACCTACTCACGAACACATATTTTGCATCATTTCTAAGCACTTGTAAGGTCCCCGTCGTCTTCGACGGAGAAGCTAAAAAAGCATCTCGTGTCTACCATTTTCTTGAATAGTACTATGTTTATTATTCTTTTCTTCTTTTTATTTATTTTTTTCTTTTTTTAAAAATGTATTATACATAATCCAAAAAGCATAAAAGAAGGTAGGTAGGTTTGTAGGTTGGTACGATGGTACGTAGGTAGGTAGGTAGGTGGGTAGGAAGGATCGCCATACGGTATTTTATTATACTAGCAATGTACATGTCGTCCGACAGGAAAGCTCTTTATATGGTACTTTTATAGAATTATTCCGAGTCTACCATTTCCTCATATTATGTATATTATTTTTATATGGTAAGGTACGTGTCGTCCCGACGGAGAAGCACTATATATGGTATTTAAAAAAAATATCACCTGTCTACCATTCCATAATAATTTTATATATGCCCGTGTGTTTTATTTTTATTTCTAAGAAAACATAATTTTAATTTAGTTCATTTTAATTTACATAATCCAAAAAACATAAAAGAGGATAGGTAGATAGGTTGGTTGGTAAGTTTGTAAGATGGTAGGTTGGTACGTTGGTTAGGAAGGTTTGGTGGGTAGGAAGGTCTGGTAGGTAGAAAGGATCGTCGAACAATATTATGTTATAGAAGTAGATATAGACTAGGAAGTCCCCGTCGTCCCAACGGAGAGGCTCTTTATATGGTAATTATAAGAAGTATCACATGTCTACCATTTCCTCGAAAAACTGTGTAGGTATGTTGGTAGGTCAGTAGGTTTGTAGGTTGGTACGTTGGTGGGTAGGAAGGATCGCCGAACAATATTATGTTATAGAAGTAGATTATTATGTACTTACTAGTATATTTCCCGTCGTCCCGACGGGAAAGGTCTTTACATGGTACTTTTAAAGAAGTATCTTGTGTCTACCATTTCTTTAAACGGGTAGGTAACGTGTATTTCATTATAGAAGTAGATAGTCAAAATTTTATTCTTAGTTTAGTTAGCCATGCGAGCAAATTGTATCCTCAATGAAAGTAATTAAAAGATTGAATGTTTTGGAATCATCAAATATTGTCTCCTCTAGAATCTCGTATTGTCTCCTCAATTTTTGGCAAATTTTTGCAGTTTCTCCATTTTAATCAATTTGGGGCACATTTTGAGAAGAAATGAGCATATAACGCAGTTTTGGGCAATTTTAGGGAGATTGCATACATTGGTTTCTGTCGTTTACTGCGAACATCTCCTAGTGTATGAGGAATTTCGGGGTATGAGGTGACTTTTTGGAAAAGTATGGAAGAACTCTACAACCTTCAAGAAGTTTTAACTTCATGCAATCTAAAAATAGAAATACAAAAGCTGACCAAAGCCAAATCGGCCTAAAACGGCAGTTTCAACCCTTAACCGGACCGTATGTCGAAAAACGACATTTTGAATGACCGCAACAACTTTGAAGTGCAATAACTTCTTTATCCAATAGTTGTTTTGGATGAAATTACTTGGAATGGGTCCCAAATCAAGTCGATTTTGTGTGCTAAAATTTGCAGACTCATACAATGAATCATGAATAAACGACATGCACTTTAGTGAAGTCAACTCTTATTTTTGAGTTTTCAAACATGGGGCACGTTTCCATTGTGAGGCAATTATGGCAAATCAAAAAGATTTTTTCTTGAATTTTTTAATGTATTTAAGATCTCAAGATGAAGACTAACAACTTTTTAGTTGGAAAATTTTTGATCCAAATATTTTTGGTGTTGAATAAATGGGGTTATGAGGAGCTATATGGATGTTGCTTAGATGTGAGCCACGAGCCACGAGCCACAAGCAACGAGCGGGAACATGTGAGCGGCGAGCAAGAACATGTGAGCAACGAGCACGAACATGTGAGCAAGTCACTGTTCACATGGAAAATTGTTCGTAAGTTCTCTTAAATTAGTGAGAAATGAACGACTTTGTAGAAATTGAAACAAGAAATTAGTCTGTGAGAAAGGGGGCCTATAAGCGTGGAATATTGAAATCCAATGGTAATAGGGTATATAAATTGATAATTTAGGAATCCTTTAAAAACACACATATGAAAGCCACAAGAAATAAAACGTACGAATAATAAAAAGGGACCACGAGAATATCAAAGAGAAAAAATATTAATAAAAACAAATAGAAACACACACATAAGATATGTGACAGAAAAATTTGGAATAAAAATTTGGAAACCAAAGATTATAGATAAACAGAAACAAAGGATATCAAACAGAGCGAATGGCAAGTCGAAGGAAGTACATCAAATATATTAAAACCATGTTAACACATAAGATGAAATTCTTGCCAATTTCTGCAGTCATTAATTGAATAGAATAATAACCAAAATTGCTGCCCTCACTATACTGCTACTTTAAGGTCTATGTATATCAACTTGCAGAATAGGCTTGCAGTAGTTTGAAGGATTCACTCTTTCTCTACAACTCCAGCAAGCTCTAGAATCTGCATGACCTCGTTGTAGGAATATGTAGGCTGGTGAATGAACTTCTCTGTCTCATAGTTCATCTTACATAAGTATCGGAAAACATAATAAAGGTGCTTGCAAGGCACCCACTTCCTACTCGCTGCCTTAGAGCTCATACCTACAAAGTCTTCGCAAGTACATTGTGGAATAGTGCACACTGAAACAAGGTATGCCTTGTCATTGTCATTGACGATGGTGATAACTACACCACACCCCAGATACGGAACCACAGTCACGCCCGCGATGTAGTATCCGTTCATGTGGCCCGTACTCATCCATCTATTCTTGTGATCGGCGCTAGGGGCATCTGGACTTCGACGACACTTCTTTCCGAACCCTGACGGGATGAGCATCCATGTGGTCGGGAGCATGGAATTGCGAACGTGGTATAGGAATATTCACCCGAGATTGGAACTTTTGCCGGGGTGAAAATGCTTCTTCTTTGTTTGTTGAATCGAACCCGGCATCTTCGAGCTTGTAACCTCTTCGCGTGTCAAATTGGTTCCAAACTTCACGGGCCAAGATAGAGGGACGATGGGCGATCCAAAACAAATGGCCTTTTGCTACCCATAACACAACGATGAATGTCGTGCAGGCGAGAAAAAAGAACTCGGCTTCAACATTGCGACCCTTCCTAACATCTTTCTTCATGCCTGCGTAGGTTGGTCTTTGGAGTGCCATGTGCCCTTGTGTGAAATCTTGGTCTGCACGCCTCCTTGATATGGCTTGAAGCGCTTGACACGCCTCCCGGAAGACTTGGGAAGTCGAGCAATGTGCCATTGCTTGGGATCACAGTTCGACTCCATCACCCTTGTGGTGTGAGGAACATGGTACTGGGGGCTTTTGAGAGACTCCTCAATTCGTTGCTTAGTTGACCTAGTGTTTGGCTTGGGAATGGAGTAGTTTACCTTATCCGGCGATGTGAATCGAACTCGGACCCTTGATAAATCGAGCTTCCTCTTTGTGGAACCAAAAATCTCAGCCCCTTCAAGAATAATTGGATGATTAGGGAGATCCCCAGCCCCGGGGAATGACTTCATGGCAGCGGCAATGAGTTTAGGATCACCATCTTTGTTTGTTCTTTGCCCTTAGCATCGTAGCCGCTTTGTCAGGGCCCTTCCCTCCTTGTCCACCTTTGAGCCATTCACGATAGTTGGTGATCTGCATAAACGCTCGAACCATGTCGTCCATCGTTGCTTCATAAATGCACTCCATTGTATTGCCGGACTGCATCAACCACTTGTGATGGACGGACTCTGCTAGATTACATGAAGGCATGTCTGCACGTTGTTCCAATGTCAAATCCTGCAAATCCAATTGATTTGTGAGTGTTATATTCAAGTGACAAAGTGTCGATTTTGTTGAAAGAAAGAACATGGAGAAAAGAAAATTGAACTCACCAATATCATTTGGCCGCCCCATTGCCTATATCGATGGTGCCAAAAACCCAACCATTCTGATAAAGATGCCAAACATTCTTCTCTTGCAGCGCGAGAGGTAGCCCACCATGCACGAATTGCATGGTATTTCTCGTCAGCCTCCCTTTGGGTCTTCGCATCTCTATAATCACGGCAAAGTTGCTTGTGTTGATATTGCAACTCTGGTTTGATGTACTTTGTGGTATATTTATCAAGGTTTGCAGACCAATGATAAAAGCACGTACGTTCACGACCCTCCATAGGCTCATCGGGTTTACCTGATCCATACACCTTCCTAACCGCAATCCAATTCGCTTGGGCACTATCCGCCATGAATCCTTTGAAGTTGATATTCACGACGCCATTCTCGGCCATAACCTTGTTAAGGTTCTCCCAAAAGAGAGTCTGAGCAACCGCATCTTCAGATTGCATATCGCAACAGGCAATTGTCATTACATTGCAGTAAGCAGTGTCGTAGACGTGGCATGCCAACGTCGTCCACTCTTTCACTCGTTTGACGTTGTCAAACATAATCCATGCATCTTGGAGGTTTCCTCCCGCCTGCATACGCTTCACGAGGTCCACCCCACTCCCTTCCAGGTCCACAGACATCTTGAAAATGAACACCTTGTCGTCACATTGTCCCGGAAATCTATTCTCGTGCACGAACTTGAAGTGGGGATTCTTCTTGAGGTCGATAATCCCCTCCATGGGGGCACGTGAGGACTTCACAAGGCGTCTTGAAGCTGAGACTATATTCTTGCAATT
This sequence comes from Bryum argenteum, assembly GCA_037043015.1. Taxonomy (NCBI): domain Eukaryota; kingdom Viridiplantae; phylum Streptophyta; class Bryopsida; order Bryales; family Bryaceae; genus Bryum; species Bryum argenteum. Next base: position 29,410,640 of record CM073322.1, read on the forward strand.
AGGAGATGCAAGGGGGGCAAATCGATCCATGACTGATTCTAGACTAGGCTCCATCTCACCAGGAATAGGAGTCTTGAATAGAAACTCCGCAAGGAAGTTCTTACTCGCTGCCATTTGTATAGCAGAGTTTGTTGCTTTTGGAGTGCGTGACACCTCAGAAGCTAAGAACTCATAAGTGAGATCTAAAGAGTCACGGCATACTCCTTCAGCAACTGGATGACTGTGATGGCCGAGATGAATAAATGCGCGGTGCAAATCAGGATTGGATGATGTGACATGGTACAGTTGGGCATCACAAAGTGCTAGGCAAGAAGGAGGTCTCAGACAAACCTTACATATAAAGGTAGATTTTAGGGGAGGGGGTCCGCCGACTTGAAATTGAGAATGAGTGATACCTGTCCACTGTGTATTGTTTCGGAGACCACCATTTCGGAGAAGGTAGCCGCAGGAGTCGTTTGCACACTCTAAATGTCCAGCGCAAACAGAGCGTCGGAAAATGAGGGAGCGGTCGTTTCTGATGTTTGAGGTTTTGGTCGTGCACCACGGTTTGCCGTCATATATCTTGTCCATCCCGTCCAGGCTCTTGCCGTATGTTGTTGGCAATCCTGCTAGTAAAGGCGGAAGCAAGAAAATAACATCCCCGTTGTAAGTGGTGGGGATGTACTTGACCACTTCGACCCTGATGTTGTCAAAATCAATATTCGACAGCGCGGATTGGGACCGTGGGCGGACAGCAGTTGCCTTCAAGGCATCTAACATGGAGCTGTGTTTGAGGGAGAAAGTAGGACTACGTGGTGGCCTAGTTGCACTATTAGATGGATTCCTCTGAAGTTGCGGATTACTGATCGATCGAACAACATTTGATATTAGGGTTCGTTTGAAAGGGAACTGACTTGTGCTGGCCAAATCTACTGTTGGAACAATGTCATCATCTGAATCACTCAAAAGCGTAATGGGCATAGTGTCTTGTTCAATCTTCACTTGCACAGGAGGGGTGAGAAGGATTGTAGAGGTGACAGAAGCGGGAGTGAGGCTGACTGTAGATCGAGGCAATGCTGAGCTAGAAAACCCAAATACTTTAAATGTCCCAGCTGAGAGCATCCAACCTTCAGAATCACCTTGCCTACTCTTCAACTGGAGAACAGTCTCCACTACTTCATCGATATCGGAGAGGAGCTCCTGCTCAACATACATCCTACCGATGTCAAGACCAAACTTAGCCTCTAAGAGGGATTCGCTCACAAAGACATTGCCATCTTGATCAAGAGGCAAAGTAAAGGGAATGCCCATACCGTTAGCACGAATGGACGCCATCATGAAACACAAGGAAAGAGAGTTTGGAACGCCCTGAAATGCAGAGTACTCTCAGGGAGGAAGAATGTAATGCCAAACACCATATGCTGCTAAACACTTGATATGCGCATTACTGATGAAAATTAGAGAATTGCGATGAAGTTGAGCGTCTTAAAGATGGAAACCAAGCAATTAACAACTGAACTTGGTATGAATACTTCTACAGCCATAAATAGAGTGAGACTTGAATATAGTATGATGAGTAGGCAATCGCCGTCAATAAGAAATATAATGGTATTGTCATTAATTCAACCACTTAGAATAGTGGTGGGTCGACGTTCATATTGATGATGTAGATCACTAGTCTATTTTAATAAATGACGAAAGGAAACTATTTATGATGATTAGGAAGAATGCCGGCGGATTTTGAAGTAATTTAACATCTTTAATAGGAAGTCGTGATGTTAAGAGATATTTTTAAATGCGCCTCAAGTATTTAGAATGGTCAGATTATAGAGCTAGCCAGTGGCGATTTTATTTTTGAATGAACGATTCATATCTAAAGTATATGTTGACAAAGAGCCCGACAACTATCACCTATATTGCGAAAGGGTCAAATTTTGAGCTGTTTATTACTAATTTAAAAAAAGTAGAATGACGATATTATACCCCGCCGCCTGTGAAGGGTTTTTGTAATAAAATAGGATATATTCGCATACTAAATATTTTCATGGTGTTTGTGAGCAGTTGATGCCATGTAGTGTTCGACTGTGATAGAAGATGAGTGAAATGTTAAGGTATAGATTTAGAAGGGGGCTTCTACAGAGTAATCGTTAGTGCTCAAGAAAGTAGTCTTACATATTCCAAACACATGAAGGAGTGTGAAACGTCCACTCCCTTGACTACTCTGAAACCTAGAACGAAGAGGAGGCAGGGGCGAACAGAATTTTCGAATAGGAAAGCGAGACAAAGGAAGGAAGCACGTAGGATGGTAGAATTAGACAACAACATTCCAAGTACACCTGTGAAAGGTTGGCTAGGTGGGCCGTCTTTAGGTTTGAGATATAGAAGCATTCGTAAACTCAATCTAGAAGCCATAGAGGAAAGAGAAGTTGATTTCGTAGAGGGCAGTATCGACGAGTATATGTGTGAAGGTGAAGCAATTGAAATGTCCGAAGGGTCACCGCAACCTTCTATCGGTAAAAAATACTCTCCATTAGGTGACGATTTTGTAGAGAATCTATCAGGAGAAGATTGCGACCCGCAAGAAGTAAGTTAACGATCTCAATTCCCTGAAGTCGATTTCAAATTGTGACTTGACATTGTCATAATTATTTTCATGTGTAGAGGATTCAGCGTATTATTCCACTTCCATTAGTCCTTGAATGGGAAGGGTTGTTTACGGTGTCCAAAACTCACATTCTTGGTAGGAGGAGTTAGGGTTTGTCATTCCAAGGCGGAGTAGGAGCAAGGCGGGCGGCGGTTCAGGGTCTAGGAGTATAGAGGCGGGCGAAGGTGGATCGAAGGGAGGAATGGAGGGCGAAGAAGAAGCCTGGGAAGGAACGGAATTCGAGGCCAAGGAAGCTGAAGTAGAACGATCGGTGGCCGCAACGGACATGGAGCAGGTGAGTATTCGTTGGAAGGCATGCGTTTTTTTCCATGGTGTGTTTTAGGGTTTGTCGGCTGTCGAGGCAGAGTAGGGGAATGATCAGAGAGTGTGGGAGGGTCCACGGTCGAGGAGGGCGATGGTCGGGAGGTACCAAAATTTGGCAGGAGGGGAGGGGAAGTGAAGTTGGGAGCGGTAGTGATCTGGGAGAGTGCAATCGGAAGGCGCTGAAGATGGTCGCGAAGTCTGGGAAGGAGAGGACCGGTGGAAGGGAGAGCTGGGGAAGGTGTCTCCGAGCAATCCAAGGACATTGGACTTCACTGAAGACGTTGCTCCGGTGAAGCTGGTTGCTCCCACACCGCTCTCTGTTCCGACAGCGGCTGTGGAGGAGATCAAGTTTTGGGGAGACCCACCTCCCGGGTCATCCACACGTTCAGATGATGTCCAGCAGCATACCGAGTCAAACTTACCATGAAACCCGCACAAGCAAGGTTGAGCACGCCGAGTCAAGTTTCTGCATGAGCCTTCGAAGTGTCGCCTGGGTGACGACGTACCTTACTCTGCTGAGGCGGTGCTTGCAGGCACCCCATTGCATGTCCGCTGCTAGCAAGGTAGACAACGCTTCTGTCGCTTCACCCACTTTGGTTCTCTTCTTCTCTGCATTCATACTCGTTTGCATTCCTTGCTTGCAACGGTAACCTAGAGTGTCAAGAACCAGGAGCTTGCATGTAGCTTGATTGTACGGGTTTCTCAGAATTGGAATGTTAGTCTCTTTTTCTACATTAGAATGTGAAACGCATGTTTGTCTGTACGTAGTTGCATTTGTTTATTTCTTTGATCCAATGGCTCACTTCGAGAGGGAAGCTCCAATGGCACAACGACAGGTGAGGTGCCGAAGAATGACCATGAGCCTCAAGTGAAGGATCTGGGGTGCAAGGAAGAGAATGGCCATGAGCCTGAAGTGAAGGATCTAGAACCTCATATCAGAGGTACTTTCTCAGAAGCTTTGGAGCACATTCTTTACCGACATTGGCACTGGCACTATCAACAGTCAACTCTAACTTTATGCATCGGTGTTGCATTGGCACTGGCACTATCAACAGCCAACTCTAACTTTCTAGGCGTTCATCAGAGATGCAATTTTGTCCAACCGTTGAGCCATTTTAAGCTGTAGATTGACATTCAACACATGATCATTGTTGAATGTACATCAACAACTTGAAGAAGGAGCCAGAGGAGTTCTTTGCGATGACTCTCGTATGGTTTTTTCTCTTTCCCCCGGTTGGATGCCATTTCAGGAAGTACTTGTTCTTGGAACAAGTGCTACTGATCACACATACACTAGTTAGTTAGAGATATGCTTCAGGGCCAATATGGACCTATCAATGCCGACAAGAGTGCCGATGCGGCAAGTTATACGAAACAAGAAAAGAACTTTCGAATCAAGAAATGGATCGAGGCTCGAATATAGGATGGCTTTGAGGAGCCTTACACTGCGAGCAATATTCGTGCACTGCAAGCATCAATCGATGTCCTGGGATTTAAAGCTAGCTTGTATCAATGCTCTGGGGTTGATGCTATCAACAGCTTCTTGAGAATCTAAGTGTGAAGGATTGATTGATCAAGACCTTGGGAGCTGAAGCGATGGCGGTTCCTGAGCGAAACGCCGGTGGTATGGAGGCGCTATACGCCGTGCTGGAGCTGAGCACCATGTACGCATGTCCGGCGGCATTCAAAGCGGCACTGGACCTCAACATTCCGGACATTCTGCATGCAGCAGGTGAAGAGGAGCCCCTGACGCCGCAGCAGATAGCCACGCACCCACCCTCTCCGCCGATACCGCAGTGAGCGAGAGTTTTGGGGGTTACCACGCACCCACTGTCTGCTCCGACAGTGGGCCTCCGATTCCACCAACTCTTCCAAGCTGCCCGGCCAGATCTCACCGATGCTCATGGGAGGAGGTCCATCTCCCACAAATCGATTCACGAAGCACCGCTGTCTGCTCCGACAGCGGCTGCAGGGAGCGAGAGTTTTGGGGGCCACGCACCCACTGTCTGCTCCGACAGTGGGCCTCCGATTCCACCAACTCTTCCAAGCTGCCCGGCCAGATCTCACCGATGCTCATGGGAGGAGGTCCATCTCCCACAAATCGATTCACGAAGCACCGCCGCCTCGCTCCCGATACCGCAGGGAGCGAGAGTTTTGGGGGCCACGCACCCACCGCACCGCCCGACGACGTGGGCCTCCGATTCCACCAACTCTTCCAAGCTGCCCGGCCGGATCTCACCGATGCTCATGGGAGGAGGTCCATCTCCCACAAATCAATTCACGAAGCCCAAGAAGGGTGCACAATTGGCAAAGATTACTCCCGTGCTTGAAAAGAAGGGTTCTCGTTCATTCCGTCCTTCAAGAGGAGATAGCAACCCTATCGCTCCTAGTTCGATGTGGAGGTAAAGTCCGGGAGTGCCAAAGCGATGACAAGGTTGGCAAATGCCATCGGTGTTGGATCTCCAAGTATCGAGAGATAATGGTGGAGGGCTTCGGAAGAGCGGGAGCTCCAAATGGAGGAGAGAGTCTCTGCACCGTAAAAATCCAGGACCGCCATTCGTGGAAAACAGGTCGAAGTCACGAAAAGTCGGTCCTGCGTTGGTATTGGACGATACGTTTCGCACAAGCCCACCTGTTGTGGAACTGGCTAGAACGTGCTGCACGAATGGGAGGTCACAACTCCGTGAACAGGGTATATTACAGTGGTTTCGACAACAATGAGCCTGTCAGCGATAGTATCTCCGTGAAGAGCACGGTTGGGGTCACCCCAACCAACATGGAGGCTGGGAGTATCGACGCGGACTTGGTCGTTCCCTTGACATACCCATGGCCTCTCTCGCTTCGGTAAACTGAGCCCCGTCCTTGCCTTGTCGGACAGTGCCTCTGCCGGATCTCACCCCACTATCTGCTCCGACAGTGGGCCTCCAGGGCGCAAGCTCGGCGTTGAGTTTTTGCTTTTCGTCGTCCTCGCCTTCTCCCATCCAGCCTCGGCCGATTCACACCGCGGCCATGCACCCACTGTTTGGTCCGACACTGGGCCGGGAAGGCGCAAGCTCGGCGTCGAGATTTTGATTTTCATCGTCCTCGCCTCGGTAAACTGAGCCTCGGCCGGATCTCACTACGGCCACACACCCACTGTCTGCTCCGACAGTGGGCCGCGAGGGCGCAAGCTTGGCGTTGAGTTTTTGTTTTCCGTCGTCCTCGCCTTCTCCCATCCAGCCTTGGCCGGTTCACACCACGGCCATGTACCCACTGTCTGCTCCGACAGTGGGCCTCGAGGGCCGCCAGGGCGCAAGCTCGGTGTAGATTTTTTGTTTTTCCTACGATTGTCGCGCATGTGGGTGGATGTGTCGGGTGTTAGGGAGCGGGGAGGGACAGGAAGTGCTCGCGGACTATGTGCGCGCTGGAGGGGCAGAACCTCTGAGTTTCATTTCTAACAATATAGACAATACAATGTGGCTTCCTCTTCTATGCTTTCAAATGTTTTTAATATTCTATTTATGTTCTCTTTCTAGGAGTCGTCTCAACACATCATGGAGATCGAAGACCATGCGCACATTCCGGAGGAAACTGAGGTATTTAAAGTGATTCGAACCTTGGAATTCTGTGTGGGTGGTACATTTATATCTTGTATTTCCCTTTAATTCACTTAACTTCTTTAATTGCTTGGATGTTAAAAAGCGCGCCTAATTTGGACTTGTACAAAGGCTAGGGATTAGTAAAGACGTGCTTCACATAGACCCGCTTGGAAGTGATTCGTTGGGCGACATATGATCATTGAGTTGTGACATAAGACTTTTATTTAAGAGATTAATTTGCGATGATTTCAATATGATATTTTCTAATGATTTCACTTCTCGATGTGTTGAGATTCAGTATTTGATTCTATAATATTTGGCAGGAATATCAAACTCATGACGTGTTGCCAACAACTTCCTGTCCCATTGGCTTGAACAACGCTCTTGAAAGCGAATTGCGGCATCGAACACAACACAAGGTGGACTCCATCAACGTCATCAACAGCCTACGAATTCATCCCTTGAAGAAGTCGCGGCTGCTTGTTCCATTGTGTCGGATGATATCAATGGCCAAGGTAAGGCCAGTTGGTGAAATGGGAATTCAGCATCTCGAGAGGGAGTTTGTGAAGGGCTATCGAGATGGAGACCGCGTCATGTACATCTCCGTGTACAATAACGAGGAGTTGTCATCGGACGTTACAGAGGAGATTAAGTCCAGTTGGAGCCCACTTTGGCAATCGGCAAACCAAGCTTTTGAAGAAGAGCTTCAAGGTGACTCCGATCTTGGCAGTTCTGTGGAAAGATGTTATTCGTTTGGGAAGGTAACCATCGCCTACATGCATGGTTAAGACATATTAATAATCATCATGGCGAGGACCCCGATTGGCACATCTCTGTTCATTGCATTCTTTTAGATCCCCGTGGTCAAGTTGGCAACCTACTTCATGCAATGCACGATATCAACTGGTAAGTGTCTACCTCTTTCTACATCATTCTTTTTATTCACAATCTTGAAAACTAGGTTTTATTTTACACCGAAGAGTGCTAATTCTCTTCTTTTTGTGTAGGTCTAATGAAAATGACCACGTGAAGAGTAATCTTCCAGCAAAGCTTTTCCGCATTCGATCGTTTGGTTCGATGAAGTTGGAGGAATTCAGGGATCTCCTCACTCCGGATGAGTACCGGATCTGTTTGACTAACAAGCCATCTAATCCGAGATGGTTTTCATTGACAACAAAAATATTCATTGCGTTCCTTTACCGAGTAAGTATTCATTCAATACTTTGTTATCATTTGTTCCGTAGATGTATGCATTGTCTGAATTCGTTTCTAAATTTATTTTCGTTTTACTGATGGGGAGATTGCCGCGACTTTTCGATGACGCCGCGCTAGGGCATACACCGAAAAAACACCCAAGGAGGATCAAATCGCATCGAATTTGGGAAGCGATGACGTTGGCAGCGGATAACATGGTCGATTCCATTAAGAAGAAAGACTTCACCAAGTATTTGGCCATCGCAAATCCCAAAAATGGCGACGACTTTCTTGGCGAGGTGAGACTCTTCACACTACTACAGTAGTTACATTGTTTATAGTTCACTATCACCAAATTTATCTACGTGGTTATGTGATGTTATTCTTCCAGATCAATCGGCATTTTAGTGAATTTCAGAAACCTGAGATGACACTTGATAAGCTCCAGAAGATTGTTCCCGCTAATGTGGAAGCCAAATACAAAGCGCGTTGGCTAAGGTGGTGGAACTCTTCCCCTAGTTCGCGGGTTTCGTATAGATTTCTCCGGCCAGAATTCAAGGAATCCGACCTCGACCCATGGTTGAACAAGGCTGCATTTTGGGCGGGGGTATAGTCTTTCAAAACCATTACTGTGATTGATATCTTCTGGCTTTTTATATTTTTTCATCTCCTTGAACACTCTAAGTAATTGAATTGCATCTTCTAGTTGGAGGAAGCTGTTATACGTGAGTTCGAGGACATATGCAAGGCGGAAAAGCTCACCATCAATTGGAAGGCATCCCCAGACGTTCAGCGACCAGATGCTTATGTCGAAAGTTGGCGTATCCTTTTATGGGAGAAGGCCTTTCCAACGTTTCTTGGTCCCCGGCCTGAGAAGGTTTTTGATAAAAAGTGCAAATTCAACAAATTTCCGGGAACGGCTGAGGTTGTCAAGAGGGTTACGTACCGATATGATTAATAAGATTACCTCTTCTGCATTTTAAACCTATTCGTCTTCTTAATTCCGTTACCTTTTTATGACTATAACAATCTGTCTTTGTAATTGTTCAGGTACTTCAAGAGGGAGCTAATTTCGAAAGGAGCCATTGATGTTCAGGAGCTCCCAAAGTACTTTGCGGCATGGATTCAGAAAGGTTCAGACCAGTGTATCTACACTGCTGTTCAGCTGAAAATGTTCAAACCACCACATTTAGAAGCCGGGTGCTGGTACCTCGATTGTAATCGTGGATTTGTCATTGATTCTGAGGCGGAAGTGAAGTCTATTCATGATGGCGGAGTGCAGTTACTGGTAGGGGTCGAAGAATCTGTGCAAGTTATAGAGGACGACGACGAACAACAAGATCAGTCATCTGCTCCACCGCCAAAGTCTAGGAGAGGGCGTCGCTTGCGCGCTGCTTCAGAAGCGGCTCATCCTACGCAACCTCAAGCATCAGAACAAACCCAGGCGGAGTCCACCGCGCATGGGCCGGGGCAAGGCACAGAGTCGCAATTTCAAATCCTTAGTTTACCTTGTCCCTCTTCTTCCACCCTGCCTTCCTTGGTCAACGCATTAGAGTCTTCCAAATGTCTCATTGAGCAGAGGAAGGCAAAGCAAATTCCCACGGCTACCTCTTCACCCATAATTCCAAATTCGGCCGAGATTTTTATCTCCAACAACTCACTGGAGTCATTGATGACTTCGCATTTGAAGAACTATCAGCTCAACGGTGGTGATCCAAGATGGGTTGAATTTCAAGACTTCATTCGCAAGGTACGATGCAGAACTTTGACTGGTCTTGTGTGTTGAAGTTATTTGAACATTCTAAAGTATAACTTGGCTTACTACTTTCTTTCAGGTTGGAAAAGGCCGCCAAACACAAGTTTCGGTACAGTGCATGAATGAGAAGCATTCTGGGATCGACTTGATCATTGCTGACATCCCTCAAAATCTACCCGTGCCAACAATTTCTACTCCGTCTTCAACAGTTCCGTCTTGGAACTCACGGGAAGCGGGGTATGTGGAGTCCATCTTTGAATTCGCAAGGATGTATTTGCAGAATGATGGCGCTCTCCTCCTTTTCCACTGCGATGATCGAGACCTCTTTACGGAGGTACTCGATTTGGCTGATAGTTACGACTTTGTTATGGCCAAAGACTGGTGGGGCATCAACGAACTAAGTTTGGCTTCTCCAAGGGATCCTAACTCAACGGTATTGTTCCCCTTAACTATTTCTTGATCACGTTTTCATAGTCTGTAGTGATGTTTTTTTTCCATGCTTCCTTACATCCTTTGGGTGATTGCAGTCTATTCGGTTCTGGATTCACCTCTTCGTTCGTGGTGGCGACGTGACATCCAAATTCTCCTTCCATACTGAGAATTGCGAAATGTCCAATGATTTCGTTAATCTCACAAAATCTGATGCACTCTTCAACTTTACGAAGACGGAGACTCAATTAATGAATGGAAATGTTCCATGGAGAGGACCAAGAGAGAAGGACCCTTTGTTTCTGCGGATACTCATTGAGCAGCTTACCAAGCCTGGCGATATAGTCCTCGACTGGAAGGCAGGAACAGGTAAGCATTGATTGATTAGTATTTTGTATCATCTCCCATTCCGTATTGAGTCTCATTTCCCTTTTTAATTTCATTTTTTTTAATTACAGGGGCTACCATTAAGGCTTGCCAGCTTATTGGTCGTCATGTATTGGCGTTTGAAGACGACGCTCTTATTTTCAACGCACTTGTAGCTCCATATGTTGCGGGAAAACCACTCTTCGTGCCTCCTTCTCGCCATCCCAGACCTCCAGCAACCGATGAACCGCGCACCAAGAAGCCAAGGCGCAACCGCTTTGATTGTAAGTAAGTCTTACTCTAAATTTCATATTTTTTGTTTCCTACCGTCGTTCTTTATATGCATCTGTCCGTACTGTTATTAACCAGTATTTGGTTGATATTGCAGTGTAGTTCCATTGTGGCGTGTACACTCGAGTCCGATTCAAGCATATGTTCTTCCAGAATATGCTGAAGATTTAGCACAAGCGTTTCAGTCCGGCGTCGTTAGATATGTTCCTAGTCGAGCCGCTACTTGTGATCCTAGGGCCCTTGTGTTTATGGATACAGAGGCTGTAGTAGGAGATTCTGAGTCCTCGAGATCAGAGAGTAGTAGCGATTATAGCATCTCTTGAGTTTGAACGTCGTTTCTGACATTTGTTGTTTTCGTTTGATTTGATTTGATTTGATTGGATTTGATTATGTATCGCTTCACACCTTTCTTTCGCACACTCCTAGCATAATTGTACTGGACCATCAAGGTTTGTTAATGGATTTAGAGTTTTATGTTCTTAGATTTGTCCACGGTAATAGGTGTTATAATTTTTACTACACTACAAACTTTAAATTGGTCTCCCTAAATATAACCAGAATCTTCTATTCATAATATCTTACATTCCAAAAATCCACGGTCATAGGCACTCTTGGCCAAAACTCTTTTCTTCTTTTCTCCATTAAGTTAAATCGGTGAGCCTGCTCGTGGCTCGCCGCTCCCTGCTCGTGGCTCACATCTTAGCAGCTGCCGGAGCTATATCGCCTTCATCTACCGTTGAACTTTATTTTTTGAGATGGATCCCAATTTATATTATTCTTTTTCTCATGGTGTTTTCTTGTTCAAGGTTGTTATTGATATGAAGGTTAACACCTTTATAGTTGGTGACTTTTCATTGCAATAAGTATATTGGTGGCATTTTCACTTCAAAGTGAAAAGGTTTGAGATTTTGTGTTATTTTGTAAGTACTAATGCGTTACGATCTTGCACTATATGAGGCCTCATGACTCAAAATTTGACCCACATGATGTTCAATATGTATACTACAAGAGTGTACGCTTGACATCTAAATAGCTTACCTTCATTTTCATTTATGACACTTGTTTTGAAAATGTGTTATTTTTTTACCAATGAGTCAAACCATTTAGAGGTTAAATTCTAAGATTTAACATCCAATCTACCTTTTACAAGAAATAGGAATTTCAAAGACTTATTTAAATCATGTAAAATAAATTGATCACCAACCCTAAAATCTCTTGTAACCTTTATGAAGGTCATGTGGATAAAACCTTGAGTCATGAGGCCACATAGATTGCGAGACTGTATTATATACGTTCCTTTACTAAATTTTATGATTTATATCATAGGATAGAAATGGTATTAACAACAAACGGCGCAAGATGATCATGCCTCCTTTTAATCAAAGGTCAAACCATTGATTCTCTAATTTGGTCTCTAAGCGGCCCACTAAGGTGATTGGTATCAAAATGTGCGTAAACTGGATTAAAGATTTCTTGGCGACAACTGCCTCTAAAAACTATTCCCTAAAAGCTATGATCCATAGTTGAGTCCTCAAGCCAAAGTACCTTTCATTTGAAGTCTTCAAGTATAGGGTTACGCCCCGGCGCGAGTGCGATACGCGAAATTAAACGCACAAGGGTGTTAGCCCGAGCGAGTTTAATTTCGCGTATCGCACTAGTGTCGGAGCATAACCCGGCGTTTAGCCGAGCGGCCTTCCTTTTTCTCTCCACATTAAAAGATTTCTTTCTCACCGCGTTGGAACATTTCTTTTTCAGAAGCCATAGATTCGACCCCTTACTGCGCGGTCACGATTCATCTCAACCTCGTGCCACTGCTCAAGTCTGCTAGAAATCTTCTAGATGTTTCAACAAGGGTTCTTGTTAACTTTATACACGGCGCATTGCGATTGCCATTGGAATCCCTCCCCTGCTTGTAGGTAATTGCAACCTTGGTCAAATCATGGCGAGGAACTGCCCTGACACTGTGCTCGATCAAGAGCTGCGGGCACCGAGGATTGATGGAAGCCATGAGTGTGGGTCCGGATTGGGTGTGGTTTGTTCCAGAAGCGACAAGAAGCCACAACATTGGAGTGCAGTGGTGTGTTGTCGAAAACCTTCATCCTCTTCTCTTATGTTTTGGTTTCTCTCACTCTCTCTTTACAATTGCATTTTATCTTGGATAGTTTGGCGCCACACGATCGTGCGCTTGGTAGAGCTTGTTGTCGAACATTGTAGAGCTTGTTGTCATGGATGAAAAGTCCTCCATTTTGAGCTCCGGTGCTTTTGTCTCTGTTTGGATTCCACTGCAAACTCCTTCACCGAAAATGAATATCGGACAAGGATTCCATTGGAGGCTCTTTCACCGAAGATGATTTTCTTTTGATCAGTGCGGGGTTTGAAGAAAGTGAATGCGGACGTTGAAGCGGACAAAAAAAAATCGCACGCTAGGCGAATAAGAAACAAAATGTTCGCCCCAAGATACGGTACCGCCAATTTCCCTTTGTTTAGGATTTTGATGACTCCAGGTCATTTGAATTGGTAGATCCATGTCAAACTTTAACATGAACGTGACTGCTACATTGCAGGCTTTTTTGTAGTCTGTCACTTTGTTTTGAAACATTCTAACTATCTGATTGTTCCATTGTAACCACTCTCGGCATGGAGCGTGTGGAGTTTCTTTCAACTAATTCTTGTTGTTTAATCTGGTTAATTTCTTCTCATTATTTCTTGTTTGTTATTTCTTGTTTGTTGTTTTTTTATGTTCACATTCTTCGTACGATTAATCCGATTGGAGTGTTGTTTATTGGTTTGTTTGCTTGTTTCAGGAAACATTTCATTCGTATTGTTGGTGTTGTGGTGATGTGGTGTCTGCATTGAATAATGTTGATCAGGGAAGTATGGAAGTATTTGTCGTATTTGACTCTTCGGAAGCTGATACTTGTCCTCAACATAATCTAGATCAGGTTATGTCGGTCCAAGTTAACAATCCAGCAACTATTACAGTTCGGAGATCATTGAGTCCTCTGTCAGAGTTTGTGAAGAGGCTAAAAACTGGATCGCCAGTGTCAGAGTCTCAATTATCCACTGATCTACATGCTTGTGAGGTTCCCGATCTAGATGTTATCGAAGTCAACGGACAAGAGTTTCCTCGAGATCCATTTGATCTTGGCTTGCGACGAAGCACACGTGATGTCAAGTGTGTTTTGGATGTCAAATCTGAAACTGCATCTCTTGAGAGTGTTGTCTGCGACCTTTCTAAGTCATTTCAGAGTGTTCAGAACTTTGATGTGTTTCTAGAGTCAAAGAATGTTGATATTTCTTTTTGTAAATGTGCATGAATCTTCCAAAGCAGACCTAGTGGTTGCTTCCTTAGAGGTGAAGGTGGTGCTAACTGATATGGAGCCTACACCAAAGTTAATTGAGAAGGCTAAAACACACAATGTTTTAGATTCTTGCCCTCAGAATATTCAATCATTCCTTTCTAGTGAGGAGTATGTTTGCGATGATGAGTTGCTATAGTTTCATCCAGTTTCTATACTTGATTGTGTCTCTGAGTCCGAAGAGGATGATGATGAAGATGCAGTATCTAACTGTGGTGTTGTTAGCCGAGCATGTATGGAAGTGCTTTACGAGACTACCTAAGTCGACCACTGTTCGTATTTTTCGAGGCAACGAGGAGTATTTAGTGGAGTAAATAGACGAGGAGAAGTACAACCGGTGTTAAGGAACACTTCGAGGCACAGACTGGGCCAACTCAAGACCCCGTTGGCTGTTCTGTTGACTACCGGTGAACTTGACGGTAATTTAGAGTTGGCTTTTGTTGGCTAAGAGTAACTTTGAGAAAAGTGCCCTTGTTGCCAGCGTTACAGTCAAAGGACGACGTTAGAGCGAGGGGCTATTATAATCTTGGTCAGCAAGTAAATAGTTTGAGGGAAGGAAGACAGAGAGAGAGAGAACGGAGAAGAAGCTCTTGATACCAGCGTTGCCTTACGTTGTCTTACACTTAGGCAACGAAGAGGAGGAAGGACGTTCCTCCAACAACGCTTCACGGTCTGCGAGGGAGTTAAAGGCAGCGAGGTTCAATCGGCAAGAAGCAACAATCAAGGAGCATAGAATCAGTGAGGGTTAGGAATTTACACACTAGCTAGCTTGCGGGAACTCAGATGTAGAAAGAAGATTGGCCATGGCCTTGTATTCATAATGGAAAATGAGTACCCAAGTTTCACTCCTAATCTCCTGTCTCAATGCATGTTCAAAAACCGGCGTGTAGTCTGCTGTAACTACGCGCTTAAGTAGTTGATGTCTTCTGAAGTCCATGCTGCCGTTTGGTGGCCCTATCCTCCCGCCTTGGCCGCGATCTCCCTGGTGGCAACGTTGGCTACAGTAACAGGTGTTGTGTCTCGTTTTGGCACCGCTTCTGCGGAGGAAATTGCAAGGGTCAATGCAGGAGGTGTGCGGAAGAGTTGGAGGGCAGAGCAATGGGCCTCAAGGACATTTGATGAATGGCGGGTGTTTTGTGGTTACAGTACTTCTAAATCTGTAGCAGATTTGTCCGAAAATGAAGATCTGAAGCCATTTGTTGATATGTTGGTCTTTTTTATAATGGAGATCAAGACAAAAAATGGGAGTTTTTATAAACCTGGGATGTATGTGAAGTTTCAATGACAATGTCTTGTTTTGCATTTTAATGATAATGTATTGTGTTGCATTTCAATCATAATATGTTGTTTGGTACCTTCATGTTTATGTTAGGTGGTTTTGTTATGAAGTTTTGTTAATTCTTATGTTTATATTTTTGATGTCTTTAGAATTGATCAATAATCATCTGTTTGGTGATTTAATTGTTGGTTTTATGTTTCTCTTTCAGGATTTCTGGAATGTTGAGAGCAATTGGCCGGTTAATCCCAACAAGACAAGAGCAACGTATTGTCGAAACATCAATAGCTCCAGCTGTGCGATTCAATATATTCACTGATGTGAGATATCACCAAGTGAAGATTGCAGGTGATGAGGCTGTTTGGAGGTCGTCGAAGGCTGGTCTGGGGCGAGAAACCTCAAAGGGTGATGGAGTTACTATGGTTGAAGAGCAACAGATGCTACAGAATAATGAGGCATTACCAATGACTGCTTCAGGACTAACATGTAGGTTTTCTTGGTATACCATGAAGAATTTCTTCAGAGTTGCGTGCAGTCAATAGCTCCATGCACTCTCTTGTTCATGATGAGTTTGGTGAGGAAATGTTACGATAAGTTAACTTACAAACTTCAAATTGAATTTAATTCTAATTGAAAAATATTCTGATGTTAGTTTCGGATGTTTAGAAAATTTGTTGATCTTCCTTATTTGTTGGACTTGCTTTTGGTGTGTAGCTTTGCTTTTGTTGTGTTTTTAATGGCTTTGTTTTTTTTTTTTGGCAGATTCACTCTCGGTTGTTCAAAGAATTAGAACTTGTCTGTTTTACGTTGTTCTGCTCAGAGTTTGAGAAAGCTTGTGCTATGATATGTGAGAGATGTCATTGAGACATACAAAACCATTGTGTCACATTGGCCTTCTTTTAAGACATCAGAGGAGCCGCATCCTTTCTTCCTTACTCCCAAAATGTCAAAGCATTATAAGGATTCTGTTTGGTTCACCAAGCAGCCAATTCGCAGAAATACCTTGGCAAAAATAACAAAACTTATCTTCAGTAGTGTGCCTTCTGCATTTGTAAAAAGAATTACTAATAAGACAGGTAGAGTAACTGGGATCACAAGGATGGAAGAGGGGCTTGTGCCTAGAGAGAAGGCCATGGTAGTTACTGGCCATCGTTACTCTAAGTCCTTCGCTAAATACAACAAAGAAGGTTCAGTGCCAGAACGAGCTCTGCAAAGGGTGATTGCTGGGGAAGTTATAAATAGGAAGAAGTTGACATATTCTGAAGCCCTTGAAATGGAGAATGAAAGACTTGACGATCTCAAGGTGATACACCATTTTCTTTTCCAATTAATGTGTTTTTATGATTACAATACTTATGTTTTGTTTGATGTGCGGCAGGAGATGTGAAAAATGCACAGATATTGTTGAAATTGAAATCAATGAATATCAGAAGCTCTAGTGGTCAGTACTTATGCAAGTTATTTTTTTATTTGTTTGAGTGTTCCACTTCAGAGACATAATGTTATGGAGAAATCTCAAATGACATCCTTGTTGAAGTTGCAAAGTTATGGAAATTCAACAATTGTAAAAGATGGTTCCACTCTGAATGAGATCAAGAAAGAGAATTGTGTGAATTGAGATCGCATTGCTTTCTAAGAGTGGATGTTGAAGAAGCAGGGGAAACAAAATTCTGAGCGCAATGTATTCAAGAACATCAATAATTGTAGTATTGTAAATGTTGTCGTCAATGGAGGGGATACATAGAGTGTCAGCTCTGTTTTAGAGAATATCGCTCGAAACTCTTAATTGCAAAGTTTTAAAGGGATCTACGCTTTTTTCTTGATATACAGGTTTTTTAAAAGCAAGGCCCTATGTTTGTTGAACAATTCTTATTGAAAAATCTTTTGGATTGGAGTTTGGATTTGAGTACAATTGTATTGAGTCATTGTAATTGTTTTGATTTATTGCATTGGAGTAAACATTTGAGCAAATGGCAAAACAAAACGAGGTCACAAATATTCTATTGTGCACATTTAAGACACTTATCTTAAAGATATGGGAGAAAAAGAAAAGATAAGATTGTAAAGAAATTTTACGGAAAAAAGGAGTCTTTCCCAAATTTAATCATGCAATGCATGATTAAATTTTTAATTGTCCATTACATGATCAAATATGTTTGTGGTGGGCCCATCTATTTCCTGCTTCTTCAAACCTCATATTTACTGTATTTATTTACAAGAAAGGCCAGTCGGGCTTAACGCAAAAGAACTAACCCCAATTCCGTTAAAATGGCATTATTCCGGTAAAATGGCACACTTCTACTTTTTGAACTGTAGTTTAGAAACCGTGTGATATAACATAATTCTAAGGTGATATTAGGGAAAATGAGTGACTACGTATATAACGAAGTGATATTACAAAAAATGTGATATTACAGAATACACCATTTTGTACGAGCACAAATGTAAGATCTAGTGTGAGAAAATGGCACATGATATAGTGCCATTTTAACGGAATTGGGGTTGAACTCTTCATGTCTGAGCATGTCATTTAATCATTAAGGAATTCTCCCTTGTTTTCTACGACTCAACCACTACTATTGGTATAAAAATGTTAATTCTGATGCGAACTTGCCATGTTAGGCTGTTCTTGAGTTTGGTGCCTTGGTGTTGCATGTTGCCTCACTCGCCTAGCCCAATATATGTTAGTGTACTCATTGCTGAACTTGTGATGTTATTGTTTTCAACACCGGATCACACACTTCAAAACTCACCTTAAATTATTACTATCATTCCCTATAATTTTATCAGCCTTATAATTGATATAGTGACATCATAGAAATAGGTAAACACTTTTTGTTTGTTGATAATATGAGTAGTACTTCAAGAGCACTGTGAAGTTGCTCTACAAACGTTACCACCACACACTCTCCAAGCGTAATTCCAAGATAACAAATCATCACACGCTTCCCACAGCCATAATTGACACCATTATTACATCCTTCCACATAACACACACATATTTCTCGTCCCCGGTAACATGCCTACTCCAAATTACAAAATACTACTCCACATTCTCTCGAGACAAAATATTTGGTTCCAGTGGCCTTGCCTTTCAATACAAATGGCAGGGAATTGGCTACGCCCACCCTCACAACGACGAATCTGCCCAACAAACCATACACTGGGCCAGGTTAACAGCACAACAAGATCACAATGCCACAACCATTGTTGTCATGCCCGACAACAATGGTTCCATAACCCAACACCATACTCAACCAAGTTTCCAGATACACACGTTTTAGCACATTTTGCTGCTGATACATTAATATACAAAGAACCCACCATTCCCACCGATTACAAAAAGCCCCGCACTGAACCAAACACGATACAAATTCTCTGCATCCACCACAAAAACCATAATATCACCACTCTAGCAGACATACAAAACCTCATAACCACCCTTAGAAATTTATTCATCACTCAATTTCACCTCCAAAACATCCCCTCCACCCCTCAGAACACCAGAGTTAACAAAAACAAAAATTGGACAAAACTACTATACCCACCAACCTATACATTCAATCTCTCCAACACACCCCCCCCTCCCACAATACAATACACATCTCCCTATTAAATTTCCACCTGCATACAGTTACTACACGGACGGATCCTTCGTACCACCACAAAAAACAGCAGAGGGCTATATGCTTTTAGAAACCGCCGGCTATGGTATTTATAACCCAACCAAACCAGAAATACAAATATAAAAAAGACTACCGGGATTACAAACCATTTTTAGGGCAGAACTTATGGCCATATACAAAACACTCAAAATCCTCACAACTAGAAACATAGATGAACCCGCATATATTTTCACAGATTGCATAAATTGCTTTTATGTTTTGCAAACACACCTCACACACCCTACCCTACAAAACAACCACCCCGATCTTAACACCTTCATCACCATAACCAATATGTTAAAATTATGTACTCAACCCACCACATTCCATAAAGTGCGAGCTCATGTTAACATCTCTGGCAATGAAAAAGCGGACAAACTTGCAAAAGCAGGGAACGAGAACAACTATAAATTCGCCCAAAAACAACATGAATTTGCACACATTACCCCTTTCTATTACCAAAAAGATATCTGCCCTGGACCGCACCATAGACCGGATAAAGGCCCAGTCAGAAACCTAGATACATATCTTACAAAATATGATCGAGAAAACAACCTCAAAACTCTAGCAGAGAACTTTCCTAACATCAACAAATGGACCTCCAACCCGGATATACACGCGAAATCTTCAAATGCCTTCTGAAAAAACCCAAAAATCACAGACTCTCAAATAACTAGGATACTAAAATTCCGCACAGGACAATACATGGGACACGCACGAAAACAACTGTTCTTTGGACATATACGGTTCCCATCAAAATTATGTCCTATCTGCAACTCCACAGACATAGACACGTGGCTACACGTCCTACTTAAATGTCCTCAACCAAACATTCACGCACTTAGAGTTACCAGGCACAATCAGGCAGTTAAATTGAATGCAAAGTCAATGCATATCATCCAAGGACTCTAGATGATGCTTATGGTTTGGCTTTGAACTTTGAAAGAGAGGTTAATAACAAGTTAGAGAAGAACAAGAGTCTGTTGGGAAAGAGGTCCTCTGAGTTCAATTGGTCTAATAACTTTAAGTCTTCAAAGTTCGCTCAAGGTTCTAATCCCTCTCAAGGTTCCAAGTTCAACTCAAGACAGAGGGGTGCCATGATGAGCAAAGAAGAGCAGGAGGAGCATGTGAAGAAAGGTCTTTGCTTTAGGTGTCATAAGCCCGGACATCGAAGCTTTGAGTGTCCATCATCCAAAAAGAAGACAACAGCTTTGGAGGTGGAGCAAGGAGATGAAGATACATCTGATGGAGAGCCAAGCAAGGATGTTGTCCCAACTGTCTCAACCGCTATTATGAACATGGAAGTGGAGCAAGATCCAACGGTGCTCCAAATCAAAGGATTTTTGAACTCTTCCTTCTCTTCTATAATTCTTATTGATTATAATTCTGGTAGCTCCCACAATATGATGTCAACTTTATTTGCTCACAAGATAGGACTTCCCCTAGTTCCTATCAAACCTTGCTCAGTTTTGTTACCAAACAACCAAACTAGTTCTATCACTCACCGCATGTTGAAGGTTCCTCTGAACATTCAAGGTGTAGATACTGAGGTGGACTTTGAAGTTTGGAATGGAGCACGATATGAGGTGATATTGGGGATGGCGTGGCTGAAGCAAGTGGACGCATGGATTGCATGCAAGGAGGGAGCAGTCCATGGAAAGCTTCACAACGGGAAATCTTTTACCATAAGAGTGGGTGATAAAGTCTTTTTGAAGGTAGCTCCAAAAAGATCTGGACTCAAGCTTGGTAAGTCAAGGAAGTTATCACCTCGGTTTTGTGGTCCTTTTGAAATTATTGAGAGAATAGGACAAGTTGCTTATAAACTGAGGTTGCCTGAGGATTGGCAGATACATGATGTATTTCATGTGAGTTTGTTGAGGAAGTATGTATCTGATCCCAGTCATGTTTTGCCTGATCTTCCAAAAACTGCTCATGAGGGAGAACTACTTGCTCAACCTGAGAAGATTTTGAAGGTGGAGAATCAACATCTGAGGAATAAGACATTCCGTAGATTCTATGTGAAGTGGAAGGATTATCCGGAAGAAGAAGCTTCTTGGGAGAGAGAAGTTGATTTCAGAAGGGATTATCCTGACTTTGTCATTGAGGACAATGACTTTTAATGGAAGGGGAGGATTGTAAGGTAACTTACATTGATAGATGGATGAATGAAATCTTCTAACCACATTGGACAGTGTGTAAGCAGAGGATGAAAGGAGTCAGACAACTCCCAGTTGAGGATGGATGGACCGGAGTCAGACAACTCCAGATTGAGAACATGTGCACTGGAGTTAGACAACTCTATATTTAGTGCATTGGAGTCAGACCACTCCAAGATTGAGAACATGTGCACTAGAGTTAGACAGCTCTATATTTAGTGCATTGGAGTCAGACCACTCCAAGATTGAGAACATGTGTACAAGAGTTAGACAACTCAAGATGAGGTACACTAGAATTAGACTACGATAGTAGTCAATTAGCTTTACTCTAAATATAAGAGTAAAGATCTAGAATGATCTATAAATAGGCTAGACTGAACATAGCCAAGATAGATAGGTCGTAGTTCCTTTTGGGAAGGAACTCATATATTAGCTCGGGGGTGAGAAGGTAGAGGCTCTCTTTGGTAGTGAGCTCTTCTCTATGGTTGGGAGGTTGAGCTTAATAAAGTTCTAGGTTTTGTCTTCCTAGCTAAATTGTTGTGAGTTGGTAATAAACCTATTAGAGGGTTGTTACAATTCAATGCAAGTCAATCAAACAACTTATCCTTTCAAACTCCAAATCTAGATGCTACACACTTGTAAATGCCGGGACACACCTCAACGCACCCCCAAATAACACTGTACCAAGCTGGCTCCTCCCCTGCAATTGCAACACACGTCGATGCCACTGTAATGCCAGATTTAGACCTGACTTACTATGCGTAATAGGTCTCCCACTCAAAGGCACACCTCCACAACACCCAATGACAACATTGTCATCCAATACGTCGAATTCACATATTGTAATGACAGATTCCCGCGAGAAACCATCACAAATAAAACTAACAAATACCAACCATTACTAGACTCAATAGCTGCCCGTGGCTGGAAAGTCAACCCGCTCATAGTCATCACTTCAGGCGCTAGAGGCACAAGTCACACACCATCAATGGACTCACTCGAAACCACATTCAAACTTACCAAAAAACAAATCAAAAACACATTCAAAGCAATCAACACAATAGCCATACGACACGCCGTATTAATCCTCCTACATAAACGCAAACTAGAAAACCACCAAACCCTCCCCATCAATATTGAACCCCCATGAAAAACAAAAGGGGGTAGTGGTGCAAACCATTGTTGTTAGCAGCGCACTGCCTCAGTCTCAGCTTCCGGGTAGGGGCCGGGTGGTTGATACTATTTTCCTGCCATATACTCAGACAGCCCCAAGCCATGCGTACTGCTCAAACGAGCCCGTCGGGGTTCGAACTCGGACCAGCACGATTACAATCGTCCCACACCTCAACCACCTTAGGACTGCACGGCTGGGTGACTATTATCCCACCAAAATTCCACTTAACACACCCATTGCACCATCAAACACTCGCACCCCAAATAGTTCTATTTCGGTTACTGTAGTTTAGTTTTATCTTGGTTACTCTAGTTTAGTCCACTTTAAGTTACGTGTATAGTTTAGTGTCTATTCCTGTAAGGGGTGAGTAGTTTTGTTCTTTTACCTCTTTGTCATGTGGCCATTGAGGTAAAGACATTACGAACAGACATTGTATTCACGCCAATCTTCGACTTGAAGATTAGAGTTCTTATCTATCTATCTATCATCTATCTCACTGTGAAGTTGGACAACTATATGAAGATCATTGCTAAGCTCAATGTGAGCATCCTGAAAGGCCTATGGTATTTTAGAATGCGGCTTAGTTCGGAATAGTTTTAGCTGGAGGTTGTTCAGAGAATTGGGGAGCTCTTTGAGGCAAGTGCAATTCGAAATTGATTAGAGTCGCTAGAAGCTCTTCTCTTTGAGTCAATTGCAAAGCAAGATTCTTCGGAGGGTACGCAAAATTGGTTGGAGGAGTAAGAATGCACACCAAATAACAACTACAAGCTTGTTTTCTGAGACACGAAGCGCCCATTTTATACCGAACTCTGAAAGGGCAAAATTGTAGAGGAAGACTTTAATCTTGAACACTTGTGTTGTTTACACTTCCGGCCAGCAATGGCACGCACCCGGCATCAGCTGCAATTCCGTTTCCACATCCTGCCGACCTGCTGTCAAATGAGATTCAGGGTCGCTTCACACTATGGCCGTCCAAGTCGAGAGGCCGTGGAATTGAGAGTCCAAACTTTCTTGAGAGTCCAAAGGAATCAAAATAACCAATAAAATATTGTAATTGGAGCCTTTGGTCTGGCATAGTGTGAAGCCTCTAAAGGCCAAGCCCAAAGTCTAAAGCTTTGGCCATGAACTCTCACGACCTCTCAACTTGGACGGCCGTAGTGTGAAGCCTCCAAAGGCCAAGCCCAAAGTCCAACCCATACCATTTGTTTGGCTTCATTCTACTTATCCCTTTATCAATTCATCCAATTTCTGAAATTTTCCACTTACCTTCTCTTATCATGGATTCTAGTAGGGAACGCATTCTTGTGTTACTTTCAACTTTCATGGTCATGAAGTATGTCATTGTGGGCATTTTGGCATTGCAAAAACTTGCAATTTTTCAACAAAATGTCCAAATGATGATGATGGTAATTTTTATTACAGAAGGACCGCGGATGAATTATCAAAGGAGATGTTGGCATCATAAAAGATATGACGGTTTTTTGGACGAGACGCTTATGAGGTCATTTTTAAATAGTGATTTTCGGAAACGGATGAGGGTGAGTACATCTACATTTCAACATTTATGTACTCTATTGGGGCCTGCTTTGAAGAAGAAGGATACACATTTAAGAGAAAGTATTAGTGTGGAGCGTAGGATTGCAATTACTCTTGCTCGATTAGCAAGTGGCAATACATTGCAAATGGTTGCTGATTTATTTGGAGTTGGATTGAGTACAACTTCTATCATTGTAAGGGAGTGTTGTGAAGCAATTAGGATTCATTTGAGACCATTGGTTATTAAAAAACCAACTCTTGATTGGATGAAACAAATAGCAAAAGGTTTTGAAGCACTTCATGGCATTCCGTTTATTCTAGGTGCAATAGATGGTAGCCACATCCCTATTATAGCACCATCTCATGATCCCGTAGCATATTATTGCCGAAAGGGGTATTATTCATGTTTACTACAAGGAGTCGTAGATGCGAATTGCAAATTTTGGGACTATGATTTTGGATGGGCTGGACGGATTCACGATTGGGCATTATTTCAGAAATCTGAAATTGGAAAGAAGACTATGAAAGGTGCATTTTTACCTTACAAATTCATTGGTGATGCTGCATATCCTATGAGGCCTTGGTTTTACTCACCTTTTAAGGGAAAAAGAACCGGATTGTCTAGAAGAAATGCTCATTGGAATTTTATTCAGTCAAGCACTCGTATGGCTGTAGAAAGAGCATTTGGGATTTTGAAAGGAAGATGGTGTATAGTATTGAAACGGGTTGACATGCCACTCCGGAATTTGCCGGACATAGTTACCGCATGTTTATGTCTTCACAATTTATGCATTATAGAGAATGATGAATTTTCCATGGAGTGGGCTAAAGAAGCTGAGAAGGAGCTACAAGATAAAGCAAACATATCACTAGGAAAATTGCATCAAGTAGATATGTTTCATTCTCTAGAATCAGCATTGAGAGAAATGAGGCTGCTGCAGAACGGCAATCTGGATTCAGAAGAAACACCATTCATAGAACTGGGAGAAAAAGAAGAAATTGAGAAGATGCATGATTCGAGTTATGAAACAAAAAAAGAGCGGCAGAAGAAGATGAAAAGTATGTTGGCAGATGCAACTCGGATCCATTTACTACTAGCAAATAGCTTTTACAAAGCTCATTTGAAAAAAAAAATCAAACTTTCAGTTTGAAAGTTGTACCTACGATGATAATGAGGATGACTATGATGCAAGCTCCAGTGAAGAATAGATAGCTACAGAATTCTATAGCTTATTGATCAAACGATCAAATTGGTAATCTACCCTCTCTAGCAGCTCATTAGTTCTCTCAAAGTTTTTCATCAAACCTGTGCTAGTTTCTACCATTCTTTCAAAGATATCTATTACACGATCTTGAAAGTGTCGTTTGCCTTTTGATGTGGGTGTTGTAGTGGGTGTTGAAATTTGTGCACTCTCATCTTCTTGTGTTGAATTGACTTGAGAGTTTGCATTATCGTTGGTAGTAGCCGAGACATGCTTCATTACTTGTCCGGCTTGGTGATACCACTCATCTAGAGCCTCATAGGATTTTCCCTCGTGCCGGTTATTACCAGAAATCCCATTCGCCAATTTGTCTTCTTTGTATGCATCGAAGATGCTCGTGAATTTCTTACGGCATGCCACGGCCGTACAGTTGAATTTAGGTAGCATAACAACCATTCTAGCATGAAGCCTTGCCCATGTGTCGATTCCTGCAACCAAAAGAACAAAAAAAATGAAAGAATGAGTGAAAATTTGCCATTAAAAAAAATTGCAGCACATACATGGACTTTCATACAAAGTCTGTGATTGCTACATATACAAGAAATTGATGGAGTTGATCACCAATGGAGGGTGGTAGATAGAAGAGGGAACTCTCCTCTTTGTGATGGAGGAGACTAGGGTTCAAATCCCTAGATCTACGCTCTTTGTGGTCCTTGTGGGTGGAAAGGGGGGCCTGGGGGCTGGGCTCGCGGCGAAGGCAAAGGCCTTTAGGTCCCCAATTGGCCCCAATCCTCAATCCAATTTTTATTGAAATTTTGACAATTAGGTAGAAAAATTTGTGCCTTGTTTTTTGTCATTTCGAACGAACTCTGGCTCCATCTCTCCTTTCAGCGCGATGAGTTGAAGCACCTCCAAATCCTCCCACTTTCGATTTGCTTCCTCTCCTTCTCTTTCGATTTTCACCACCGTTTTTGAAGCCCTTGGAGTCTTTGCTGTCTTTGAAGCTTTTTGCATAGGAGCGGCTCTCTTCTTCGAAAACCCTACAATCTCACAATCTTCTTCTTCTTGAACAACTTTCTCAAGTTCTACTCTTTTACCATCCCTCTCCTCTTCTCTTCACTCCAAAACTTGACCTAAGTAGGGCTGAAATGCTCCATACGAGTTTGAGGCTAAAAAATTTTCATTCCCCACTAGAATCGGCTGGCTACAATAGTAAGGATTTTGAGACAGATGATCCATATATGCTACTCGCGAAAAAATTGAGAGAGCCAAAATCAGCAGAAAAGCAAAGAAGAGAAGCGAGAGAGAGAGAGGAAGAGAAGAAGCATTCCACTATATTCCTTGTCGAAGGCATCTTTTTGATCTAACGGTCAAGACCTTGTCTGTTTTTGAATTTTTTATTAATAAAATCCGACGGACTCTCGACGATAGTTTGGGTCTTGCAAAATGCAAGACCTAAACAAACGTCGAGAGGCCGTCGCCTTGGTCAAAAAGTGCTGCCACGTAGGCCATTTGGAGAGTGACGGCCGGTAGACTTTGGCTTCTAGTGTGAAGGCTCGAGAGGCCGAAACAAGGGTTTCCCGCAATTTCATTGGCTGAAATCGACGGCCTCTCGACCTTCGGCCATAGTGTGAAGTGCCCCTCAGTCCTTGCGGGTCTGTATTGTGTAGGAGGTAGAAAAATGGTCTTGTTTGCTGTGCCTGCTGATTGAAGATGGCTGTTCCGGCCTGCTAGGCGACCTGCTGGGCGCGAAATCCGGAACCTTGACTCAAACTTAATTTGGGGCTGCCTGCTGCCGGAAACAACACAACTGATGGATACGGTACTCAATCCTGAAATAGCACTTGCACTCTTCCGAGGTTGCCTCCTATGGAAATGAGAGCTCGTGCAGCTGGAAGTGACCAGTTGAAGTGAATATCTGGCAGGTTGCCAGGGTATTGCCGGGTCAGGGTATGGTGAATGTACTACTTTTCCAGGTGCATGCACTTGGAGGGGCCGTCCTGGCGCGTGGTTCGCAGCAAATTCAGCCAGCTACTCCCTGTAAAGGATAGCTTCAATGCACTGATATTGCTGATGCACATTCTCGTCAATTTGTGAGTGTGTTGCCACACACGCAAGTGGCACAAGTCTCTGCAAAGGCGCTCCACGAATCCGGAGTGCAGTTTCGCCCCATGCACCTGGACTCCTTTCCGAATTGACCCCTTCCTTAAACCCTCCCTGGTGGCAGTTAGGGTTTTCATTTCCGAAATTGGACTCCCGTTTTGGCAGATGTGTACTTGGTTGGAGTTTTTGGTCGGGACAGAGAGAAAACTCTGTTTCGACGCATGGGTTGTCGTCCGTTGTCGTTGTGAAAGCCGTTGTATCGTTTCTGGTCCATGTTGAGAAGGGTGTTGTTGGAGTATTATTAAGATGGATGTTGGAGAAATGAAGCCAAGTCTGTCGCTTGGCTTGGTGCAAATGATGCAGCAACAGCAGCAGATGAATTCTCCAGTGGACCAAGTTCAACCTACTTTATCTGGCGGGAATCATTCAAGCGATCTTAGTCAGGTATGGAAACTGTCTTGTGAAGACGGCTTAATTAGGTTCTCAATTGTTGGTGAGCATAAGTTGTTCTTGATCGTCTTTATGGTCCTGGAAGTGACGACCATGAAGGGGGGTTTTGGAGGAATTCGATCTCCCTAAGACTTTATGAATTTTCGTCGCCTGAGCTCCGTTGTGTTGTTTAAGAGTCCCACCCGACACCGAGCAATTTCGAACGCTCTCAGCGTGCTTTTGATGACATCTTGATTGCCCTGTTAGCGGAGTACTTAAAATAGCGGACTCGACGAGCATTATGGTGGCTGTAAGCAGCTTTAGGGTGAGGATGTGGGTCGATGGAATGAAGTATGTTTCTTATGTTGATGCATGAATTGACAGGGAGAGACGGTCATGCAAGTTACTACGAGGGATGCTGCTCAGCAACTCCTTCAGAGCACGGGTGGGTCGATGGGATTTTCGCCCGTGAACAATTCTCAGCGCGTGAAAAGGAAGGCGTCCCCGCTACAGGGTCGTCAGTTTAGGACTCCTTCTTCGCCCGTCATGCAGTCGCCCGTCATGTATCAGAATCCGCCTCGAAATACTCAGACTCTGATGCAGGGTCCACCTCTTGGCGCATTTCGTGCTGTGAATGTTGCCCCGGAGCAGTTTCAGAATGGTATATCAAGGCCGATGCCCAATCATCCGCCATCTTTGGTACAGAGAGGAGGCCGCAACCCCTCTCCCTACCAATATCAAGACCGCAAAGCACGCAAACGAGGAGTACGGGAATGGGGAAACAAGTCACTCGCTGAGGTGGATCCTGATTTGTGGGAAGTCATGGAGAGAGAAAAGCTCAGACAATGGAGAGGCATTGAGCTCATTGCTTCAGAAAATTTCACGTCCCTGGCTGTTTTTGAAGCACTTGGTAGTCACCTGACAAACAAGTACTCGGAAGGATTGCCTGGCAGTAGATACTACAAGGGGAATGAGTACATTGACCAGATTGAGACTCTTTGCTGCTCGAGGGCATTAGCAGCCTTTCATCTAGATTCAAGGAAATGGGGTGTCAATGTGCAGCCGTATTCGTGTTCTTCAGCAAATTTTGCTGTCTTCACTGCACTTTTGCAGCCAAATGATCGCATTATGGGACTTGACGTTTTATCTGGAGGTCACCTCAGCCATGGATACCAGACGCAGGGTGGTAAGAAAATCTCCGCAGCCTCCATATACTTTCAGACCTTACCATTCAAGGTTCACCCTGAGACGGGGCTCATCGATTATGACAAGATGGAGGAGATAGCTCTTCTGTACCGTCCGAAGTTGCTGATATGTGGAGGAAGTTCGTATCCACGAGAATGGAATTACGCGCGTTTTCGCCAAGTGGCCGACAAGATTAATGCTGTTCTCATGTGTGACATGGCTCATATAAGCGGACTTGTGGCTGCGCAAGAATGTGACAGCCCTTTTGACTACTGTGACGTGGTTACGACAACCACACATAAATCTCTTCGTGGACCCCGGGGTGGCATGGTTTTTTTTCGGAAGGGTGTGAAGCCTCCCGGGAGGCTAGGCGACGGCGTTTACAGCTTCGAGAGAGAGATTAACTTCGCGATTCATCCTACATTGCAGGGAGGTCCTCACAACAACCATATTGCAGCTTTGGCAGTCTCGCTCAAACAGGCATGCTCGAAAGAGTACAAGGACTATATCAAACAAGTGAAGGCAAATGCACAAGCCCTTGGATTTGCGTTGAAGAGGCGAGGGTGCAAGCTGGTCACGGATGGAACCGACAATCATCTACTACTGTGGGACCTTCGGCCGTTCAGCGTCACCGGCAATGCCTTCGAGGAAGTCTGTGAAGCATGTCATATCACTGTGAACAAGACTGCTGTGTTTGGAGACGGGAGCTCGTGGCAGCCCGGTGGCGTGCGTATTGGAACCCCGGCTATGACATCTCGTGGCTGCAACGAGATAGACTTCGACATGATCGCCGAGTTTCTCTACAAAGCCGTGCAAATTGCTGCAAATCTGCACAAAGGAACTTCACAGGCGCAGATGAAGGGTGATGTTTACAGCAGTGGTGAGATCCTGGAGTTGAGGGCGAAAGTTGAGGAGTTCGCTTGTGCATTTGAAATGCCTGGATTTGACGTGCCACATTGAGGCAGATCCGCCTCTCCCTGCAACTTCACTGTTCGAACTTCACTGCCCCGCTGCTAGTTCCACGTCCTTTCAAGATGAAATTGAGCACATTCCCTAGAGGCAGTGACACCACCTTCGAAATTGGAATAGCAGCACGCGTTGTCTTTCATGGCCTTGCTGAGGGCAACAGCCACCGTTTGCAACGGAGTAAGTTTTCTCAACCTCACTCCCATTAATATTCTTTGCCATTCTTTGAGCATGACTGAATTTTGAAGTGCGTCACGATCTGCTTCTGATGGCGCCACTGTTTGTTGGTCACAGGCTGCCGTTGAGGAGCTGCTCATGTATCAGTACACCATCTTCTACTAGCTCAGTGGAGAATAAATTGATGGATAAAGATCTGTTGCGCGTAAAGGCGACTTGTACGATATCTTGCAAGTGGGGTTGCTGTTTGAACAGGACGGGAGATGTCACTCCCTCATACTTGCTATAGAGATTTCCGATTTCTTTTTGAACCTTTTTCATTATTTTTAAATCAGGCTGATTTCAGCTTTTAAATGTTCTTTGCACTGATTCGATATACGGAGATATCGTTGTTGATGTTTTTGGGTTTTTTAATGCCCTCAATAATGAAAGTGTACACGTGTTTTTCTTCACTCTCTTTTTCGTTCCCTTTTGCTTGGTACCCGAATTTGTGTGAGGTGGGTGAGAGGTGGTATTTACAAGGAGGATTAAGGTTGACCTGATAATGCCGTTAGGGTGAAGGGCTTCTCAATTATGACTGGCATATTCGTGTTGGTTTGTAATTTCATATCCTTTAGGACCCTATTGAGGCAGCTAATATTTGGGTCCTGAAGTTTTCAGAAACTACAGAGTGACGAAGGTATAAGCTGATCACCTTTCGTAATAAACGGTGGTTGTACACGTTAACCAACCTTCACGTACAGCAGATATTTCATAACTGGCTGACTTCAGCTTCAGGAAGTGTGTGAGAATATCTTAGGCCTATTTATCAAATTTGGCTTAACCCTCAAATGTCCTAGCCTAAATTTAGGCAAAAAACACATTCTCAAAGAAAGCCTAAAAAAACACATTCTCAAAGAAAGTCCCCTAGATGAAAATGAAGATAAGTGAACTAAATCTCAGCTGTAACAACTTGTTACAGATCTTGTGGACCAAAATTTGAGTTGTAAGGCCTCATAGATTGTAAAAATTATAATGTATCAGTATGCAAAACAGGTTACCAAATTTCACTGTATTCACTTTAGAGTGGAAATTCTATCAACAAAGCTATTGTAGTGAAACAAATCTCCAACTAGAAATTTGTCCATCTTCATCTGAATAGTACCCTTGCACCAAAAAAATAAACATAAAAAAAATCTCTTGGCTCAAATTATAGCCTTGCAATGCTGAAAATTGCTAAAAATTCTACAAAGGAAAAAGAGTTCAAAACTAGACCAATTGCACTCAAACCTACGCCTTATTTAGGAAGCATCTTTGATAGAGATTTCTACTACTTAGACTAGGATTTAAATGGAATCCATCCCAAAAAATAAAGTTCAAACCTAATAGTGTATGAAGGAGATATAGCTCTTCAAAAATCATCCATTTTTTCACTTTTTTCATTGTGGAAACATTGTTGCAAGGCTAATACCAAATTATTTGGATTTATATCTTTCAACTATATATTTCTTAGATTTCATATTAAGGTCATGATTGTGTATAAGTTTTTTATCAATTATTTTTTTTGTTTTCACATAATTAGCTTGCAATGGAAAAAACATGCCAAAATTTTTGAAAGCTCAAAACCAAAAGCTACCTTCACTAGAATGCATGCCAACAATTCATACATCATTGTATGGGTCTGCGAATTCTACCACACAAATTAGAGTTGATAAGGGACACAATCCAATTAATTTCGTCGAAAACAAAGTGTGGATGGAGTTATGGCAAATCAAAGTTTCTACCCTTCATCCAAAATGTAGGAAAACGACATTGGGGACGTTTAGGGATTAATATTGAATTGCGTATGCCATCACAACAAGTGCCCCTACCTTATTAAAAGGGTGGTCCTAGAAAATGAGGCATTAGGGCATTTCCAACATATTAGCTAGAGGGACCATATTGGCTACATTTAGCTAGGCAAAGGTCATTTTCCTTTCCCAACCCTTGCTACCCATGCAACTCAAACGCATATAGCAAGGTTACTTAGTCACTCTGTTGTGGAAGGGTGTGGATCCAAAGGGTGGTATATTTAGCAACCTCTCCTCCCTCTTTACATGTAGCAAGTCCTTTTGGCAATCCGTTGGAAATACCCTTATACCAACAACTACACATCCATATCGACAACTTACACCCACCACGAGTGTAACTTGCTGGGTGTACATTCATAGTTTACTAAACCATGTTTTTTCTCATAAATTCTAGAATCTTTGCAGATGTGTTATCAAAAAATTTACAAAGTTTTTGAAAGTTCCATTGTGCTAGGCCCAAAATTTAAAGGATGATACCATTTTGAAGAGTAAAGTTTCAAGGGAGCCAAACTGTGTCTTATGATATTCATAACTTCTGAAACTGAAAGTTCTGTGATTGTTACAGAATGTGACATTAGAGAAGTGCCAAATTTCACAAAACTCCTTCTAACAAGATACTCGAGCCCTGACACTTGGAATTTCCGGTCACAAGTGGCCCAATGATAACTGGACCACTCAGCTTAGAACTCAAGCAACCTCCCTTTTGCCACACGACTTCCCTCTCTAAAGATTTCCCATATTTCCATAGTCACATAAAAGAAGAACAAAAGCATGTATGGACCAGCCGGTACCACATTTACATACACATACTCAATAGCAAATAAATTATTCAACAATCACCCAAAAACAATATTGGCTAAATTGTGCATGAAAGCAACACAAAAGGAAAATAATTCATGATTGAGTAGAGAGTGTGCGATTAGAGAGGGAATAGTGTAAAAGAGCAAGATGAGATAAAGAAAGAGAAGCGATCGTCACCTCGATTAGGTCCCAATAGGTGCGGATGCATACCCGGCGACGAGAACCGGCATGACAGAGTCAGCACTGGTGGTCAGGTCTGGAGCGAGGCCCGTGTCTCCTTCCCTGAATCTGTGCGCGACTGGTTTTGTTACAGTCCTTCTTCAGGGTTAGAGAGCCTTCCATCGCCGCTGCTTGTCCCGTTCCTCCTCTCCCTCCCTCCCTCCCACCGTCTCGTCGATCTCGTGTTAGCAGTCCCCGTGGGCGGGGTATTCTTCGTTGCTGCCTGCCATGGGGCTCACATTCACCAAGCTCTTCCAGAAGCTCTTCTCCAAGCGGGAGATGCGTATTCTTATGGTCGGTCTCGACGCCGCTGGTAAGACCACCATTCTGTACAAGCTGAAGCTCGGCGAGATCGTCACCACCATTCCTACCATCGGTACGCGCTCCCCCGCCTTTTTTTCTTCCATACAAGGGTTTCGTTCTTCTTGTGTTTCGCTTTTCTGTTTCGATCTGTATCTTTGTTTCTATGATCCGGTGTACTTCTTTATTTTGGTGATAGTGCCCCTTTCCTAAGGTTAGGGCTCTTTGTCGCCTTCGTGATATTATTTCTTCTATTCAGATCTGTTTCTTTGCCGATTATGTGAACGTTGTGTAATGCATTTATGCGGGAATTAGAGACTGCCATTTCGAGAGTCATATGCTGCCTCTTTAATAATACCTGTGCACCTGGATCGATTGCATGTTCTTATTTGGTATTACAGAATGTAGCATGTGTTGATGTCTGGGATCTCGAATTTAAGACGTGTTGCTTCTTCTTCTGTAGGTTTCAATGTGGAGACCGTGGAATACAAGAACATTAGTTTCACAGTGTGGGATGTCGGAGGTCAGGACAAGGTAAATATTTGTTTTCTGGTTCTGGAATTTCTCGTTTCGATGATTTGTTTTACGGTATATTTTATGATGTTCGATTGCTTTTGAATTTTTTTTCTGTTTTTTAAAGTGTTACTAAGCAGTGCTTTCTCTTTAAATTCACAGATTCGGCCGCTGTGGAGGCATTACTTCCAGAACACCCAGGGTCTAATCTTTGTGGTGGATAGTAACGATAGAGACCGTGTTGTGGAGGCGAGGGATGAGCTTCACCGGATGCTGAACGAGGTATTTATTACTTAATCAGATTATATTACGATCAATCGGATGCTGAATTGAGAATCGACTACGTGTGTGCTTCCCTTGAGTTTCTTGGTTTGTATGATACCATGTTCGGATAGAGTGAATTCGTTTGTTTCTTTCTCACTGCTCATTGTTCTTCTCGTATCATGTAATCTTGTGTTAAAGTAGTAAGTTCACCTTGCATGACGACTTCACTGAATCGTTTCATGACTGAATTTCTTGCTATGAAGGATGAGCTGCGGGATGCCGTTCTACTTGTGTTCGCCAACAAGCAAGATTTGCCAAATGCAATGAATGCTGCTGAGATCACTGATAAGCTTGGCCTGCATTCACTTCGTCAACGTCACTGGTAAGCATATCATGTCATGTCATCTCGTACGGTACAGAGTACTTTATCATTTGTTGCCTTCCGTCAACATTCTGATACATGCAACTGAATTTACTTGTTCCATTTCAGGTATATTCAGAGCACTTGTGCCACTTCCGGGGAGGGTCTGTACGAAGGACTCGACTGGCTTTCCAGCAATATAGCCAACAAGGTAAGATTAAAATGTTTTTTCCTCGTTTACTTAGAGAGATGTGCTAAGAGATCACCATGGTTTAAAGCACTTATTCTGATTTTCTATTCATAGCAATGGTCCTGAGTTTTTCTTTGTTATTCTTTTCTAAATTTGCAGGGATAGAACGGGTGTATCGGAGTGTCGACGCATTTCTCTTGAAAGAGCCTCTGGAGCACCAATACTGAGTTTGCTCCATTTCATTTGAGCTTTGTATTTGCTTATAACGATCATCCTGATGTTTTTCTCAGTCTTAGAAGAGAAGAATATTGTTCTACTGAAACCTGTGTGTCTTTTCTTTATTGATTGCATTTTGTTGTGTCCCATAGGGGCAAGCATTATCATTTCTGTAACTATTCGACGTGAACATGCATATATTTTCTATCATCTGGGAGTCCAATATTGTTTCTCAGTAATACCAAGAATTCTTCAACTGATTGCGTCGTGAGGGGCGCACGCTCCTGTTATGCCCAATTATCCGGTTGTACTCTGCCGCATCACCGGGAGAGATATGTAGAGTGTTTCAGTTGTCATCTGATGCTTCTTTCTATGCCCGTTCAACCATCATGTCTTTATATCTCGGGCATGGCGTTCTAGTTAATTTGTCCCCTTAGAAAGGTGAGAGCTGGAGTGCGATCGCAAAGTTCTTTGGTGCGTCGTTATAGTCGTCGATCTTAATTTTTTCTTTCTTAGTTTACTCAATATATTTGAGAAGCCCTGTGAGCCTGTGAACCGTTTATGCTGTACCTTTGGTGGCTGAGAAGTTAAGCAAACCTTTTCAAAAACCGTATTGCGGAGGAGGTTTCTATGTCATGCCAAATTTAGTGTCACCAATTTTTGCGTGGAATGTTGTGGTAAATTGCTTGCGCATTTACTCAAAAGCCTCACAGAACCTTGTTGTACAAAATTGAAGAGATTCGCAAGAAAATTTGAGGATTCATTGTCCAGATATAAGGTAAGGTGTCCTATAATGGCGCAATTTTCAGCACAGAAAATCTACAGAAATGTTGCCAGTGCAAGCAATTTTTGTGCATGTGGAAAATTAGTAGAAAACTAGAGCAAGTGGAATCATCATTTTTCGACTCTTCTACAGTAAGTAATGAATTTTCAAAGATGGAAATATAGGTGTTCCTAAAATGGTGCCCTAAAGTGACGCCCTATAATCTTCGCAGTGTGTACATGGTACTGTTGTATGGAGAAGCTATTATGTACGTGACAGTGAAGATTACTAGGGCTCCATTTTCGGCACTGCGCCATTTTTGGCTGCTCTACCATATGATCTTGAAAGTACTTCACCTTATCATAAAAATTGTGTTGTTTGAATATGTATAAAGAGATCATATACTTTGACCACTTAAGTTTTGAGCCAAGTTTAAAGGGTCCGAGGGTCCGAAACTTTGAGGTCTAAGATGAGTGCCCTAATTTTGTGTAAAGTAGTTGAGCTCATCTACTAAATGAGAGAAGCTGCTTCAAGGTATACACTGATTACTTTCTCATTTTCAGATGTCCAATTGATTGCTTATAAGTTTGCAAATCAAACGTGTTCGAAATACTCAACACATGATAGACAATAAGGCAATCAAATTAAAACCCTTGGAGTTCAAAAGGCATGGATAAGCAAGCAAAACTTGGCCTAGCAGAACCTACCCTCATAAATTAATGATTGAAATCTGAGGAGATAGATAGATACAAACTCCGGTCCCT
This sequence comes from Bryum argenteum, assembly GCA_037043015.1. Taxonomy (NCBI): domain Eukaryota; kingdom Viridiplantae; phylum Streptophyta; class Bryopsida; order Bryales; family Bryaceae; genus Bryum; species Bryum argenteum. The sequence continues at coordinate 29,446,649 of CM073322.1, forward strand.
TTCTAAGGGGTCGATGTGAATAAAGTGTATGTTCGTAATGTTAATATCCCGATGACCACTGGACAAAGGTGAAATTGGAACAATACTACTTTCCCCTCTCGAGGGTAAGTTATCTTTCACATCTTACCTTGGAATTCAAATATTCACAATTGCATGAAATGAGAATTACAATATTGTGAATACGTTACACCTCATGCAATTGTGAGTACCATACACTTGATTTCTCTAACATTTTAAAATGAATGCATGGGCAATGAACGTTTAGTTGAAAGCTACTCCGGGAAACGGCTTGACTTCTTAGCGCATTGGAGGAAAACCTTTTGGAGACTCTTCACATGCATGTTTTTTGAAACTCTAGTGGTGGAGATATTTTAGAATGATCACATGTAAACCCACAATGCTCATAAGTATTGCTAAAATATGTACCAAATATGTCCTGTAGTTAGAGATATAATTCAAAATGAGCTTAAACTTTCGAAGGAAATAACTGTCTCTACTATGGCATCTTTAGGGGTTTTAACTTGAAATAGCATTATATCTCACTTGACTCTAAACAATCTTGATATCGAAAGTGGAAATTTTGGATAAGGGGCTCTTCCTTTCAAAAGCCATGACTTTTTCATTGAAATTTCGTTTGCGACAAAATTACTTGAGTTAGATTTAATTCCAAGTTTTGCTTGTGTGGCATAAATTGGATAATTGTTCAAGATAGTATGATATTATGGCACGCATTTTAGTGAACGCGTATTTTGTATTGGGATTAAAACCCAAAACGGGTTTTGTGTGTTCCCGCAAGAACAAAATTCTGCCAACTTTCGCTGTTATTATCTCACAAATAAAGGAAGAATCGACGGTTCAAATCTGGTATGCAAGTAGTATGCCAAGTTAACTTTGGGATCCTACGGTTGAATCTTCTATATAATGCTTAGATTGAATGTTTTTGGTCTTAAAGTAGAAGGAGGTCATTTTTTGTAATTCAGGCAATTTTGCACCAATGATCTTCGGGGGTTAAATGTGGGTCATGCTTTACCGTTACAAGTCGATTGTATGAAATATGAAGTTATCTTGCATAGATATAATTCTGAGATGATTCCAAACAACTTTCTAGTTGGATGATAATTAATTCAAATACACATAATATTGGATTTGCAATGGCGATTCTTTTACCAAAAGAATTGTAAAAACACATGATTTTAAATAACTATCATTCCTTCAACCATTTTGAATTTCAACATCATTTGTGGAGTTGGATCCCAATTTGTTGGATTTCAACTTCATTTGTGGAGTTGAATTCTACTTTGAGTGAAGTTTCTGTGGTGAAAATGTTAGCTTGCTCTAAGATGTGAGGTTCATATGGCATTCATTGTAGTGCAAGGGGTCTAGGTTTGGAGTCATTTTCTTTTGTAGGTTTTGGGACAGTTTCGTCACTCCAAGGCTTTTTTTGAAAATTTTATTTCATGAATTTTATTTTGTCAAAGAGTAATCTTAAAGTGAAGGTAAACAATTGTCTAGTTGGAGATTTTCTAATTGAGTGGGTTTGCTAGTGTTATTTCAATTTGATCTGAAAATAATGACATTTTGTGTTACGTTTTATTACTCATACGTTGCAATCTTGCAATGTATTGTATGAGGCCTCACCACTCAAGTTCTAATCCTTATGACATACAACAACTTTAGATTAAACACTCGAGATCAAAATTAGTTATTCCCATCTATATCTATGGCACTTTGTTTAAAATTTGTGTTTTCGCTAAGGTCCTATGCCCCACTATTGGGATGCGAACGATATTTTCTACTTTCTACCATGTAAAATTCTTTATTCTAGGGTTTGTGATACACCAATAATGTATGTTCAAGAAAGATTCTTAACAAAAGAGGCACTTGATGTTGCATTTGATCACGTACTTGATCCTAGATGTTCTTGTCATTTTTTAGTCAAAAACATAGTTTTTTAGAAGCTTCCTAAACAGATATGAAAGTAAGTTAGTCTAAACTCAACCGTACCATCTTGTATTACACATAGTGTAGGTCATGTGGGTCAGATTTGAAGTCACAAGGCCTTATAGACTGCGATGTTGTAATGTATTCGTACTCAAAATCGATTATTAAAATTCAACATTTTCACTTTGAAGTGGAAATACTATCAACAAATTAGTTGCAATCAAAATTTCACCAACAAGAAAGTTTTTGGCCTTCATCTCAATAACACTCTTGAAACAACAAACATAACCACTTAAAGAAATTTCTTGGCTTATTTAATAGCCTTGCAATGGCAAAATTGCTTCATATTTTACAAAAGAAGAATAGTCCAAATCTAAACCTCTTGTATAATCTAAAGAAAAGTAGAATACCAATAAAGAATTATTGAAAAGTTTCTTAGATTGTAGACCCTCTCTGTCATGCTTATTCTAAGAGTTGATTATTATGATAGGAGCATAGCCACTGGTTACCTGAAACTGCATGAAACCCAACTATTGAGGATATACCTTGATTACAAAGGCCACCGTTCAAGCACGGAATGTTATTAGCTTCCGATTTGCTTGAATTTGGCCCTTGGCCCGCTCTCTTGGCGTTCGCAGAGTATGTGACTGTGATCTTTTCCGAAAGTCGTTTTTGACTTTGTAACTGTTGAGAGGAGAGAGAGATGAAGACCAAATTGCAAGAGAGAAGTGTCCTCTTATTACCCATGAATTATCCTTGTATACATCCGAGGGTCCAACCAGCAAGAGTAAAATCCAGTGGGGAACCTTTAAGTTCGAAAAAAGAGTGCGTCCTTATTGGAAGTCTTGGAGAGATTGCATTCTGGCTTTGTGTACCAACTTGCGATGTTTGCATGCCGGTAGCGCCTGTGTTAGCATGTTCGAGATATTGTTAGCAAACTTTATCTTGGTGACCATGACGTAATTTGACTCCACAAGATTCTGCATGAAACCAAGTAGAGTGGGACTGATATGCTTTACTTGGTCCGCCTTGATAAATCCTTGGGCAACTTGGGCAACAACTACAGTGTTGTCCTTGAAAATTATTGTTGCCTCGGTACTGGAATTGACCTTGCATTGCTCTGAAATAGCTTGTACCAAGGTGCGAAGCCAGAGCGCCTCCTTTGTAGCTTCGTGAAGGGCGAGGAGCTGCGTATGGTTTGTTGAAGTAGCCGTGATAATGTGTTTGACAGATTTCCAGGAAAGCGGAGCACCATTCTTAAGAAATATATAGCCGGTTTGAGACTTACTATTGGCTTCATCTATTTTTAGGCGAGAATACGCGTACCCTACAATGTATAGATCTGAATATTTAGTGTAGTGCAACCTTAAGTCTTCTCTGCCACAAAGATATCGCATCAAATGTTTAATGCCTTGCCGATGTCGATGCGTTGCCTTGCAGTTGTCGCGGACGAGTTCGCTAACTGCAAAAGATATGTTAGGCCTTATGTGAGTAGCAAGATGTAAAAGTGCTCAAACCGGGGCAAGGTATCGTCGTTGGTCTACTTCTTCCACCTCCTCCTTGCAAGGTTGGTGTGGGTCCTCTCATGTCTTCCTCCGTCTGATCATAGGTGTAGAAAGTAATGTAACAATGGCCATATTAAAGTTGTTAAGTACCTTTTTTGGTGTAAGATTCTTGATGTAGCAGTATGCTCCCGTCCGGAAGGTGATGTATTTGCAACCGAGGGCAAAAGGTAGTCCTCCCAATAACTTCATTTCGAAATGGGAAGTGAAAAGGTTGTCAATGTCAATACATAATTTGGGGGTGCAAACCAAGCTGGTGTTATCAACATATACAACAAGTATGCAATAGTTGGTTTCCCGAAAAAGAACAAAGATACAGGGCACGGCAGAGTGACACATAAAACCTTGGGTAGTGAGATAACGCTCTAAGGAATGATACTAGACACGTTCGGCATACAAGGCCTTGTACAATTTGAGGCCGCAAAACTTGTCGGGTTGTGCAATTGGAGTATTTTACAGGAAATTAGGTGGGAGACGAATGTGAATTTTGTCATCCAGCTCGCCATATAAGTGTGCAATTACCACATCAACCACTCGAATGGCGAGAGCTAGGTGCTCCGCCAAGTCTAGCAAGTACCAGAAGAAGGTGGAATCCATAACTGGGAAGTATGTTTGATCAAAGGCCATCCCAGGACGTTGACTAAACCCTAGTGCAACACATTGAACCTTATAGCGCACGACTAGGCCTTGCTCAATTCTCTTCCGAGTAAAAATTAACTTACACCCTATAGGTTTGGGTGGGAGGTTAAGGACTAAGGGACCAAAGACTTAGCATTTGCAAAGGGAGTTGTATTCAACTTGAAGAGTACCTTGCCATAGTGGCCAATCTAAGTGTAACAAGATCCAAGTCTAAACTAGTGACACTGGTCACAAACAAGCTACCGGAATGAAGTTGCGAGAAGTTGAGTACTGTGCTACAACTTGAAAGGAACACTTGCGGTAGTTGAGATCAGGCGGGAACACAAACATGGGACATGTTTTACCATTGCGAAACAATTATGTGAAACTCAATTTAGTTTTTCATGTTTTCTTTTTTGCTTTTCTTTTTTTCCCCTCGTAAGTATGAACTCAAGATGAAACTCAACTTTGGAATATTCTTTTTTTGAATAGTTCGGGTATTGGATTTGCAATGATGTTTCTATCTTGAAAAACCAAAATTTATACATGGTTTTTGATTTCAAGTTTACGATTCATCCACCAATAAATTTCAATTTTGTTTGTTGGGTTGAATTCCAATTTATATCTAGTTCTTGAGGTAGAAACTTTAATTCCATCCAAGATGTGAGTAGGTTATATGGCATTCATTTTCGTGCAATGGGCCTAGTTTTAAACACTTCTTCCTTCGTAAATTTCTCGGCAATTCTCATCATAACGAGGCTGTCATTTGCGCAATATTCTTTTTGCACGGTGCTTTTTCATTTTCAATGAATTTATTGAGATAAAGGCATCCATCTTTGTAGTTGGCATTTTTTTTCATTGCAATAATTTTCATGGTAGCATTTTCACTTCAGAGTAAAAATGTTAAGATTTTACAATGTTTTCTAAATACTACAACATAACAATCTCCAAACCTATGACTCAAAATTCAACCCACATGATGAATAGTAAGCCTCGTATAAAATTGTAAGGTTGAGATCCAAATAACCTACCTTAGTCTCCATTTCCGATACTTTTTTTGAAAATGAGTTTCTTTCATCACAAACCATTTAGGGGTTAACACCCAAAGATTCCATTTGTACTAAAAATGAATAAACTAAATTCAATTTCAAGTCAAGATACAAAAAAGTACTTAAAAAGTGGCAAATTATGACTTGTCAATATTCAACCCCTAGTCCCGCCCATATGCAAAAACTTTTAAATGTTTCTATCATATTATCAAAAGAAACAAGAACCAATTTTAACCGATTGTCATTGAAGTCGGTTAGGTCGGGATTAAAAATCAATGTGGAAAGCTAACATTAATGAGCAAATGGTGGGCTCTAAATTAATAATCTTTTTACACTTTAGGTACTTCGTACACTTGGTCTTGTTGGAAATGAGCTGGATGCCATTTTAATACAAACCCTCAATTGGGTTTATTAGATCACCGACAAATGTTATATCTAGGAATATGGTACTTAATCTTAAAATTGGCAAGAAACCTTGAAACCTACTATTTGATATAACTTTACACATAGAATTTCGATCATAGATCGTACAAGTTTGAAAATTTTCACCTTGCATCAAAAGAGGGGCAGTGCTGAGAAATTTGGTAGTCTCGAGGCTAGTTTAGCTTATGAATTAAAGTATCGCAAATATACAATCATACAATTTTTTTGTGACAATGCTTATTGTAGGTGGTGTGGATTAAAATTATGTCATTAGACCTCACTAATTGCAAGCTAGGAACATGTAAGTATTACAAAAGATATAAAAAATTTGTCATTTACAGTGGAAATGCTACCTCACAACCCTCTTATAGTGTTCACCATTGCAAGGCTACTATTTGAGCCAAGATATTAGTTTTAGTACCATTGAGTCTTTGAGATGAAGGTGAACAAATTCCTAGTTGTTGATTTACTACTTGCAAATATCACGTTGGTAGTATTTTCACTCCAAAGTGAAAATGATAAATTTTTGAAACTTACTTTCCGCTCTAAAACGTTATGATCTCGCAATCTATAAGGTCCCATGAGTCAAGTTTTAGTCCACAAGATCTACAACAAGTCTATTACAAGTTCGTACAGTTGAGATTCAAGTAACTTATCTTTATTTTCATCTACGTTACTTTTTCCAAAAATTGGTTTTTGGCTAAACATACCCCAAGAATGTCTAAGGGTTAAAGGCGGTAAACTTGCGAACACGCTAAGTAAGTTCTTTAATCAAATAAAAAAAAAAAATATAGCGATAATTTAACAATTAGCACTAAACATAAATCTTAGTGTAAGCATATCAACCGACCTAAGGGGAATAATAATTGGAACATGGCAATACCATACTATTTCCCCAACAAGGTGGGGGTAAATTCTATAAATTGAAGTGGTCATGGTGTTGGTGTTGAGCTTGGCTGTGGGTACCGAATGTATGTGGAGGCTACACTTTCTACTTGGGAGCCTTGATATAGACTACTCATATCCCTCTCTTTCAAACTTTGTCACCCTTTATTATTATCTTTTCTCTTTAGGCTTTTGTTTTTCCAATTTATAATTTTGGCGTAAGATGGAAAAAACCCCGCCCATTTCGTTAAAAAAACAATGGATCTGGGCTATGGTCTGTAAAATAGTCCTCTTTTATGAATGTTCCCGAAAAGGGGCCTTCAGTGTTGCACATGGAATGCAAGTGATTGGTGCCTCCTTGCTATAATTTCCATGTACCCATGTTATTTGTTCTTCCTTGTGTGGCTATAAGATGAATATTTTTGATAAATGAATGCAGATATTTGAACCAATTTGAGAATATATTTGGAGCATTTTTGAAATATTCGGATTTTATTTGCATGTGAACCAATTCCTATTTCTAGTATTTGGCATTAGTGGAATATGTGTCAATTACTTAGTCAACAATTCACCAAGAATTTGTGGTGAAACTAGAATGAGTTTCCACTACTCTAGAAATGGTAAAAAAGAACAATCTCCGCCAAGTAGCTCGCTACTTTGGTACATGATTGTATTTCTCTCAGAACTAGTCACCCTTTTTTCAACAAGTGAAAAAAAAATAGAACTTCTTCACCAACTTTGAACATTATGATTTCACAATTGGTAAGAAAGTTGAATATGAGATTTGATACACATATACAAATACAACTCAATTACTAGATCCTATAGTTTACATACTTAAAAATGCATCAAAATTTGAAGACTTCCACCTTGTATAAAAAGAGCATAATTTTTTAAGAATCTTGAGACATTTTCTGGCAATATCGAGACTAATCAACTTAAGTGGCTAGAGACATATAGTCATGGAATTGTGGAGCCGTTTCGCCTCGTCATAAATTCTACTTCGTCACACACATGTCACTTTTCTAAACAATTTCACTCATATCTCAACTACTAAGCTTCTCCTATTTCTATTCTAGGCACCACAAGCCTTGGCTTGGTGATTAGAGCTCCTGACCTCCAATGAGGAGGTCATGGTTTCTATTCCCCATGCCGGCATGGTGCTCACCACCATAGTCCACCCAACTATGGTAGAGGGGGTTCTTGGACCTTGATGTATGGGTACCTCAAAGCGCTTTGGGGGATACCATATCGGGTATCTCTAAGGCACTAGTGACTAGGTAGTCCCCGAGAGGAGTTGGTATTCCTGCCATTGGTGTAATGACCTCCAGGCATACATCCCAGGATAGGTCCAACGAGCACTCTATTCACACCGGCCTCTAAATAGGTTGGAGTTTCTCTTCTTCTTCTATTTCTTTTCTAATGTCACTTGTCTGTACTCCTTTTTGCCGAAGCTTTTAGATACAGTTGTCACAGTAATTCCATGATGCTCGTCGGTGATGGTGCTTTTGATTTTGATATCCTTTTCCGCCCTCAGGAAGCAGCAAAAATGTAATTACAGTTGGAAATTGGTTGGCACAGTTGGATTAAACGGCCACATGGAACTCCGCAGCCAATTCAGGAGCCAAACTGCTGGCACACCCGAACTATCCCTGGTCAATACGACGTGGTCGCCCATCTCACGGCCGCTGTCCTTCCCAGCACACTGCATAAATATAGCATACTATCTCTCATAGATACCCCCTCCCCCCCTCCTGAATTATTATTGTGGGTGAGTGTTCATTGATTATTATATATATGCCGATCCTTTTCTGGTCCTTTCCAGATGAGAAAACCCCACCTTTTAAGTTACCTCGATCATGCAACTCCCACCTTCGATTGATTGCAAAGCATCGTCTTTTCTAAGGCAGAATGAGATTCATATATTTTATCCCACTCGATACTTCAGTATTGTGCATTGTCTCGAACATATGTGGCCAGGGTGAGCAGCCCATTTGGAAAGTCGTGTTTTCATGTAGCTAGTTCATTGACATTGAAAAGCCCTTTTCGGAAGATTTATGAATGAAAAAGCAAACTACATGGAAAGAAAGAGTGAACCCCCTGTCTGCTTGTGCGCTAAGATTTGCTGCGATATGGAGGTCCTCGGGATATTGAGTTCATTGACATTTGAGGGTTCTTTTACCATTGCGTGCATACTTCTTCACTGTACAAGAGTTGTTAATTAGTGTTACAGATTTTAATTGCGATCCATAACTCTAAAATGGGGACAAAAATGTAAATGGGCAATAATTAATGCTAGACAGTAATTAACCCTTGAACGCCCATGGGGTCGGAAAGGGGCAACCCAAAATTGGATCACAACATCTTTTGGGCTTGGGCATCATGAATAGTGCACTTTTAAAACTTGGGCATCATGAATAGTGCACTTTTTGAACTTGGGCATCATGAATAGACTGATCAATGATGAGCTTGCAACCTCCTACAAGGTTATGTACAACCCCAACCTACCTACCACAATCCTTTCAAAGCACAAAATCATTCATACAAATTGTGATTTGAATTGTGAAATTCCACTTTTTGAATGCACTAACAGAAGAAGGTGACCAATTTGACATCAAAACATAAGTGAAAAGTTGCGTACATTGAGAGCTACACGGAAGATTCTGTTGGAATCAAGCCCCTCGGGCTTGCTTGGGCGTTTAACCCTTAAATGGCCTTCCACTCCCCAATGGGCAGCCCGAAATTGGATCTCAGCATCTTTTGGACTTGGGCATCATGAATAGTGCACTTTTTGAACTTGGGCATCATGAATGAACCAATCAATGATGAGCTTGCAACCTCCTACAAGGTTTTGTGCAACCCCAACCTACCTACCACAATCCTTTCAAATCACATATCTCTCATACAAATTGTGATTTGGATTGTGAAATTTTACTATGTGGATGCATCATAAGAAGGTGACCACAATGATATAAAAATATAAGCAAAAAGTGAAGAATCAAATGAGCTACAGAGAAGATTCTGCAGGAAAACAGCCCGAGGGGCTGACAGGGCCGTTTAAGGGTTAAGGGTTAATGCTCACTCCCATACACGCACCTTCCTCCGCAGTGTACTCATTCACCACACTCCAAACATTTCCCTACTAGTGTCTTTGTTCAAAAACGCTACAATAATACATATGTGGTTTGAGTATAAAGATCCACTTGCTGTACTGTACATTGGCGATTTCCACCTGAGCTTGTTGTGTGTTGGTCAATAATTCAACAGGTTGATCTGTACACTTAGACCACATATGCACTATTGAAACGATCGTTCGACTAATTAGAACACCAATAAATCAAGTTCTTGTATGACCACTCTTTCTATGACGAAATTGGCTTCAAGAATCATAGTCTTGGCACTTGGCCACAAGAAAACTGGTATTGAATTCAAGTGGATCTTCGTATCGAGATCAGTTTCGGACTCAGTTTCGTAGCAAGACTTTTAGCTACAGTCGGTGGATGAACCAGAACTCAGTCATGCGAACTTTTCAAGTAACAGTCACAGAGCGTGGGTCCAAGAAATTCTTGGCCACAAAAAGAGAGCACTGCTGGTTAGCAACACTAATTGCAAAACGCCGTAACTTAATTTAAAACTTCATTCCCTTCTTGAACCAGTTAATGTAAAATTAACCCCACATTCTTTTTATTTGAAACAATCAAAGTAAAATATACTCACGTTTTGATGCTTCCCTTTTGAGCATTTCCTGAACAACAGTGAGTTCTTATATTTAGCAATGTGATAGTACTCGTTCTTATTCTTCGCATTTGGTGAGGAATTTGCACATTTAGTGGAACAATTCTGGTCGATTTGACTCTTTTACATTACAATGATTTTCCCTGTGCTTTACAAACTTGTGATTCATCATTGTAGAGCCATGTGCAATGAGCAATATTATGGCCATCAAAGCACTCTTGCTTGAGTAACCAAAGGCTAGAATAATGAAGTTGACAAGAGAAGGCCACGACCCTTTCTTATACTCCTACCCGCAGCTCAATTCTTGAAAGACCATGTGAATCGATGTCCAAGGTAGGTAGGTTCATGTGATTCTCAATTCAAAGAAGATTCGGCTTACTCTTTTCCACTTTTGAAAGTAGGTCCATCCCTATGTAGTTATCTTGACTTTTAACACCTCGAGGAGAGCAAAGTCCGAAATGGGGTGTTTGGACTCGGTTCAGCCTTGCAGTTACAAAATATAGGCAATATGAAGTTGGAACTCTATGAGGATTGTATACCTTTGTGAAAATTCATTTCGTGCTTCAAAATTTCTAACTTTAGAAGATATATGTAGTCAAATTTTTGAGGAGACTAATTGAAAACTGCCCCAAAGGGTCTACCGTAACACCATAGCTGGTTCGTTTTTAAATAATTCCAAAAATAACAAACGAAAAAAAACGGAAATTCCATGCCTTCAAGAACGAATTTTAGGAAAAATAATCTCAATATAAACCGAAAATTGAGAAAATAGAGTATAATGATTCTGGAGGAATTGTGGACTTATTCTGCCGCCCTCCAAAAATGGGTAAATGACGAAAGTATGCGCTGGCGCCACTGATGTAGCTGCCAAATCTACTGATTTCAAGTCTTGCTTAGTCTTGTCATTATGAAGCTCCATCCACAAATAAACCCCCTTATCTGCCCCGAATTTTTTTTTTCTTTAAAAATATAGAGACGAATTTTTAAAAATTCAATTTGCGAGAAACGAACCTTATTTTTTCAAAAAATATAATTATTCGTTCGGCAGAGAAAGAACCAGCTATGGTGTTATGGTATATGCTCATTTAATTTCAAAATCTTGCCAAAAGCATAAAATTCCAAAATTCACCAAAAATTGAGATTTTACTTTTTTCACATTTTGTTTCTTTGGGCATACCAAGGCATGATCTCACCGTTTGGATTCCCAATCCAGTATTTCTTGCGCCTTTTTTTAAGTCAAATATTTGCCTTTATATTTGAATTAGATATGTACTTTACTCACTTAGGAACAAGAATTCAAAGAGACTCACTTCAAATTTCTTTTGAAATTAGTATTTTTGCCTCACCAAATCTCCTTGATCCTTATTGCAACAAGGAAATAAAAGTTTTTTTGTTTTTTTTTTCAACTTTGAACATTATGGTCTCACAATTGATGAAAAATTTGACTGTAAGTTTTGGTATACATGTAAATGTACAAGTTAGCTACTAGATCGTGCGGTTGCAAACTTCAAAACCAATCAAAAATTTGAAAATCTACATCTTGCATCAAAAGAATGCAATCTTGAGGGTTTTTGGCCGTTTTGAAGCTACTCTCCTTCAAGAGTTAACCCTTAACGCCCACGTGGTCTAAAACGAGTAGTCTAAAATTGGATCACCACATCTTTTGGACTTGGGCATCATGAATGAACCAATCAATGATGAGCTTGCAACGGATCTGCTTAAAGGAGGCCAACGAGCTTGTCACTGAGCCTCTCGTGGGGCAAATAATCCCTGCCCAGCAAATAAAAACTGGGGTATATTTACCCCCAAATTTTAAATGGTTGATGTCACCCATAGCTCCATGAGGCTCCCTCTAGAGTAAAACGGGGTGGTAGACCTCATTTCTAAACTCAAAAATTTTAAAATACATAAGAGGGCATCCCAAATCGCAAAAAACAAAAAAATGGATTTTCCGGCCGCGCAGGTAGGGTCGAGGGGCTCCGAGACGAGCTCGCTGGCCTGCTTTAAGCTCACCCGCTTGCAACCTCCTGCAAGCTTATGTACAACCCCAACCCACCTACCACAATCCTTTCAAAGCACAAATTCACTCATACAAACTGTGAATTGAATTCTAAAATGGATGCATCATAAGAAGGTGACCAGTCTCACATCAAACTATAAGTAAAAAGTTGAGGGAGGTCGTGGGTTCTATTCCCCATGCCGGCGTGGTGCTCACCATTATAGTCCACCCAACTATTGTGGAAGGTCCTTGGACCTTGTTGTATGGGTACCTCAAAGCCCTTTGGGGGGATACTATGTCAAGTATCTTCAAGGCACTAGTAACTAGGCTAGAAACTAGCGTAGTTATAGTGTCCACCCTCAAGAGGGGGAAGTAGTATTGTTCTGATTTCCCCTTGTCCAGTGACCATCGAGATACTAGCACTACGAACAGACACTTCATTCACACCGGCCCCTTAGAAAGGACCGGAGTTTCTAACTATCTTCTATCTAAAAAGTTGAGTACAGTGAGAGCTACAAAGCAAATTCTGTTGGAAAAAAAAAACCCCCTTGAACTTGCTTAAGCCCTCATTGCCTCATCCATTCACTGATTCTGGAAATCGTTATAGTGATGTGTGAGGGGTAGGCAGGGTGTTAAATAAGCAAATAAATAATGCTTACCTATACTAAATGGTATAACAATCCAGGTGACTCAGCCCCTGCAATAATGAAGAGCAACTAAAATGTCCAATTTTGACAATTGCCCACAGTAATGGGGGCAATCATGGAGGCTCTGGCCTTTCCATTCCAAGGCTAGCCTGCCTACGCTTAGCTAGTGAGGCCATCGCTGTCCAAGTCATCGGCAGAGAATGGGAGTCAAAAGGGGAAAAAAAAAGGTGCTCCTTCTCACAGGCAAATTGCTCACACACCAATTGTCCTTTTACCTGTCCATCTCTCACTTTTTTTTTACTTGGAGCTCCTCACACATCTTGTGACCATAAAGGAGGAAGAGAGGACCACAAGAGATTGTTTGTTGCAGGAGGTTGTGAAAGCATGGTCATCCGTGTTAGATTAGGTCACAGCCGTGCATTGGCCACTAATGTTTTTTTTTTTTGTTTGGACATTTTGACCTTCATGTAAGAAATATTTTAGTTTTTATTTTAAGGACATGGAGGAACTCTAAGTTTTTGCATGCGGATACTCAACTTAGTTACCTTCATGGGACAAAAATATGAGCAAAACATGTTCAGGGTAACAATAATCAACTTACCCTTTGCACCGTTGAGAACTCACATCTCGTGCAATGCCCAAAAAAAAAAACGTTTGCTGCAACTTTGAAGGTTCTGATAAACATCCAATGTTAGTTAATTTTTGGAACGGTACCTAAAAGTAGGGTTAGTACAAGATCTTACGGTTGGAAGTCAACTAATAGTAAAAAAAAGTTGTTTCTAATCTCAAGGAGTCCATAGAGGTTGAGAATTGCGGTTTTGAGGTTCCCAAAAACACAAGGAAATTTTGGAGATAAAAGCATGGAATGTAGCTAATATTTCAAATTGGCCCCATCGCCTTGTTGTTTTCCTTTTACGAATTGGCCTCAAGGGCTTTACACATGGGAAAATCAGCCCCCACCTTATTATTTGTTTAATATGCTCTCCAAACAACCCATGGGGTCAAAATATGAGTGAATTGGCATGGAAATTTATTGGCCTCATGTCCCTAACTGTAATATAGCTCTAAATCTTTGAAGTTAAAATTTACGTTAAACCCTCGGAACGTTGATTGCACCTACCAAACATCTTTCTATGATCACATAAGAGAAGAGAGCACCCCGCCCTGAAAGTGAGGCACCAATTGAGGAGGTCGTGGGTTCTATTCCCCATGCCGGCGTGGTGCTCACCACTATAGTCCACCCAACTATTGTGGGGAGTCATTGGACCTTGTTGTATGGGTACCTCAAAGCCCTTTGGGGGGATACCTTGTCAAGTATCTTCAAGGCAATAGTAACTAGGCTAGAAACTAGCGTAGTTATAGTGTCCACCCTCGAGAGGGGGAAGTAGTATTGTTCCAATTTCCCCTTGTCCGGTGGCCATCGGGATATTAGCATTACGAACGGACACTTCATTCACGCCGGCCCCTTAGAAAGGGACCGGAGTTTCTATCTAGTGAGGCACCAATAAGAAACGTGAAAGATCTAGACTATTCCGTGTGCATGCCGAAAGGTAAACCCAGGCTGGTTGGTAACAAGAGTAATTAAGATGGAAGCTTCCCGTGGCTGAGGACAAGCCTGCCTGAGTGATGATTCATTCATTCCTAGAGCGACCAGGCCTGTTACGAGTGTGACCAGCGTGATGCTTTTGCTCTGAAAGGGGAGGGGACGGGGGGAGGCATCATTTGAACGGCAACGGCTTGCTCCCACCTGGAACCAAATGGTGCAACTGAATGTGACTGCACTAGCAAGCAATGTGTTATGGGGTGCCACAGCATTTGAGGAGAAAAAGAGCTTCTGCTTTTTGCTTCTTACCCGTTTGTGGGAGCTACTTTACGACTGATCAACAACTCATACACCCATGTTTTGCATCAATTTGATGTTGTGCTTGCTTGAAAATGAAGCTCACCATCCAATGCTATCTCCCAAAAGCTCACCTCTGCTCCTGAAATGCGGACCACATTTCACGCCGGAAATTGCGGAGAAAGGGTCCAAGGGCAGGGGTCTTGGGAGCAAGGGTCTTGGGGCGGGGGTCTTGGGGCGGGGGTCTTGGGGCGGGGGTCTTGGGCGGGGTCTTGGGAGCAGGAGTCTTGGGGCTCTGTAATTTATCCCATATTGTTTGTAACTGCTTGCATTCATGAGAACGTACAAGAGGGCTGGGGCTGGAGGCTCACTCATGGAACAAAAATGAAAATTTTACATAATATCACGCATGGGTCCATGTGGCATCTCCTCAAGGGGGTCCATGTGGCAACAAAAAGCTCCCGACTAATATATTAATGTTGCTGCATAGTGAAGGTCACTATGCAGCAACATCTCATTAAGTTACTACTTGCCTCGTTTCAACATTTGTGCAACTTGTACTTTTAGATCGACGGTAGGTTCATGATATACACATGTATCCTATACCTATGTTAACACTAGTGCAAATGAGGCTACAATATAGTATGGTGTACTTGTGGGAGTAAGGGCAAAGGCCCGAGAAACGGCAATATACTCTTGGTTAAATTTGTCTTTAGAGTGCCAGCACAAGGGACCTGCTTCTATGTACTCTTGGAGCTTCGGGAACTCTGTGTGAGTCATTGACACCGTGTCGAGTACTGCGACCAACGACGCAATGTTGCGCCTCCTCCATGCGGGCCTTCTTCGAGTTGTTGGGCGGTGCGGCTGCCTCCTCCCCCTGCACTCGATTCTTCTTGCTCCTAAATTTGAAACGTCAATAGTGTTTCATCTCCTCATAACCACCTATGGGGTGCTCATAGAAATGCACATCGGAGTGCAACCCAAGTTCGTCAAAGTCGCAAAGTTGAAACTTGCGCACTAATCACACCACGACATATAGCTTCCCTTGGATTGAAGTAAAGAGGCTTGATGAAGATTTGTAAAGAGGGCATTCACTCCCGAGATGTTCCTTACACTAGTGCATAACCGGTCTCAATATACTATGCAAGTACATTGTCTTGAAATATTAAACTCTTGCATATACTTATTGATGATAAGTTACTTTGAGCTTGACAAAAGTGAAAAAATAAGTTATTACTGGAAATAGGATTTCTCATATTAAATCTCATCATTGCATTCTGCAATACACAATGTTTATTTTCAATGATCTATACATTGAAAGAAAAAATGCTGCAAAATGCCAAGCTTTTTAGTATGATTATTTTCAGTTTAATACTCTCTTTCACCAAAAAAAAAATAAAGAAAAAGAAAAAAGAAAAAAATCTAAACCGTCCCATCTTGGATCACAAGAATCGCCCTGGAAGATTCAAAAATTAGAATTTGGCTTTGCAATTTGTTGCACACACACCTTTTACTGTAAGGAACATCCAATAAAAATCTTAGTAAAAAGTTACAACAATATCTCAGAAACCTAGGCTACCCAAAATTACAGATGACTAACTCAAAATTTGAAGTCCTAGTGAAATAAAAAATTTGTAACGAAAGCAAGCAAGTGCCTCTAGGCCATGAATTGGCCTTTCATTCTTCTATCCCACAACTTTTGAAGCGCGGGCCATGACATAACTTATCCCCCCACAGAGAGATAGAAGATAGATAGAAACTCCAGTCCTTTTTAAGGGGCTGGCGTGAATGAAGTGTCCGTTCCTAATGCTAATATCCCGATGGCCACCGGACAAGGGGAAATTAGAACAATACTACATCCCACACACATTATCCCCCACACATTATAATCCAACCCAAAAAATAACTCAAAAATCAAACGATGAATAAGGAGAGACAACCCCTCAAAGATAATGAACTCTTTAAACTTTTCAAAATAGATAAATAGATAAGAACTCCAATCTTCAATTGAAAATTGGCGTGAATATAGTGTCTGTCTGTTCATAATGTCATTACCTCGATGGCCACATGACAAAGAGGTAAAATTCAAAATAGATACATCATTGGAGATCTAGTACATGGATGCTTCCGGTCAAATAATGTCCAATTAGAGACTTGTTGAACTTCATAATAAGATCACAAGTAAAAAAACTTCATGAAACAAAATAAGGCTTGGAAAATTGAAACATGTTGCATGTTTTGAAAAGAATAAACTTCTGAAACCCGCTCAAGGATGCATGCCACAAATTGATACCCGGATTGACACAAGGCTTCTACACTAAAAACTATACGCGATTTGGAATCAAGGCCAACAATTTCATGAAAAATGAACATCGTATGAAGAAGATATGGCTTGTTGAAGTTTTCGCTTGTCATCATATTAAGATCCCTTTCGGGGTAGTATAAAAGACAAGAAAAATCAATACAAAGCCCACAGAAACAAGTTTTCATGAGAGAGAGATTCACTAGCATTTGGGAAAATTGAGCTAAATAAATCTAGTTCATGGAGATACTAGAGCTAATCTTATAAAAGCCTAAAGCTAACTTGGGTCGGGTAGTGGAAGTATATCATGAGGCACCCAAAAGTTGGCTTGAGTACGAGGGTCTTCTGGCGATTGCAATTCCACAAAGAGTTGCTCTACGACTTCCTCATTCACTTCTGCAACAAAATTTATCAAACCTCATTTGGAACTATAGATTGTTCACAACAACCCTTTAAACACAAACAAGGCAAGGTTTTCTTGGTGTAAGAAATATTACTATTAATAGAAACTAATGAGGTTCCTCATAGGTTACTAGTGGAGTAAGTAGTCAATGGAACAAAAAAACTTCAATACAAATGTTTGATAACAAAGTCAACTCGAAACATAAGTACTTTGAAAGAAAGAATTTATGCGTCATGTTGCAATTCACTTATAGTTTTGCAATTGGTTATTACTAATGTTCTCAGTAATTCACCAAGTATTTACATTTAGTATCGTGGTTGAATTGGTATATCCTTTACCAATCAACAATATCATTTAATTGACTTGATCTCTTTCTAATATTGTTACTTTGTTGTTTTTAGGGTTCAGGAAATATACATATTAAAGTAGTCCAAGAAACCTTCAAAAAATCATCAAACAAATGAAACTAAATCAAGTAGGACGGTTGCATTGTATTCCACCCAAATTAATCATAGCATCAATTTTACAAATCCACAAACACACTCTTGCATTCTAAACCAATTTGGAAACTAATTCTCCAACTTTGGAAGTTGTGTTGATTATTCATTAATTTTCTTCCTCCGAGAATCATTGAAACTCACATGTTGAAACATTAAAAGTGAAATTTTAAATTGGTAAAAAGTACCCTTTGGTAGGAATATGAGAGACACAGGTAAATCACGTGCCAGGAAGTAAAATGGTGGTGACGGTCCCACGAAAAGTCCACATCAGGGCACATCGGAGGCGTCCGATTGAAGGATCTAACGGAAGAGATGAAAAAGTCGTCCCCGGCGCCCCCCCCAGGAGGACGCCGGGTGAGGCCGCGGTGGATCTGGTCAAGGCCAAAGGCAGGCCAGCCCTTACTGTAGCGACGGAAAGCGGGAGCTTCGCCGCAGCCAGCCAGTGCACGGCGTGCATGCGTCGTGTCCCCAGCCAGTTGATTTTACCATCGGGCTAGAATTCCCCGGCACCTCATCAGTCAGGTGAAGAAGGGTAGCGCGCGAGCTTGACCGGTAGTGTAGTGTGCTCGAATCCTCGGGGTCCGCGCAACGGCTGAAATGTGGGGTCGAACTAGCCACTCACTTACTGTTGCGGAATCCCTCGAATACCGTCGACTTGCATTATTATTCGTATGACGCACTCCTCAATCATCCTCTCAATCAGCGTAGTTTCTGTGCTCATCAACCTCCCCCCTCGACTGTTAAGCTCCTTGCATCTTCTCCCCACCCAGATTAGTCTCCTGCAATAACGAGTCGAGGGTTGTTGAATGTTGTCTGCCAGGTTTCTGCTTTTGGGTCTCTAGATTCACTGGCTGTGGAGGATGGACTTGGATGAAGAGGTCGATCATTTGGAATCCGCGTTACGTTGTGCGTAGTAACGTAGCACAGGTAGTGAATGCGTCGATGTGCTACGTTCTTGGACTCTTGGAGCGGTGAGGGTCATGTTCTTGAAGTGGTAGTTATCGAACTGACGAAGATGTCCGTTTTCTCGTGCAGATCTGGTCTTTATGAATCCATTCGCTCTTCGATGCAGTATCTCCGATCAATGCTGCTGCAAGACGGACTTTTGAAGGTAGGGAGAATCGTTGACGAATCTTTTTACGGAGGCGCGTCACATCGGAAGACGGTTGGATTGCAGCGATGTGCAATTCTCCTGCGGTGAACAGCACTATGGGGGTCTCGCCCACGGAGACGCTGGAGCTCCCGGCGCCGTCGCCGAATACTCTCACTCTGCCTCCCAAGGCTCAGAATGCACTGGCTATGTACAACCCCATGTCGCTGATCGAGAAGGAGTCGGGGCCCAAGCCGCAGAAGTACTCGGAAGTGGATATTGACGGTTTGCTTAAGACGCTCAAGAGTCCGCCGGAGCGAATTGTGGACCTCTACATCCACTACTGTCCCCGCATCAAGTCGGATCACGACAATTGCTCGGTGTCGCTGACCTTGGCGGACAACAACTTCCTCCGTCGAGTTCTGTACCGGTTCACGGGGCCGGAGCAGGCGGACCGTAAGGTGTGCACCAAGGTCATCAACGCGCTCGTGGCGTCACCCGCCGTTTCGTCTGTGACGCTCGAGATCGATTATGTGCAGTCGGACGTGATCGTCGCCGAGCTTTGCACCGCATTGATGTCGAATCGGACGTTGCAGAAGATGAGCGTGTACAGCGACAATCGGTTCCAGCAGCCATTGAATTCTGAGTGCGTGAAGCATATCGCGGAGATGTTTCTTGTGAACACGGGCATCCGGGAGCTTCAGTTGGGGTTGATTGACATCAACCAGCAAGTCGCGGACAATCTGGCCCTCGCTCTGCGGCGGAATCGGACGCTTCGGGGGCTTACCTTGTACGCGCGCGTCGATTCCGACGCCATGGCCATTCTGACGAAGCCCTTTTCCGGTCAGGAACCGAATCAGACGCTCGAGAAGCTGGAGATCAAAGGGTTCAAGTGTGTCGGCGCCCGCGGTGACGGGCAGATTGGAAACAAAGGCGCGGAACACATCGCTACCGTGCTCTGCCGAAATTCCTTCCTCAGAGAACTCGCGTTAAAAAATTGTGAGATTGATTCGCTAGGGGTTCAAACGCTGGCACTCGCCCTCATGACCAACAAAAGCCTGGAAGTTCTCGATTTGTCGTACAATCCGTTGGATGTCGAGGGTCTGAAAGAGATTGTCAAAACGATCACGATGGATCCCGCCACTCAAGTTCAACCCAACACCACATTCCGGGAGATTATCATTCGCCATAGCTTCATCAGCAGGCACGGAGCTCCCATTCTGGCGAATATGCTCACCACGAACAAGACGCTCGTGAGATTAGACCTCGCATTCAGTGTTCGACTCTGGACACAGAGGGACGTGCTCATGGTGCTCCATTCATTAAAAAACAATCAATCGTTGCGCTTTCTAGACATGCGCGGATGCGAAGGTGTCGCAGGAGAAAAAGTGCTTGCGACGATTCTCGATCTTTTGGTGACGAATCCTTGGCTAGAGGAATTAGGGGTGGAGGGCACGCCCCTGTCGCGCAAAGGACACGATGCGGTCATTAAGGCGCAGTTAAGGCGCAACGCCGAGAAGTTTATGGAGGTTTTCAAGGGCATGGGTACCGTGACGCCCAGTTCAGCGCGAGTTTTTCTGTGTGGAATCCCGTTTGCAGGGAAGACGACGTTCAGGAAGACAATGGTGTATAGCAACATCAAGAGAACTTCAGGTTCGATCCGACTGAAGACTTCGGCTTCCATGAAAGAAGCAATTGGAAAATCCAAAATTCTGAAAGCGGGTAGGAAGGAGTCCCAGACGATCGGTATCGAAGTCCAGGTGATTGTGGAAGACGATGTGCAAATCTCCATTTGGGACCTTGCAGGTCACGAGGAGTTTCATGCGTTTCACGACTTGGTCGTGCCCAACCTGAGCTCGCAAGGGAGTGCGTGCACATTCGTGCTTCTGTGCGACATCTCCGTGCCCAAAGGCGGCAGTAAATTTGAGCTCAAAGACGTGAACGTCATCGACCAGGAGCTTCGGTACTGGCTTCGCTTTATCGCGTCCAACACGCGCCAGTCACTGCACATGCTTCCCAATGTGACGGTGATCTTCACGCACTCCGACAAGTTTCCGAAAATCGACCTGATTGCCTACTGCAAGCAGCCTGTCGAGAAGCTCCGGGCCCAGTTCCAGCGTGTGATCAACATCACTGAGTTTCACGTCGCGGACGCGAGGTCACGGAAATCGATTGAGCCCGTGCAAAAGGCGATGCAGAAGCGGATTGTGAGCATCTTGGATCGTGTGCCCAAGGTCTTCGATGCCGTATCTCAACTACAAACGAATCTCAACGAGTGGAAGAATCAGCATTCGGATAAGCCACTTATCAAGTGGTCCGATTTTAGTCTTCTCTGCTCGAAAGTCCCCGCACTCAGACGTCTCCAAGGCCAGGACGCTAAGGTGGCCGACGAGCGGCAGAAAGCGGTGGCACGCGCAATGCACGATGCAGGGGAGCTTCTGTTTTTCGACGGGCTGGATTTCATGGTGGTTGATCCGAACTGGTTCTGTCACGAGATCATGGGCCGCATTCTAAGTCTCGACAGCTCGCTACTTGTCCTTAAGCAGCCCCTGATTGACAAGAAGGGTTTCACGAAGCGGGAGCACCTGAAGAAGGTGCTCGAAGCGTCGTTCTGCAAGAACAAGAACCCGCTCTTCAAAGGTCGGAAAGTCCGGGGCGTCATCCCGGAGGATCTTGTCAAGCTGATGGTAAAATTGAACTTGTGCTTTGAGCAGTCGCCTGGCGACCCAGCCTCGGGAATCTACATTCCTGCGTCATTAGCGCACCTCACTGAAGAAGCGGCCCGCGGTGAGCGGCCGCTTAGTTGGCCTTTGGGATACCACCAAGTCGCGGATGACGAACGTCTGCACATCGGATGGAGGCTGAAGTGCGAGGACCCCGAGCTTACAACTCTCACGCTCGGCTTTTTCCCTAGACTCCAGGTAAAGTCAGAATTCGATGCTCTTAGGGTTTCGATCATCATACTGGACCTTGGATTACGCCATTTGTCGATCACTAGCATTGCCTTCGTTGACTTAAGCGTCAGTGCTCTGGCAACTTGCACGAGCAATCGAAAGGTAGTTTTTGATCCGTCAGGGGTTGACTTAATGGTGATGATGGGTTTTGCAGGTCTTTCTGCAGAAGAGATTTGCGGCGGTGTCAGACGCCCACTACACGATTGAAAAGAATTTCATCAGCTTTGTTTTTAGCGGTTTAGAATTTCTGATCGAGTACAACGGGCCGGAGGACTGTCAGGTGGACATTCTGGTGCGGTCGGGGAAGGACAGCATGGACACTTGGACGACAGTGGAGGAGAATGTTCTCAAACCGACGCGGGAGTTTTGCGCCTCCCCGACGGAAGGATGCCAGGGCGTGGTTCTCATTGAGGAGATCATGCGGCCGCAATGCGTGCGCGAGTTGTGGGTTCGCAAGAAACGAACCAAGGACCAATGCATCGGCGTGGAGGTTCTCAAACAGAAGGTGCTGGCATCGACACAGCTTGACTACGAGCACATCTGGAAGAAGAGCATGGAAGAGAGCCAGGGTCGGAAGAGTGACCGGGCAGAGCAGCTTCTCGGACCAGAGAATTGGGAGGATGTGTTAAACCGATGTCTGGATGGGTTGGAGAAGATCGACCTCGAAGTGAACCGCAGGAGGCGGTCAGGCACGGTCAGTCCAGTGAGCCCGAGCCTGACGCCACCGCCGTCGCGTCGCATTGGCCGCACAGTGTCGCTCCTGCCGCGCCCGTCTGAGATGACTGGGCAGCTACTAGAGACGCGCCTGACGGAGCGAACACGTGAGATTCGCATGTTCCAGAAGAAGCTTTACCCGGAGCTTTCACGCAACATCGACAACGTCGTGGACTTTCCGTTCCTGCTGCAGGATGGGAAGGTGCCCCATCTGGTGTATCTGAGCACCGGGGGAGACGCAGTGAACAGCGAGCGTCTCGTGACGAAGCTGTCGCCGGGCTCGTACTCGCGCAAGCTCCATTGCATGTGCGAGCACCGGGAGGGCATCCACATGATCGATCACCAGGTGGGCGGCATCATGCGCTGTGACGAAAAGTCCGTCCGGAGCGTGCGACCGCACATGCTGTGGGGCCTGAAACTGATCTCCACCATGTTCCGGATCAGCGAGGTCGCAGCGGGCGGTTTCACCGCCATGCTCACGGAGGCAGAGCGCATGAAACTGATGGGAATGGGGGCGGAGGAGGAGAATTCTGGTGAGTGGCCGGACGTCACGGGTCGCCTGTCGTTCACGGCAGAGGAGATGATGGCAGCGGAGGATTGGCTGATCCATTACATGAAGAGCAAAAACATCCCATCGATGTTTGGGCTTCATAAAGTCGTTTACCTCGACGACGAGGGCCTGCCTACGAAGCACATTGCGTGGATCTGCGACAAGCACATGAAGTACGGACTCAAACACGGCACACTGGAGCAGCTCCCCATGTAATCTGAGGCCCCACTCACATCTCTACGCCCCCATTTCCATCATGGAGACTCCGATTTTGTGCCAACCAATTCTTGAGGTGCACATTAGTGCGTCCTCGTAACTAATAAGATAAGGGCGGCTGCCAGAGCTTATGCCCCTAATTACGACAATGCTACACTACCATCTTCAACTCATCCTTCAGAAACCCCTATCGCCCTCCAAAGGTTAGAAACCTCTTTCATTCCACATCGCTCTTGCTCGTTCTCTGATTCACGAAACCATGGTGGTGTGACTTAAGCTCGTATCTGATGTCGTTTTGTGTGTGGTGCCCAGTTAACCGAGACGACATTGGAGTTCCTGGCGATAGTTTTTATACATGTGAGTAGCGAGTATAGAATTCCTCTTTAAGAAATCGGTGTATAGTAGTGTAGCAAACCCGGAGTGCTTTGAGTTTGGTTCAGTACTCTTTAAAACACCTGCTGTTCCAGTTTTACTCTTAAGCCACCTATTTACTCAAAATTTTCTCCCGAGCCATGACGAGCAAGTAATGTGCATGCTCATATCACTCGCACTTTCGAACTTTCACGAATGCTTGAATACCCACGAATCTCTATCCAATTCTCCCGGGAACAATCTGATAGAGTTGCTTGCACTATCCTCGATAGTCTCATTTTGCGAATGATCATGTAACAAACTCGAATCAAATCCTGTGAAATACATTCAAAATTAATTCGACTCAAGAACCAAATAATACGATCCATTGCTGCTGTGGCTTCTTCGATTCATCCTCATGGGCTTTGTTGCATAATGCCGTTATTTATGGTTCATTTTTCTTTTAGCCCGGACAGGGATTTACCAGAAATCAAATGATGTGATATGAACTTTCCCAACGGTTAGGGCTTTTGAAAATTTGGCGTTATCACCTTGGCTTATTCTGTTACAGTGATTTTCTCCTGTTTTAGTACTGGGTCGTTCCAGTCGTCCTATCAGAAGCCATGCATGCTTGGGACTGAGTCGAATAGATTTGTACTGAAAGCTTCCTAAATCGTTGACAAGTAAGCTTCCTTTTTGATTAAGTACACGGGCGTGGTGCAATTATTGGGGGGTATCAGGTGCTGAAAGTCAGAGTCATGATTCAACAGCTTTAAAATATGGACACGTTCCTCAAGATATGCAATTTTACAGTTGTGCTATAGCTATGAATCTAGCTATTACTCTATATTTAGGTACATAACAGGGTTCGGGAAATAATATCATCCTTCATGGCTAATATCCTATAATTACCTGTAGGTGAAACTATCCCGGCAATTGTCTCATTTTATACTGATAATAGAAAATTTCTTGTAATTTCCATCAGTTTTTTAGCCGGTGTTTTCAAGAATCAATTGGCTAATGGGTCATTTCCACCGGCTGATAATGAACTAGCAGTCGGTTTCTCCCGATCATTGGTACATAAATAATAAGGCACCACAAGCCTTGGCTTGGTGGTTAGGGCTTAGGCCCCCAATGAGGAGGTCGTGGGTTCTAATCCCCATACCGGCATGGTGCTCACCACTATAGTCCACCGAACTACTGTGGGGGGTCTTTGGACCTTGTTGTATGGGTACCTCAAAGCCCTTTGGGGGATACTATGTCAAGTATCTTCAAGGCACTAGTAACTAGGCTAGAAACTAGCTTAGTTATAGTGTCCACCCTCGAGAGGGGGAAGTAGTAATGTTCCAATTTCCCCTTGTCCGGTGGCCATCGGGATATTAGCATTACGAACGGACACTTCATACATGCCGGCCCCTTACAAAGGGACCGGAGTTTCTATCTATCTATCTATCTTACTCTTCACCGTTGTTTTAAATATTTGTAGGTTGGTTATTTTAATTCATGAACTCTTTAACGAGGAATAAGCAATCATGAACTCAAAGATACGTTCCAAAGTATTAATAACAATATATTTTGGTACAATATGTTCAAATGGTGAGATTACTCTCTAAAAGTACTACTCGTCCCAAGAAGGACACTCTTGTGCTTATGTTGTATTTCTCAAACAATTGATACGTTGATTGTTTTTTCCTAAGAAAAAACATCAATTTATTTAACGGATTTATTTTTTATTTTTTTCCCTTGTATTTTGATGATGATATTTGTTAAATGGCCACCTTCTTTCGGTGACCTTTGAAGGAAATGAAATCATTAGATTGTTTATCGCGAGTTGCTTATTATGCTTATGACTTGTTAGTCATTAGGGACAAGTCATGACAAACAATTTTTCTTTTAGTGAATTGCTATATCTTGCTTCAAGTAAGGATGTGAATTATAGAATAAAAGGAACCCCTCAAAACTTAATTTTCACTTACAAAGGTAGAGGATGTGGTACTCAACTTTAGTCCATTTACCATGTTCAAGTTTCTTTGTCATATTCCATAAGAGGTGGTCAATTTCTGTCACTTTAGCTGCAAAGGTAAATTGCTAGATAGTAATACACAACTATGTGACTTAATGGTCACCACTACATAGGAGTTCTTAATTGGTGTTACGTGGGGATTAGTGTAACAAGTAACTTTTGGTAAATAACACTATCTCTCAACTCTCTTGAGATTAGTGTTCACTTTGGGCCAGAAGTATACCAGGTGAACTTTGAACTAGAAAATATACCAAGTAACAACACAAATTTACCATGTAACAAATAAATTATATGAGGTGAACTTTGAACTAGTAACTTGCATATGATACGAAACGAATTCACATCGTTTATTGGAGGATTCTCTCCAAAGCGACATGTCTTCACTTTGAAGAAATATAAAATAATATTATAGGATAACTGTAGAATCAACGTTTGCATTATAAAAATCTTCTAATTGCAAAAATCACATATCTACTTTGTGTTGTTTTCTGCATACTTGATGCATGTTCAAATAAACTACTCGGTGCATGTTCAAATAAACTACTCGGTGCATGTTCAAATAAACTACTCGGTGCATGTTCAAATAAACTACTTGGTGCATGTCAGATTGATCAATTGAAATAATACAAATAGAAACACTATTAGCCTATGTAAAAATGTCTACCCTTTAGCCAAAACATAGTCTCTCCTTTTGAATTAGAAAGGGTGAATTGGTCTCCCTCTTTCGCCACCACTATGAAGTACAGATATTCAATAACGGTTTTAATGGTCATCTAAACAAAATCAAGAGTAATCGATGATCTATGAGAAGTTTCTCAACTAGGAAAATAATGGTCACCTAAATATAATTATCTTATTAGGACAATTGAATAGAACCTCATCCAACCTATGTCTTTCTAACGTCACACAAATAGTGCTTGTTCGATGTATTATAGTAGATTGATTGCAGATTCTGCTCCCGGTATACGGCAACCTTGTCCCCTAAAGTTGCCACCAAGTTGTACTCAAAGTACTGAGAGAGTTGAAATCACTGTCAATAACATGGTGATTGCATCATTTGTATGTATTGTATGATGGGAGGTACAAGTTGGAGTTAGTGTTGATTTTGGATTCCTAGATTCTATGTTACTATAAACTTGAACTTCTAATCATAACATGCAACATATATCCCTTGGTAGTGGTAATTTATACTTTATCTTTGATGTAGTGCCTATGTTTGATGTAGCCTTCTTTCCTTGAATTTTGAAAAAATAGTGATATGAAGAACACACTAGAACACTAATGAATTGTGAGTCAATGTAAAATAAACACATACGCATATTACTGAAGGTCAAATAGAGCTAGAAAAGAAAGAGTGTTGACATGTAAGAGAAGAAAGATGAATGGCAACCTCCAAAACCACGTCCATTTGTGAATTGATGACCAACGCCTATAGCTATATAATGTGTAAAGATTTCAGGAGAAAGTGAAAGCAATATCACAGCCACCTAAATGCCCAACCCTAACATGTACCTCGTAGGATTGATATTTAATCACAAGCCATGCTTGACATCGTCCTCATCAACATTGAGCAGTTGTGCGGCCACGGTTGCAAGACTTTGTTGTTGCAGAGCGACTTGTTGTTGACCTCCAAGAAATCCTTCTGCTATATTGAGTGAGTTGTTCGGCAACGACACTGCATCCCCATCCATCACAAGCTTCCGAAGACAAATCTATTACAAGTCGAGTATGAAAGTTGGGCGAGGTTTGTCTATTGGGTTGAAGATTGTCAACATTAAGTGACTTAAATTTAAAATAAACTAAAGAAGATGATCTTAATCCTAAGTAATGTCTTTGATGTTAGAATGTAGATTTCACAATTTGAAATACGACTTACATACATACTTCATTCCTACACATGGAATGTAGATAGTGGGCAAATAAATCTGCTAGACAAATGAAGAACAAATTACACATTCCGAATATGCAAGACAATCTACACCCACGATAAACTTGGTCAAGTAAAACTAGCAAAGACTAGTAACAAATAAACTCGTTTTTCCTATTTCTCATATATCCAATCCATGCCTTACACCTGGCGTCGGCCACAATTTATTTCTCCCCAATTTTGAGATAGTCTTTCACACATCCATTGTCGTCATTGTGGATGTCATTATGGACGTACAAAAGACTATCACTCTTATTGAACAACTGGTCTGTATTCTTTTATGTACCATTTTGTACTAGTGCAAGTGCATTATTATTGAATATCTCTTAAACATCAATTAATAGGTTTTACAATCAATCCCTAACCGTGCGTGTGTGTTCTTGAGAGCTTGAAACCTGAGAATTGCAATTTTCTACCTCTATGCACTCCCAGGGGTGTGAATGGAATTTTATTTCTTTCTTGAAATTTCCAAGGTCCGTAAAATCTTTTACCTAAGACTATTATTACTTAAATTTCAAAAAACTACTTAAATTGCAATAATTGACCGATTGATGTCTATCATTTGAGAGAGATCATATCATCCAAAGTTTATCTTCCAAGTTTTTTTGGACATCGTCAAGATTGTTTTTGAAACTTTTGGAGGCTCCCCTTGTAAAATTGGTAAAGTTTTTGACAAAAAGCTCTTTAGAACTTAACCCCTAACTCTCCTTGTTGCAAAACGGTCCAAATCACAAAATTTGACCTTCCTTTAGATTAAGCTCAAAAAATCTCAATCTAAGCATTATTTGAGAGAACCAACCGTAAGATCTCAAATTTCACTTGACATTAGTCTCACATACCAAATTTGAACCGTTCATTCTTCCTCATTTGTGAGATTATAATGGTCAAAGTTGGCTGAGTTTTTCTCTTGCGGGAACCTCCAAAACCCGTTTCAGGTTTTAAGGAGAGTTAGGGGTTAAGTAGTAAATTGTTTATGGATATATTTTTCTTTAAAAATAAAAATAAATCTAAATTTAAACTACCTCATCTTGGCTTGCACCCCAAGAATTGCCCTAGAAGATTGAAAAGTTGGGAGTTGGCTCTGTAGATTTCACCACATAGGTTCAAAAAGTGAGATTCAAGTATCCTATTTTCATTTTTATTTGACATTTGAAAAGAGATTGTGTTTATAGACTAAAAGTAAACCAAGACGTATAGGAGTTAAGAATGCTTCCATCAGTCTCCAATGTCATCTATGTTCAACTATGTACCCCAAAATGATGTTGCATCCATTCATGCAAAATGTGCCAATGATAAGTCCATTTTTAATAGTTCACCGTCCTACTAAAACCACCTTCTAAAGGCAATTTAGGTGTGAGAGCATAGTATGACCTAAGCAATTATATCCACATTCAAATGACTTGGAGGATTAGATTTTGACCATTATGACTTAACAATTACACTAGTGAAAGGGTGGTCCTCCTACACACTACGAGTATAGTAGTGTCACAATATACTAGTGTCATCAACTAGTTTGAACTATAAAATCTATAAAATAGAAGTATGAAGGTAGACTAGAACCTTGAACTTAGGGACGTTGTACATGGGGAGTCAAGGCCAAAAAATCACCAAGCCAATTTACTTGTAATTTGAGTCCAATTCGCTCCATGGGCCACTTGGAGAACAAATTAAACAGTTAATAAAGTGGGGGCCAATTCCCTCATGTATAAAGCCCTTGGGGTAGAAGGAAGAACAAGGCTATGGGGTCAATTTGTATTTTTGGCTACATTCCATGCTTTTGATTTGTCCAGAGTAAAATATTTTAGTAAAATAATGATCTTGTATTGAAATCAAACAATGCCCTACAGGCCATGAATTGGCCTTCTATTCTTGTTCCTCCCAACTTTTGGAGAGCGGACCCTCTCATAACTTCTCCCACCCCATTATAACATAATTTCAGAAAGTTGGCCTCGACTCCCCATGTAAAGTCCCTCAAGCCGATTTCAAGAATTCGACCAA
The DNA here is from genome assembly GCA_037043015.1 of Bryum argenteum. Lineage (NCBI taxonomy): Eukaryota > Viridiplantae > Streptophyta > Bryopsida > Bryales > Bryaceae > Bryum > Bryum argenteum. The sequence continues at coordinate 29,476,376 of CM073322.1, forward strand.
TCACAAGAGAGAATTTTGCCATGAATCCGCCCCATCAATGGCTCGACCTCTCATGTAAAAGCAGCCCTTATCAAATAATAAGTGCTAATTCAAAAAAACATCACAAAAACTTTAGTGCGAAACCAAACACAACATTCTCAAAGATTGAAAAAGAATTCATACATCAAGTTACAAACAACTTCCAAACAATCATCTCTTACTCCCATCACAAGATACTTGCTCAATCAAACAACCGAATGACTGCTCAAGTTTCGTGCCTTTGAGCTCTTATTCCGTGCTACAAAATTCAATATACACCTACTACTGTACTGTACACTGCCTCTAAAAAGCAACCTCAGTACACATATGTCTTCTAAATACATAAAAATGCTACATTCAGAATCATATGTTACTTCCTATTTGCCTAGGAAATGATTCTGATTTTGGGATGGATTATGTACCAGTGGCGTAGATGCACTTGAGTATCTACATCAGGTGGGATCGAGGGTAGAGGTACAGTATCATTTTACAGACTGTCGAATTCTTCTTCTATAACTGTCAAGGTATGTACTTGCGGTTTCATTTATGGGACATGAAGCTGTTGGTGACCTTCTCAACTACAACTTGGCATTTGAGTACCGGCACTTGATCAATTGACGACTCTGCAGTTGCGACGGACTTCACCTTGCGAGCCCGTCTTCACTCCAATGTTGCCCATTTTGATCATGATTTGGCCGAATCGAAACTCCCATGGAGCAGTTGCAAACGCGTTTAAGGTTGTTTCTGGTCGAGTCGCCATGTCGTCAAAGAGAACCTGGTAGCATTCTAGACTTAGTTTGTGCAAGACTACAACAAGATATAATAAAAGGCAAGGTAGGCTCTAATCTTTTCAACTATGACTCAAATGAGTATTTCAATTGAAGACATGTAAAGTTAACATGTCTTTCAACTCTTTAAACCACCGTACATGATAAATTGAGTACTTTGTCAGTGGTAGACATTCTAATCCCTCTGATCGTAACCTACATGGTGCATTCACTGTGAGAAGAAATTCAAATTTTTGCATACATTTATCGTCATTCTTCTGGTGAAATTTTACTCGTGGATTCTTTTATCCTCAAAATCTAGCAAATATATTGTTCTGATTAATGTACCATATACTACAGGTTGTAATGCCCGGTTGGAAAGAATTTCTGTGATAACATTGTTCAAATATCAGGTTGAATTTCATTTGAAGTCACAACCAGGAAGGTGTAAATTCATTTTTCAGAACATGAATTCGACATCACTAAATATCCTCAAGTAATGTAACGTTCTTCCTATTTTGAACAAAGAAATTGGCTCCTTCACATCACGCAGAGTACATTGCAATTTAACCGCTTAGAACTTAGCTTACTCACGATGTTCCTACTCACAGAACATAGGCTATCTGAAAGTGATCCTGGTGAGCTCTTTTTCACTAATGTACACTCTTCATTCTTGTAACGAGAATAACAATTGAATTCTTTTTGTTCATAAACCTGATCAAAATGGCAAAATTAAGGAAGTGGGATAATTCTTCACAAAAGTTCGATGGCAGGTGGTATCGTCACCTGATCCGAGTGCATCATGCCTTGCCCGTTGAGAAGTTTGTTGTAATAGTCGGAGTCGAATTCCTGTGGGGTAGAATCCAAGTCGAACGTTGCGCCTTTCGCACACCCAAATCTCACAGATTCACAGTGGGCGCGCCCGATCGTATGCGCTCCTGCATCCATCAATTAATCGTTTTAACAACACTTCGTGACTTGTTTGCGGACTTTCTACTCAAATCCTTAGGGGCAATTTAGTCAAGATACCTGAAAGCACGATCATGTCGCTCTGTGTCAAGCCTTTGCTTTTGAACATGGCCAAGATCTGGTTCACGTTGAAGCTGGGGTCTGGCGTGTTGGGCCCTACGTTGCCGGCACTGGAGAATCGCCCATCCAACCGGCCTGCTTGCACTGGATACCGCAAGCCTCCCGTCTGATCCATGCCGAGCGTGTCAGCCTATTACCAACCATGCTCCAATCAGCAGTAAAAGAGCTGGATGAATGATTGCTGTCTTACCATCACGACGGCGTCGCGAGCACCGAAGGCTAGAATGTCGGCACACGACACCACGCCCGGGCACTCTGCCTCCAAGTCGGCTTTGGCGGCGTCGATCGCCTCGAATCCTCGCAGCGTTAAGTTAGGCTGCGCTGTTTTCTCTGTGTTTGGTCCATCCAGAAGCACTGATCCATCACACCCCTGCACTCGATCACACAATTCCGTGCTCAGCAACACTAATTCTCATTCGCCATGGATGATGGAGTACTATGTCGATTATCGATGCTTACATCGACAAAGCAGTCGTGAAAGTGGAGACGGAGGACACCAGGTGCAGTGCCACTGTCCACTTGCATGTGTCGGGCCATGGCATTACCGACAATGGCTTCCGCATTAGGACAGGTCAGTGCGTAGTACCCAACGCGCAATGCCGCTACCTCCTGCAGCTGGAACGTCGTCGTCACCACCAACAACACCATAGCCCACAACCAGGGCGACACCCGTGCCATCGATCCGCTATTCCTAGACGTAGCCGCCAAATTGCTACTTATCTCTGAGAACAATCTGATACGGATCACAGATAGCTAGCCTCAGACTTCAATTCTGTCGCGGCGAACACTTAATTGCAGCAGAGCTTCTAAAGATCAGTACCTTCAATTGCAAAAGTCTTACATTCAGTTGCCACCTCGAGCTAAAGAATGCTAAACATCAAGATCTTGCTCAGTGTCTGCGATGAAGGTTGTGGCTAGCGATGGCTGAATGGACGGGCTTTAAAGCAGAGAGATCAGATACAGCTATCACGCACTGTATGGTGCTACTTCGCTCATACTTCGCTTCGTTGCCACGAGGCGAACTTGTAGTTTTAACATGACTGATTGCAGTAGTTTCAGTCGATTCTACGATGCGAAAGCGATGTACCCACACGAATGGTGTGCTCTATCGCTAGATATGGCGAGAGAATCTGCAGTAGGTTTCAGTGTTAAGGTTTTTAATGGTGAGTTTGCGGAATTTACTGGCAGGTGAGTTTACTAGATCCTTTGGCTAGATAGGTACTCGCATGCACGGTAAGGAAATTCCACGCCTTCCAAGCTCTTCATGACAGTTGGTGGCAAGTTTGTCGACTTGGTTTCATGAGAATGGCAAGCAGTTATGAGGCTGATTGAGCGTCACTCCTACATCCGCAGTCCTTTCCTCTTGCGACACCTCACGGAGTGCCTAATCATTCCAGCTGAGATCACATCTTCCTCACCTGGCTCAAGTGCATTTCCCCCATTTTGCATTTGCACACAACTCCCACTCCCACTTATTGCTTGCCTGCACAAGTCTAGTGGACGTGGTATTAACTATGATCCACTCGCTCACTTGTGCTCACACGCTTGCCCCTGTTGAGCAGGCGCCGTTTTTGTCAGAGTTCGGATCATGGAAGTACCGAATTGACTCGATTGTCATCAATAAGATCAGGGAGGAAGGGTATTCAATCTCCGAGCAAGACCTCTTTTACACTCAAGAGCTGATCAGCACACTGATTGGAAATTTCATATTTGAGTTTGTAGAACACAATTTCAATGAGTCAAGGAACGCATCATCTGGATATTGAGTGCAAAAATTACAGTTTATTGGAAGTGGACCCATTTCCACTTGAACCACGTTTGTTTGAAAGTAAATGGGGGTACATCGCGAATCTATGATGCATTTGCAAACATGGCACTTTATGATATCCTAACTTCCATGAATTTTCATAATTCCCGTAAAGATCCTTGATACAAAATTGTCTAAATTATCAAAAAAGACCTTCTTCTACTACAGGCCTAAAAACAATCAATCTAAGCATTAATAAGAAGATTTAACCGTAGAATCTTAAAGTTAACTTGACCCTTCACTCACATGTTAAATTTGAACCGTTAAATTTTCTCCGATTGTGAGATTATAATGTTCAAAGTTGACTGACTTTTTTCCCTGCAGAAATCCCAAAAAACCCTTTCCTCTTTCTTGGATCGTCAGAGGTTAAGGTTATCACACCTATTAGTCTGTCACTTTCAGTATCCAACCTCGGAACGGATGGTTTAACCCCCAAATTTCCTTGTTACAAAATCGTTTAACCCCTAAAAATCCAGGGGTTTCCTCGACCTCCAGAACCAAAAACTGCCATTTTTCACCTTCGTTGGGAAATGGGGAAATGGAGAAACTTTTTTTTCCGGTTTTAGACTTTGAACCGTAAGATCTTGTACTTAACTTGTATACAAAGGACTGGTCAAAATTTCAACCGTTGGATGTTTGTCATTTGTGAGATCATAACAATCAAACTTTGACCAACACTTTTTTTTGCCGCTGCGTGAGAGGCATTGTCTAAGTGGTGCCAAGGGCAACTTGATGATTGTTATTCCAAATATTTTTCCCTCATTTTTTTTCATGTAGGTAATCAAGTTGGGTATGCTCATGCAAAAGTTTAGAGACCAATTCCACTTTTTGACCTTAATGTAAAATATTTTATGAAAGAAGGTCTAAAAACAACAGTATAGTAAAACAAGCACCACGTATGATATATTTAGTTTGAGAAAAATCTCGACGGTGAGAAGGTGCATTTATGATAATGTGAATTTCGAAAAAAAAAATCTTGGAAAAAATCCAAAATCTCAAATTTTGGCAATTTTTGAAAGAAAAAATTGTAAAATTACTAGAAATTGTGAAGATTGTTTTTGAAAGTTTTGGAGGCTGCCCTTGTAAAATTGGTAAACTTTTTGACTTCGGCCACTTTGGAATTTGAATAGTAGTTTGGTAATGAACATATTTCTTAAAAAAAAAAATTAAAAAAAAATATTTTAAACTGCCCATTTTGGACTTGAAACCTAAAATTTTTAGGTGAAGGTTATAAAATTAAAATTTGGCTTTGAAAATTTTACCACATACACATTACTGTATGGGGAGCACCCAATAAAAATCTTAGGCAAAAATATCAATTTATATGCTTAAAATGAGCTGCCCGAAATCTCAGAAAACCGAATCGGTTTTCCTGGATTTTTAGGGGTTAAGTCACAAAATTTGACCTTCCTTTGGATTAAGCTCACAAAATCTCAATCTAAGCATTGATTGAAAGATTCAACCGTAAGATCTCAAAGTTCACTTGACATTCTTCTCACATACCAAATTTGAACCGTTCATTCTTCCTCATTTGTGAGATTATAATGCTCAAAGTCGGCTGAGTTTTTCTCCTGCGGGAACCTCCAAAACCCGTTTCGGGTTGTAAGGAAAGTTAGGGGTTAATGGCGTCGCAGGCTTTGATGTTGCTTTGCACCAAAAGTTCACGATCTAGAAACCAATTTGGCACTATTTGAAGTACAACTTTCAGATATCTCTTTGCTTTTTGTTAACCGAAAGTGATAACCCACAGTGAATGATACTGAGCACTGCAGAAGCCTCCGATTTTTGGAAGGGATTAATTAATTGATGAATAGTGTGCATGAGCATGGAGTCAACACACTACCAGCCTTTGTCATGGTCTCTGACTAAAGTTGAAGATGAGTGACCTCATCGGACATTATCAGTTGACATCAGCAGCTTCATTGTGTACAAGGGTTCTGTATGCATAACGCGAGCATGTAATATGACATATGGTGACACCATCGTAGAATAATTGAAAAAATAATGCGAGTTCTCCACTTGACATGTGTACCCCAACTCCCTCTTCATAGAATCACATCTCACTTCTTATGGCCACTTTGTTGAGAACTAACTCAACATGATTATCTATCTATACTAAATTTGATAATTAGTGTTAGATACACTAATTTACATAAACATGTAATAAGTTTTTATTGTTATTCAATAATTTTACTCACTATATTGGCCAAGATGGGGGTCCTTATATAGTATCAGAATCAATGCTCTTAGTAAATTTTTTTAAACAAAAGTAAAAACTTATAGCGAATTCAAATCTTATAATAATATAACAATAATTATCAAATGTAGTGTAGTGTCAAGTGATTCGTATTTAATAATATCATGTGATTCACAGTTTCACACGTATTTGTGCGAATCCAAAAATAAAGTCTTCTACGCATCATTCTAGCCTCCTTTTATCCAAGGAACTCAAATATGTACGATAGGAAGCCTATTTCCTTCAACCCCTAAAGATCCTACAAAATCGAAATGGTTTTTCGGGGTTCTTGTAGGGAGTGACATCTGCCAACTTTGACCATTATAATCTCACAAATGAAAAAGAATCAACGGTTCAAATTATTCACACAAGTAATAAGGCAAGTTCACTTTAGGATCCTACGGTTGGATTTTCTAATTGATACTTAGATTGAGCTTTTTTTGGCATGAAGTAAGCTAAAGTTATTTTCTGTAATTTAAGTCAATTTGAATCAAGGATCTTTATGGGTTAACGTCTCGTTCCGAAGCCTCCCAACGGCCAAAATCTGGCTTCTTGCCTCTAGTGTGAAGGGGCCCGTTAGTATGCAAGATTGTTTTACAACACTTGAGCGAGGGGGAAATGACGTGGGGCTTGCAAGCATGTGAAGCATGTGGCAAGTTGCGCAACTGAGTATGCTCTCAACTTGAGGTTAAATCCTACCAACAGTCACCTTCTCATTCATAGCCATACACATATTTGTTTTTTATATATTTTTCCAAACAATTCAGAGCCATGCATTATCTCGTGGCCTCTATACAGGGACATATATATATGGAATGAGGTACCATGTCAGAGGAAATACAAATGGTAATACCATCAACATGATGAAGGTGATGGGGTTCGAAAGTGGAAGGTTGGTTTTCCATATCATTTTTCCAACTAAGAAGGCACAAGCGAACAAGGGAGGGGACAAAGGAATTGAAGGCTTGCCTCTTTCACCAGGCTAGTTGTTCGATAAGTATTGGAGCCATCATGCGGTACTACATCATCGGGTGTGTGTCAGGATGAAGTGCAAAGCTTGGCTCGGGCACTGACACTCGTCCCAATTACACTTCAATCATTCACTCCGCCACCAACACCGGCTTGTAATCAGAGCAGCGCGCACAAAAAAGTGGATTGTGTTTGACCTACCTTCCACTATAGTCTTGAACCCATATATACATTCCTACCCATGCCGTCCATGCTTCGATCGCATTAGCATACTTTACTATTTCTCGTAACCCCTAAAGTCGAGTAGGTGCCACAAACTGCCAGAAAGTCCGAGTGAGAGCTCGCAAAAACTACCCACTTGTGATTGGAGGTGAAAGTTTTCAAATTTTGACAAATTTTTTAGGTATGTAACGGTAAATTTTGACAAATCTATATTGGCAGGTAGATTTGAGAGAACCTAGTGGACAATACAATTGGGACAGAGGGAGTACTTCTTAACTTGTTTGTATATGTGTATATCAAATCTCGTATTCAAATTTCTTACCGATTGAGAGATCATGCTGTTCAAAGTTGAAGGAAAAGTTTTCAATTACAAAGGTTGGTCTTTGACAATAAAAATGGCATGTGAAAGAAAAAAGGATTGAAAATCCGAATGGTGAGATCATGTCTTAGAACCTTATTTACATGCACAAAAAACAAAACTTGAAAAAATTAAAATCTCAAATTTTGGTGAATTTTTGAAGTTTCCGCGATTGGTTCAAAATTTTGGGCATATTTGAGAAAATTTGAGCATAAATATACTGCAGTTTGGGCAGTTTTGGGCAGATTTTAATTAGTGTTTTCAGACTTTCACTGTGAACATCTCTTAAAGTATGAGGAATTTTGGAGTGTGAAATGACTTTCTGGAAAGGTATGGAAAAACTTTCCAACCTACAAAAAGGTTTCAATTTCATGCCAGCTAAAAATAGTAAGTCAGCCAAATCCCAAACGACCAGAATATGACCTTCAAGGGTTAAGTGAATATTAATCTTTCTCAAGAAGAGGAAACCCAAGGCAAAACTAGCTTCCCTGTGTGGAGAGAGAACCAAAAGAAGTTTAATTTGTAAGTTTGAGTTTTGTAGCAAGACTCCTTAAAATGAGGCCAAACCTCAAGTGCTCAAACTTGTTGTAGCAAAGTCAAGCTCCCCCAAGGTGCCCATGGAGTTTCCCAAAACTTCTCCGAACCCACTATGTATGCTTCCGAAGGCTAGCCCTTGATGGCATCTGTCACAACATCTGTCACAACGATTTTCAACAATCTCTCCTGAGGAACATAAAGTCAAGTTTCACAACCACTGCAGCTGAAACTTCTAAGAAAAAAACGGGGGACGATTGCAGTAGTGACGTGAACAAATCGCATGGAGGATTGAATTCTATCACTATGCCAACAATATGGTTCAAGATATGTCTGAGATTCTTCTACAAGAAAGTGGAAGATGCTCCATTGAAACAATAGTTTGTATGCTTCGACCGAAAGAACGGAACATGAGCGGTACCAACAAAATGTCGTGCATGTGGACAGTCGAATGTAGAACATAATTCCAGATGCCTTCAGGACTCTTAAGTTTGTGAAACAGACGGAACAAGCAACAGATCAGTTTGTTGCAAGGACTTTTGCTTCCTGTCTGAGCTTCCAGTGATAAGGATCACATACATTTAGGAGTGATATGTTTGAAAATGTTTGTATTTGGAAATGAATATCAAACGCGTGGATAAGTGAATTGATTGTTTGAGTGCATCGAAGCAGACGATGAAGCCTCTTACTCTGCTTGATTGTGTGAAGTTCGAAGCGAAACAAGAGTTTGTCCATAAAAGGCTCAGTGACGGAGTATCTTGCATATATGAGGCAACAATAGATGGATTCCTTACCAACTCTGTTATCGATCTGAAAAAGTCATGGTCACCTGAGTATCGAATAAAGAATAATTAACAACAATAATCTTCCATATACACATGTTTCCTTTCGTACTTTTGACGCTTTTAAAATGGGTATTTGTGTACTCATTTTGAGGCTCAAGTACGTGATTGTCTGGAGTTTCAGAAATGGGGAATGTTGTTGTACGATAATGATCATGGCTGTGGGTGGTGTTCATTCAAGTTTAAGGAGGTGACTTTTGTAATGTGGGACTTTTTGAGCAACATGAATGAGATTAGGTTCTTGAGGTTCGTTCTGAACAATCAAAGAGTAATTTTATGCAATTATTTGGCTCAAGAAGGTGATTTCTTTGTGAGAAAAACATAAAGCTGGTGTGAATAAAACTGTCATGGTGCGATAGATTTTTGAATCTGAGAGAATATTCTGGTTACACGAACGGAGGTCTCTAACTTTAGGTTCAGTGACTATTGTAAGGCAGGATCAACAAATGAAGATTGGTGGCTCTTGACTACGGTAAGGTAGACAATTCTAAAACCATCCATTTAAGGACTACACTATAGTTGGAAACTTGGATTATGTGAATTAATATTTTTCCAGTTATAAGTATGAAGAAATGAAGAAGTTTCCATATTTTTGTAATATTTTTTGAGCTCTTATAAAATCAAATTAAAAATTAAATTAAATAGAAGTGACACGTAGCACATTACCTCAATCTGTTCAAATTGCTCCATGTGCACATGAGGTATATTCTTCTACATGAAATCTAGAAAGTAGGCAAGAATGTAGAGTGGGTAGTTCAAGGTGATGCAAAGATTTAACATTGCCTACCTTAGTCAACTCGTATAATCCCGTAAATGTTCTCTTGCTTAAATACTTCTTACTTGAAAAGAATGCAACTCTTATGTTATTAATCCTGAACGTGACAAATGACAAAATTTGTAGTTTCGAATGACAAAGTAAAATTTTGAAGAGTCATGTTTTGAATTAATCGAAAATAAAATTAGTTTTTTTGTGATTTGATCTTTTGTTCAAAAGTATGGTTTGAAGTAAGTTCAACAACTTGAGTTCCTAGTTAGTACAATTGTCAAAGTTGTGAGTATTTTGATTTAATGATTATCGTTGTTAATTTAAACTCCATAAATTATATGGATGCCTAATGAAAAAAGTGATACTTTTTACTACAGCTTCAAAGTTTTAAATAAAATGCCAATTGAAATAAAATATGTATTAAATTTAGAATCAAAATTGAATTTTTAAAAATAGATCCATATTTAGGCTTACAATAATCGATATTGAAATTCAAATGACTAAAAATAGAAAAGATAAAATATATTATTACTTGAATACACTACATCGATTCTTATAAAAAGTAGTAGTAACAATTTGCAAATGTGCTTCATGTGTTGAATATTGTCATTATCTACTTCGAATCAAATGATTACACTATTACTATGAACAATTTGCAATTTGTTTATGTTATCTCAGTTATGTTTCTGAAATTTGTTTATATTTTCTTAGTTAATATAAGTGTGAAAATAAAGTAATAAATTATTGTGATAGGTTTAGTGTATTTATGTGTTATGATTTATAATAAAACTTCAGTTACTTAAAAATTTCTTCACAAATCTCATTCTTAAGACCCTACAAGATAAAATCTCTATGTATAAAAGAATAGTATTTGTCATGCGTTGGACATATACTTCTTCCTATGTATCTCTATATCTTCCTATGTAGCTAATACAAAGAACTTTAAAGTTTACAACAGAGTATTATCACAAGTTAGTGTACTTATGAGAACCAAGTGAGTGTTATCTCGGAAGTTAAATGAGTATTAACGTATGTTGCTTTAAGATTGTGTATTTTAGATATCAGTGATTGTGCAAACTATTTATCTACCTAACTATCTTTTAATATATAGATAAAATGTGATTATTTTTTACTGTGTAAATAAAGTAAACATGATATATAGTTATGAAACTAAATAACATAGATAAATAAAAGTATCAAACAAATAGATTCTGATATAAAAAAAATTAATATAAAAATACGGAAAACTAAGAGACAAAAGTTAATTTTTCATAATACTAAATAAAGAGCTTTCATTACTACTCTATAATATTAATTTTAAAGTATTTGTATCATTAGATTTATTTAAAAGCTGAATTTTATGATCTATATAAACCAATTCTAACTTCTAAAGTTAACAATGTCCATATTCGGAGAATGCACGGGCGTGAGCGCCTGAGCATAGAGCGGTGAGCGTGAATTTTCAGCACGATTTGAATTTTGTTTTATCAAAGATTAAGACCCTTGTGAGCCCTAATTCCGACTGCACGGTTTCAGGGTTTCAATGTTGGACGAGGTGGTTGGTTACCAACTAAAACTAGCCTTCCAAGCATTGGATTCACCACACATACTCATAATTAATTATAAAGCATAAGTAGACTTAGCCGCACACATGACATCACGAAGCATCACAACTAACACTACACTCAACATCGAAACAATCATCCAAAAATAATGAATTAACAACAAAGTATCAAATTCAAGCAAATATTCACCAATTGCATGCATCCAACCAAACCAAACAAACCATACAATTTTGGAGGCAATTAGATTGTTATTTTCAATATTAGGTTCAAATCTTGAACTACCAATATTTTAAAAGATTAAAACGCATGAACACAATTGTAAGAATGTAGAATAATTGAATAGGAAATCTCCCTCTTGTTGTACTCAGCCGCTGCTGGACCCAAGGGCATGCAAACAGTCGTCAGTCCTTCGTCCTTGATCTGTTAATAATTAGGCTAATTGTGTTGAAAAGGTGACTTGAAGAAGCTTCTGGATCCATAAGACTTGTTTCTTGGTTCGCTCTAAGTCTCGAGATCTTGCACTTCAAAGTTGGGTCTTCAAATTACTGCCATAGCCGACCCACCTCCACTCCAACAGCCACCGTTCCTCCCTCCTTGATCCGTTGGAGACAAACCTAGTCTTTTAGGAAAAGTAATTTCAATACCTTTCCGGATCTTTAAGCTCGTACCTTAGATCCTCTTAAGTCGCGAGATATTGCGTCTCAAACTCGGCATTCCAAAACTACCTCCACAGCCGATCCACTTTCATTCCAATAGCCACCGTTCCTCCGTCCTTGATCCGCTGAAGACAAACCTAATTTTGTCAGAAAAGTGACTTGAATACCTTTCCGAATTTCTAAAGCTCTTCTTTTGGATTCTCCTAGGTCGCGAGATATCGCGCCTCAAAGTTGGCCTTCCACTGCTGTCCTCCAGAACTTGCCGCAACTCCGGCCAATTCCCCTCAAATTTCAACAACAAAATTAAAAACAATGGTCAATTACAACCTAAACCTACATCCAACCCTTCTTCACAAGAAACTTTCTAACTCTTGGAAACATGCCCACAAACTTAGATTTAGCCTACAAAACGGACACACTCTCTCTATTCAAACTCACAAAAATTTTCAAAAACTAAGTAACTTCTTATCCCTCATTCGATTCGAATTAGTTTAAGCAGATGTTTCATCCGCTCGAACGGATGAATCTGCGTCCATCCAACTAATTCATCTGCATGGTTAATTAAATTCCTTGGTTATTTAGATAAGAGGAATCTAAATAATCACAATGCAAATGTGCTATATTAAGAATAATAGTGGAAGCATAAAAAATACCCAAAACATGCCATAAGTACATTGACATCAATCAAAATTACCAAATTAGAATAAAATAAATCAACGTCGAGACATTTAAGCAAAACTGCACCCAAGGTCATAGATTTCCCGCGAATCAGAAGATTTGACCTAAATGTTTCAATTAGAAAATTAGAATAGAAATAAACTAAGCTAAACTTTATAGAAAGCAACTTCCGCAAGCGAGAACCGTTTTGGTGATTCACAACTTTATTACAAATGAATGGGTTGTGTTAACATGTTTAAATGTTTATTCTTAGATTATTGAGTCTCATAAATTCGTTGTAGATGGTTATGATGCCATTTATATTCAAAAATGGTCCTAGTTTACCGATTAGAACGTAATCATTATTATTAATATTACGGTCTTAGTTCTTATGTATTTAGGACTGACGCCATAATTTCTAACTTGATTTAATTACAGCGTCTACTAACACAGAGATAAAATACAGATTTAGAAAGAAGGGTGTCCGTTACTTCAAAAAAATTTAGAGACCGCTTTCTTGAGATACTAGGATACTGATTAAAATTAGGGCTGACGCCATCAATTATTGGCCAAACATGCTTCGGATTTAAATTCAAATGACAAAGTTTGCATAATCTAAATACCATGTACCAAAATTGTCATGTCGTATCAATTTTTAAGGTGACAGATAAGACATTTAATAGTCACGGCGGTGCCGTGATGATATGAAATATTTGTTGTAAAAATTAAATGAAAATTGATAAGTTTATAGTTTTCCATGTACTTATATATGAGAGTATCATTATATTAAAAATGTATCTTGTGGTGAGAATCACAGTATAGGCTTGAGGGATTGGACAATAAATTTTTTGTACAAGCCTATATGTTGGAGATTCTGCATCTTGTCACAAACAGAAGGTAGGTGCGCCGGTCGGTGGCGTTATTTCTTGCCGTTTAGTCTCGCCTGCAGAGCCAAGTCACGAGCTGATTAAGTCGCTCAACAGGTCCAACGGAGTTGAAACGCGACCGACAGAACGCAACATCGACTTTCAAGCTAACCAACCAACTCCGCAACTTGGTGACTGTATTTCAAGCAGCGGCGGATTTATTCTACCGTCGGGAGAACTACGAGCCTAAAGACGTGGTGGAGTGAGATAATCCTAGTGAGAACTCATATAATTGAGTTATGATTGGTATTGATGTTGGGTTTCTTATATAATGTTAATAGTTAGAATAATTTGGTGGAAATGCAACCATTTGGTTGGTAACCGGATAGGTAGAATAAAATTATCTGTATTACATTAGTTTGAAAAGATAATGAGTAATAAGGGGCAGCATAGAGGTGACCATCTATGCCTAATGGCATGAGAAATGCCACATGGACATGGTATGGGCCTTGGTGGCTCCCCTTACTCTGCCTCTTTTTTACCTTGGGAGCTGCTGGCTTTGTGGGTGTATTGTGTTTTGAATTTTGTGATAGAGTTTCTAAGTTTTGAGAGTGTGGTAAAGCGTTAAGTAAGCTTTCCGAAATGATATTAAGTGAGTTTATACGTTTTGTAAGGAGAAGCAACACTCTTTTTAGTGCAGAGAGGTCTACTGCCTTGTGATATTGTTAACCGTTGTCGGGTAAAGAGAATTAGCCCTAGGAAAACTCTGGGTTTCTGGCTGCACCTAAGTCAGATGAGAAGTAGGAGAAGCAGGAGAAAATATCAAACTATATAAGAAAGTCATTGTAAATAACACAATCAGTATTAAGGATATGTTAAAAGATTAGTATTAATGTGTTAAGTAAACCTTAATTGAGATTAGATTAGCTTAATTAATCATAAGTGATTAGACAAAAGATTAGTTGACTAAATAGGATCAATTAAAACTTCTAACCTTGATTAGTCTCTAACTGTGATTAGATTAATAAAACAGAGTTAACGTTAATTAATTATGATTAGTGTTAACAAACATGATTAAGGTAATTAAGTTTAATTACCTATAACTTTCAATACCCTGACTTCTATGATACCCTCTCTCTAGATACCCTCCTATCATGCACACACTTAGTAGATAATTTGTAAACTATAACAAACGTTAATGGTTATAAACTGCCTACTTTGATCAAACACCACGGTTTCATACGATATTAGAATCATACAAGCGATATGTCATTGGAAAGCTAATACAACACTCTATAATCATGTTAAAGCACAGATATGAAGGAATAAAACACAAAACGCTATCGTCAGTAGAAGTTAGGCCTTCGAAATTTGAAGGCAGCAGACCTCCCTTCACTAAAAAGAGTGTCTACAACTCTCAAAAGCTCCTAATTTGATGAGTGATAGCTCTATAGAAAGCTAACTTGTTAAGCTACAGAATCTCAAAACCTCAATATCAAAAGATGTACAAAAAAACTATAGGGTCAGTTTGAAATACGATTGTTAGTATCGCCTCTATGTTGAGAGAGTAAGATACTCCCTCTTCTTCAAATGAACACCACGGCTTCATACTAACTCCAAATTGAACACTCAATAGCTTTTTACAAAGAAGAACTCAAGATACTCAAACTCTCAAAGTTTCATACTTAGAAACGCTTTTTACAGAACATAGTGACTCCTTAAAGTCACGGTTAACAAAATCACAAGGCAGCAGACCTCTTTGCACTAAAAAGAGTGTTGCTCCTCCCTCACAAAACGTATGAACTCCCTTGATATCATTTCGGAAAGCTCTCTTAACACTCTACAACACTCTCAAAACTTAGCAACTCACTCCAAAACCCAAAACACACTACTCCTCCAAAGCCAGCAGCTCCCAAGGAGAAAGGAGAGAGAGAAAGGGGGGGGGCCACTGAGGCCCATACCATGCCCATGTGGCATCTCTCATGCCATTGGGCATGGATGGTCACCTCCATGCTGCCCCTTATCTCTTATTATCTCCTTAACTAATGAAATACAAAATACTCTATTCTACCTATTCGGTACCAACCAAATGGTTGGATTTCCACCGAATTATTCTATATATTAACATTATGTAAGAAACTCAACATCAACTCCAATCATAAATAAACTAAATGAGTTCCCACTAGGATAATTTCACCCCACCACGTCCTCGTGCTCGTAGTTCCGACTCCCGATGGTTGAATAAATCCGCCGCCGATATATACGATCGCCAAGTCGCGACTTGGTTGGTTGGATTGAAAGTCGATCTTTGCGTTCGTCGGTCCGGGTTGAACTCACTGACCCGTTGAGCGACAACAACCAATCGTGACTTGGCTTCTCACGCATGAGAACGGCGAGGAAATAATGCCACCAACCGCGCCCTACTACTCCGTGATCGCGACAAGATGCGATGCCTCCAAGATACACGTGCTGTCACGAAAAAAATTTATTATCCATCCTCTAGGCCTATCTTGTGGTTCTCACCACAAAACATATTTTTAATCTAATAATACACTCATATATTTACCACGTACTGCGACATGGGAAAACTACTATGAGGTTATCAACTTATATTTAGTTTTTTACAACATATAATCGATATCATCACGACACGCATCCCCTCTAAACCCGCACATCCTCCGGTATGTGCCAACCTTTCACTGCTCATTGTCTTCATCTCCATCTTTGTTATCTTCTCGCTCCCATCCTCTTTGTCTTCGCACTTTAAATATAGTTCATTTGTTTCATCATCTTCTCGCTTTGAAATTCTCGCAATATCTTCACGAAATCTCCCATCTCTACGTTTGAAGGCTTTAATGCGCTTCCCAAAGAATTGGAATTTTTAACATAGTCCCATCAAGTTCTCAAGAGTGTAGAGTCCCAGGTTATCATGAGTGGTTACAACCACATACGGTCCAAACCATCTTCGAAAAACTTCCTCACACTCGCTATGTTGATGCTTTCCAAGCTTCTGTCATAAAACCAACACCCAATCTCCTCGCTTCAATGCTTCTTGGTCCTTAATCGATGAGTTTTATCAAATCTTTTTTTGTTATTCAACCGGTACGCCTTAACTCTCTCCAACGCAAACTTATAATCTTCTTGCGCACCTCTCGAGTTGTTGAATACGAAGTTCCAAAAGCCTTCTCTCAGTAATGCCATCTCTCCATTCCAAAATACCTAAGAGGTACTAAATCTTCTCGCAGATAATTGGTTTTTGCCCAACATAAGTTCAATTGGCGTATAACCACCGGTTGTCTTTGTGAGTGGTTCTATCAAATTTATAAGCGCGAAAGCGCAAAGCCTTTTCACATTTGTTTTTTTCCTTTATGCTTTTACAAGAAAGATTAATAATAGGAGGATGTCCTCTCTCACTTCGCCATTAGCTTGAGGATTATAAGCCGTTGTCAACCGTAGCTTTACACCATATCTTTCAAAGAAAGTCCTTGCTCTCTGCAAAGATCTAATTCTCCTCGATCCGCTCTCATTCTTCCAATAGCATCATATCTACTCAAGATATCTTCTAGTATGAATCTACAAACCCCTTCAGTAGATTTAGTTCTTAGTCTTTCTACCCTCCACATAATTTGAGAGCTCCTCTCCTAAAAACAAGATACTTACGCCCATAATCCCAATGGCATTGCAACCAAATCAATTACCCACCGAAAAATGTATAGAAAGTGGATATGTTGGATCTGAATTCATCTCTCAGAATGAACTTTGGATCAACTTGACACTCGGTCTGCACGGCGCTACAAAGTCTTCAACATCTTTGTAAAGGCCTTTCCACCAATACCGCTCCTTAATTTTTGTTATAAGTGGCCCGTATACCTCTATGACCCGCCCAAAACGTATTATGGAACTCCGTAAGTATTTGGGTCTTAGATCTCCATCACCGATAACTCTTAGCGGTACTCCATCATTCCTCTTTGGCCGTTTCCATAGTACTCCATCTCTCAAAAGATAAGCATAAGACTGATGTCTGATATCTTTAAAAGTCTTTTCCGCCCAATCATCTTGTCTTTTAAGTGTACTTTCGGATATATGCCAATATCTCTAAGCCTTCCTTCATATAGATTTGCACTAAAAGGCATAATCTCTTCGACTAGATCTCCCACACTTGAAGCTAGGGACATAACCATAATCATCATCTTCATTATTTTCATTCACCTCGTATGCTTCCATGTCTTCTTCACGCAAATATCTAAATTTCTTGATAACATATCTCATGCATCAATTCATTTTGCTTCGTGATATGTACTCAAGACCGGATTCATGATTTTATGTAAGCTATCCACCTTAAGATAGCAATATCCTGTATTGAAGCAATTGGCAATCATACCTATAAGAAAGGCAAAAAATCGGTCTCCACCACCACATTTGCACCAATCAAGTAATTTCTCTCGCCTTAAGTCACTGTAAGTGCACCCTAAGAGCTCTCTCTTTTACTTGTGGATACGCACGCTGCCTCTCTGTGAGAATCCTAGCTCCAAACCTGATAGCAAATCGTTTGCCATCTCCGTCATCCTGACCAACTGCCCATCCAATCGCAATAGGACTAGTATCCACAGTTACAATCACCGGTCTTTCGATACATATTCAACTTGCGCTTAAAAACCGGTGGAGATCTTAAAATCTCCTCAGAGTCCTCCCATAGCCATTTCATGTGCTTGCTCCCCATTTAAACTTGGTTCCCTTTTTTTCTCAAGAGTTTGTAAAAAAGCAATTAGTAGTGAAAGAAAAATGTGGGATCCAAATTTGATAAAACACACAAGCTCCCAAAAACCTCCTTACTTCAAAGTGCTGCTACACGCTTTCATTCTTGCAATAGCATCTACCTTCTCGCAAGTTAGGTTTTCTTCCATACCTTCCACATAGATGGCCAACAACAATTATCTCATCAAATCCAAACTTAGACTTGTCGATTGATAGCGTTAAATCCACTTCTTCAAGCCTTTTCAAAATTTGATCGACATCCATAATGTGATTTTTCACGAACGCTCATAGACCATCTCCATCCAAAGTCAAGTCTTTGCTTTCTTGAACATCCTTTTATAGGTATATCATCTACAAAAGAATAGTCTTTTCGGTGATGTAAGTCACGTAGAATCGGTTCATAAGATTTCGTATACGCGCCACCGAGTTTGTGGCACTTTGCGGCAATGTCTACATTCTTACAAGTCCTAATGGAGTCTTCATGGTTGTCGATCTCGACTCTCAAGAAAGAAAGTGTTCTAAATTGATCATAACTGTAATACAAATCTCCAATAGAATAAATGGCATGTCCAAAGAAAAAGCTTCAAAGAATCTCATCCACAATAGGCCCCGATCCTTTATTTCGATCGTAACCCTATTAGCAGTTGCATATCTTGAATAAATCTTAAAGCTCCGGACTTCTTTGATTTGTACGGTAAACGAACGGTTTGAATATGGAGCCATCGAAGGTTCAAGATACCCATCTCGCATCTTCTCTTTTAAAAGATTCACCAACTTAGGTAGCAAAGCTCGAGACCTTTGGAATAGGCTTCAAATCCCATGGCACATGCACAGACGTGAATATAACCATCGGTGCAATTATTATACTTGGTTGCATGCATCCAATTTCATCTGGAGAAGAGGCAAAGGCCTTACCATGTTTAGAAAGCATGTCTTTGAACACCTTCTTCTCTTGCTCATTTAAGAACTCGCCCCCTCCAATCTTTAACTTAGATATCGTCTCATCAAATAACTGAACTTGTGCCAATCTTTCTTGCTTCTCTCACTCTTGGCTCCTTTCCAACTTACTAATACGATCATCAAATGTCGGTGGAAGTTGTGTAAGAACAGCGCCTAACCTTCTTCGCCACGGTCTTATATTTGGTATTCACAATACCTTCAAATCCCTATGCCACGGTTTAATCATCAAATCAACATTTCGCATCGCTTCCTCCGCAATATGATCATAAACTGTCCGTGAATGAACTTCAATAAAGACATCAGAAAATACACATTCTTCATTTTGGAGACTTGATAAAACCTCCAATATATCATCTCCAAGTCCTTCTTCTTCTACCACTCCTGAGATAGCTTCATTACTCAGAAGTAAGCCAAAACTTCTCATACTTTTCTCCACTCTTTTTATCATTTTTTTATATATAGGATCCAAATCTTCAACACGCATGAATCTCACAAACCCACACTCCGACATACTCATAAAACCACACCCAACAATATGTACATTGGGGAATTTCAAACTCCTAGAATCATATGCACTCGCGAATCCCCAGGCTCCACAAGTGCTCTCTAGAAATCCACAAACTCATGTGGAGATGTCAGCATTGGTCCATCTCTCAGTCGAACCCGATGTCTCTCGTTCTCACATCTCACAGTCAGAAATTGAACAGACTTCTTGCCATCAAGACTTCGAATTCGTGCATAATGAGACCCATTATCCAACACCTTCGTCTCCATCCTCGATGCTGTGATGTATGGTTGGCCCAAGATAACCGGATAAGTTCCTTGATTTGAGACAAAGAAGTTTTGCTCCACTTCCACATCTCCAATCTTAGTCGGAATTGCTGGACAGGCTCCATATAATTGAGTTCGTCCACAATTAGCTGCTCTCATCACCCATCCATGATGTGTATCAATAGGCCATTTGCCTTTTCTCATCATACATCATCACGAGACATAACATTAATCTCTCGAGCCATGGTCCACAAGAGCCAAAAACGAATCATCACATCCTCCGAGCTTCACCCGTCTCCGTAGTAGCTCTAGCCCAAAATGGCAAGATGTAATCCGGCTTCTCTCCACGCTCCAACTCCATAGAAAAAATATCAACACGATCAAAGGCATGCAAATCATTGCAAAATTTCATGTTGCTTACTACTCCTTGTTTTTCCGCCACAATGTCATCATGAACCACAAGACCTTTTGTCTTGTCATTATCTTTCATATTGATGGCACAATCTTTGGAAAAACGAAAGCGATCTCATATTCCTCTTCATCACTCATACCAAGATCATCTTCTTCTTCTCTATCATGTGTAGTTACTTGTTTATCAGCCACCGAATCAACCATCAAGCCAAACACTTCTCCGATCTCTGTCTCTTCATCTTTTGTTAAACGATTGTCCAAAACTTCGATCATAACAGTCTCAGCTGTCATTTGTCTCTTCCTCTTGATGATGTCTATGATCAATTCATGGAAGTCCTTCTTGGCAATACCTAGAGCCTCTCTGAGTGTAAACTCAATTTTTGCATCTAGGATTCTTTCTTCCAAAACTCCCTTTAAGTCCACTGAAGACTCAATATCTGATTGAAGCTTGTAAGCGGGTCCTCTTACCTTAGCTTTCCCATTGTCTTCAATTTCTTTGCCCTTCTTCACATCATCAAGGTTCTTCCCACTTGTCTTTAGGAAGTGGTGTGTCTCCAGGATGAATATGCACGGTCTTAGAAGCCCTCTGTCGTGTTTGAGCTCCAGACTTCTCTCCCATCTCCACATCGTTCGGCAACTGAACTCTCCTCTTCTGAGCAGGCTCTTCAGTTACTTCTCCTTCACTAGGTCTTCCTCTCTTCTCCTCTACTGAAACTTCATGTCGCTCATCATCGCTTTGCACTTCTCCCAAAAATGCTTTAATACTCAAAGCATCCACAGGATCTTCCCATCCAGTTGCCATTCTGAATGCACGAGCTCCTCTCTTCATCACCTCCGTAGTTATAAATTTCGTAGCATTGGTTGGACAACAATCCACCTCAATGCCAAAAGTTGTTGCATCCCGCACATGCAAGGCACTTGTCTTCCCATACTTCTCCTCGAGTAACTTCTTCATACCTCCTTTGCCATAGTTAGGAGGCAAAGGCAAGTCTGTAGCCACTTCATGAAGCTTCGAGTCTTTAAAATACACAATGTTCTTCTCAATAGCTTCATCAAGTGCCACACAATCACGTAGTCTGTGATCATCACCTTCTTTCAATTCTTTGTCACAGAATACACATCTCTTCATAAATTTCCTCCCACCATCATATGATTGAGAAGAGCTTGTTGCACGAGCCCTTCTCAGCTCACTCATCTCCACCTTAACTCCTCAAGCCCTTAATAAGTTCTTCAAGAGTGTCTTCATTAATTGGTTTGGTTACCTTCGGATTAGATGATGAGGCTGAATGTGATGATGTTACCTTAGGTAACTTGATACCCGGAGTAGGTGAATGTGATGATCGTAATGCCAAACATCTTCCCTTCACTCGCTGTTGTTTAGCCACCAAATTCACAGTCTCTTCAATTCTCCTCCAATCATTTGTAAAACCACCTTCCGTAGCTCGATCACCCAAGAGGAGAAGAAGTCTATCTCCAAGATCATCATCAGCTGCTTGAAGAAACAGCTCCGCCTTCCTCGCATCCAGAAGATTTCTTTCAGCCATAGCGAGTTGGTTATACTTACTTTCAAACTCCCGAAGCAGTTCATTTGGGCTGATACTTTTGCCAGCTTTCCACCCACCAAGAAAAGATCTCTTCGTCATTCTTTCAATCTTCATCAAAATATGCATCTCTCGGCCTTTCTTCAAATCACCCAAGTGATCACAAACACATTCTCCATAATCTCCCGCACTCGATCGCGAATCTCGGTGACAACAAAGAAGACAAAATGTCCTGGATCATTCGGCGCTCGGGGACTTGGTGCACCTCCATCTCACACAACTACACCTTCAGAAAGTTAGTAATATTCTTCCCATCAAATCTTCCAATCTTGTCCACAACTCCCTTCAGGGCCTTTGTGGATCCATAGCCTCCAACAAGTTGAGTTCTCTCACTCCCAATATCAAAGTCAATGCACCAAGTATATTCTCCAAGCTTGGTTGACCTCTACTCGAGGTCCCTCCAGTGTCTCCCATCCTGCCAAACTGCAAATAGGTGCCCTAAAGCTCTCTCAGTGGAAGCACCAGATGTCGGGTAGAGGAAATTAGCCCTAGGAAAACTCTGGGTTTAAATTTTGCACCTAAGTCGGATGAGAAGTAGGAGAAGCGGGAGAAAATATCAAACTATATAAGAAAGTCATTGTAAATAACACAATCGAGATTAAGGATATGTTAAAAGATTAGTATTAATGTGTTAAGTAAACCTTAATTGAGATTAGATTAGCTTAATTAATCATAAGTGATTAGACAAAAGATTAGTTGACTAAATAGGATCAATTAAAACTTCTAACCTTGATTAGTCTCTAACTGTGATTAGATTAATAAAACAGAGTTAACGTTAATTAATTATGATTTAGTGTTACAAACATGATTAAGGTAATTAAGTTTAATTACCTATAACTTTCAATACCCTGACTTCTATGATACCCTCTCTCTAGATACCCTCCTATCATGCACACACTTAGTAGATAATTTGTAAACTATAACAAACGTTAATGGTTATAAACTGCCTACTTTGATCAAACACCACGGTTTCATACGATATTAGAATCATACAAGCGATATGTCATTGGAAAGCTAATACAACACTCTATAATCATGTTAAAGCACAGATATGAAGGAATAAAACACAAAACGCTATCGTCAGTAGAAGTTAGGCCTTCGAAATTTGAAGGCAGCAGACCTCCCTTCACTAAAAAGAGTGTCTACAACTCTCAAAAGCTCCTAATTTGATGAGTGATAGCTCTATAGAAAGCTAACTTGTTAAGCTACAGAATCTCAAAAACCTCAATATCAAAAGATGTACAAAAAAACTATAGGGTCAGTTTGAAATACGATTGTTAGTATCGCCTCTATGTTGAGAGAGTAAGATACTCCCTCTTCTTCAAATGAACACCACGGCTTCATACTAACTCCAAATTGAACACTCAATAGCTTTTTACAAAGAAGAACTCAAGATACTCAAACTCTCAAAGTTTCATACTTAGAAACGCTTTTTACAGAACATAGTGACTCCTTAAAGTCACGGTTAACAAAATCACAAGGCAGCAGACCTCTTTGCACTAAAAAGAGTGTTGCTCCTCCCTCACAAAACGTATGAACTCCCTTGATATCATTTCGGAAAGCTCTCTTAACACTCTACAACACTCTCAAAACTTAGCAACTCACTCCAAAAACCCAAAACACACTACTCCTCCAAAGCCAGCAGCTCCCAAGGAGAAAGGAGAGAGAGAAAGGGGGGGCCACCAAGGCCCATACCATGCCCATGTGGCATCTCTCATGCCATTGGGCATGGATGGTCACCTCCATGCTGCCCCTTATCTCTTATTATCTCCTTAACTAATGAAATACAAAATACTCTATTCTACCTATTCGGTACCAACCAAATGGTTGGATTTCCACCGAATTATTCTATATATTAACATTATGTAAGAAACTCAACATCAACTCCAATCATAAATAAACTAAATGAGTTCCCACTAGGATAATTTCACCCCACCACGTCCTCAGGCTCGTAGTTCCGACTCCCGATGGTTGAATAAATCCGCCGCCGCTTTCGATATCTGATCGCCAAGTCGCGTCTTGGTTGGTTGGCTTTGAAGTCGATCTTTGCGTTAATCGGCCGGTCCGGGTTGAACCTCACTGGACCCGTTGAGCGACACAACCATTTCGTGACTTGGCTCTGCTGGCGAGAGAAACGGCAGGAAATAATGCCACCAACCGGCGCCCTCTACCTCCGGATCGCGACAAGATGCGATGCCTCAAAGATACGAACTGTCGCGAAAAATTTATTATCCATCCTCTAGGCCTATCTTGTGGTTCTCACCACAAAACATATTTTTAATCTAATAATACACTCATATATTTACCACGTACCAGGTACATGGAAAACTATGAGGTTATCAACTTATATTTAGTTTTTTACAACATATAACTGATATCATCACGACACCGTGTCTTTGAAGAGTCACTATATTCTGTTAAAAGCGTCTCCAAGTATGAAACTTTGAGTGTTTGTGTATCTTGAGTTTTTTTTGTAAAAAACTATTGTCTAATCACTTATAATTATCACTTAAGCTAATATAATCTTAATTAAGGTTTACTTAGCACATTAATACTAATCTTTTAACATATCCTTAATATTGATTTGTGTTATTTACAATGATTTTCTTACATAGTTTGATAATTTCTCCTACTTCTCATCCGACTTAGGTGCAGCCAGAAACCCAAAGTTTTCTTAGGACTAATTCTCTCTATCCGACAGAGGTAATTCAGGTTGGATTTTGTTTAACACTGTAACCTCATTTGAGCATTGCACATTGACTAAGGCAATTATCATGAATTATAGTTTAGAGTACTCAAGATCAGCTTGTACTTGCAGTGACAAGATAATGATAATGTTGCTAAATTTTGCTAAATATAATGTTGTACACAACATTTTTTTAAAATTATTCGGAGCACTTGGTTTAGGGTTAAGGAATCAGGGGTTTAAGGAAGAGTATATATATATATATACATGAGTGTATAAAAAATTACATAAATGAATTATAAGGATAGGGCAACTACAGATAAATGTCGCTACCTAGTGAAAGCCAAATTATGGAAATTAAAACACACTACGCTCAAGACGATGTGCGATTAAAGTGTTGATCATATTGATCAACCTCAAAATTTAAAAACTTTAGCACATTGTTAAAACGTGGACGTAGAGTATGAAAAAGATTGAAAGATGGAACACGGAGAAAATTTAGAGCAAGACGCTCGGTATAAGAAGATAGAGTAAATGCTGACGGAGGACGATTGTAGAGAAGAGCGTAGCAAGTCAATAATTTTTTGAAACCTGCAAAGCTAAAATTACAAACAAAGTTAATAGGAAAGAAATAGATATTGATACTACAGTTTACAATGGAGTAGAGTAAATATAAAGACTAAACGCATCAATGTGGAGGCGCGACTTTTTGACCGGCGGTCTCTCATATTCATAGCCGCCTATTGGAACCGATTCTCCACTTTCTTCTTCAAATAGAAAGACATTCTTATAGGTCAAAATAATACCTTCAAAAATTTCTTGGTTACGATTAGGTGATGGTTTGAACATGCGCATGAACCCACAAGAACGACTTCAACTCGCATAGCGTTTGCACTTCACTTGGGATCGATATCCTTAAGATGCTTAACATGCATGCTCTCAACTTTCTTGTTCGAATCGGCATTGTCATTCTTTAATGATGCGAATATTTAAGAAGGTAAAAGAATTTGAGTTTACTTTTTCTAGGTCGACGTCTGGAGACTCGTCTACTATGTATAGCCTCATCTCTTATTCTCTACATCTTGTCGTCTTTGCGTTCAATTTCGATTGTGAAAAATAAAATCCTAATTATAATCTCAGATTTAATGATTTGTTGTTTCGGAGACCACGTTTTCAAATTTTCATCTTGAAGTTCAACATTATTTTCATCTTGCATTCTACTCGTCTCGCAATCTCGGAGGAATGAACAGATGAGCTTTACATATCTTAAAGCACTCTTGACTTTTCTTTCCAACGAGATTAAGTTCATCTTTAAGGAATCAAAGATGGGAGACTGACGGCCATTTCCGTTACCAGAGGTCCAGCAGCGGCAGGGTATAACAAGCAGGGAGATCTTTTCTTCATATTTTCAAAAAAAATCTTACAATTGTTTTCATTTGAGTTGGTGTTTTTGAATATTAGTAGTCTAGAATGGATCTTGACCTTGAAATGGTAACATGATTGTCAAAAATTTATGTGAATGCTTGATGTGATTTGATTAAGTCTTGGCTTGAATGAGTTGTGTAAGAAGTTGATTGATACATTAGATTGCTTGTATGGATATTTGTAAACAACATTCCAGCAATTGCATGAATGAATTCCAATGATAAGTTATTGTGTGAAGATCAAGTGGATGTTCAGATTGTAAAGTGCTTAGATCTGAAGTTTGTACTTTTGGGTACTATATTTCAGTCAAGGAAATTGTATCTGAGGAATGCCATTCCCGAGAATTAGTTATTATTTGATCATTTACATTGAGAATAATACAATATTGTTGTTTATGCTCATGATAATTCAAAGAAGAAAGGAGTTCGTTCATATAGATTGGGACAGATAAATTCTTGCATCACAAGAATTAGGAGAAAAAAGCAGTTATTAACGGTGGAGTGCGTAAACATAATTACAATTATGGCGTATTGCAATAAAATTTATTGTTAGCCTTTCTTCCGGCAAAATATTATGTAGCTCTGAGAAAGCAAATGTACAAGTCTTCAGATCTCAATTTCAAGAAGCATTTCAAGATTGATTTCAAGAAGCATATGTACAAGTCTTCAGATCTCAATTTATTTAAGAAGATTCTATTGATTGAAGTTATTTATGAATATATTGACGTTGTCTTCAGACGTTGGAACATGATTCTGAAAGAAAATGACTATTCCACAATTTTTCTGTTTATGAAGTTATTTATAGACGTAGAGGCACTTCCTGTGATTGAATATTTGATTGAGGAGATTCTTGACTTCAAGGAGTAAATCAAAGATTTTATTGCTTGTAAAAATGAAAATTTTGTTCGTAATTTGGAATGCTAACAATTTGAGTCTTTTAAACATGACAATAGATGGCCTATGATAAAGTACAAGATATTATGTTCTCACAATGAGTAACTTCGATCTACAAGTGAATTTATCATATTGTGGAAAGAAAATGCAAATACGCGGATATTCTAAATGCCAATAGGCGAAATGAAACTTTTAGCGTCAATTCCCATAAAGAACCTGGAAGAAATTGTAAAGAGCATGTATCCCCAATTCCGTTAAAATGGCGTTATGCCGCTAAAATGGCACACCTCAACTTTCTGAACTGCAGTTCAAAAACCTTGTGATATAACAGTATTTGAAGGTGATATTATGGAAAATGAGTGACAATATACATACAGGAGTGATATTATTTAAAAAGTTGTGATATTACAGAATACACCATTCCATGTGAGCACATATGTAAGATTTGGTGTGACAAAGTGGCACATGACATAGTGCCATTTTAACGGAATTGAAGTTATGTCAACTTTTATTATGTTGTGGAAGAGTCCATGTACCTGTCAGGGACACGAGAATACAAGAGACAAGAGGAGCTAGAACGAGAAGAAGACTACAGGTAGAACTCAATGGAACTCAGATTAACAAGAAGGGTACACAACAACACCAAGAGGTGTGAGCTAGAGCTCGAAGAGATGCGTTGTCGAGACTGAGGTTGCCCCCAGTCTCGACTCCTATATATACTAGCTTAGAAGAAGGTTCTCCAGAACCTTCCACAATCTAAGACCTTCCTAGGACCTTCCAGAAGCTTCCAAGACCTTCCAGAGACTTCCAGAACCTTCTTGGAACTTCTAGGAACTTCCGGAGACTTCCAGAAACTTCCAGGAACTTCCAGAGACTTCTAGAAGTTTCCACAAGCTTCTAGAACTTTCTAGAACCTTCCTAAGTTGTCTCACTAGTACGTAGCCGTGACAGTATCCATGACTTATTCGGAGAATATCAACGGCGACACGATTATGTTTTACGATACAAGCGAGCTGTCAATCTTGCATTGGTGGAGTCCATGGAGGTTTCTTCATCTTTAAAGAACGGTTGTTGTCATTTGATTCGAGAATTCTTGAATACAAGCAAATTGCTCAAGAGATACCGATACGGACATGATCTTCATTTTATTGGCCGCTTGTGTGATAGACCATGAGAATCATTCCGTGTTGACCAAGTTGTTTTTGCTGGATACTTTTTAGCTTTACATCTTGCAGATGGAGATGCTCAATTTTTTTGGATTGCGAGGACTTTGACCGATTTTGATGTTGATCGCAACAACCTGGGATGTATTCAAATCCAATTTTTCAGACCTTTTAGAAGCGCCATGTCGTTCAAAATACCTATGTCGGTTGGGATACGCAGAAAAATTTCAAATAGGTTTTTATGACAGCCAAGACTCGGTGTGGCTTCATGCAAATGCTAATTTTACGTCATGGAAATCTAGTACAAACGTTGGTTTTTAACGTCCCACAATCCCAACATCATAGCAACATGTCGATCATCAAACAAAGTATTGTGCAGTTTGGGACGGAAGAGGATTAGGAGGACAGTTTGAGATGAGCCAAAGCATTGCAATTTAGCTCTGGTCGAGCTAGATAATTCAATTGTGGTTTTAGGCTTTCAAATTGATTGGCGCACTTTTTTCTTCATCGGACTCTAGCGTACAAGCTCAGTATCTGTGTCCTACAATCTCATTATCGGAACATCAATTCAATAACATCAAGTAAAGTTTTGTGCAATTTGAGGCGAACGAGCAGTGCAAGGACACTTCTACATCATTCATGGCATTGGATTTTAACTCTGATCGAACTAAATTTATTTTATTGCTATTTTGAGCTTTATTCATTATTAGCGCAATTTTCTACCTTTGAACTCTACTTCAATTCGTTGTTTGATTTTTTAAAATTTTTTTTTAAATTTTTTTTTAAATTTTTTTAAATTTTTAAATTTTTTCTTTCTGTGGCAACCTAATGTAATAGTTACTTTAAATGTTATTTTTTTAGATTTGAAACTATACTTAGTATTTGACGTTGTGATTGTTTTGCATTTTAATTGGGTTAATTGTTTAAGTGTGTTGTTACTTTGAAATTGGATATTGAATGTGTTTTGACCGTTCTAAACTGGACTCTCAATCTATTTGAGTTTATTGTTTTGATGTGATATTTTTCTTATATTTCAAAGTTTTAACTTTCTTGGATTGCACTTTAGCTCTACATGAAGTTCTTTTTGCTGAATTTAGGTTGGTGATAATGTAACTATTCCGACTATAACGAAATAAGTTTTTTGGTGATAATTTGAATAATCCCATTATAAAAAATCACGTGTTTATTCCGTAAATGTTCTTAGAATGCAGCTCTTATGTTATTAATCTTAAACGTGAGAAATGACAAAATTTGTAGTTTTGGATGATGAGGCACCTGAAATTTTGAAGAGTCATGATTTGAATTTATCATAAATAAAGTTAGATTTTTTGCGATTTGATCTTTTGTTCAAAAATATGGTTTGTAGGTGAAGTTCAACAACTTCCTAGTTAGTACAGTTTTGATTGGAGTAAGTTTGGTATTGGATTTGTAATGATGTGTTTATATTGGAAAATTGAAATAACACATGCATGGTCTTTAGATAGGTGTATCTTCTCCCTCCACGGTTGGATTTTATAATTTGGTTAAAGTCCAATTTAAGTCTGGTCTTTGCTGTAGAAAGCTTAGCTCAATCTAAGATATGATGAATAGCGGCGTCCATGTTAGTGCAAGGAATTTAGTTTTCGACCATTTTGCTTTGTAAAATTGGGGGGCGATTTTTATCATTGCAAGGTTATTATTTGTACTAATGATTTTTCTATAGTATAGAAGTGTTTTTTGAGATGAAAGTGAACAACTTCTAGCTTTTACTTTTTTGTTTGCAATTGGTTTCCTGGTAGTATTTTTCTTTAAGCCTTAATGTCGAAAAGAGCCCAAATCGGCTTGAATGTTGAAAATTTTCATCTTGCATCAAAAGAGGGTGGTATTGAGGAGTTTTGGCACTTTTGGAGGTTTTTGATTTTAGGGGTTGAGTAGCATACCATAATGGTCGATCGTAGAACTGCACATATGTTATACGATCTACAGGCTACAACCGAAAAATATTCACTTTATTAACCCCTAAACGACCAAGGTTTCCTCTAAGGAGATTTGTGATTTTGGGCAGCTTAAATGAAGATGTCAAAAGTAATATTTTTGCTTAAGATTTTTACTGAATGTTCCCTATACTACAAGGTGTATGTGGGAAAATTTGCAAAGTCAAACTGCACCTTTGGTGTTTTTAAACGCAAATTTTAGTTGTTTTTTTTTTCTTGAAATTCAAAAACTCAAGAAGGTATATACTATATACTCGCAGTTCATTTTCCCCCTAAACCATATACAATAAACATGGTGCATGTTTTACCAAATCCTTGATTTCTACCTTCTTCGAGTAAATAAATTGCATGAAGGTTCAAAAATCAAAATGAGTGTCTAAAATTTTGCATGGGCATGCTCAACTTAGTTATATACATGGAAAAAAATATGAGCTAGATGTTTAACCCTTAAGCGCCCACGGTGTCGTTTTTCGACATTTTGGATGTGAGGCTCCGTCTTTGATGCACAACCCCGCTTTCATCCCATCGATTTTTCATCCGCCGTTTTTTTTGCTCAACTCCTCGGTGGGTTTACTCTACTCCCTCCTTGGATAAATAGTAAAAACCTTGATCCTCAATTTGTGAGAGTGGGCGAAAGAGATTTTTCATGAAAGTTTTGGTGGTGTGATCTTCACCCCTTTTTTGCATGGATCTTGAAATACATACCTCCAAATGGCATGCAACTTGGTAGTCATACTAATTGCCATGCTCCAAAGAAGATCCTACGGTTGGATTTTCCATTTTCATCTTTTATTTGTTTTTACGCAGTTTTGAAAAAATCAGCATTATTACCAATTGTTAGGAGCTTTACCCCCCCTTGGGCGTTTAGGGGTTAAGGTAATAAGCATCACGTTTCCCGTTGCACAAAGTGGACTATGTTTGGTGAAAAAAAAGATTGCATACACTTTGAATGTTATAATCTTACAAATGGCAAAGATCCAACGGTTGAAATTTCAACCACTACCTCCAATGATAATTCTCTTCAAGATCATACGGTTGAAAGTTTCAAAAAAGTGTAAAAAATATTCTCGTACTCCAAAGTTTTACAATATGGTATGAAATTGCAGATTTGGAGTTTGGAGCTCACAAAACACCGTGGTCGTTTAGGGGTTAAACTACACTCATACTTCGATTACATGGTCTAAATCTTGACTTTCTGTATATATGAAGATTTCTGTCGGAGAGGAGAAAGCAAAGGTAAATAAATTAAAAACAATAAAAATATTAAGGGTCAGTGTTGATACAGCATCTTGGATGCTCCCTAGCCATGTGCTTTTACCAACCACCATACGGAGGAAAGTAGGGGTTACTCCACTGAAAGTCCACACCTATTGAGCAGTAGGCTTTTTCACATCTACTAAAGAATAGCAAGAAAGGGGATCATGGGAGCTAATAGATGTTACTGGCGAGCAGTGGCGATCCAAATTTTGAGATTTTGAGATTTCTATTTTAACCCCTAAAGGTCCAAGAAAGCAGAAATCGCTTTTTGGAATTCCCAGAGGGAGAAAATTCAGCCAACTTTGACCATTATAATCTCAAAATTGGGGAAAAATTAACGGTTCGAATTTGACATTCGAGAAAAGGGTCAAGTTAACTTCAAGATCCTACGGTTGGATCTTCTAATCAATGCTTAGATTGAGTTTCTTTGCACCTGAAGTAGGAGTTAGAAGGTTCTTTTTGATAATTTAAACGATTTTGTATTAAGGACCTTTAGGGGTTAAAACATTGGCGATATTACAAAGTGTAGCAATTGGTGTTATTCCAAGTGATACTCATTTCAGTACAACACAAACGTGAAGGACCAAAAACTAGTACAGAGTGAGTGAATCACTTCGAAGAAAGGACCGATTTATAGTTGAGGCTTTTTGTCACATCAAATTCCTAAAAAATGGTATTTCATGGTCATCACATGAGTACCAGCCGCATGTAACTTAAGTGTCAAGTTGAAAAACCCAAGTAAGAAGATTATACATGGGTGACGTGAATGAAGTTACCAAGTACTCCCTCTGTCCCATAAGTTTGATTCATAGGTCCTCTCGAATCCATTCCCGAGACTAGATTTGAGATCAGACACGGAGTGGGTACTATTTTGGTTTGACAATTTGAAGCTTGGAATTACCACCATTTCAATGGAATGGAATGTCCATGTGAGCATTTTGACATTCCTCACGTTCCTGAATCACGCGGCATGAAAACAAAACCCGAGTCACCGCTGTGGCAGATGCTTCAACGTAGCATGCGCATTGACAGACAGGCCAGAAGTGGCAACAATTTCAATCATGCGCTCCTCAAGTGCTGAGCGCTCTGCACCCTCCGTCAGAGTCAGAGTCAGCCCTCTTACAATCTCACTGCCACTCCCATATGTCGGCCAATCAATCAATCAGGCGCCGAATGCCTGGCTAGCTACCTTCAGGACTAAATTTGACTCAAAACAGACTCCTTGCATGAGCCGTCGTCCGGAGACAGGAGCGCTCCGAAAGAGAGCCAAGCCTAATAAGTTAGAGCCTATGAGCCACCGTCAGCAACGCAATGTCAACCTAGGCAATAGAGTTTTGACAACCGACACCACGCTGCGTCACGTACTCTGCGACTAAACCCCCTTGCATGCGTTGATTACCACCATGTAGAGGCTCCCCCACTTCACCTACTGGCCGAATTTCCTCGCATGATTACATACATGACGTGAAGGCACATCATACAAAATTCACCTCATTTTGAACGAGGGTAAAAGTCTTAGAAGTAGGTGCTTGCTCGGGACTGGAGCAAGCAAGAGACTTGTACCCTGCCATGCCTGGTGGACGTATTAATATCCCCGGTCGGCTACCGGCAAACCATAAAGGAAGACTGATTAGGAGTGGTGCTCGTCACGCTAACTGGGTCGGACAAGAGTGGCGGCAGGGCAGGGAACCAGAGTCGTCATATCCACCTGGTTGACTGCGAAGTTTCGCGTCTTTTACTTTCGTCGACGAATCTCCCACCCAGCGGTATTTACTTTTTAACGTTGGAGGCTGTAATCTAAGATGACATACCGTCATCCGTCTCCGTCTCGATCGACAATTATATACTGTCTTCGATCACAATACTTTCAAGTTGAAGATCGGTGCCCATCTAAACTGCATGATTCGGGTTTCGTATACGCGAGGGCTTACTCCACCGGCGACCGTGGCGCCGTGCATGGTTTTCGCTTGCAGAAGTTGTCGAGGGTTTGCGAATTCCGAGCTGGGTCCCGATCGAGCTAGTACAGTAGTGTCTGGATAGAAAGTCAAAGGCAGTGTAGTACGAGCTAGAGCGGGTGAGTGGGGTCGGAAGGTAATACGCCGCGTAATTTGTGCTCCGCTCACTCAAAGTCCTCGACTCAAAGTCGCTTGCCTTTCCTCGCCTTTTCCTTTTGGAGCCGCCTCTTTCGTCGTCGCCCTTGTGGCTCGCCTTTATAACGTTGTTAATCCTTGCAATCAATCGCAAGTCAGCGTGAAGCTTACCTTGTGCTGGTAGCCAATCCAAACGAATCGATGTGTTTTACCTTCACATACAAGCTAGACAGCAGCTGAGGTTAACGTTACCGAGTTCTTACGGTTAGCACGATCATTGCATTGCTCAAAGCTTTTTAGAGCGGGTGGAGGATTCTTTGCTCAGCTGCTAGCTAGGGTTCAGCCATGGGGGTTTGCAATGGATATCTACCGATACTACTAGTCTTCCTGCTGCTTGTGGTCGATGCACCAGCCTGCGTCACCGCTTCTCGAGCAGGTGCTGATCAGTCGGTGATGCGGAAGCTACTGGAGGCGCCCGCTCCGCCTCCACCTCCGCCGCTTGCTCATGATCCAGCACCCTCCACGCCAGCGCCACCGGCTCCTCCTGCCCGGGCGCAATCCAGGTTCGCGTTTTTGTTCCGGAGCTTGGCCAAAGGAAGCCCTACACCCACTCCCGGCACTCCCTCGCCGGGCCACAACTGATCAACACTCCCTCGTGCGCGCAACACCCAATTTTGAAGCAGTGGTCTCCAAATGTACAGATTTTTTTGTGATCATTATTATCTCATTCCCTCCCAGGAGAGGGTTTGGCTCCGGATGCCAGTTTCAGGATATTGTATAATATTTACCTGTAGAACTTCATAGCTGCGAGCAAAGGGGTTGGATTTTGTCTCCTCCCTTGAAAACATTTTAACACATTGTAATACTATTTGATGGCGTGAGTGCAGACAAATAGCTGATTGATGAGTTCACTGTCACATTTGTCTTGCATCATCAAATAGATGGTGGTCCCTATGTATGTTCAAAACTGATTTCTGCTTGATTGGAGAATCAATCACCACAAAAAATGATTTGGTCCACATCTCGCAGCTCTCATGCTCACCTTTGTAATTAATGTCGGGTGAAGGCTCAGATTCAGATTCGTCACACTTCAACGTATTTACAACCACCAGATAGTGATGTACATATATCTTGCAATTTACACAACTTTATCAATTGCAAACAAAGAGCTTCCTTGATGTATTTCGTGGAGTGCACTTTGCGTAAACCTCGTTTCAGCTAATAGTGACAGATCTGCTTTTGAAGGATTAATTTGCAATAGTTGTTTTGTTTTTGTTGAATGATTTGTGAGGAGCACTGATTGTGTGTGTCTGTATCTAAGGAGCTTGATGATGTAGCGGACAGTGTTCGGTCGACGTACGATTTGCGCGTGCTTGTCAATTGAGAGCTTTCCGGTGGCAATGGAATTAGGGACTCGACCTCTGATGGGCCCATCATGTTTGCATATGGCATTCCATTTGCATGTAAAGCTTGAGATCGATGAAAGCCTTGCCATAAGTTACTGGAAAGAGACTGACGATGGAGTACTGTAATGCAGTGTACTTCGCTTTTGCAACTGAAAACAGCCCATTCTTGAGAGGTCCTGTTTCATTTCATTAGGTACTGTATCTGGACCACTGCATCTTTTGGGCACTTTGCACTGAGGTAACATGCTAGAAATTTTGTTGTAGCAAGCTTGTTTGGAGTGGTCGAGGAAATCAATTTTGGAAATTGGGCACTCTTTTTTGTGGGAGAGTGTATTATTTGAAATCATAAGTTTTATATTTATTGAATAATTCATGAGGAAGTGTTGTAGGTCCACCTTGAACAACAGATCCTAGATTTCACCTAAAGTTAATTGTTAGGTTTATTGGATTTGAGGAATGAAAACAAAAATCTTCCTCTTGGTTGATTGTATAGACTATGCGGTTTCTAGTTGTGCAAATTTTGACACGATTATTGTATGCCCTTGCCCATCCGTCATTAGCAATGGGTTTTCTAAAGAGACCAATGTAAATATGGTTCACACAACAAAATTATCCACACTTCCTCGGTAATCAAGAGGCGAAGGGACCAAATGTTTTTTAATTGATTAATTCTTTAATTCTTCAAACTATTTTTGATTTTCAGAGAAAGGGTTATAGATGAAAATAAAGATATGATAATCAAATCTCAATCTTACAATTTTAGGTCATGAGACCTTATAGATTGGGAGATTAGTATGGAGAAATTAAAATAACAAAATTTCAACATTCTCACTTTGAAGTGGAAATGCTACCAGTTCATCTACTGCAATGAAAAAAATCACCAACTAGGAAGTTACTCTCAATAATACCCTTGTACCATTAAAATTGTCAAAAAAAATTCTTGTCTCAAGTGATAGCCATGCAATGGTGAGAAACTAAAAACTGCCTTTGAAAATACAAAGGAAAAGCAGTCCAAAACTTGTCTCCTTCCACTAGAATGCACGCCATGTCTCCCTCACATCTTAGATGGATGTAAGGATTTCATCACAAATACTAAA
Organism: Bryum argenteum; assembly: GCA_037043015.1. NCBI lineage: Eukaryota > Viridiplantae > Streptophyta > Bryopsida > Bryales > Bryaceae > Bryum > Bryum argenteum. The sequence goes on from CM073322.1 coordinate 29,512,216, forward strand.
CTCAAATTGGAATTCAACCCAAAACAGACAAACTTGAAATGCAACGCTGGATGAAGAAAATACAGCTCCTTAAAAATCATTTACTTTTTCAAACGTTTTAGTACAAAAACATTATTGCATATCCAATACCAAAATAACTCAAATTAAAAATCTCTCATCCACAAAGTTGTTGAAGCTCAAGGCACCACCAACCTTGACTTGGTGATAAGGGCTCATGGCCCCCAATGAGGAGGACGTGGGTTCTAGTGCCCATGCTGGCCTAGTGCTCATCACCATAGTCCACCCAACTATGGTGAGGGGTTTCTTGGACCTTGTTGTATGATTACCTCGAAGCCCTTTGGGGGCATGCAACATCGGATATCTCTAAGGCACTAGTGCCTAGGTAGGTACTAGTGGCTAGGTAGGAACTAGCATTGTATTCATTTCAACGGGATTAGTAGTCCCGACTGTCCCGCCATTGGTGTGATGACCTCAGGGCATACATCCAAGGATAGGTCGCATGAACACTTTATCCACGCCGGCCTCTAAATAGTTTGGAGTTTCACCTCTTTTTGTTAAAGTTGATATGAGGATCATACAAACCAAAAATAAATAAATAAATAAATAAATTTTAAATTTTAAAAAAAATTGAAAAAATCATGTAAAACTATATTTGATTTCACACCATTGGCTTGCAATGGTAGAACATGCCCCCCTGTTTGAAAAATCAGAGACAAAAGTTGCATTCACTAAAATGCATGTCAAAAATTCATGCTTTCTTAGATATGTCTGCAATCTTCATCACAAAAACTAGACTTAATGTCGGACACAACTCAAGTGATTCCACTCAAAACAAACTCTAGAAGAAGAAATTATGACTCTTAAAAGTTCCGCTTATCATCCATTGTGTTGATTTTCAACACACATGACGTTTAAGGGGTCCTTTGGTCTTTCACAAACGTCCAAAGTTCATAGAAAGTACTTACAAATTACCTTTCTTGGTATTTTTTGCACGAAGAGATTAAACAACTGGCATGAATTCACCCTTACTGAGATTTAAAATTTAAATTTAATAAAAGGTTCAAAGTCTAGGAATTAGAATTTGGTATAGCGTGTAGATGTTTACATTAGGTCTCTTCTAACCCCTAATTGCCTGAAATGTCAAAAATTGACATTTGGATGACAAGCTGAAATTTTGGAGAGCGATAACTTTTTCATCCTGACTCCGTTTTATACGTATCACTTGCATTGCACTCATATCAAGTACAGTTTGTGTGATGAAATTTGCAGACTAATTCAAACATGATATGCATTTTAGTGGAGGCAACTTTTGTTTTTGGGTTTTCAAACATTAGGCATGTTTTGTCATTGGAAGCAAATGATGTGAAATCAAATATAGTGAAAAATGTGATTTTTCTTTACATCATCATGATCTTTAGTTGCTTTCCTAGAACATTGTAGTTGAATGATTTATGATCTGAATACTTAAGGCATTACAGATTTAATGACTTTCTATAGTGAAAAAGGTGATAAAAATTAATGATTTCTAAGAAGTTGTTTCTCCTTCATCCATTTTTACAATTCAACTTCGTTTTTTGAGTTAAATTCCACTTTAGCCCCTAAAAATCCACGAAAACCGATTTGGTATTTTTAAGATTTGGGGCATCTCATTTTCAGAGGTAAATTGATATTTTTGCCTAAGATTTTTACAGGGTGCTCCCCATACTGTAATGTGTATGTGGTAAAATTTGCAAAGCCAAAATCTTATATTACAACCTTCATCTAGAAATTTTAGGTTTTAAGTCTAAAAGAGGTAGTTCAAATTTAGCTCTTTTGAAGTATTCTTTTTTGGAAATATATCCATTATCAAATTATTATTCAAATTCCAAAGTGTCCAAAGTCAAAAAGTTTACCAATTTTACAAGGGCAGCCTCCAAAACTTTCAAAAACAATCTTCACAATTTCTAGTAATTGTACAATTTTTTCTTTCAAAACTTGCCAAATTTGAGGTTTTGGATTTTTTCCAAGATTTGTTTTTTCAAAATTCACATACTCATAAAGGCACCTACTCACCATCTAAATTTTTCTTAAACTTAATACATCATATGTAGTGCTTGTTTTACTATATTGTTGTTTTTAGACCTTCTTTCATAAAATAATGTACATTAAGGTCAAGAAGTGGAATGAGTCCCTAAAATTTTGCATGAGCGTACCCAACTTGATTACCTACATGGAAAAGTGAGGGAAAAATGTTTGGAGTAAAAATCATCAAGTTGCCGTTGGCACCTTTTAGACAATGTCTCTCAGACAGGCAGGACAACGGCAAAAAAAAGTGTTGGACAAACTTTTATTGTTATGATCTCACAAATGACAAGCATCCAACGGTTGAAATTTGACTAGTCCTTTGTATACATGTTAGTTACAGGATCTTACGGTTCGAAGTCTAAAATAAAAAAAAAAAAAAGTTTCTCCATTTCCCAACAGAAGTGAAAAATGGCAGTTTTTGGTTTTGGAGGTTGAGGAAACGCATGGATTTTTAGGAGTTAAATCTCTTTTTGTGAGGTAGGAATTTTTAATCCATCCAAGATGTAGGGAAGTTTAGAGTTCTATTTTTTAGGAACTAGTTTAAAACTTTTTTCCTTTGTAAAATTTAGAGTGGTTTTCACCATTGCAAGGAGCGCAAGGCTATTATTTGCACAGGGGATTAACCCCTAAACGTCCTTGGGGTATTTTTAGCCAAAAACTCATTTTCAGAAAAGTGATATAGATGAAAATAAAAATAAGCTATTCAGATCTCAACCGTACAAAATTGTAATAGACTTGTAGTAGATTATGTGGACCAAAACTTGACTCATGGGACCTCATAGATTGCAAGTTCATAACATATTAGTGCGCAAAACAGGCTACAAAATACCATCATTTTCACTTTGAAGTGAAAATACTACCAACATGAAATTTGCAATCATAAAATCAGCAATTAGAAAGTTGTTCATCTTCATCTTGAAGACACTCTTGTACCAAAAAAATTCATCAAAAAAAAATCTTGGCTCAAATAATAGCCTTGTAGTCGTGAAAATTGCCAAAAATTTTACAAAGGAAAAATAGTCCAAAACTAGACCCCTCGCACTCAAATCCATGCCTTTTCTTCAATATATTCTCGATTGGGTCAAGGTTTCTACCACTAAAAATAGACTATAATTGGAATCCATCCCAAAAAATAAAGTCAAAATCTAACGGTGGATGAAGGAGATCTAGCTCTTCAAAAATCATCCATTTTTTCACTTTTTTCATCGTAGAAACATCATTGCAAAGCCAATACCAAAGTTATCTAGATCAAAAAACTTCTAACTACAAAGTTGTTGGGATGCATCTAAATATCAAAACCTATGAAAAAAAAAATTCATGAAAAACTATTTTAGATTTCACATAATTGGCTTGCAATGGTAAAACATGCCAAATGTTTGAAAACCCAAAAACAAAAGCTGCCTTCACTAAAATCCATGCCATTTATTCATACTTTATTTTATGAGTTTGCAATTTTTACCACATAAACTAGACTTGATTTGTGACCTAAGCCAAGTGATTTCGTCAAAAATGGAGTTTGGATGAAGAAGTTATGGCTCCTCAAAGTTTCTGCCCTTCATCCAAAATGTCGTTTTTCGACACTAGGGACGTTTAGGGGTTAAGGTAGAAAAAACTTCCTAATTGGTGACTTTTACATTGCAATAATTTCAATAGTACCATTCTCACTTTAAAGTAAAAAGGATGGAAACTTGTGATCATTTTTAGTTCTAATATGTTATGATCTCCCAACCTATGAGGTTGTGTAACTCAAAATTTGACCAATATGACCTACTCTAAGTCTATTAAAAGATTGTATGGTTGAGATATGAATATCTCAATTTTATTCTCACTAATGACACTCCAAATGCAACGATGTTTTTAGAGTAATAAGTCCTACGGGCATTTAGGGATTGAAGATAATCCGAATGCATAGACCAACCCGTAAAGGACCAAGAAAGCCAAAATGGCTTCGAGCACATAACCGGTTGTTGTCGTTGTCAATGCTTACGTGGCTTCATCCCATTGCGCAACCCGTCCCATCACCATCACAAATTACAACTCACAACCTTCTCTCCTATCAACTTGTATCCTACACCCTTGGATCATGAAGATCAAAGGTTGCGATTAAAGAGTGCACAACCGGTTATGAACGATAACCGACTCGCCGCTACGCGGCTCGACCGGTTATCTAATCCATATTTGTAGCCTACATGATTGGTTTGAAGTTAGTAATCTGGGATGTAATCTATTGTGATTGTAGTGATACACTATACAAAGTGTGCATGGCAAAATTTGCAAACCCAAATTCTAATTTCAAATCTTCTCGGCCAATTCTTGGGTTATAAGCCAAAAAAAGGGCACTTTTATCTTTAGTTCTTATTTTTCTGAAATTTTGTTAGAAAATAATCAAATCACTACTTAAGGTCCGAAGTGGCCCGAGTTCAAAATTTTACCAGTTTTACAAGGGTAGTCTCCAAAATTTTCAAAAGCAGTCTCATTACTATTTTCTTCTTCCAAAACTTGTCAAAAATTTTAATTTTTTTGAATTGGTTTTTAAAGATCATAAATTGATAAAGGTACCTACTCACTGTTCAATTTATTTCCAAATAAAATACAATAAACGTGGTGCATGCTTTTTCTGAATCTTACTTTTTATACCTTCTTTCAGGAAACAAATTGCAAGAAGGTTCAAAAAGCAGAATGAGTCTCTTAAACTTTGCATGGGCATTCTCAACTCAGTTACAGGCATGGGAAAAAAAATGAAGAAAATGTTTGCGGCAACAATTATCAAGTACCCCTTTGCACAGATAAGACTACATCTCTTAGGGAATGCCCAAAAAATGTTCTGCATCAACTTTGAATGTTACGATATCACAAATTGCGTAGATTCAACAATTGAAATTTGGCATGATATCTCCATTAGTATTTTGTATTAAGTTCATAGGGTTAAAAATGTCTAAATTTTTAGCCTTACCTCAATTCACACAAGGTGGTCAAAAATCACAGTTCTTAGGGTCACAGAATCCAAAATACCGACTTCAGCACCTTTAGGGATTAACAAGGAAAGATTCTTGCTTTTATTTATTAATTCAAGGCACCCAGGAGCTAATTTTGACCTAGGATCTAAGGTGTTTAATTTTTGGAAGCTTAAATTCATATATTCCTTCAAAAACTTGTGTTGTTCAAGAAAGCATATTCCTTGCCAAACACCCTTCTTATGGCTGCTTTACACTACGGTGGAGAAGTCCACCGATCAAGAAATTAAGAAGAAATTTGAGATGTGATTGACTGGAATTGACTAGATGAGAAGAAGTTTCTTATTCATCCACCATTCCACTGTTGGATTTCAATTTCGTTTGTTGCGTTGGGTTCCATTTGAAATTAGTTCTTGTAGTAGAAACCTTAGTTTCATCCAAGATGTGAGGAAGTTATGGCATCCATTTTTGTGCAAGGGGAATAGTTATGGACAATATTCAATATTTCCTCTATAAATTTGGGCCGTTTTCACCATTGTAAAGTCACTATATTTATGAAGAGATTTTTTTTTTTTTTTTTTTTTTTTTTTTTTTTTTCCCCCTCCCCAAGGATGTTGTTAAGATGAAGGTAAACATCTTCTTAGTTGAGGATTCTTTAATTGTAGTAAGTCTTTTGGTAGCATTTTTACTTTAAAGTGAAAATGTTGAATTTTTTTCATGTTTTTCGAGTACTTATAAAGTATGATCATGTAATTTATGAGGCGTCATGACTTAAAAATTGCCCCCACATGATGTACAATATGTTCACTACAAGATTATATGGATGAGTACCAAATAAATTATCTTTGTTTTCATTTATGACACTTTTTTTGAGAATGAGTTACTTTTCTAAAAATGAGTCAAACCATTCAGGGGTTAAGGGTTACAATTTTGCAAGGGCAATCTTAACTTTGTTATCTACAAAAAAAAAAATATAGGAGCAAAATGTTTAAAGCAACAATCATCATGTTCCCCTTTGCACAAAGAAGACTATGTCACTTGGACAACACCCAAAAAAGATTTTGCATCATCTGCGACATTACAATTTTCACAATTGGTGCAAATACAACGGTTGAAAACTAACATGGTGTTTCTTATAGTAATTTTCCTTGTAAAAATTTCACCCTTACTTCAATCTCCACTAGGTGGTCAAAACTTGCAGATTTTGGGTTTGGAGATCCAAACAATGCTTGGTTCTTTAGGAGATAATACCTTTTAAAACCATATTAGTGGAATTTGACATAGTAAATCACTAGTGACCCTCTCACCCTCGTGCCCCTCTTATCATTGTAATGAAATACCACAAGTGCCCGTCTTCAATATCTTGCCTTGTTTTTTATTAGAATCTTACACAAGATAAGAACGCTTTATATGGTGAGTCAAACCAATCATAGGGTTGAAGGACGGGGAAAATCCCTCTTATCTAATTAGTCCATTTTTCATAATATCTTTGATAAACAATCACATGGGGAATTTTGCACTCTATAGGCCTCATGGCCGGCTTGGCTTCCCCGTAAAGTGGTTCATACACTCCATATCCAAATGAAATATTTGGATATATGTAGTATCCAACTTTAGTATAATCAAATCACCCAACAATTGTCTCATATGTTTTTTTTCAAAACCTTTCACAGTATGTTTATGTTGGATAAGGCTTCAAAGTTTTTAACCCCTAACTTTCCTTGAAGCCCGAAATGGGTTTTTGCAATTCCGGGCAGCCTAGATGAAGAGGTTAGAAGTAATATTCTTGCCTAAGAATTTTATCGGGTCCTCCTTATACTGCAAAGTGTATGTGGTAAAATTTGCAAAGTCAAGTTTCCAATTTTTGAGTCTTCTAGGACGATCCTTGGGTTGCGAGCCGAGATGGGGCAGCTCAAAAAAGTAACTTTCTTGATTTATTTATTTTTTGAAAACATGATCATTACTAAATCACTACTCAACTTTCAAAGTGACTCAAGTCAAAAAGTTTACCAATTTTACATGGGCAGCCTCCAAAAAACATTTGGGAGATTGAAACCCCCAAAACTACGATTCTCTACCTCTAAGCACTCATGGGGGTGTATACCAATTTCTTTCCCTTTTTTAAACCTTTTAACCGTAAGATCTTGTACCTATGAATATGCCTCATTACTCTTCAAAAAATTGACCGTTGGATGTTTACCATTTGAGAGATCATAACATCCAAAGTTTGTCTCCCAAGTTTTTTTGGGTATTGCGAAGATTGGTTTTGAAAATTTTTCCCAAATAGTTTGCTAAAAAGACAAGACTCGCTACATTGAGCAAAGCAAAGATCATTTTCCTCTTTTAACCCCTAAAGGCCCACGGCCGCCGATTCGGCTTTTACGGTCAAGGCCAAAAAAAATTTACAGTCAACTTCAAATGTTATGATCTCACATCTAGTGATGATCCAACGGTTGAAAATTTTCACACTACTACCTATGGTAGTCTACTTCAAGATCCTACGGTTGAAGTTATCAAAAATTTCCAAAAATATTGGACGTACCCGCATTAGTACATAGTGGTCAGTGTTGGGATTTCAAGCTCCCAAAACATCATGGGCCTTTAGGGGTTAACGCACTTTCGAACTCGCTCTTCAATCAGCCACCTTTGGTAGCCTTCCAAGGATAGTCTCCAAACCCGCCACCTTTGGCGGCCCCCAAAGAGAGACTCCAGACCCACCAAGGTTAGCAACCCACGATAGCCCTGTTATCATCCAACTTCCACTCAAACGCGTAGTATACTTCAAAGTAACTTGACTTTTGGGAAATTTCATCTCGTCTTTTTAGGAAACCCAAAAACTTTTGAACTCTTTGACGAAGTACTTTTCAATTTCTACAATGGTAGGCTAGAGGTTGTAATATAACACAGTTATCTACCAAGACCGTTGGCTAAGGGTGTGGCTTCAAAGGGGTGCTACATTAAGCAACCCCTCTTTAGTGGCTACCTTTAGTTAAGATCCTTTAGCAAGGACTCTTGAGAATGCGGGATTCAAGAATTATAAAAATGATGTTTTTCTAATTTATCATGGTAGGCTCGAGGTTGTAATATAACATGTTTATATAATTGTTTCTTTATATAAACATTCACAACAATCTAAAGAAAAGTCCACAAAATATGGCACCACTTGGACATCATCTTTGAACTTGTCTTTAACACTGTTATGTAACACGCTGTTATGTAATATGCCCTCCACCTCTTCATTGAACATACAAACCATCCTTGCAGCGCTTTACCACTTGGAGGTGATCACAGAATTTCATTGCATTGCCGATTGAGCGTGGAGCTAGATTGGCATTAGATTGTGAGCATGGCGTCAGTCCAAGTGCGGGAGATCCATGCCCAAGGACTCGTGCCTCACGGTGGCGATGTGGAGAAATCCATACACATGCTCCAGCATTCCAAATTGGACCCAGGCTGCTGTGACAAGTTCTTCCGGAGCCATGCGCACCTGCCTCCCCTAACGCACACCAATCTGGCTTCGTTCGTCCTGCACAATGCGACTGGCCCATTCGCGGCCAATGCCGCCATTGTCGATGACTCTACCGGCGCGCGCTACTCGTATTCTCAGGTACGTCGCGCGCACGCCCTCGATCGTTGTCGAGATTGCGTACGTGCTTTGGTTGATGCGAGTGCTTTGATTGCATGCAGGTGAGTGGCTGGGTGAAGCGGACAGCTGCTGGGTTGTTCGCGTTGGGAGTCAAGCCCCGCGACGTGGTGCTCATACTCTCGCCCAATTGCCCCGAATTCGCCATCGTGTACCTGGCGATCATCTCCCTGGGCGCGGTCGCCGCCCCCTCCAACCCTCTCAACACAGAGGTCGACATCCAGAAACAATTACTCCAGTGTGACGCCAAGTTCGTGGTCACGACTCCTGAGCTTCTCAGCAAGTTCCTCAATTGCACCCTGCCCACCATCCTCATTGGTACGATCAGGTTTCCAGATAGTGCACTGTTCAATCAAGCTCGAATGTTCACTGACTCGTCGTTATCACCCTCGTAGGCGACGACGCAATCACGTTACCTTCCCAGCATGGCGACGTGCCAATTGTGGAGTGCGACCTCGACGATATGTGCACGCTCTTGTTCTCGTCTGGTACGACGGGCCCGAGCAAGGCGGTCCAGCTGACGCACCGCAACTTCATGGCAGCCGTGACGGCGTACAACACGCTGGAGCCCGGAGTGTCAACGAGCGAGAGCGATGTGTGCTTGGCCATCATTCCAATGTACCATGTATACGGCTTGGGAATCGTGATGCTAGCCACGCTACAGCGCGGCGCTTGCGTAGTGAGCATGAGCAAGTACTCCCTGCCGGCCATGCTACAGTGCGTGGAGCGCTGGAAGGTGACAGTGGCGACCCTGGTGCCACCCATCTACGTGGTTCTGGTGAAGAGCCCGGAGACGGTGGCGCGCTACGACACGAGCTCGCTGCGGATCCTGGCCACGGGCGCGGCGCCGCTGCGGTCCGACACTATGAGATCCGTGCAGAGCATGTTCCCGCAGTGCGTGATTCGGCAGGGGTATGGCATGACGGAGAGCCCGCTCATCTCGTTCAGCGTGGTGGAAAACGAGCGCCTCCTGTGGGGCTCCGTCGGCCCTCTCGTGCCCGGTACCGAGGCCCGCGTGGTGCAGATCGAATCCGGCGCGCCCTTGCCCGCCCTGGGCAACGGCAAAATCTGGATACGAGGCCCCCAAGTCATGAAAGGTCCATACCTCTCACGTCGCAACTTCAATTATGCTCATATCCTCATTGCCCACAACAAAAACTTCAATCCATTACAATACGATGAATAATTGTATGATGGTCGCGTACCTGATTTAGTTTCTAACCACATTGTAGGTGAGATTTTTGAAACATCTCCTGCATTTGGTTTCCAACCTCCTTGAAGGCGGGAGTTTTGGAAGATCTCATGCTATCACAGATGGGTACTTCAAGATTTCTTTTAAGGGAGCTTCGACTCTTGATGATTATCGCATACAATATCTAGAAAAAGTATATAGATGTTGACAACTCTAATAGTAAGAGGTACCTGCACGATCAAATGTTCAATTTTACACAACTACCTTACAAAGTGTTTGAAGTTGTCAGTTCGAACAATGTAAGAGAAGTTAGCTCTGTGATGCAGGATATTTGAATGACCCGGTGCAAACTAGCGCTACCATGGACACGGAGGGGTGGTTGCACACAGGCGATATGGGCTACATGGATGCTCACGGCTACCTTCATATCGTCGACAGGTTAAAGGAGATGATCAAGTACAAAGCTCACCAGGTAATTCTTTTGGTCTCTGATCATTTTTGTTCATCTTTGCCACTAGCATCCTTAGTGTTACAGTGCAGCTGTCTACAATTGAGCTTCTAGAACCGTGGAGACGAGGCTCTTAGTTTTTCAAATTGCGGCACTTTCACTCCATTGAAACTGTGGGGGTGGATATTGAGTGCTTAACGTTACTCTTGTGCATTTCAGGTTGCACCAGGAGAGCTGGAGGCCGTGTTGTTGAATCACCCTCGGATTTTGGACGCCGCTGTGGTGCCGTGAGTTTCTTGTCCGCTGTGATGAGCTTGGTGGCATACTTGTACTCCATCTTTTTAGAACCTCGACGAATCGATAGTGATAACATATTGTCTCATTGAATGAAGATTGTTTGCGAAGTGTGAGACAGCCATTAACCAATATTATTGGGTCTATGTACAGGTTTCCGGATGAGGATGCAGGAGAGATTCCAATGGCATTTGTGGTAGTGCTTGACAGAGAAAAGAATGAATTGACCAAATCAGAAATTATGCACTTCGTTGCAAAGTCGGTGAGTACTCCGTCATTCACTGATTCACTGAGTGCTCATAAATATCACAACAATAAGCATATGGAGGTTTTTACATTTTTTGAAATTTCAGTTTGATTTTTGTGTCACACTACAAGAAAAATGCAAAAAAGTGACGTTGAGGAGAAAGAGAATTTTTATCATTTTGGTTGTTACTTGTCTCAAGTGACGATTTGGAGAAACTTTCAATGGAACATGTCATCTTTGACAGATTTGTCACTTACGCGAGTGTGTTTACCTTCGTTTTTCTGACCAAAGTAGAGGATTGTCACTTAAAAAGTCACCTTTGACATTTTGTCACCTAAGCTAAAACTGTGCGACTAGTACCTTTTGTGCTCATTTTTACTAGAGTTAGTTGCTATTTGCTAACTTTTGTCTATTTGTTTGAATGATAGGTTGCTCCATACAAGAAGGTTCGTAAGGTGGAATTTATTGATGCTATTCCCAAATCTAATGCCGGCAAGATTCTTCGAAAGAAGCTCATTGACCTAATTCGACCAAAAATAGACTTTAGTCGACTTTAGAGGTTAACTCGTGAAGTTAACAAAAGTCAAATTTTGGTCGATTACAGTTTGTTTAGCCTCTTATTACAAAATTTAGATTGCTTGGAGCTGATATTTTTTCACATTGTACAATTTCTCCATACCTTTCAAAGTAGTCCTCTTGCGCTTCAAAATTCCTCATACTTTAGGAGATATTCATAGTCAAAGTTTGAAAACATTGTAACTATGGGCACGCTGAGATCTACCCAAAATTGCGGTATATGCTCATCTATTCTCAAAATTTGTCCAAAATGAATCAGATTGAAAAAAATCATAATCTCCCCATAATTTGATATTTGACTTCTCTTTAGATTTTATTTTTTAGAATTTGGAGGCATGATTTCACCATTTGGATTCTCAATCGGATAATTTTTCACATGTCATTCTTATAGTTAAATCCTTTTGTATTTGAAATTCAGCATATATCTATGTGAGAAATCATGCATTCTTATAGGTTTTACATCTCACATGAGAGTAAATATTGCATAGACATATTCCTAACTCACTTAGGAACAAGAATGTGAAGAGCCTCATATTAAATTTGTTACTGAAGTGGCCTATCAGGCCCACAAGGTACTATGTACCTCTTTCCAACAATTGGTTTTTTTCTCAACTTTGAAAATTATGTTCTTACAACCAGTAAGGAATTCAAAGTTAAGATTGGTGCGCATTTACATGGTCAAGTTAAGTACAAGATCTTATGGTTACACACTTGAAAATTTGTCAAAACTAAGAGTTAAAAAATTTCACTTTGCAATGAAAATGGTCAAAATTGAGGCTCTTTAGCACTTTTGAGGCTAGTCAACTTTAACCACTAAACGTCCTAGTCTGTTTATAGCCCAAAAACATGTTTTCAAAGAATATGTTATTGATGAAAATGACAAAAAGTACAACGGTATGATCTTTAGTAAACTCTTGTAGTTCATGTAGATCAGAATTTGGGTCATGAAGCCTTAAAGGTTGCAAGAGTATAACATATTAGTTCTAAATAAAAATTGCATAATTTCATTGTTTTCACTTAAAAGTGGAAATTCTACCAACAACCCAATTGCAATACAAAGATCACCAACTAGAACACCCTTGTATCAAAAAAAAATCATCACGAGATTTTTTGTAACCAATCGTGCAATAATTAAAAATGCCAAGTATTCTACAAAAGAAATACAGTATAAAACTAGACCCTTTGCACCCAAACCCATGCCTTATTTTCAAAACCTATTTGATCAAAGCAGGATTTCTACCTCTAGAACTAGACTCTAATTAGAATCCATCCTCAAAAAAAGCTTAAATCCAAGGGTGGATGAAGGAGATATAACTCCTCAAAAAATAATCCATTTTTTCACTTTCTTCATCATTGAAACATCATTGCAAATCCAGTACCAAAATATTCAAACTAAAAATCCTCTAAATACAAAGTTGTTGGATTTTATCTTAATATTGTGAGCATGTAAAAAAATTATGAAACACCATTTTTGATTTCACTTATTAGTTGGCTTGCAATGGTAAAACATGCCCAATGTTTGAAGAATGAAAACCAAAAGCTTTGTAGACTACAATGCATGCCATTAATCTGTACTTTATTTTATGGCTTTGCAAATTTTACCACACAAACCAGACATGATTTGAGATCCAACCAAGTGCTTTCGTCAAGAACAGACTTAGGGCTCGTCAATTTTTTTGCTTTTCATCCAAAAGGAAGAAAAACAATATTGGGGACGTTTAGAAGTCACAAGTTAACAAGCATGTTCACTAGCTGATAACAAATTCCTCTTCAGGAGGAATTTCTTTCAGAAGTTTGAAAATCCATTGTGATTACAAAAACAATTGGATTTGAAAACCGTAAAGTGTCTTAGAATCAAATCAAAGTGTTCTACAACATTACTTTAAATAATCAACTCATTTTTTTATTTATCAAGGGTGATAGGTATAAAAACGAGGGAGTTTTACACTATGAAAATCAGTTTCAAACTTTTCGGTAACAATATCAAGGTGTTCTATTAACAAGGGTGACATTATCATGATTAGTCTGTATCTCACAATACCCCAATAAGTTAGTATACTATTGGAATCTTGAGAGCCCTGAAAACGGTTGAATTTTCAACAAGTCCCAGAATTTTAAGGGATAAGTTTTATTCTCTGGAATATACTCTAGTCCCCTCGTTGCTCCCTTCAGACACTTAGTGTAGGGGCTTTTAAATTCTCATGGAAGGATGGCATTTACTAATTCTGTTATGAGAACACAAAGTGTATAATTCACAATGCCTTTAATATTTTGTATGATATAAAATTACTTCATAAACAACCAAGAGACACTAAAGGATGGTGTTTGTTCCATGACACAAGAGGCGAGGGGTAACTTTCAAGAGACATTGTTTCATAAATCGGCTGCGAGGGTTCGAATCGGTGTAACTACAAAATATGAGAGGAGGTTCCTTGAAAGTTGCCCTTGGCTTCTACATCGTGAAACTCGACCACCATCGAAATTTTTTTATTTTCCATGAATGGAACATTATAAATCTCAAACTTGAAAATATTGTTACGTATATAGACAACTGCTAATCATGCACTTTGTGTGGGCATTGCAAACGTGAAAATTTTTCAAGGCACATACACTTACCAAAATAACTTCACAAATATATCACAAGATTTTTTAGCAACAATTTATGTCTTGTAGGAACAACTGAACAACGAATGTAAAACCTTCCCCAAAAGTTACTGAAGCTCAATTGGAGTCTTTGTATGGATGTCTCTCTAAAATATCAACCACTCACTCGGCAGCCAATGATTGCTTAACCCTATGTCATAAGGCCTCAAAACTGCCAAAAAGCCTCAAAATAACCCTCACTCATTACAAGGTGCAAATTTCAACTTTTGAGAAATTTTTTAATATAGAACCATAGGATCTAGCACCTAACTTGTACAAGTATGTGTGTATGAAATCTTATATTCAATTTCCTAACCAATTGTGAGATTTGAATGTTCAAAGTTGAAAAGAAAAAAAATTTACCTGGTTGTAAAATGGGTTTGAAGTGTTTTGGGAGCCACAAAACCACTTTCAAGAGTAAATCTAAATCGAGGCCCTTCATATTGCCAAAACCCCTAAAAGCCTCCCTCTTTTAATGCAAGGTGTAGGTTTTTTATTTTTAAGTTTTTAAAGAATAGCCCAACGGACCATTTTTAGGTTAAATAGAAACTTTGAAGCCGTACCACGACTAAAGTACAATTTTTCTTTTAAAATTTCGTAAAAAATAAAACAAAATAATGTACATGGAGCAAAAAATTGGTGAGTTGGCTATTACATGCAATTTCAGAAAATTTCATCCAGATGTGCACTTAATCTTGTATAAACCACCATAGAAAAATCAATCAATGTTTTCTTAACTAGCAGTTTTGAGGTCATTGTATAGACCAATCAACTTTGAGCCTTGGCATTCCATTGAGGGCATCTTGTTAACCCTTAACTCCTAAAGGTCTGAGCGTGCCGTGGCGACCAGTAGAATACGGTGTATTTTGGTTGTATTTGGAGTGAATGCACACCTTTAATGGGTTTGAGTTCAAAGAAGAAGTTGACATTTGAATTAATGCGGTTCTAGTGAGCTATTACAATTCCAGTTTAGAGTTTCTTGTTGGTAGCAAATCCTAATTATACGACAGCGTACATACTATCCCCAAGGGACTTTTAAGGGTTAAACGCCCAAGCATGCCCCTCGGGCATGCTTTTTAATGTATTTTCAAAGGGGTTGGGCGTTTGAGGGTTAAGGTGTCGGCTATCAAAACTTTAAAACAATATTTTGCAATATTGTGATATTTCTTAACAAGCAAATTCTTATAAAGTTTTGATATAAAATTGTTATATGATTGATTTTGTTAATGAATTTTATCAAAATTGTTAGAGAATTGTCAATGACTGTTATAAGTCAGACTTTTATATCTTTCTTGTTATGGAATATCACAATAAATTCACTTCTCCATTCTCATTCCCATACATTTCTATGGGGCTGCCAAACGCAACAGGGTATTTGGACTATCGTAATATTTGAATATTGGGTTACCAAACGCAGCCTTTATGTCTAAAATTTGTTCGTTGCCCACTTCACCATGAAAGTCTCAATAGAAGTCCTCAACAAAAACCCTCAAATGAAAACTCGGTCGGTATCAGCAACCTTCACCAAAAGAGGGCGACCGGTCGTACGCAGCCATCCCCATGGCACTTGACCATTTGGGCTGACTGACCAAGACGCCGCTCTGGGCGCCGACAGGCGGTCAACCCCGAGCCTCAGGGCTCAGTACCACATGAGAATATATCCCTCCCACCGATCTCCTCCTCACCAAATCTCATCATCCGCATCCTTCATGTAATATCCCCTCCACCTCTCCATCGCTGCCTGCAGCCATCCTTGGATTGCCATTGCCAATCGGAGGTGAGCACAGCATTCGCATTGGGAGTAGCCACAAGCATTCATTGCTTTGCCGATTGAGCGTGGAGCTAGATTGGCATTGGAATTGTGAGCATGGCGCCGGGCCAATTGGGGGCGATCCATGCCCAAGGACCCGTGCCTCACCGTGGCGATGTGGAGAAAGTCATGCACATGCTCCAGCAATCCAAACTGGACTCAGGCTGTTGCGACAAGATCTTCCGGAGCCATGCGCACCTGCCTCCCCTCACGCACACCAATCTGGCTTCCTTCGTCCTGCACAATGCGACTGGCCCATTCGCCGCCAATACCGCCATTGCCGACGACTCTACCGGCGCGCGCTACTCGTATTCTCAGGTTCGTCGCGCGCACGCCCTCGATCGTTGTCGAGATTGCGTGCTTTGGTTGATGCGAGTGCTTTGATTGCATGCAGGTGAGTAGCTGGGTGAAGCGGACAGCTGCTGGGTTGTTCGCGTTGGGAGTGAAGCCCCGCGACGTGGTGCTCATACTCTCGCCCAATTGCCCCGAATTCGTCATCGTGTACCTGGCGATCATCTCCATGGGCGCTGTCGCCGCCCTCTCCAACCCTCTCAACACAGAGGTCGACATCCAGAAGCAATTGCGCCAGTGTGACGCCAAGTTCGTGGTCACGGTTCCTGAGCTTCTCAGCAAGTTCCTCAATTGCACCCTGCCCACCATCCTCATTGGTAAGAACAGGTTCCGATCGAATTGCGGACTGTTCAATCAAATGTTTATGAATACTCTCTAACTCGTGGTTGTCACCTTCCCAGGCGACGACGCAATCACGTTGCCTTCCCAGCATGGCGATGTGCCAATTGTCGAGTGCGACCTCGACGACACGTGCACGCTCTTGTTCTCTTCTGGCACGACGGGCGCGAGCAAGGCGGTCCAGCTGACGCACCGCAACTTCATGGCAGCCGTGACGGCGTACAACACGCTGGAGCCCGGAGTGTCAACGAGCGAGAGCGATGTGTGCTTGGCCATCATTCCAATGTACCATGTATACGGCTTGGGAATCGTGATGCTGGCCACGCTACAGCGCGGCGCATGCGTGGTGAGCATGCGCAAGTACTCGCTGCCGGCCATGCTGCAGTGCGTGGAGCGGTGGAAGGTGACAGTGGCGACCCTGGTGCCACCCATCTACGTGGTTCTGGTGAAGAGCCCGGAGACGGTGGCGCGCTACGACACGAGCTCGCTGCGGATCCTGGCCACGGGCGCGGCGCCTCTGCGGTCCGACACTATGAGATCCGTGCAGAGCATGTTCCCGCAGTGCGTGATTCGGCAAGGGTATGGCATGACGGAGAGCCCGCTCATCTCGTTCAGCGTGGTGGGAAACGAGCGGCTCCAGTGGGGCTCCGTCGGCCCCCTGGTGCCCGGCACGGAGGCCCGCGTGGTGCAGATTGAATCCGGCGCGCCCTTGCCCGCCCTGGCCACGGGAGAAATCTGGATACGAGGCCCCCAAGTCATGAAAGGTCCATACCTCTCACGTCGCAACTCCGATTCTGCTCATATCCTCATTGTCCACAACAAAAGCTTAAACCAATACAGAGTTATAATGGGACACGACTAATTTCATGGCGTAACTTATTTGAATTCTAACCCCCTGGTACACTGGTTTGGAAAATCTCTTGCTACCAATGCAGGAAGTTTCAAGAATGTAACTTTGACTCTTGATAAATTTTGCATAAGTTATGGCGTGCATTAGATTTCTCTTCCACTTCTCTACAAAATCATATAAGTATCTGACAATCCTGATAGTAAGAAATAGCTGCATCAGCAACTGTCTAGGCGGCTCTAAGTTGCTAAATGTTTTAAGTTGTCAGTTCGAACAATGTAAGAGAAGTTAGCTCTGTGATGCAGGATATTTGAATGACCCGGTGCAAACAAGCGCCACCATCGACACGGAGGGATGGTTGCACACAGGCGATATGGGCTACATGGATGCTCACGGCTACCTCCATATCGTCGACAGGTTGAAGGAGATGATTAAGTACAAAGCTCACCAGGTATTCTTTTAGTCACTGATCATTTTTGTTACTCTTTGCCATTGTTGGAAAATGGTACCGCTAGCATCCTTAGTGTTATAGTGCACCTGTACACAAGCTTTTGAATCTGTGGAGATGAGGTCTTCAGGGGTGGATATTGATTACCTTGACAATATTCTTGTGCATTACAGGTCGCACCAGGAGAGCTGGAGGCCGTGTTGTTGGAGCACCCTCGCATTCTGGACGCCGCTGTGGTGCCGTGAGTTTCCTGGACATCCATGAAATGAGCATTCAATCAGATGCATTGCAATATAAAATGTGCCAAGTTCATCTCATCAATTGCTATTAAGACCTTAAAGTAGTAAGGATGTGGCTTGTAAGTGTCTTGTTGAAGAAAAAACATTCTATGGTTGAAGAGTATGTTATCGCTATCAATTTGGTCAGTGTACTGGAAGACTTCATTCGATTCTTGAGGGCTATGTTGTGAGGTCATTTGTAGATTCCTGAAGGATGATTGTTTTGGGAAGTTTGTTATTGGTTGTACTTTCGATGGAAGATGGTTATCAACCAACACTTACTTTGATTGGATTCATAGGTATCCGGATGAGGATGTAGGAGAGCTTCCATTGGCCTTTGTAGTGATCGACAAAGAAAAGAATGGATTGACCAAATCAGAAATTATGCTTTTTGTTTCAAAATCAGTAAGTAATCGATCGATGGAAATATTTATGTTGCTTCTTTCAATTTTTTGTATTTCTCTTGGATTTCATTCATATGCTCATTGCTAACAATTATTTTCTTTGTTTTATCTAATAGGTTGCTTCATTTAAGAAGGTGCGCAAGGTGGAATTTATTGATACTATTCCCAAGTCTAATACGGGCAAGATTCTTCGAAAGGAGCTTGTTGCTAAAATTCGAGAAGAAGTAAAAAATGGTTACTAGATGTCTTGATCAACTTTACCATTCAAATTATGTATTTAGACCATACTCAAAGACACTACAATTTGTGTGGCTTTTGGCTTAGATCTACTCAATACTTGGAGCTTAGATCTGGAGTTGAAAATATGAGTATAATACTTAGCATAGCAAAGGGTAAAAGGAAGTTCTAGTTCCTTTTGGCTAACGTTGAGTTGTTACTACTACTCAGATACTTTAAATCATGGATACTTACCACATGTCAGTGATGTCACATCATGCATACTAGAACCATGATTATAGATAGTCATTAAATTCACTCCAAATGATTACCAAGAGTCAAATTTTTAATCAGAAGGATTTAGTCATTTTAAACAAGATGACTACATTTTCTAGTTAAAAAAACGTGTTTTTTTCTACTAGTGTGATCTACTTTGACAATTCTTGCTGGTTTACGTGTAGGAGCCACCTTTCATCTTGCTTCCATTAGTATAAAAACAAGTTAGCAATTTTTCAATGTCATTAACTAAAAGCTTCCTTTATGATTGAGAAAATTCATCATCAAGGACACCTTTGACTTCACTTAGTACTTCATAACCTACTTTTTCTACAGGTGGTGCATTTCAAGATTTCCTAGTTTGAGGAGTATTTTTTTGGTGAGTTTGTTATATAGAACAAACAATCTTCTTGTATAGGGAGGTCACACGCAACTTTGTCAAATATTGTGTTTGGAAATTGTTGGTTTTGAAATTTCGTTGGTGTATAGAAATTTGCAATATAAGCAAATACCATGTGATAGCACTCAATGAAGCATCTTTATTAAACCTTGGTACTAGGTAGATGCAACGTGCATGTTTGGTGTCAAAAACACATTCATCAAATTTCTCAAATTTTTAATTGTGGATTAGGCCAATGTACACTAGTACTTGATCAATAAAATTTTAATAAAAATTGACAATTGTAATAATTGGTTGAAGAACATATAGTTGTACAAAAAATCTAAGCACTCTTATGATATTATGGACACGTAATTATGAACAAGTTTGGCTACCATTTCCTACTTTGAGAACTTTGTGACCGAATGGTTGCAATCATGAGTGTCTCCAATTGTTTGTGGAGTCGATATGCTTTGTGTGTTAACTCATGTTTGTGATGTTGATGGGCTTGTGATTGTGTATGTGACTTCATGTTTGTCAAGTTAATGTGCTTGCACTTGCGTATATAACTTCGTATTTGTCAAGTTGCATCAAACTTGAGATCTCATGTTACAAGAACAATGGAAAACCTACATGCATGGAATGAATATGGATCGAATTCTTTGCCTTCCAAGCTAAACTATGCAAAGTCAATCACTTCTTTACTCACGGTAACAGATCCACATTTTTGGAACAACAACGACTTAGTCTACGAATCTTTTCCAACACTTTTGTGTGTATCAATACTTTTATTCAGACCCATATACAGTGGTTGCCAAAAATGAGTACTGAAGAACATAGTTTACCTTTAGTCATTCATTTATTATAATGTGATTCATTTAATATGCAGTCAGTTCACATTTGCAAGTGATTATGGCCCCCAAATCACGCAAAATTACAAAAATACCCTTATTTTAGATTTAGCAAAAAAATAAGAGGGGCATGGTCAAAATATTGAAGTGATCGTGGCAATCACACGAGGGCAAGCTAGTTAGTGCTTGTATGAAATAAGAGTCAATTACATTAAATTGCTACAACCTTTTCCTTGAAGTTTAGTCTTTACCTACTTACTAAAATTAGAGTATACTTCTGCAGAATAAACATAAGCAAACCAAAATTTCACCAAAGCTTTGAAAAGAAGCACCATGGAGAAATATTAAGTCAATATATTGTAATGATATTCTTCAAGATTGACGTATGTTTGTGTAAGAACCAAATATAAAAATGAACAATCTTGGATGATGATTATAATTACACACTTGAGTATAATTGAGTATGCCACATATCATATTTCTTCAGCATATTATTGGATCTTCATGCAAACCCATTTAATCGAACAATTCTATCCGGTGATCAAAAGTAGTCCTCATGCAATGCTTCACCTCACTTCTTTCTAATTAACTACGAAAGCCTTGAATCCTTTTGGGTTTTTCACTCTAAAAACATCACGATTGTTTTTGAGATGTCATTGGTCAAACTAATCCTGAAGATCATTAAAGTGTACAATTCTTGGAAGTGTCTCAAATCCTATAATATTAAATCATTTTAACCCTCTCTTTTCTCACTCATTCTCTTATTCAAAACTCTAGAGACTCTTAAATTCACCAAACGACTTGTAAAAGATGGTTGTGTATTTTCTTTAGATGGCCCTATAAAGTGGGAGTGAAAAAGTTTTTAAAGTAGACATGATAAAGCATTAAAAAATGAAAAAAGTAGAATCTAAGATGAAACCTCTTTCTAGATTTAACCCTTAAACGTCTAAGGTGTCTGAAATGGGGAGCCCAAAATTGGATCACAATGTTTTATGAACTTCGGCATCATGAATAGTGCACTTTTGGAACTTGGGCATCATGAATGATCCAATCAATGATGAGCTTGCAACCTCCTACAACCGCAACCCACTTACCACAATCCTTTCAAAGCACAAAATCACTCATACAGATTGTGATTTGAATTCTAAAGTTTCACATTTTGAATGTATCACAAGAAGGTGACCAGTTTGACATCAAAATATAAGTGGAAAGTTGAGTACATTGAGAGCTACAGAGGAGATTCTATTGGAAAAGAGCCCCTCGGGTCACCTTAGACGTTTAAGGGTTAAAGGACAGAACATTCACAAGCACTTCCTCCTAAAAGTGGTATAAACCCTTCCATGTTGTCCCTTTCCAGGAATATAAAGTTTTGGCTCCAAAGGGCGCGCCCTTTAAATTCAAACTTGCCATCACCCTCATTCCGAATTCAGCGCGGTAAACCCCCGATTTTGAAAAAAGGGACACGAAACGATCGGATAGGCAGGGAGTCGGGCAGGGGAACAAAGATCCCAACTCAAGTAACCTCCACAAGGGGAAAGGGAACTTGGGGAACGTTATGGGAACGGAAGCTTCGCGAGTGATGAACAAGGCAAAGAAAGACTGGCAGTGCAGCAAGGGAGAGAAGAGCTCGAAACCCTAATTTCCTTGATTGCTCCGTTGTGGAGAATTGCGAGATGAATTCAACGCCATGAAGCGGAAGCGCTCGGGATCCGACCAGCCGGTGGCATCGTCCGACGAGCGCCCGGTCGAGGACGATGACGAGGAGCACGAGGATCGGTTAGAGCAGCTGCTGGAAGCCGCTGAAGGTGCAGCAGCAACCATGCCTGAGGCCAGCGATGGCGATCCTCACAGCCCCTTGGACAATCCCGTAAACGAGCCCGCTGCGAAGAGATCGGCTACGGCGATCGATGATGTAGAAACCGCAGAGGACGAGTTCCAGTTGCCGAACATGCGCAGGTAATTTTATTTTCCCTTTTCTTTTCGCTTTTTTTTTGTTGTCTCCCTCTCTGTTTTCCTAAATGTGTGCATTGATGCATTGTGGCATTATTCAATCATGTACTGTTCTGATTAGCCCGGTCATATCATGATAGAGATGTACGAGGTATTAGGAAGGGCCTTTTGGATAAAGAACGTGGACATTTGTTGCGCTCTGTAAATTTTTTCACGCCAAGGCTGTTACAATGCGCTGTAATTCGTTCTCATTTTGAGTTCTATCCGATGCTTTAGTCGGTGATTGAGAGTTCAATCATGTAGTTTCGGAAGATATCATGTATTCATGCATCATCGAATTTCTGTGATGGGATGCAACAAAATTTGCGCATTGCGAAGCTCTGCGGTTTCAATCAATACCGTGTTTCAAGTTACAGGTCTTACTGTGTTTAGGCTCAAGGTGTGTAAATCGACAACGGCGAGTCGTAGTGTTGTTCCTCTAATTTTGTGTGAGCGATTTGTTCTGTTACGTGAGAGCAGCATTAATTGTAATGTCTAACGCTGTATATGATGGACAGGTGTGGCCTTTGTGGAGGCACTACTGATGGAGACCCGGCTGCGGAGAACCCGTCTGTCGGTGAAGTACCTGTCGGTGAAGCGAATGGCAGTTTCAAGCCACAGGATGAAAGCTGCCTTGCTGACGTGACTCTTGATACCAAGAAATCCGATGGATTTGGGGCGGAAAAGGGCTGGCTTGGCCGCCTTTTAGGCCCACTCGGTGAGCATTTCGGTGTGGGTGGAGTGTGGGTACATGAAAACTGTGCTATATGGAGTCCTGAGGTTAGTTTCCGTATTTCTATATTCATGCATAGATAATGTGCTGAAATTCTACAAGAGGCTTGTTTACTTACAAGCTACGGTTCTTGTATCGTGTTTCTGAGTTTTCGTGCATGCCTCATGATGCAGGTATATTTCTCGGGCATTGGTCGTCTGAAAAACGTGAAAGCAGCTCTTAGACGAGGCCGTCTTTTAAGATGCAGCTTGTGCAACCAACCGGGAGCCACCATTGGATGCCGGGTGGATCGGTGTCCACAGAACTACCACTTGGTGAGGTGTTTTGGTCATGCCTTAAATATGTTCTGCTTTTTGGAGATCTCAACCCTACTAGAAATTAAGCTCTGTTTACTTGGAGACGATAGATTTTCTAATCAACGTTATCGGAATATGACTACCAGCCGTGTGCACGTGCCGAGGGGTCCATGTTCAACCATCGCAAATATCTCATGGCCTGCTATGACCATTCTCATTTGTTCAAGAGACGTCGGAAGAATAGGTACTGGATTTCAAAATCTCTTACTGCTCATCAAAGGAGAACTTTTACGGAGCATTCCAATCCACCCAGGATTTCAAAAGCGCAGAGACGAACCGCTGCAGCAGCTGCACGATTGAAAGATATAGAGGCAGAGGAAAAGTACCTGGATAAATCTGGAGAGGATGAAGAATTTGTGAGACGAGAACGCAAGCGCTTGCAAAGAGACCTCGCTCAGATAGCCCCGGTCAAATTGGGTGGAGGGTCACTCGGAAGTAATCAGGGTGTTGCTCCTGAAGGCTGGGATAGCGTTGCTGGATTACAAGACGTGGTACAATGCTTGAAGGAAATGGTCACACTGCCTTTGCTTTATCCGGAAGCCTTTACAAGGTACTTATACTTTAATCCTTACTGCTACTGGAAGGGCATGGACTTTGGACTTTGTTCCTGAGTTCTGCTATTTGTGATGTTGGTGCACGCTGTATGCCTCAGATTACACACCATTACTCTTATCTACTAAATACTAGTTGTCTGAAAGGGAGTTGAAATATGATCAAATTTTGATTACACAAAATGAGGATGGATTGATGTTATGCTGCTGGTGTTAGTTGCTGTTCGAATTGAGTGCTGTTCTGCGTATATTCTGTGACGACAATGAGTTGCAAAATCTCATAGACTATGTGTCGTAGTGTAGGATGGATTTCTCTTCTACAATTTATAGAGACTTTTGCACATCTGTTGGTTGCAGGCTTCTCACCAGCTATTATTTGTCACCTGTTGTTTGACAGGCTGGGGATCTCGGCACCCCGAGGTGTGCTCCTGCATGGACATCCAGGAACTGGGAAGACATTGGTTGTAAGGGCCCTGGCAGGTGCATGTTCCAGAGGAGATCAACAAGTTTCTTATTTTGCCCGCAAAGGTGCAGACATTCTGGGGAAATATGTTGGTGATTCAGAGCGGCAGCTCCGACTCCTGTTTCAAGTTGCTGAACAGTGCCAACCAGCAATCATCTTTTTTGATGAAATTGATGGGCTTGCTCCTAGCAGGTGTGGCGATCGAGATCAGACTCAGAGCTCGGTTGTGTCCACGCTGTTAGCGTTGATGGACGGTTTGAGCTCTCGGGGTTCAGTGGTTGTCATAGGGGCTACCAATCGTCCAGATTCTCTTGACCCTGCTTTACGCCGTCCGGGAAGATTCGATCGTGAAATATACTTTCCCCTCCCATCAACTGCGGATAGGGTCTCTATTCTGCGTCTCCACACTCGTAAATGGTCTCCGGCCCCCTCACCAGAGATTCTTGCTGCTGTGTCCAAGGCTACACCTGGTTTTGCTGGTGCAGACTTGCAGGCTTTGTGTGTAGAGACAGCTATGACTGCTTTACGCAGGGTGGTCCCCTTGAAGTACATTTTAGATTCTGCTGCGCAAAAAGGACTTGTGGAAACCGGATTGCCTACTCTTCCCGCTATCCAAGTATGAGTCGATGCACCTACTTCAAAGCTTCGATTTTCAGCATCATGTGTAATCTGTCAATTTTAAATGTGTTGATGCTGATGTGGTGTATTTGAGTCTGCAGGTGAAAGCTAAGGATTGGGCTAAAGCAGTAGCACGAGCCCCTTTACCATGTTCTCGGAGGTTGGCCTCAACTGCTTTGACTCAAGCTCCAGCTGCTCCACTACCTAGACATTTGGCGCCTGCTCTACTTCCTCTCATTGTTAGAGTGCTTGTCAAACTTGGGCTTGACGCTCGAGTATCGCTGCCACCGTTGCTGGAGAAATGCTTCTCCATGGTGAGAGCTGCTTTGATAGCGGCAAGCAATCCGAGTAATACAGATAGTTATTTTTCTGATGGTGTTTTACCTGAGTCTTGGTTCACTATGGTGTTGAATTCCTTCAAGGAGAACCCTTCTCCATTATGCAAGGCAGTGGAGGATGCATTTTTAGATACTGGCCTAATGATGGACACTTATGGAGCACCCAGCCTTTCTCAACCTACACCAACCATTTATAGGACTTCTGAAGAGCCCAGTGACAATGGGGGTCAACTTCCAACATGTATGCGTCAGATTTTTAGTGATGATAGCTTGGACGGATCCGACTTCGCGGCTAAGCAGAAATGGCCTGGCTGCAAGTTTCGTATTCTGTTGCTTGGAGGTGCTCAGCAGGGCCAGAAGTTTGTTGCCGGCGCAATCATAAATGGCTTCGAAGGACGGGCTCAGATAAGAACTCTGAGTCTTCCAGCGATGCTGATGGAAGGGGCTGGAGATGTGGAACAGGGTTTGATATATATCATAGGTCAGTCTTGTAGAAACCCAATCATTCCTTTTGTAAATTCAAACATTACAATGCTATGTGACAAATTCTCCAGATTTAGATGTGACAAATGTACTGTATGTTCGAATTTCTTTGTGACCAGACTATATAGCTTACAGCATGAATTTCGCTCGTTATTTGTAGTATAATACAGTCGCTAATGGTTAGTATGCTTCTCATAAGCTGACCTGTCCATCAATTGAGTTGTTACAGAAGAGGCAAGGCGCAGTGGCCCCTGTCTTCTTTACATGCCTAAGATAGAAGACTGGGTAGTGGGTAAAGTCCACGATGATGAACAAGAAAAGGGTGACATTGTGAAGCATCCAGAGGGCTTTGGTATCTCGAATGCTGAGGCTGATGATCATCTCTGTGGAGGCAGGTCTGAGACCATTGTCAATAGTGAAGATGGCGCAGTCTTACACGTTTCTGATGTTTGGAAGTTGATGAAACAGCAACTGCAGTCCATGCCTCCTGGTAATCAGCTCATGATTCTGGTAAGTTAGTACCTGAGATGCCGTAGCTTTTCTTTGAATTTTCACTCGTGTACTACAATGTTAATCACGTCGATCTCTGTACAGCTGTTGAGCCGCTGTACTTGTTATCCACATTCAGGTGTGAGTCGAAGCTTACATGTTCTTAATGATGTTCAAACAGGCAACATGCGAGTCTGGAAGAATTGCCCTCCCTATAGAAGTTATCAACTATTTCGCTCCTCCCGTGGAAACTTCGTCAAGAAAGTCCTCCGTCTACCCGTCTCAAGCGTATCCATGTATAACTGTCGACTTCACAGCTTGTCATGATGTACAGGGCCTGCTGGTGCGGGCATCAGAAGATGTTGCAAGAGCTCTGGCTGCTGGATTTGCTAGTAGGATTGCCAGGCTGAGGGAAGCGTACATGACTGGGTGTTCTGCAGAGAAGCCGAAAGTAAGCACCGCTGCTGAGGTGAGGTTATCAACAACGGTGCAGCAAATTATTGCCGATAAGGTCTCTCAAATACAAACCCGTGTTCGGGAAGATTTAGGAAGAGATTTGAGGAACATAGGTCAAGACTGGGCCAGAAATTTCGGCGGTGCACCTTATGCCAACGACTTAGCGAAAGTATTCGGCGTGGACGTGGGTAGGGGTTTAGGTCTCGATTTGGGACCAGAGTGTAGCGGTCTTGTGAAGGAGGTCAACAAAGAGTTTGGTGTAAATGTCGAAGGGAGGGTACGAGGAGATGCAGAAATAGGTGATGCTGGTGCTCCCTGTGGGACTCGCGGCGGGAACATGGATCATAGCTTCGTTGATACATCAGAATATGAACCTCAAAACTCCACTCGGTGCAAAGATGCGAGCTTTGTTCTTTCAGGGAATCGATCTTGGGATGATATTGACGGTAATGCGAACGACTGTACGAGGAAAGTGCTTCTTCTACGAGGTAAAGAAATCTTTGCAACTTTGACATCTCTCTACAAGGCATACAAAAGTCTGCATGGTTCTCTGGATCTTGCAAGATGGCTTCCCACCTGCCTTGGGAGGAGCAGTGTGGCCACTCTGGTTTTTAATGTATTTGTCTCGTTTTGTTGACACATGCAGATGTATGTGCATCAGAAAATCTGGAAAAAGGTACTCAAAGTCATCGATCTTCGATGGACGTCGAGCAGATGGAAGGGCAGACCTCCTCGGAGTTTTTGGCAAATGCCAAGGATGAGGGTATACAACAGTCGGTTGCTGAGGAGTTATCCCCATCTTGGACGGCTCAGCGGAAAGCCCTTCAAAGTGCAATAGCCTTCTGTGGCTACAGACTTCTCCATGATCCACAATTGGCAGGACTTCGGAATGCAACGGCGATGCTGAAGTCGGTACCAGTGTTTGATGTTCATGATTGTATTGAATCCGGCACTTTTAACTGGAAAACTCTTGAAACCAGGTGTAAAGATGAGGTGCATGAACCGGAGTACGTACGAGGCCTTGCTGCTGTGGCCTATAAGGCATGTAGAGGAGTTTATCGGACTGGGCGTGAGGTTGAATATGAGTTCCGTCGCGTAATCGAATATCTATATCAAAGGGTGCAACAGAAGATAGAGAATGGGAAAGACAGCCTACAATATTTCCATCTAACCACTCAAGCAGCTACGCTAGTGGATCTAATGGCCTCTTGGGTGTTAGAAGTTCGCAAGTAAGTTATTCATCATGATTCAGTTTTATCACCTCGTATACACGTTCTTGTGATTTTGTGCTCATGCATTGCTGGTATGCTCTTCTGGATTACCAACTGGATCTTTAAAGACTCATCCTCCCCTGCTGTTTTGATGTCCATGAGATTCTGAGCTTGATAAACCCAAACGTCTCGCAGGTTGGAGGTAGCTGCTAATATGCACAACTTACCCATAGCAAAGAGCATCGTTGATGATGACTACATTGTCGAGGACCAGAAGGATCACGAAGATGCAGACAAAAAACAGAGTGACGACAATATTTCTGTCGAGGCTGGAAATGGAGAACGTCGTCCCACTGAGGTGGAGTTAGTAGAGCCATCTGAAGATGGCAGCGAGCAGGTATCTCGGCAAGATCCCAAAAACAACTTGGCTTCGAATGGCAAAAACCCCGAGGCGTTAGAGCTCAACGACTTAACAGAGACTCTTTCCAAGAAGGATGTCGTTACCGAAGAGATGCCAGTTACGCCAAATTCTCTTGAGATCCAGCCTTCAGCTAATGGTATTGTGAGAGCAGCACCTCATTTAGAGAAGAGTCTCGTGGATGTTGCTCTCGCTTCGGTAGAGACGAATTGCAAGCACCCTGTCTCATCTGAAAGAAATGGAGGCAAGTCTCAAAAGAAGTCACTCACTGCGGAGACAACACCCGAAAGGCGTGTGCTTAGTGAAAATGGTCGACGACTTTCGTCTTTCAGAGGATCAATCACTCCAGAAGCAAGTCTCCGACAGGTTGATCCAGTTGAGGGTGAATTTTCGAGGATGAAATCCTCGCGTCAGCCAGTTCGATTCAAACCAGACTGTTTTCATCAGCTGGAGTCTGTAGTCCGTGAGTATCTTGATCTCTCTTGCAAAGCCGAGACTTCAGGGTTCTCTTTAGAGGTTCTGCACGATCGTATCACTGGATGTGCGTCTTCTGCTCTAGCAGCTTCTCAGAGCGTGTTGAGCAAGACTGAGAAGACCAACATCACTCGTCAAGTAATTCTGCAATGGGCAGGATTGACCTGCCATTGCGGAGGTGGCCGACCTGTTGAAGTAGATATTGCCACCCCAAAGATGGACGGAAGTTCAAGGCAGCTTTCTTCGAATGGTTCCCCGAAGCAGGTGACGCTAACTGGCCAGACTTCTTCAAGAAGATCTAAGAAGAGAAAGAAGTCGAGGCTCTCCTTTTCTGATTTTCCAATTCCGCCAGCGAAGAGACCGAGCATCAGTGTGCCTGAGACTTCCCTACCAGAGGGGCTGATATCTCCTATGAAGCACAGTAATAGCACAAAAAGCTATACCTGTCTTCGCCCTGTAATAAGAGCTGTGAAATGTATGGTCGATTGTTTGTCAAGCAGCGGGGATTCCAAAGCGGGGGCTCAAAAATAGCATCTGTTAACTACTTTTTGGTTGAGCGGCTTATATTTTCAATTCGCCCCTGAACAAGCCAGGGTCTCATGCACTTTTGCTGTGTGTTGACATTTCATTCTGAAGGTACGAGTCAGCCACCTTCATGGCCTTCCAGTTGGTTGCTTGCTGGAAAAAGAATTGCAGTTTTTCTATGAACTAATGAGGCGAGAGGCTGATTTTTCACCTGTGGATTGGTGCAGCTCCTTGCGGATGGGTGAACTTTGCGCTGCAAGTAACAGAGACTGAAAATAAGTTCAGGTATTCCGTAAACCTTACTGAATTCAAACCGCTGTAGCTTTCCTTGATTATGGTCTGGCAAATTTGTAGACTTAGTTCTCCAGTCAAGTAGTACGTAGTCTAATGTAGTTGCGTGGTCTGTACGTATTTACCCACAGTTATCGTTCTCAAGTTTTCGTGAAGACCTATCCTGGTGTATGGGGGCTTTCCAGCATCAACTTGCAGGCTGGGTATTGCGTGAAACAATATGGTCTGTAGTAAGTAACAAGGACGCCAAAGAAAACTAGATATTGGAGGTATTTGACTCAATCGGCCTCCGTATCCTGGAAGAATTCGTATTGTAGCACACGTAGGCTTTTCACCTAAAGCTTGGAGAAACAGGTGGCTAGGTCCCATTGATGCAAGTGCTCACTGCTTGTAGACTCTAGTACAGACTTCTTCTGCACTCCGTGGTTCTTAATAAGAGAAACTGAGAGATGCCAGCGTCAATGAATTCTCTAGACAATGCTGAGTTCGTGTTTTGCGCTTTCTGCACGTCGTGGTTCTAATGCGGCACGTCTAGAAAGGCGGATGAGTTGATCTTATGTATACATTTGTCAAATAGACAACCATCATCTCGAAAGATTGGTCATCACCTCCAAACTATCAGAGAATCATTGAATCAAATGTACATAGTGCTTTTTTTATGTACTGAAACCCCGAGTTCTCAGGTTTGTAGAGATTTTATACGTCACTGAAGGTTCTATCTCAAAGAAGGATTTTGTCCTTATTGTATTGAGAGTTTTGCCTATCACATAATAATTTCTTCCCTGTGGATTTTTAGTGACAAGAGAATTATCATTAATCAAGAATTACTGCTAAAAATCGACTGTAGAATGGTCATTAGTTAATTAGTGTTACAAATGTTAATTGTGAATTGTAATAATAAATGTCACATGTCACCATAGTGTTACAACACTAATTTTCAATGCTTAACAGTAAATGTGAGATCAAGTAAACTTTTTTGCAAGTGGAAAAATTTGCTGGAAGTGGTGGGATTGGTGGTTTGGAAAAAGGACAAGGAACATTGATTGCCATGGTTGCATAAATTGAACACTAATCTCAAAAGAGCTGAGAAATATTGTATTGAGTAACTTCTGGTAAAATACACAACCGTACCACCATAGCAGGTTTGGTCATCGAGGAATGAATATATACTTCAATCATGTCTTGTTGAACATATTACAATATACTCTCTCTGTCCCATAAACTTACCAAGTGGGTTCCAAAAACTCCTCATGCTTGGATTCGTTTAGAGGATAGTTTAGTAATATGTAACGTGGTTGACACGAACAATGTTTTTCGAAATTCACAGGGTGGACAAAAAAGTGTAGTGAATGTCTTTGCATGCAATCACAGTTATTTCATTATGGACCATAAATTGGATGAATTCTTTTACGTTACGCATGATTGGCATACGTTACCTACCGATAGATTTTTCTTTTTCACGGATTGACAATTAAGTTATCTGACGACGATTTTGTGGAGATGACGTACGGTAACACTTGCGTGAAAAATGACCAATCCTAACATTGTTTGACGGAATACAGTGTGGAAGTTTCTGACCGAACACGTTACCCCATTATAATTATGACACTTGCGTAAAAAGGACACTATTATCATACCATATTTTCTTTTTTTAATAATCTGATTTTTCGAGGACTCAATCTTCACAACCTTATGAATTTACCCTACTAAAAGTCTTTCATACTTAGAGAAAAGTATAACTTAGTCTGAAGATTTTCAAATACACTTACAACAAAATGAAGTGGATGTGATGATATTGTGTGAAAATGACGTTGTACATGATGATACTTGTGTAAAAGTGACATTTGTGACTGAAACTCACTTTGTCTGACAGCACATTGTGTAAGAGTGCCTAATGCAGCACATGATGACACTTGTGTAAAAGTGACGTTTGTGACTGAAACTCACTTTGTCTAACAGCACATTGTCTAAGAGTGCCTAATGTAGCACATGATGACACTTGTGTAAAAGTGACGTTTGTGACTGAAACTCACTTTCTCTGACAACACATTGTCTAAGAGTGCCTAACGCAGCACGATACTTAACATTATTTGATTGCTCAGTCTCTAACAGAATTCAATATAACACATTCTCCGAAATTGTCAAACACCATATTATATGATCAATTTATTTTTAAAAAATAATCTAATATTTCTTACCACACAATTCTCACATCTTATGAGATTATCTATCTAGAAAATTTCATACTTAGAATAGTGTAAAAACGTAGTTAACTCCTTTTTGAAAACATGTATTGAAATACATGTAATGGATGTGAATGCCTTACAATATTTTTCGAAAATGGGGTTAAGACCCTCTTTTCACCATTTCAATCAAATTAAGGTTATTTATGAGTAATCATTGAATTAGGAATTGTAAGATGTAGGAGTGCCAAATGCTTAAATAAACTTCCAATGATTAAATGGAGATTTCATGTATATGCATTTACAATAGCTTTGTAACCTCCAAACACATTCTTTCTTACAAGACTAAAAAGAGGTGGTTTTGAAGAAAGGAATTGTTAATTCTAAGGTGATTATGACCATGGATGTGAAAAAAGCATAAATTAAACTCTTGAAATTGATAATAAAAAATGTTTAAGCACTCTTCTTTTTTATGTTCATGACTTAACACTTAGCAATTCAAAATAACAAATCAATAACCCCTAATAGCCCAAAAGACCAGTTTGGGTCAATTGGAAACTTTCAGGCCTTAGTGCGACTAAACTATGTAAACTTTTTGAAAAAATGTTGGGTGAGTTGGCTATCAATGCAATTAACAACTAATTAATGATTTGGATTCTTAGTTCATTTCTTATAAGCCTCCAATCAAAACCAAGGCAAGATTATTTTTTCAAAAACACGTTTGGAAGCATTATGAAGACAGATGAGCTTCGAGTATTAGCATACTGTATGCAGCCTTTCAAAGTGCCTACCATCAAGATTTTGAAACACATGCAATAAGGGGGAGAGACTCACCTCTTATTCACTTCATTAAAGAGTAACTACCATAGTCAAAAAAATATTAATTTTGCTACTTATGTGTCCACCTAAAAGGATGTGGAAATTATAAACGGTCAATCTTCCCAAAAAAAATCAAATCATTAACCCCTAAACGTCCTTGGGGTATTTTTAGCCAAAAACTCATTTTCAAAAAAAGTGATATAGATGAAAATAAAGATAAGCTATTCAGATCTCAACCGTACAAACTTGTAATAGACTTGTAGTAGATCATGTGAACCAAAACTTGACTCATGGGACCTCATAGATTGCGAGATCATAACATATTAGTGTGCAAAACAGGCTACAGAATACAATCATTTCCACTTTGAAGTGAAAATACTACCAATATGAAATTTGCAATCAAAAAATCAATAACTAGAAAGTTGTTCATCTTCATCTCAAAGACACTCTTGTACCAAAAAAATTCATCAAAAAAAAAATCTTGGCTCAAATAGTAGCCTTGTAGTCGTGAGAACTGCCAAAAATTTTACAAAGGAAAAATAGTCCAAATCTAGACCCCTCGCACTCATGCACCCATGCCTTTTCTTCAATATATCCTCGATTGGGTCAAGGTTTCTACCACTAAAAATAGACTATAATTGGAATCCATCCCAAAAAATAAAGTCAAAATCTAACGGTGGATGAAGGAGATCTAGCTCTTCAGAAATCATCCATTTTTTCACTTTTTTCATTGTAGAAACATCATTGCAAAGCCAATACCAAATTTATCTAGATCAAAAAACTTCCAACTACAAAGTTGTTGGGATGCATCTAAATATCAAACCTATGAAAAAAAATTCATGAAAATTTATTTTAGATTTCACATAATTGGCTTGCAATGGTAAAACATGCCAAATGTTTGAAAACCCAAAAACAAAAGCTGCCTTCACTAAAATCCATGCCATTTATTCATAATTTATTTCATAAGTCTGAAATTTTTACCACATAAACTAGACTTGATTTGTGACCTAAGCCAAGTGATTTCGTCAAAAACGGAGTTTGAATGAAGAAGTTATGGATCTTCAAAGTTTCTGCCCTTCATCCAAAATGTCGTTTTTCGACACAAGGGACGTTTAGGGGTTAAATGCCCTTCTAAAGTTGCAACTACCATGATGCATTAAAAAGTCACAATTGTCAGAAAGAAGAAGAACACCATACCCATAGGGATTGGCGTGAATATAGGATTTGTTTGACCTACCCTTAGTGGTATACCCATGAGATAACCACAAATTGTCACTCATTTTAACCGTCATTGTGTGATAGAATGCAAGTCAAATGAAGGATCCTTTAGGCGACCTTTTATCTTGAACTTTCCAAAAAAACTATCATTTTTTCATTGTTTATATAAAGTACAAATCCTTACCCGTGTCCTCCGGACACGGACATCAAAAATTCATATTGAAATTTATAAAATGTGTAAAAAATGCAGACCTAGGTATAAAAAAAATACAAAGTTGGAGGTTTTTAGTGATGTTGAAATTATGGGATATGCAATGAATATGCAAGTTCCATACTTCTGGGTTCTCCATTTAGTTTAAGATTTATAGCATATCCTCTGTGCTCGTCTTTTTGGTTCCTAGTGTTTTTGAAGATTTATAGCATGTCCTGCGTTCCCTCATCCCATTGTTCCTAGTTCCCCGTCCTCTGTTATGGTTTCTCATCCTCCATGTTTTTCTTATTGGTTCTCCACCTCCAAACTCTCGTTCATGGTTCCCATCTTTTGTTCCCAGTTCCCAAACCCCAGATTTCCCTATTCATTTCCATCATTCGTTCTTGGTTCCCATCATTTGTTCTCAGATCCCATCATTCATTCCTAGTTCCCATCATTTATTCCTAGTTCCCATTAGTCATTCCTAGTTCTCATCCTCCGTTCTCAATTCCTATTATTTGTTCTCGTTCCTAGATCCCCTCCGATGTTTCCTTCATCCCCCCTTCACTTCTTCATTGCTCCGATTTTCATGTCTCATATTCCTTGTCCCTTTGTCTCCTTGTTATATTCTTAAGATTTAATAAACTCTTAATAACAATCATATACCACTTATGGAAACTCCTCAAATTCTTTAGAATTCTTCACACCATGTATACTTGACCAAATGATGATGACTATGACCATGACCCATGCATCGCCAAGGACATACAGACAAAACCCTAATCATGTTCTTTTATATATAGAGATATAGAGATACAATAATGTCATAATTACTTGTACACATTTTCAAAATTATGTGAGACTAATACTATAGTTTGAGATTCTTATCATAATATTCTAATTTGTACGTATTTTTATATGTGAATTTCTGATATGCACATGAATAGGTGATTTCACCTGAGAATTTTAATGATAAAGGAGAAGTTGCTTTAAGTTGGTAAGACATTGTGAACTATAAACACATCTCCAAGAGTCACATGTTAAGTAAACACTTCAAATGACAATTTGCACGCATATCAACACAACTTCGATTTGACTCAAATATTCTATAAGTGGAGTAATGGTGTACACTTTGAATGGACCAAAGCCACCAAGTCTTTTTGGATTAACACGTAACTTCTTAACTAGAATTGCTACCGAGTGAGAGATAGGTACCCACTACTAGAAAAGAAAGGGGTTTGCAACGCTACAAACGTTGCAAAAGTCTAGCAAGGTTTTGGAATTTCCTTGAGAAACGTTTTCAAGAACATAAGCAACATTTTCAACTAAGTTTTGGAACTTGCTTGAGAAATGTCCTCAAGAAAATAAGCAACGTTTTCAATTAAGTTTTGGAACTTGCTTGAGAAACGTCCTTAAGAAAATAAGCAACGTTTTAGATTGTGCATTAATATGAACAGTTTGAGTACTCATCTTTTGTCTCATAATCGATGACATGTTCATGAGCAATAAGAGCAATTTTTGCACTAAAGTAATAGCCTAGTACTTAATATACTTATTTAGAGATAGAACACTAGGAATTACATTTATGGCCTAACACCAAATCCTCTAAGTGTACCCATTATAATTCAAGAAATCTGCAAGCATTTCCTTCCGTCATGAACTTTACAGTTTTACAAGTTAGTTGTTTTGGTTCATGATTCTAAATGTGCACTGATTTACGAAAACTACAAATGATGGGCTCTGGGAACTACTCTCCTAGTAGCATTAATTCCCTTTTATGATTTGTTTTAAAAAGTTTGATTACTCTTAGAGCTCATTACTACTTCAAGAACCCATCTTCTTTTTGTCTAGCTCCATACCTAGTTGTTTTCTAGCAAACCTAAAAACCAAAATTTGAACTTGAAAATAGAAGAACTGAGTTACTGTAAATTTCAAAGCTCTCTCCATTCATTTTCTTCGCAAAAATGTACAAATAATCTAAGGATAATATTAATATATGTATAAGAAATACATTCATATCTATGTACGATCAAAAAGTCCATTAAAGTTTTGTTGAATGACAAAACGACAACATTTTAAACTTCTTGAGCATCATTCAAATGGTCAAAGTTCGACATTTAGCTCTTAAACATTTAAAGGCAAAGACTACTTATGACAAGACACCCTTCTCCACTCGTAACTAGGTGTCATGATAGTATATCCAATCAACATTTGTTGGTAAAAACCAACAATCCTTCTTTGAACATTTTGAAACTTGTTGTGAGTCTCATACATGGTTTCATAATTGTACAGGTAGTTTATACTTTGTTGGATAATGCATAGACAATTCACTCCTTACATTTCATATTCTACTCTTTTGAAACACAAAGTAAAACAAGTTCTTTTACCATACACCCTCCAATTAAATGACTATACTTGTTTGCTAGATCTAAATGTTAAATTACTTTCCATTCAACTCTTCAAGTACTTCTCGTTTGATTGATGCATCTATCACATACTACCACCTCCCACCTTGTTGAATCCAAAGCTAGCAAGAGTGGTGTAACTAATAATTTAATATTGTTCTGCCCACCACGTCTCCTTTATGAACTTGTTACGTACTACCAGCTTGTGCCTTCAAATCCCACGCGACCAAAGATAAAGCAACCTTGTTTAGCCCTTGTTTAACCCTATTTAACCCTATTTAACCTTGTTTTACTCTTTGATGTACTTGTCAGTGACACCGTAGAACGGATACAACCACCTAGTGATACCTTCCGCATGGCTGAATCCCAGACTGGCAAATGATGGTGTAACTAATAACACAACCTTATTCAGCACATCACATCTCTTTTATGTACTTGTCGGTGACGCCGTACAACGGCTACGGCCACCTACCACCACCGCCCGCCTCTAATCTACTTGTCATTGACGCCGTAGAACCTACCACCACCTCCCACCTCTGATGTACTTGTCATTAACGTTGTAGAACATGTACGGCCACCCACCACTACTTCTCGCCTCTGATGTACTTGTCATTGACGCCAGCCCATTGCCGTGGATACGGGCACCTACTACCACCTCTTGCCTCTAATGTACTTTTCATACACGCCGTAATACGGGTACGACCACCTCCCGCCTCTAATGTACTCGTCATTCACGCCGTAATACGAGTTCGACCACCTCCTACCTATGATGTACCTCCCGCCTTTAATGTACTTGTCATTGACGTCGTAGAACGGGTAGGCTACCTACCACCACCTACCGCCTTGCCGCCTCTGATGTA
This sequence comes from Bryum argenteum, assembly GCA_037043015.1. Taxonomy (NCBI): domain Eukaryota; kingdom Viridiplantae; phylum Streptophyta; class Bryopsida; order Bryales; family Bryaceae; genus Bryum; species Bryum argenteum. The sequence continues at coordinate 29,549,546 of CM073322.1, forward strand.
GTTGTCATCAACGTCGTCTCGCCTTTGATGTACCTGTCACTGACGCCGTAGAACCGGGTACGGCCACCTTCAATCTACCACCTCCCGCCTCTAATGTACTTGTCATTGATGCCGTAGAACGGGTATTGCCATTGACCTCGTTGAATTCACACTAGCAAATAATAATGTAATTAATAACACAACTTTGATCAACCCAATACAAATCTCTGTGTTGCTTCTTGCTAACGAAACCTTGTTCATCTTAGCACATAATTTTGTGACACTCTTTTATGTAACTTCGCATGCCCCTTCAATCGCTTGATTGCATTGCTATAATGGTCACAAAAAGCATTTACAACAAGACAATTGTGGTAGCTTTGCGTCTTATTATAGGTTACTAGTCTTCTTAGATGATAAGTCATGATTCATTATAGAAAAGTAAAGAAAAATAAGCTTCTTGGATTAACAACAGTAACTACTGTCTTCATGACATAAGTTAGGATGACTACTAATAAACTACCATGACCTAGGTCACCTCTTAATCCAAACTTTGTACAATTTTAATATTGTGATATTTATTTGAAGTTGATGGCATCAATCTAAAGTTACTATAAAAACTAAAATGACAAAGTTAGTTAATAAGAAGCCAACCAGACAATGACTTCAATTTTGTGCAACCAACCAACAGCTTCAATTTTGTACAAGAAGAGTTTAAGAAGCTTTAAGGGAGGCTTAGAGTGTGGGATTCAAAATTGCACAGGCATTCATGCATAGATTAAGTATGCTATCCAAAAGTCACAAAACCCAATTTCAATCTTAATTTGAGTTTGGAATTGCATATGCTCTCTCAAACCCTCCCTCACTCAAATTAGATGATGTAATTATCGAAGTTCATGGTGATAATGATTTAGAGAAGTTTCTTGGTGTTTCATTGTTGCTATCCACTCCTTCGTGGAATTCCCCTTTATAGGGCTCTGCATTACTTCCTTTGACTTCATCAAAGTTGAGATTCCTTTCTTCAAATTCTTTCCTTTTCAAGAATTTCTATTACATTCTACCTTGAATAGAAGGAAGTATTGATACAAACAATTTTACCTAAATTTTGTTAAAATGGCAATATTTTTTGTTAAAATTACACGTTCTCGGTTTTTGTCTGTTTTTGACCTAGGAGGACAATATTTCTCAAATACAAATCGAAAACATTGCTATTTTTGAATGGTCATTGAGAAATATTTACCCCTTCCACAAGAACTTTGAGCAGCCGTTCAACAACAAGAATGTTTTTGAACTGCATTTCATTAATATTGCTCTTTGACCGGTTTTCAAAGGTCAAGAAACATCAGAATGTGTGACATTGGGGAATTTTTGGTGATATTGTACAAATTAGTTAGCATTATGAAGAACGCGCGTGATTTTAAAGAACGTGTCATTTTGCAAGCATAAATATTTCTCCAAAGTGGATAATGCAAAGACAATCCACTCCTCAAATTTCATTTTCTACTCTATTTTTAATCACAAGCAAAAGGTAAACAAGTTCTTTTAACTTACACCCTCCAAATAAACAACTATATTTGTTGGCTAGCTCTAAATGTTAACTCCTAAAGGTTCTTGATGCAAAATTGTAAAAATGGACATTCCCTTACTTCAGGCCTAAAAACTCTCAATCTAAGAATTATTTGGAAGATCCAACCGTAGGATCTTGAAGTTAACTTAACCTTCCACTCACTTGCCAAAATTGAACCGTTGAGTCTTCTTCATTTGCGAGATTATAATGGTCAAAGTTGGCTGAATTTTGGACTCTAAAAAGCAGTTTTCGCTTTCCTGGACCTTTAGGGGTTAAAGTACTTCCCATTCAACTCTTTAGGAACTTCTCCTTTGTTTGATGCACGTGTCACATACCGCCACCTTCCAACTTGTTGAATTCTACGCCAGCAACAATAGTGTAACTAATAACTCAATAACTAATAACTAATAGTGTAACTCAATCTTATTCAACACATCACGTCTCTTTCATGAACCTATGACATACCGCCACCTCATGCCTTGTTGAAACCCATGTTAGCAAAGAATGGTGTAACTAATAACACAATCTTGTTCATCCCATCACGTCTCCTTAATGCACATCTTACGTACTGCCACCTCCCGCCTTCTTGAATTTCACGCTAGGAGAGAATGGGTGTGACTAATAAAACAACCTCATTCAACCCATCACGTCTCTTTGATATACTTGTCAGTGACATCGTAGAACAGATACAGCCACCTAGCACCACCTCTCCTCTGGCTGAATTCTACACCAACAGAGCTAACTAATAACACAACCTTATTCGACCAATCACATCTCAGTCTTTAATGTACTTGTCAGTGACGCCGTAGAATGGGTACGTCCACCTACCAACACCTCTTGCCTCATGTCTCTCTAATGTACTTGTCAGTGATGCCGTAGAACGCACGCATGCATACTTGTCAGTGACACCCATAGGACGCACACATCCTTCTCAAGCTTCGTAGAAAGCATGCATGCATACTTGTGAATGATGCCGTAGAACGCATGCATACTTGTCATTGACGCTGTAGAACGCATACGGCCACCTACCACCACGTCTTTGTTGTGCTTGTCACTTCTTTAATGTACTTGTCAGAGTGACGCAGTAGAACGGGTACGGCCACCTACCACCACCTCCCGCCTCATTAATTTCACACTTGCAAAGAATAGTGTAACCAATAACACAACCTTATTTAACCCATCACAAATCTTTGTGCCGCTTCTTGATGATTCACACTAGCAAAGAATAGTTTAACTAATAATACAACCTTCTTTGACCCATCACAAATCTGTACGTTGCATCTTGCTAACAAGAACCTTGTTCACCTTAGGACATATTTTGCGCCACTTTTTTCCATAAGTTCACATGCCCCTTTAATTCCTTAAACGCATTGCTATAATTGCTATAATGGTCCAAAAGAGCATTTACAACAAGACAAAATTGTCGTAGCTATGCCTCTTATTATAAGTAACTAATCCTCTGAGAAGGTAGGTCATAATTCATTATAGAAAGTATAAAAAAACTAAGCTTCTTGAATAAGCAACCATAACTATTGGGTATATAACATGAGTTAGGGTGACTATTATGTTAGGATTTCCATGACCTAGGTCACCTCTTAATCCAAACTTTGTACAATTTTAATATTGTGATATTTATTTAGAGTTAATGTCATCAATTTGAAGTAAATCTGAAAACTAAAACAGCATACTTAGTTAATAAGAAGCCAACCAATGGCTTCAATTTTGTACAAGAAGAGTTTAAGAGGCTTCAAGGGAGGCTTTGAATTAGTTAATAAGAAGCCAACCAATGGCTTCAATTTTGTACAAGAAGAGTTTAAGAGGCTTCGAGGGAGGCTTTGAGTTAGTGAATAAGAAGCCAACCAACGGCTTTAGTTTTGTACAAGAAGAGTTTAAGAGGCTTCAAGAGAGGCTTTAAATTAGTTAATAAGAAGCCAACCAATGGCTTCAATTTTGTACAAGAAGAGTTTAACCCTTAAAGGTCTGAACAACCATATTTTGGTTGCTAGAATACAACGTATTTTGTTTGTATTGGAATGAGTGCACACCTTTAATAGATTTGAGTTCAAAGAACAAGTTGACATATAAATCCATGCAGTTCTACTAAGCTTTTAAGATCACAGTATAGAGTTTCTTGTTGGTAGCAAATCTCAATTATACGCCACCGTACATACTATCCACAAGGGACTTCGAGGGTAAGAGGCTTCGAGGGTGGCTTTGAGTTAGTTAATAAGAAGCCAACCAATGGCTTCAATTTTGTACAAGAAGAGTTTAAGAAGCTGAAGCTCTGAGGGAGGCTGAGTATATGCATTGGAGTATGTTGTCCAAAAGTAACAAATCCCAATTTTAATCTTCGTTGGAGGATGCAATTGCATATGCTCCCTCAGCCTCCCTCACTCAAATTAGATGATGATGATATAGTTATCGAAGTTCATGGTGATAATGGTTTACAGGAGTCTCCTGGTGCTTTACCGTCACTCTCCACTACACTAAATTTGATAACTAGTGTTAGATACACTAATTTACATAAACATGTTATAAGTTTTTACTGTTGTTCAATAATTTTACTCACTATATTGGCCAAGATGGGGGTCCTTATATAGTATAGGAATCAATGCTCTTGGTAAATTTTTTTAAACAAAAGTAAAAACTTGTAGCATTTTCAAATCTTATAATAATCGAACACTAATTATCAAATTTAGTGTACTTCCGGGCATTCCACTTTCCGGGGCTCTGCATTACTTCCTTCAACTTCATCAAAGGACTTTCAATTTCGAAGCTACGGTTCCATTAACCAAAAGTGCTCATCAAGGGTCTCACTTTTGAGTAAAAAGTGCTTCAAACTTTACAGACAACTCCTTGAAACTTGCTCAGTTGCTCGTATATGGTTGAGCAGCCCAAAATGGCACAGTGCCGAAAATGGAGCCCTAGTAATCTTCACTGTCACGTACATAATAGCTTCTCCATAAAACAGTACCATGTACACACTGCAAAGATTATAGGGCGTCACTTTAGGGCACCATTTTAGGAACACCTATATTTCCATCTTTAGAAATTCATTACTTACTGTAGAAGAGTCGAAAAATGATGATTCCACTTGCTCTAGTTTTCTACTAATTTTCCACATGCACAAAAATTGCTTGCACTGGCAACATTCCTCTAGATTTTCTGTGCTGAAAATTGCGCCATTATAGGACACCTTACCATAGAGACACTTGAATGAAAAGTTCCAGCAGAAACCACGACTGTGGGCACTTTCCGCAACGAACTTGATCATAACCACAAGAATGAAGAATCTTCAAAAAGCTGACAAGCATGACAGAAAGATGAAGATGTAACCAACTAAACTTACTCTTCTATTATTCAAGTAACGTTACAAGAATAACAAATTGCTGTGAGCTCAGGGAGCTCAAGAGACCCACTCTCGCTCTCGACTAGCAAAAAAGAAGTGAAAGGCAGCTCAATTTGACGACTGCTTGAGAGATCCGGAAGATCTCCAAATCCTGCCTTCCAGAGAAATCACCATCACTGAAACATCATCATGGTACTTGCGGCGATCACCTTGTGGGATATCCAGCAGCTCATTCAATTCCATTCCTGCACGCACCCACACCTTCAGACATGCAACAATCACAATACCATGCCTTAAAATACAATACTGGGAGGATTCATTGACCGTGCAACATGCCATGCAAACCTCGAAGGGAAACGAAGGCTGGGTTCACTAACCATTCTTTTTGGCAGCTCGGAAGAGAAGCTCCTCAATGAGGCGCTGTGCGGGATCTCCATCAGGACACATTTCCATAAACCATTCCACGTGCGAGACGACCTCCTCGTTGCTTAAATATTGGTACAACCCATCGGATGAGAGCACAATGAATTGATCTTGCGGTCCCAGCTTGTGATGCCGCAGACAAGGGTCGCAGCTGATATACGGGTCGTCACCGATGAACTTGCATCGGAACATTTCAAAGAGAACGTTGTTCAATCTCGGCTGCATCAATGACGGCTGAGTCAGTAACTGCTTCTTCCTACTTTACATCGGGACCCCAAAGTGACATTCGATATTCCAACGTTTCAGATCACCTTTACATTTAGTCTCGCACTGTAAATTCAAAAATCTTGGGAACTGATGATCAGGTTGTACATTTGTGAGGAATAATGATCCTCAATGAGAATTGGATCATTGTCGAAGTGCAGTGATATCTCGGACGTTTTTGTCCACTTTTGAGATTGAGAATGATTAAGAATTTGGTAGCGTAGTGTACCTGCTTCAAAAATCCAGCGCCGAATGCCCGTGTCACTTTCAATCGTCCCTTCACGCGATCATTTGAGATTATGTCGTCGTCAAACGGATGCTCTGCTTTCAGCCTCTGCACTTCCTGTAAGGAAAAACAGTATGCGTCAGTCGTTTTGTATGGAACGATAGAACAACTACGAGTGAGAATTTATTCTTAGTCACCTCTTCAGTGCTGGTACTATGATCCGATGTAAGCTGCAAGGCACCTAATAGTGACAGTCCCGGTGGAGGTGGTCCCAGACATGGGTCATGAGTCTCCAGGGCCTCGATCTCTGTGGGCGTTTCTTCGATGATTCTTTCGAGCTCTTGACGCAATAAAGAGTCTCGAGCACCGATGCGTTCATGCTCGTCGACACTGAAGCCATTCAGATGGCAGCGGGAGACTTTCGAGAGAGAATTGAAGGAGCCTCGTCTACAGTCTTGAGCTATGACGGCTCGACTATCGCCAACATTCAGAATGTACACATCCTCGTCCTTCATCAGCATCACCAATACACAAGAGCCCATCAAGGCCAGTTCTGGATTCTCGTTTAGAACCCTGTGTCGATGAATCAATCACTAGTTAGTACGAACTCATCAGACTCAATGAATTGTGTAAGCCAATGAAAAGATGATGCGAACCTATAGGTCATGTCCAGGTAAGCCTCTTCGGTGGCTCCTAGAGCTCGAGACAGAGCTTTCAAGACCGCGTCGTGATCCACGCTGTTGTTCTCGAGCTCCTTAGCTTCCTCCTTAAGACGGAGCTTCTCTCTCAGCCGCTCCTCTTCCACGAGCCTCTCCTGCTCCCACTCGTACCTAAATTCAATCGCGTCGTTAATGCTGAGGAGTGGTGTAGATAGAAGGAAGCGTACTCATAACTGCACAAGCGGAAGTTACCTCCATTGCGGATACTTCCGGTGCTGCTCTCGACGTCGATTATGAAGCACTCGCATTTTCAAGTTAAGAATGCTTTGCTCTTTTGCGTAAGCGTTGTCAGCGAAGTGTACATTACTAGGTGCTATCGGTTCAGGTGTGTCCACCTGAGAAACAATGCTGGGAAAATCCTGTTGTTGTTGTTGTTGTTGTTGTTGTTGGGTACCGTCCTGTGCATTTAATCTATCCTCAACCAGCTTTCTATCGTGTTCTGATCCTACACCTAAATCATCGTCGCAGCTTGATGTATTCAGGTCACACTTTCGGTGACACGCCGTGTGTATGTCGTTTTCCTGTGGGGGATTTCCATCACCATGAATTGGAGTAGAGCAACTAGATTGCACTACACTACCCGGTATCGAGTCCTGAACAACCTCCCCAGTTCGTGTCTCCAACGCATGGTGAGTAGTAGTTGCTTTGGAGTCGTCCCGCGTATCACATGGGCATGCTTTCGGGACTGCATCCGAAGGGGGTCCTAAGCGAGAGACGAAGTCATCGGGAGCCCGGTGAGCGTCACCGGGGCTGCAATCACCGAGCTCGAACGCGCTGTTCTGGTTCCAGAGCAGGCCTTTGAGCTCCCGGTAGATCGCGGGGTACAAGTTGCTCATGAGGAAGTCCGGGGCGTCGGGGCCATTGAAGCCATCGTAGATTCCAACGAACAGCCAGCCATGCTCTTCGGACAAGACCACATGCACGCGGTCTTCGCCGGCTTTGCCTTGCGCCCACTGCAGATTATTGTCGTCTTTGATGTCCAGGTCGGAGCCGGAGGTGGCGGAGTCCATGGGCGAGCCAAAGGAGCTGTGGGGGAAGTCGGGGTCGCGGGCGGGTTCGGGGCCACGCACGAGATGGCGCACGGGCATGACGATGGTGCGCGCCAGAGTAGCCGTGGTCTTGGACACCGTGCGAGCGATGGCTTTGCGCATGGGCAGGCTCATGGAGCGCACGAAGCGCTTGAGCGAGTTCTTCTTGCGAGTAGGATACGAAGAGAGCGGCGCGGAGAAAGTGTTGCGATCCACTGGCTCCAGCGGCCCGGACATAAACCCTCTCTCTATTGGCCCGGACATGAAGCCCCTCTCCAGCGGGCCCGACATAAACCCTCGCTCCAGAGGCCCCGATTGCAACAGCGGGCCGGACGCGGGCCCCGACGACGTGGGGCCCGAATTGGCCACCCGCTGCAGAGGCAGCGCGCTGAACGACGCCGTGCTCTCGAACGCGGCAGCGCGCTCGATGGGCACGTTGGAGAAGGAATTGAACTGCTCTTGGCTCGCCACTGAGCGCGGCGTCGCCGTGTTGGCGCTCACAGAGGCGCCCGAGATCGCTTTGAACGACGTCTCCGTCAAGCTCTTGGTCCTCTCATTATGCTTGGGCCTCTCCCACACCACCCGCGGCTTCGTTGCTGCGTCTGATTCTAGGTTTGGCAGTTGCTCGTCGACCGCCGCAGCGTGAGACGCCTCCACCACCACCACCTCACTACTGCTGCTGCTACTAATGATGTCCGACGACTCCACAGGGACCTCCAGTGGCGGGGACGAAATCGGTCCCGAATCGCCATCCGGCAACTGCACTGGCCGGACATAGCAAAACGAATGCCCCAATCCCTCGTCTAGCGGCTCCGAGAAATGCAGCCCGTGCGAGTACTTCTCGTGCCCCTGCTCGGAGCTGAAGCAGCCCACCACTATCCTTGACATCCTATTGCCCATCGCATGCTCTGTACTATGGCTGCTCCTCACCCAATTTGCACATCGTCACACAATGAGGGCCGAGCTCCAACCATACGCAACATAACTCAAATTTCTGACCTGAATCAAATGACAAATTCTCATAATCTGGAAACCCTACAACAGACCCCAATTCACTCCGACCGATCCACAATTGCTAGAAGACTTACGATGGGAGAATCCGGGCGTGGCGCACAGTCGTCATCATAAACACCGCAGCATTATTCTCAACAACATCAACATTAACAGAAGAAGCCCTCGCTGGTTATTGTGGGAACACTAGTCGCCGGCCATGATCTCCTACCCATTCTTCAGAATCGGAGAGGTCAGCGGAGATACATGCTCATCATCCACTCCTGCTTGAGGTGCACCATCGGCAGAGCACGCCTCCTCCCCGTTGCCCCCGCCATGGCCTACGCCCGCACCTCCCATGCCCCACACCAATTCCACCCGCGCTGCGTGGCTCACCCCGTCACATCGCTCAGCCCTATCCCGAAATTGCCATCAACCCCACAGGCACACTTGAAGGGACGACGAAGCTGCTGCTCCTTGCCCAGACTAGAGCAGACTAGAGCGGACTAGAGGCGGGCAGGCTAGAGGCGAGAGGGTGAGCAGCAATGATGGTGGCGTGGAGATGATGGGTAGATGGAATGAGGGGAAAGCAAGCAAGCTAGCTAAGTTGGCAAGCAGGCTCGAAGCTGCTTGGAGCTCGTGACGGAGCTTCCTCTTTCTCTCTCTCTCCCTCGCTCTGTGTGCGTGAGGCTCGCGGTTCTCGTGAAGTGAGGCAGGCGAGGAGGGGCGCTCCAGCAGCAAGAACAGAGCAGAGCGTCTGTCTCTTCTACACCTCCACCACCACGACGATGACCCCTGCCTGACAAGCGACCGCCGGTCGGGAGGGCGTACGCCCCGTCGCCTACGGCGTCGTATTGGTCGCTAGGCGTACATTACGGCGCGAGGACCACAGGTCGGTGGTGGTTACTGGGCGTTGCCAGCGGCGGGGCGGGCGACCTCACCTCACTAATCCCATCTCCTTGTTAATTTTTTACTACCTACCATCTGACTGCAGTTGCCTTCTGACTTGACTAGAGTTCAACACTTCCACAAGTCAAAGTTACCCTTTGCACACCTTGCTCACCCTATTTCGGCCCACATTTCATTGTTTATCACCTTAGATAGCTATCAATATTTGAGTTGTGATGAGCATACCAATACCAATGTTGTTGTTTACAAAAGATATCCTTAATGTACATGAGTGCTCAGCATTGGCACTTGTCCCAACATTGCGAGGGTGGAAGGGTTATCGGGATGTCGCCGAGGAGATGCAATAGAGGATAGCTTGAGAATATAAGTACGAGAATATAAGTACGAAGTTGGTGTCGCAACCTCATAAGATGGAAAGGCTCTTCGCACGTTTATTGTACCGCCGCTCTCAACAGTCTCGAGTTAACCTGTTCACAGCCAGGACATTTGGGGGCATTTGTATTTCATTGCCAGAGGTGAAACTCTTCGATAAGGTTCTGCTACATTACGCTCAGGGGATGTATCAGGAGGCAGTCAAAGACATTACATCATTCTCGCTCAAGAGATGTGTCGGCTTGCCGACACTCAAATATTTTGACAACACATCACTGTCGCTCAAGGGATGGGTCAACATGCGGCAAGTCACATTCTTTGACATTAAATCAATGTCATTTAAAGGATATTTTGGCAGAGGATGTGTTGACATACGGACAGCCAAAGCCAAATACTTTGACATTACGTCGCTCAAGGGATGTGTCGGCATGCGGTAGTCAAATGCTTTGATATTACATCACTGTCGTTTATAGAATATGTCGGCAAGGAATGTGTCGGCATGCGGATAGTCAAATGCTTTGACATTACATCAATGTCATTCAAGAGCTTTGTCGGTATGCAGTTTGACGTTACATCAATGTAGTTGAAGAGATGTGTGGAGATGCAGATGTGTGGGGATACAGATGTGTCACGGATAGTCAAATGCTTTCATTACATCAATGTCGTTCAAGAGATGTGTCGGTATGCAGTTTGACATTACATCAATGTCTTTAAAGAAATGTGTCGGCATGGGGATGTGTCTAAATATGGATAGTCAAATGCTTTGACTGTTGTCAAGGGATGTGTCGGAATGCGGCAATTAATGCTTTAACAATACATCACTATCGTATAAGGAATGTGTCGGTAAAGAGTGTGTCGGCATGCGGACAATCAAATGCTTTGACGTGACATCATTATTGCTTAAGAGATATGTGGGCATGTGGAGAGTCAAATGTTTTGACATCACATCACTATCGCTCAAGGGATGTGTCGGCATGCAGGAGGGATGATTTGGCATTACATCAATGTCGCTTAAGAAAAATTTCGGCATGCGCAGAGTCAAATGTTTTGAGATTGCATCATTGTTTGCTAAAGGAATCTGTCGGCATGCGGACATTATATCACTCTCGCTCAAAAGATGTGTTACATGCGGACAATCAAATGCTTTGACATTACATCGCTTTCGATTAAGGAATGTGTTGACAAGAAATGTGCCCAAATGCGGAGCGGACAATCAAATGCTTCGACATAACATTATGTTCCTTGCTCGAATCTATCGGCATGCAAACACTCAAATCTTTGACATTACATTACTAACCCTTAAAAAATATTTTGGCAAGGAATGTGTCCGCATGCAGAGAGTCAAATGCTTTGGCATTACATCACTATCGAGGAATATGTCGGGAAGTCAATTGATTTGACAATACATCATTTTCCCTCAAGTATGTGTCGGCATGTGGACAGTCAATTGCTTTGACATACCAAGTGTTGCACTTGCCCAAAAAAATAATAAATAGCAAGTGCACTTGCAACAAATGATAGAGTGAGACTAGAAGTACAAGATAATGACAAAATGTAAGGAATGTTAACAAGCGTGCGCTAAAGAGATATGTCGGAAAGATAGTCAATTGCTTTGGCACTACCAAATGTTGTCCATTGCACTAGAAAAGTTTGAGGAGCTTGGCAAGCTTGTTGCTTCATTGTCGCTCAAGGGATGCATCCGAGGTAGACAGTCAATTGCTTGAACGCCACCAATTGTTGCACTAGCAACAAAGATAGCGTGAGATCAAGTACAAAGATAGAGGGGTTGTTGTAAAGCTGTCACTTCATTGTAGCTCATGATATGCCTTGGAATCGGTTATTTTTATGTCATCGAGTCATTGCACTTGCACCAATGGATAACGTGAATAGATGTACGAGGTTGGTTGGGAGGCTACATGGGTGGCAAACACTACTAGAATATAGGGGGATATGCAACGTATTTAATGCAAATATTGCTTAAGTGAAGCAACATTATGGTACTTACTCAAGCAATGTTTTAGCAAACCAAGCAACATTTTCAATGACTTCAATAGATTTGAAGTTAAAACGTTGTTGGAGCAAGTACCAAATACGTTGCTTAAGTTAATTAGCGTTTCTATAAAACGTTGCAAAAAATCCATGCAAACCCTCCTCCCTTAAGGTAGTGAAGGGTAATAGAAGGGCATCTTATGTTTTTTACTTATTTTTTGTTGTTTGCAAAACCTCTTGCCATACTCATTTGAGATGTTCTGAAGCAACTTGGCTCTTGACCTAATTGTTTTGACAATAGCATATACAAATACAAGCTTCTCCAAATTTCCAACCGTAAAACCTTAATGTCTGTCAACTAGCCCCCAAAGAATGAACAATTTTTTAGAAAAGAATTCCCCCTTTTTCACAAGACTTATATGTTATTATGGTTAGCCGAGCTCAACATGAATTCATTTGACACTTAGGGTTAACCTCACTTAACTTCAAAGCTACAAAGCATGAGTTTTACGATTTACCATCAAAATTGCCATTTTTTAATGCAAGCACAAAATTTTCCATTATGTACATATTTTGAGTATTGTAACGATAGGGTCTAGTATCTTTATTTGATTACCAAATCTTAAGCTGAAGTTCCTTAGCATTGTGAGATCCTAATGTTGGAAGGAAAAGAAATGTTAGTTACTATTATTCTCTTCCACAAATCTACGTATTTATTTTTTAATCAAATTGTACCTTCAAGTGTTTGAATCAACTGGAAATTGATAGACTTACTGCAATAAGTAAAAAAATGATGGGATTCAGTGCACTTATTTTTGACTTAATGCTACTTTCAGAAAGTCAAATGAAATTACAATGCAATTTAATGATATTCTCAAATTCTTTGTTAACATTCTGCTCTCTATCTCAGGTACTGAAGTACAAATTTTTGAATACTTGACCAAGTGATTATTTTCTCAAATAAATAATTTCATTAATTCAATGTATCAAAAGTAACCGTCATTTATCTATCACTAGGTCGCTTGAAACATATAACAAAACATGCAACTTGATCATTTCATTGTATCTTTGCATGCATAAGAGTTGAATTCAAGGTCCATTTCTACTTACCTCCTGCAATTTTTGGATTAACTAAAGAAGATGCACCACTACAAAATTACATTGAACATGTGCTAACCCATATTTACATAGCAACTCAACACTTTAACCCCTAACTTTCCTTAAAACCCGAAACGGGTTTTGGAGGTTCTCGCAGGAAAAAAACTCAGCCAACTTTGATCATTATAATCTCACAAATGAGGAAGAATGAACGGTCCAAACTTGAAATGTGAGAAGAATGTCAAGTGAAATTTAAGATCTTACGGTTGAATCTTTTAAATAATGCTTAGATTGAGATTTTTTGAGCCTATTCTAAAGGAAGGTCAAATTTTGTGACTTAGACGCTTTTGCAACAAGGAAATTTAGGGTTTAAAATCATTATAATTATCATACACACCTGTACTATATCACTGATATAAAAATTTGCATATCAGACAGAGATTGTCCAAATAAATTAACAAAAAGGTAAGTTCATTGAAGGTGTAAATATACTTAAATAGCCTTAAAAGGGGAGAAGATCTATGTATCAAAGTGGTGGCTGGTACGCATACACATGCAACTGTAGGTATAAATGTACATCTCGTATTGACGGTTGCACCTCCACAAGATCAAAAGCAAAATTAAATCACATTAATTTAATTTTTTAGAGTAAGCACGGATTTCCATTTATCATCAAATGTATGTACAACTCTAGAATGGCAGTATGCAATTACCCACCAGCGTAAGTAAATTAATTTTTGTGAATGAGGAAAAAAGTAGTAGAAAGATAGAGCAAGTAAGGTAGGAGTGGTGAAAACCGTCTGAATTTCAGCTTTGCATACTTGGAATAGTGGTGTAAAATTTTAATTATTTTTCCATGGTCTGCAAAGCTAGTGCAAATCCATCCCAAAAAAAAAAAAAAACATTTTTTGAGTAATCCTATAATTTCTTATGAATTTTTGAATCTCGAGTCTTAGGAGTCCCACTACCCGAACATAGAGTGTTGGCTTTTTTGCAAGGTTGTATTCCGAAAAGTGTGTATTGAATGTCCCAAAATGAATTAAAATAGGTTCAGGGACTGACATAGGAGTTGTCTAAAACCGTTCAACATGCATGGTGGGAGCTAAAAACAGTGGATGGTTCCCAAAACCTGTCAGTTTACCATGAACGGACGGTTTTACAGAACCTACCCATAAACCTAATGTGCGGTTTTTGGGGCTGGACGGTTTTCACGACTCCTACCTTAGAATGATCATTTTGGGACTCTTTTGCTGCTAGTTCTGATTTTTTTTTCTTCGAAATAGGATGTTTTTGAAATGGTGACACCCTACAATGTATGTACATGATAGTGTTGTATAGGGAGTGAAGACTGCTAAATCTCCACTATGAAACCTACTCCGTTTTGGACCACTCTACTATTATTTTCACCTCGGAGGGGTTAACCGTCTTAAACAGGCACCCCAAAATTGATACACAACATCTTTTGGACTTGGGCATCACAAATAGTGCACTTTTGAACTTGGGCATTGTGAATGAACCAATCAATGATGAGCTTGCAACCTCCTACAAGGTTATGTACAATTTCAACCTACCTACCTACCTACCGACCACAATCCTTTCAAACCACAAACAATCACTCATACAAATTGCGATTCAAATAATTCACTTTTTGAATGTATCATAAGAAGGTGACCAGTTTGACATCAAAATATAAAGTATAGGAATAGAGCTATAGAGCATGATTTTGTTGGGGGACAAAAAAAGCCCCTCATGCTTGCTTGGGCATTTAACCCCTAAAGAACCTTGATACAAAATTGTTTAAAAAAACCCTTCTTCTACTTCAAGCCCAAAAAACTCAATCTAAGCATCAATTAGAAGATCCAACCGTAAGATCTTGGAGTTAACTTGATCTTGGAGTTAAGTTACGTCAAATTTGAACCATTAATTTTCCCCCAATTTTGAGATTACAATAGTCAAAGTTGACTGATTTTTTTCCCTGCGAAAATCCCGCAAAACTAATTTTTCGTCTTTCTTGGATCTTCTGGGGGTTACCCCTAACTCTCCTTGTTGCAAAACGGTCTAAGTCACAAAATTTGACCTTTCTTTAGATTCAGCTCAAGAAATCTCAATCTAAGCATCATTTAAAAGATTCAATCGTAAGATCTCAACGTTCACTTGACATTCTTCTCACATACCAAACTTGAACCGTTCATTCTTCCTCATTTGTGAGATTATAACGGTCAAAGTTGGCTGAGTTTTTCTCCCACGGGAACCTCCAAAACCCGTTTCAGGGTTTAAGGATTGTGTAATAGGGCCCTCTAATAGCAATTACTGTGTATGGTACTTCAGTACTGACATAGCTTACAACCCCAGTAAGTAGGTTGCTGAACTAACGCTTTCAAAAACCACAAGTAGCCGGAAGGAAGTAGGTTGACTCTAGTGAGATAAATGATACCTACCGTGTAGTGGGAGGCAACAAATCAAAGCCTTTTAAAATTAAATGAACCAATGGATGAATGTTTTTGGGAACTAATTAATAATAATTAGTAAAGAGTACAATGTAAGGGGGCACCATGTCAACTGATGCACCAAATATAGGCGTTGGCTAATAATATCAATAACCTATTGACCTTGATAAGCATTTGGAGGCGGGTTTAAAGTGCCTTTACTCTTTCATAGGTGGTGGTGGGGCTTCCCTTACAATTATGTAGGGGTGGAGTCAACCTTTGGAAGCTCCCTGAAAGCTTCCTTGGATGAAAAAAATGGATGAATGAATGTGCTTTGACCGTTTTTCTTTGTTTTTTTTGGGGGGGGGGTGGGGTGGGCTGTGTATTTCTTTTCCCTTTTGATTTTTTTGGAATTATGATTTTTGGAGTACATGGATATTTGTACTTTTGAAGTTCACATGCCTTGAAATTATATACGTACTCATTTTTATTTTTTATTTTACTTTATTTTTCATACCCATGTTTTTAAAACGTTGGAAGTTTGAAGGAAATACGTGTTTTTGTAGAGAGATGAATAACTTTAAATGTGTTAAAAAACATCCCGCACATGTTTTTTTTGACCTAAGTAGCAAAGTTTTTGACCTCCTATCATAGTAAGGTGGTCAATAATGGCTAAATTTGCAGCCGGGGAAATCTAGTGCAAGCAATTTTTGTGCATGAGGAAAACTAGAAGAAAACCAAAACGAAGTGGAATAATCATTTCAATCTGGAGTTCTAAGTGAGATATGAATTTCTGAAATTGGATATACAATACCCTAATTATAATGTTTGTCATGAGTATATGATACTATTGTACGAAGAAAAGTACTATTATATTGCTTAAGCTCCATTGTGGGACTGGGTTTTATTCTATACTCTTTTAGAATACTCTCACCGATTCAAATTACATGTGTTCCTCCCTTCAACTTCTATCTCAGATGGTTAGAATGCCAGATGGAGCACTCGCAAGAGTTCAGGAAATTCACTAGTCGACATGAAGAAGCGACCTCGCTTGACCAGAGACGCAGGTTCGAACCTTCCACGGGGAGGAAGGTACCAAGCACGTACGAAGGTGGAGTGGTGGGGGAGTAGCTTAGGTTCAAGGAGAGAGACATCGCCTACAACTTTGTTGCGGATGGATTTGGCAGGACATCCCCAAAGTTGGGACTTACCAGCGTTCTTGCCTCCCTGCCTCCAAACCTTGCCTTGCCATATAAAAATTTGGGAGTAAATTTGCCCCCTATTTTTAAAATTGTTGATGCCACCCATGATATCATACTACGGTTTCTCAAGGGTAAAATGGGGTCTTAGATCCCATTTCGGAACTCAAAATTTCAAAAGAAGTAGTTGAAGGCCTCAAAAAATGGTTAAAAATAAAATTATTGTTTTTTGACTGGGAAGGGAGTATGGGGGGGCCAGGCGCTAGAGTAAGTCCTAGCTTGAGGGATGTCATGTCCACGCAGTTGTGGACACTAGTAAATTAAGTATATTGAATGTACTGGTGTAATATACTCATATGACAGTTGTGAAAGTGGGGCACTGGTAAAAAGCGGTCCACTTTAAAACCGACCATTACAACAACCACTACTGGCAACTTACACTCACCATTAGTGTAAATTGTCAATATTGAATGTACTTGTGTGATATACTCATATGACAGTTGTAGTAGTGAGGCATTGGTAGAAAGGGGTCTCCTCAAAAACCAACCATTACAACAACCACTTCTCCCAACTTACACTCACCATTAGTGTAAATTGTCAATATTGACTGTGCTTGTGTGATATACTCATACCATAGTTGTAATAGAGGGACACTAGTAAAAAGGGGTCTTCGTAACCCAACCATTACAACAGCCACCACCAACAACTTATATCCACCATCATATTTAATATTGAATGTACTCGTGTGATATACTCATATCACTATTTTTTTAGTAGGAACCACCTTGGGGTTTTTCAAGGAAATTAGAAAATAGAACTTACTGCCCCGATTTTTAGAACCAACCAAGAATCTTCGAACATGAACATTAAAAAATAGTAGTAACCCTTAGCCCCTCCTCAAAAATGCTCATATAGTGGTACCTGGATAAGATCAACTTGGTCAAGATCAACGTCTTGTTAAGAACGCTGTTCGTGTCCCTTTATTATGCAAAGAGGCATTGTTTCGTTATGGTCAACACTTGGATAAAATCAAGGTTTCTGTCTGTCTGAAAACGTTTATCTAATCTAAGCACCACTGTAAGTGTGAAATGACCCTAAACTACCAGATCATGAACCGAGGTATTGTTAACCCCTGAAGGTCCTTGATACAAAATTGTTTAAATTATCAAAAAGAACCTTCTTCTTTTATTTCAGGTGCAAAGAAACTCAATCTAAGCATTGATTAGAAGATCCAACCGTAGGATCTTGAAGTTAACTTGACCCTTTTCTCGAATGTCAAATTTGAACCGTTAATTTTTCTCCAATTTTGAGATTATAATGGTCAAAGTTGGCTGAATTTTCTCCCTGCGGAAATTCCAAAAAGCGATTTCCGCTTTCTTGGACCTTTAGGGGTTAACCCTTAAACGCCCTTGGGGTCTGAAATGGGCAGCCCAAAATTGGATCACAGCATCTTTGGACTTGGGCATCATGAATAGTGCACTTTTTGAACCTGGGCATTGTGAATGAACCAATCAATGATGAGCTTGCAACCTCCTACAAGGTTATGTACCACCCCAACCTACCTACCATAATCCTTTCAAAACACAAAATCACTCATACAAATTGTGATTTGAATTCTACAATTTCACTTTTTCAATACATCAGAAGAAGGTGACCAGTTTGACATCAAAATATAAGTGAAAAGTTGAGTATAGTGAGAACTACAGGGAAGATTCTGTTGGAATCAAGCCCCTCGGGCTTGCTTGGGCATTTAAGGGTTAACCATGCCGTTGGAAGTTTGAAACTTGTTGTCAGTTGTTTATCCTACATAAAATCAACCTCTCTCCTCACGGAATTCATGCGGTGTAACACTTCTTCTCTTTTCTTTTCTTTTCTTTCTTTGTTTTTTTTTTCCCCTTCTTCTTCTTCAAAATTACGGCAATCCCGAGGAGGGAGAGAAAGTAGTTGGGGGTGAAATGAAGTTGTGAGACTAATAGAGTGGACTGGTGGGTGTAGAGCAAGGCTTTTGACTTTGGTGGGGGGTAAAGCTCATGAGTTGCATACCCTCCTTTATGGAATGGTTTGAGAGAGCTTCCAAAATTTTATCATTGGGTAGTGTACTTTGTCCAGATCCTGCATTGACTCACGCCATTCCATATGGAAATTCTCATGCTCTTATCATTCTCTTGCTTGCTTGACGGTGGTCACCTTCAGGAGAAAGGAGAAAAAAAAGTGTGGCCCCACTTTTGTATTCCCCCTTGAACGCCCCACATGTTGAAAAACAACATTTTGGATGAAAGGTATAAACTTTGACGAGTCATAATTTCTTCATCCAGAGTTTGTTTTGGACGAAATCACTTGACTTGGGTCTACCAAATCTATTAGCTTGCTTGGTAGAAATTGCAGACCCATGCAATGAAGTATGAATAAATGGTGTGCATTTTAGTGAAAGCATTTTTTGTTTCTGAGTTTTCAAAACATGGGGCATGTTTTACCATTGTGAGGCAATTCTTGTATATCTTTTTTTTTTTTTTTTTTTTTTTTTTTTCATGATTATATATATGAAATTATGATCTTAAAATGATAACTAACCGCTTTGTAGTTGGAAGTTTTTTGATCCAAATACTTTTGGTATGGATTTTCAATGATGTTTCTACAATGGAAAAAGTGAAAAGTGGATGAGGTTTGAGGAGCTATATCTCCTTCATCGTTGGATTTCAATTTTGTTCATTGAGATGGATTCCAAATAGAGTATAGTTTGAGTGGAAAAATCCTTGAAGATGAGGCAAGAATTTGAGTGCAAGGGGTGTAGATTTGGACCCTTTTTCCTTTGTAAATGTTTATGGCAGTTTACACCCTTGCAAGGCTAATATTTGAGCAAAGAATTAGAGATATGTGGGGTGGCAACATGTTCATCAACTTTTAGACTGCTAAGAATTTATTTGAAGTAAAAGACCAAGTTCTTAGAGCTTGGTAAACTCTTATTAAAAATTAAGAGAGAAAGTGGGAACCACTTCTCAATGGTCATAGGAATTCCTCCTCTCCCAAAAGATTGGCATCTTTCACAAGCTCGAAGACCTATCTCCTTTAGTAGTTTTCAAAAATAATGAGCACTTCCTCCGGCCACTTGGTTTGCGCTTGGTGAAGATTCCAAATAGTATTTCAAATTTTGTAGTAAGCTTCCTTTCATCATGCCTTAACCCCTGAGCGCCCCCTCCAAAAAGCCCGAAAATCAAGGTGTGCAGACCGTGCCCAAGCTTATCGGGTGCCAATTCTGCAAAAATTGATTGTTTTCAATTTCACCGTTGAGAAACATAAAGAACAGGGATGCGAAGGTGTGGGAAAAATTGGGATGGATTTCACAGCACGGATTTGGTTTCTATAATGGTCAAACAATGGTTGACTTCTAACTGGCGGAATTCCTGGCAGACACATTCAGTCCGCAAGGGCGCTCAGGGGTTAACCCATCTCCGAAATCAACCTTTGTTTTCTTTGGATTTTGTTGCCGAGTGAGAATAGTACCTCTCGAAAGAGGGCCTAAGAAAAGCGGTTCTCGAGAATGCCCTTTGTCTAATTCTACTTGGGCTTGGTGTCGGAAGCTTCTTCATAGAATTTCCCAAAACTAACCCAACTGTGCTTGAAGAATAAGAAAGACCCTTCTCACTTGGAAGCATTGTATATTTGCTTAGAGGAGATTCAAGAATATGGCTTTTACTTCAAGATCTGATCCTATATACTCTTTGGAAAGCCCAAAATGATATCACATTCAACAACGAGAGATGGACACAAGGAAGAATTGAAGCCTCCATTTGGAATGGCATAACCGACTATGAAAGAGTAGCTTGAAGAAAGACGACCATCACCAAAGGGAGGACTCTCTGCATCCTCCAATTCCAAGAGACTTGGTGTAAGAATGAAGTTCTAGCTAAGCCGGAATCCAATCACCGGATTCAGTAGATTAACTCCTAACTTTCCTTAAAACCCGAAACGGGTTTTGGAGGTTCCCGCAGGAGAAAAACTCAACCAACTTTG
This sequence comes from Bryum argenteum, assembly GCA_037043015.1. Lineage (NCBI taxonomy): Eukaryota > Viridiplantae > Streptophyta > Bryopsida > Bryales > Bryaceae > Bryum > Bryum argenteum. The sequence continues at coordinate 29,570,092 of CM073322.1, forward strand.
ACCATTGTAATCTCATAAATGAGGAAGAATGAACGGTTCAAATTTGGTATGTGACGAGAATGTCAAGTGAACTTTGAGATCTTACGGTTGAATCTTTTAAATAATGCTTAGATTGAGATTTTTTCAGCTTAATCTACAGGAAGGTCAAATTTTGTGACTTAGACCGTTTTGCAACAAAGTAATTCATCAGATTAACATGGTTTGTGACTATGACTCGTATATTTAATAATATACGAGTCACTCTAATATTTTGTAACTATGTATCGTAATCGTTTCTTTTTTTTCTTCTTTTGTTATTTTATTTTTTATTTATTTGTTCCCCTCTCTCTCCTCCCCTCCCCTTGGCCCAAACTTGTCGGAATCATGGCCCTTGTACTTTCATAAGCAGTAAAGGTTACCCTTTATTTGGGTCTGCGAAAAGAAAAAAATGTATGATTTCTTCTTGCAGATACCCCCAAAACCAAAAATTCCGGAAATTAAAGGAGTTGGGACATCTGATCATGTAATCACTTTTGGATTATTCCCTCACTTTCTATCACTACATTAAACAACTAGGGATGAGCATCATTCTTTATTTTCATGTTCACATTCTTGGAAAGGGGGAGCATGAAACCCAAGCGCCAAAATTTGTATTCCCCATAAGGAGGGCGTGATTTTATAGAATGGAAGAATATTACCCCCTCAAACTTAAAACTATCCGGAAAAGGGATCTTAAACTCATTACATTGGATGAGGTTTATACTTAGGCAACAAAATTCATTTCACCAAAAAATAACATAAAATCAATTGCGTAAGAAAAGAACAATAAGAAGTTTGTTCATCAAGAATGTTAGAATGTTTTGATAAATTGTGGAATTTGAACATAAACTCAATTTTGTTAAAATGGCGTTACCCCATGTGCCATTTTGGCCCACGTTCTAGTTGTGCCATTTGACAAGCATATTTTTTAACATAAGTTTAGAAATATTTATGCTTGCAAGATGACACGTTTTCTAAAACCACATGCGTTCTTTATAATGTTGAGTAATTTGTAAAATATCACCAAAAATTTCCTAATATCACACACTTTGATGATTATTGACCTTTGAAAACCGGTCAAAGAGCAATGTTAGTGAAATGCAGTTCAAAAACATTGTTGTTTTTGAACGGCTGCTCAAATTTTTTGCGGAAGGGGCAAATATTTCTCAATGACCATTCAAAAATAGCAATGTTTTTGATTTGCATTTGAGAAATATTGTCCTCTAAGGTCAAAAACTAAGAACGTGTAATTCTAACAAAAAATATTGCCACCTTAACAAAATTTAGGTTAGAGTTGTTTGTATAAATACTTCCTTCTATTCAAGGTAGAATGTAATAGAAATTCTTGAAAAAGAAAGAATCTGAAAGAAAGGAAATATGCAATTGCAAACTCAAATTAAGATTGAAATTGGGTTTTGTGACTTTTGGATAGCATACTTCATCTATGCATGAATGCCTATGCACTTTTGAATCCCTCACTCTAAGCCTCCCTCGAGGCTTCTTAAACTCTTCTTGTACAAGATTGAAGCTATTAGTTGGTTGCACAAAATTGAAGTCATTGTCTGGTTGGCTTCTTATTAACTAACTTTGCCATTTTAGTTTTTATAGTAACTTTAGATTGATGCCATCAACTTCAAATAAATATCACAGTATTAAAATTGTACAAAGTTTGGATTAAGAGGTGACCTAGGTCATGGTAGTTTATTAGTAGTCATCCTAACTTATGTCATGAATCCAATAGTTACGGTTGCTACTTCAAGAAGCTTATCTTTCTTTGCTTCTCTATAATGAATTATGACTTACCATATAAGACGATAAGTAACCTACAATAGGACGCAAAGCTACCTCAATTGTCTTGTTGTAGATGCTTTTTGTGACCAAAATAGCAATACATTCAAGCGATTGAAGGGGCATGTGAAGTTACGTAAAAGAGTGTCACAAAAGTTTGTGCTAAGATGAACAAGGTTCCATTAGCAAGAAGCAACACAGAGATTTGTGTTGGGTTGAACAAAGTTGTGTTATTAGTTGCACTATTATTTGGTAGTGTGAATTCAACGAGGTAGGATGTGGTAGTAGGTGGCCGTACCCGTTCTACGGGCGTCAGTGACAGGTACATGAAAGGCAGGACGGTGTTGATGACAACTACATCAGAGGCGAGAGGTGGTGGTAGTTGGCCGTATCCGTTCTACGGTGTCAATGACAAGTACATTAGAGGCGGAAGGTGGTTGTAGGTGACCGTATCAGTTCTATGGTGTTAATGACAAGTATATCAAAGGCGGGAAGTACATCAAAGGCGGGAAGTACATCAAAGGCGGGTCAAAGGCAGGAGGTACATCAAAGGCGAGAGGTACATTAAAGGCACATTAAAGGCGGGAGGTGGTCTTACCCATTCTATGGCGTCAATGATGAGTACATTAGAGGCGGGAGGTGGTCGTTTCCATTCTACATTCTACGGCGTCAATGATGAGTACATTAGAGGCGGGAGGTGGTAGTAAGTTGCCGTATCCGTTCTACGGCGTCAAGATAGAATCCGTTCTACGGCGTCAATGAAAAGTACATAAGATGCGAAGTGGTGGTGGGTGGCCGTACATGTTATACGGCGTTAATGACAAGTACATCAGAGGCCGGAGGTGGTAGTGGATGGCGTAGGTGGTCGTACGTGTTCTACGACCTTAATGATAAGTATATCAAAGGCGGGAGGTGGTGGTAGGTTCTACGGTGTCAATGACAAGTAGATCATAGGTGGGCGGTGGTGGTAGGTAGCCATAGCCGTTCTAGATGCGGTTGTGTTATTAGTTACACCATCATTTGCTAGTTTGAGATTCAGCCACGCGGAAGGTATTACTAGGTGGTTGTATCCGTTCTACGGTGTCACTGACAAGTACATCAAAGAGACGTGATAGGCTAAACAAGGTTGCGTTATTAGTTACACCATTCTTTGGTGACATGGGATTCAATAAGGTACAAGGTGGTGGTATATAACAAGTTCATGAAGGAGACATGATGGGCAGAACAAGATTAAATTATTAGTTACACCATTATTGCTAGCTTTGGTTTCAACAAGGTGGGAGGTGGTAGTATGTGATAGATGCATCAAACAAACGAGAAGTACTTGAAGAGTTGAATGGGAAGTAAATTAATATTTAAATCCAACAAACAATTATAATCATTTATTTGGAGGGTGTATGGTAAAAGAACTTGTTTTACTTTGCTTGTGTTTCAAAAGAGTAGAATATGAAATGTGAGGAGTCAATAGTTTATGCATTGTCCAGCAAAGTATAAACTACATGTACAATCATGAAACCATGTATGTGATTCACAACATGTTTCAAAATGTTCAAAGAAGGATCGTTGGTTTTTACCAACATATGTGGATTGGATCTACTGAGATAACATCTAGTTACGAGTAGACTCTACAGATGCCGAGTAGACTCCACAGATGCCCCACACGGTTACACTCACTGCTCAAATGTACCCACCATTATATATACGCCATCAGAATAAAAAGACACAACAAAGTTGTATGGGAATTAAGAAATTAATTTTCTCATCACAAAATTCCTGTTGCTACATTCTAATGAATGCGGGCACATTTAATAACAACCTACAAGAAAACACAGTCCCTAAATGGCTATTACAATGCAATTGTACACAACAACGATGCCACTGCAACGCTAGATTCAAACCAGACATCTTATGCGTAAAAGGCCTCCCACACCACAACAACCCACCATCACACCTCTCTGAAAACCTCATACTCCAATTCATTGAATTCACATACTGCAACAACAGATTTCCACAAAAAACAATGTATAACAAAACTGAAAAATACCAACCACTTATTACTAACCTCAGTAATTTAGTATGGAAAATGGACCCACTCATCGTCATTACAGCAGGTGCTCGAGGCACATCACACAAACCACACAAACCATCAATGAACATACTCGTAGATAATTTCCAACTATCAGAAACATGTATAAAACATACATTTCATGAAATAAATACCATCGCCATTCAACATGCAGGATGAATTATTTTACATAAAAGAAAAATTGAAAACAACCAAACAATCCCAACAATAATCTAACATGGAGTAGTGGCGTAAACCACTTCTCACATAAAATTAATACTTATGTCAGGTAGATGGGACATGGGCCGATTGATTGGCACAAATTTCCTGCCTATGAATAACTCACTAGCAGCGCCAAGCCATGTAGATCACACGAAACGCTTACACGGATCCATTGAGAATCGAACCCGGACCATTTATTAGCAATACAAACATCCCTTCCAATCAACCTGGAATCATGGCTTGGTGGCCATAACACACTCAAAACACCAAATAAACCCCCATATGATACACATTGGAGTCCCCCTTTTATCTTGTATCTTGGTTACTATAGTGTCTATTCCTGAAAGGGGTGAGTGGTCTTGCACCAATGGCCCTCTGTCCAGTGGGCACCGGCTAAACAAACACAAGACAAGACGAACAAACACTTTATTCACGCCGGCCCTGTAATGCGGACCGGAGTTATTATCTATCTATCTTACGAGTAGAGGAGGGTTGTCTTGTCATAAGTAGTCTTTGCATGCCCACTCATTGTATTAGTGATTTGCACCATATCTCATCGTCACACGGTTAGGTCACAAGGTTTGTTCTGACGCACACGACATTTCAATGTTGCAAGGTGCGATGTTGAAACACTCAACACCTCATTGTTTTTGTGACGCACCACACGTCTCATATTGCAAGGCTGTTCTAGTGACAAACTTGACATGTCGCAAAGTCCTATCCTTAATAAATTGAACATTTTATACTACAAGATACCATTAGTAACATGCACAAGATCTTAACAACAGCTTGTCATGTCCAACATTGAGCAAGAGTTGAGATAATTTTATCGTAACTGGTGTCCAATGTGGTTGTTTACATTCAACATCAACAAAAGTGAACATGGAACTCAATTAAGCAACAAAATCAGTTTCTTGTAGGTTACACTTCTTAGTAACCTCAATTTCGTTAAAATGGCACTATGCCATGTGCCATTTCGTCACACCAAATCTTACATATGTGCTCACATGGAATGGTGTATTCTGTAATATCACAATTTTTTCATATTATTACTCCTTTATATACATTGTCACTAATTTTTCATAATATCACCTTCAAATTTTGTTATATCACATGGTTTTTGAACTCCAGTTTAGAAAGTTGAGGTGTGTCATTTCAGCAGCAAAACGCCATTTTAACATTCTTGCTGACGAGGTGAGTAACAAAGCCGAATTTTCTAGGGCTTGGAGCTCCTGAGTACGTTTCAATCTATTCTTTACGATCGCACCATCGCATTTGGACGTTGCCACCGGGATCATCCTTGAATTCGGTTGATATGTCAATTCTTGTTTTCGCAGTCATTGAATTAGAGAATGGAGTGTGACAATGGCTGATTTGAAGAAGAAATAATTGCTCTCAAATTCTATAACGGCTTCACGATGAAGACTGCAATGTGACGAAAACGAACTCCTCTGGAACATGCGAAGTGAAATGTTTCGAAGCTTCTGGTCACTTTGACTTCTTTTGTGATTCATGTATAAGTGGGCTGCTTTGTATTCTTAGTTCCCTCCCTGACAGGCTAGGTTGAAGGCGAGTTTTTGAAACATCACAAAATCTTAACAGAGATGATTGATTGAGTGTAGGCGGGTGCTGAAGAAAGTGAATGAAGCATCAAGGCTTTCGGTATTACATACTAGAGTTGGTTTCTACAGTACATCAGTGCACTGCAGCTGAAGCTGATATGCATAGAAACGTAAGCATATTTTCCTCGAGGTTATTGTGATGCAAACAGAGAATACAATCTAGGCGAGACTTTATGAACAGAGAATAGTAAACACCTGTAGCAATCATATACAGTAATCCGGTTCCCTTATGGTACAGAGCCTATTTTTAGCAAGTTCCTTCCTGTTTCTAATAATGTCTGAAAAAGTGGTTCAACTAATGTACAAATTTTTGCTTTATATGTGAAAGCCTCGAAAGTAACCTGGTTTGTCAACTCCAGTGCCGCAGTACGTGACTACGCCGAAAACACGAGGAAGGTAAGCACGAGCAGTAGCACTACTAAAAACACGATGATCATCACTTGACCTTTCCATCCCGCCTTTTTCATAACCATCGCAAGCTTTTTCTGCAGGAAAATAGCATAACGTTGCTTACGATGCATTCGGCCTATGCTCTCATTTCGAAGTACTGTGGTCTTACCATAGATGATAAAATCTTAAAACTGGAAATCATTTAAAGCTTCATACCTGGACGAAGTCGAGACGAGTGGCCGTGCCGTCCATGTCGTCACTAAATTTATCCATGAGCCTTCCCTGTGCGACAATCCACATAAGGTAACATTTAATTAGAGGATAAAATCGCGTCATGTGGATATCACACTTGAAAGATGATACTTCCGGATCTCCTCTTACCGATTGACACTGGGATCTAATTGCTAATAATCAATCTAAATAAGATTCTGAAGTCGGGGAGGAGAACACGATGTACCTGTGATGACAATTCTTCATGTATCTCGAGGCCCATATGACCAATGTGTCCCAGACCTGCGCTCAAATCCTCCAAGTCCTCATCCTGTTCTCTGCAGAAACGCAATGGCAAGGATTGAGCAACGATTACTGTTATGCCGAATCGACTACTAGCAGCATGAGGGATGATTTTGCACCTTAAGAGAAGCTCCTGTCGGTCTGATTCAGTAGCAATATAGCTGTCGTGATCCGTTCGAGTGGTCGTCGGCTGCGATTGCTCGTTAAATCTCATCAATTCCCGACGATTAGCAGGAGTCGTTCCGATATTCCTCACAGGTGCGTCTTGTACCTTTCCAGCTAGTGGACGAATCTGAAGAACCCAGCGTGTATCAACAACCCATGTCTAGTTACATTACATATTGGCGACAGAGAACGTCAAAGTCATGCGTTACCTGGTTTCGTATAGATGAGGTCCACTTCTTCCGCTCATCAATTTCAGCTGCATCAACACTGAAGCGAGCAGGGTCCTTCTCTGCTACTCCCGTTGCCTTGTCCAATTCATCAACCTTCACACCACCAAGAATACCGCTAGCGTCATACATCTTTGTAGTGGGAGGTTGAAGGAACATACGACCTCAATTTCATTGAAAGATAAGTGGTTACAGACATTTATGAACGTCCACCGAATATACAAGTCCAGACAAAATGGTGTTGACAGATAAATACACTTGATCAATAAGTCGTCAAAATCACCAAATAAACAGAAAATGGACCTCAAAATGTCCGATTAAGCTGGCATGATAAATTACGAGACTGGAACAATGTGATGGTGTAATTAAAAAATACCTCACAAAACATGAAGCTGGCTATTTCGGTCACAGATAATCATACCTGCCATTCAATGTTCTCGCAAACAGAGAGAATTTCCTTGCTCAACACGGCCCGCTCGGTGGACGAGACGGACAACTTCTCCCATCGGGCCACTGTGTTGTTCAAGGTGTTGACCTTGAATCAATAAATCAATCAATCAATTAACCCCCTCACGTTAGAGAGAAAAGCGTCCCAGACCTAAGAAACCTTGACTAAAGGATGAGAACGAAGGAAAAAGCGCAACAAAGGCGTGGGAAAGCACTTACGGTGTCCTGAATCTCCTCTTTGACGAGGTAGAAGGGATCGGACGCCGACATGGCGAGTTAGAGTTTAAAATCAAAGGAGCGCTGGCGAGAGTTCGGATTGATACGATGTGAGTGTGCGGAGATGAAATCGAGAGACTGCGTGATGGGATCCTCCGAAAGCTTGGATCGCAAGCTCATGAATACGCGACCACGCGCGACGCTTTCCAAATGGCTGCTCGCCTGCACTGGGTCCCTTCTCCTTCTTCCTGGCCACAGAGCGCCTGCATTCCACACTATTTGCTTATCTGCACTATTTGTTGCGCATGCCACACTATGAGAAGTGCTTCCTTTTGTTAGGGCCCAATTTGTTAGGGCCCAATGCAAGTGCTCTAACACAAGCACAAGGGCTTTACATTGACGCTCGGCCCATTTATCGTTGATCTTACTTGTAACATGGTGATATTTTGGTGAGATTAACCGAGATTTAGGATGATTTACACAATCCTCATCTAGAGCTCAAATCATCGAATTTGGGCCTTACAATGGGGCCCATGGACTTAACATTGCAAGGCCCATTCCATAACCAAATTGCAAGTAAGAACCCAATTGGGCTTTGATAAGATTGGGCCTAGTCTTTTTATCGTCATTTGTAGCCCAATTCAAGATAAATTTTTTTATTTAGGTTTTCAAATTGGGCCTAAGAAATTCATAATGCAATGCCCAAGGACGCTTTTCATGGGAGTCAAGGCGTACATGGATCAAAGAACGACAAATATTGTCTCTATGTGATTGGTCCAATTTAAAAATAAATCCGTTGCAAAGAGACGCGGTTTTGCCCTCCTTTGACCCATGCATGGCTTGATTCCTGCGTAAAGCGTATCTAATTTGAAGTTTAGAGCTCAAATCAAGACCCAATTCAAGTCTGATCGAGCTCTAATGGGATTGGGCTCTAACCATAATATAAAGTAGCCCTTAGCATGTAAATATGCTCTTAATTGTCTAGTAGGCCTGACTAATTTAGAATGGATAAGATATACTTTTCAATTCATCAAAGAACAAAACCAATGCTGTTTGGAGTAATTTTTTATGTTAGTTTCCTACCTTAAGAGATGAGAGTGGGCTAGTTGGAAGTATCTTAAGATTTTTTATGATTCAATGTCTTCCTTTTTCGAAATTGAATTGAAAGTATTAATGAAATCCTTGCATTTTTTAGACTCAAAATCCCGAAAATATCCCTTTGCACATTTGGAGGTATGGAACTAGGGATCAATCTTCTATAGTTCTTGAGAAATTTAAGCGAGCTGCTACAAGTATTGTGCCAATTTTCCGCCATTGTCAATACACCATTTGTGAGATTATAACAGGACTCTTACTTGTTGATTCTTGAAAACAGGTGATCCTACTTCAGTATCGTCCAAGGTAAAAGTAATCATTGAAATTGACCTAGTTGAACCAAGGTTTTATTACAGCACAGTGAAGCAAATATCCGTTGCTTCGCATGCCTCGAAGAATCGTGCACAATATACACAGAATCCTGTACACATGGAACAGCATGAAATCATCCCAAGGACAGGCACATAGAAACACTGAAAGAAGTATCAACGATTAGAAAAAGGCACATCATTTGAAAGTCCAAGAAGTGCATGTCCAAAAGTCTGGTGAGGTTCTAAAAGTTGAGAGCTATGGGAACCTGAATAAGGCATCTGCTAAATTGTCTTCATTCAAGCAACGTCAGTCAGACACACCCTTCTATCACATTCTACTCCACTACTTACAAATACATCCAAAAGAGAACTGTCAGAAACAGTCTGCACCAGGTTACTTGCTCACTTGCAGAAGGTGACCGCGCCAACACCATCACAACGCCCCAGTCGTGCCAATCAATTATATCCCACAGCCGCCGCTTCTACACCGAACCAACTTCTGCGACATGAGAGGGATTGTGACCGGCACGCTTTCAGAATGAGTACTCCTCGCCAAAAAACGAACAGGAGCTGAAATAGTGTCGGACCTCTCCATAAAAAATTAAAGAGCTGGTGAGAGAAAGAAATCTACATAGACCCTGAGTGTGCACGTCAGTCAATGTGCTTGGGTGATGCAGCGGACAAGGTCTTTGGAGGGGTCTATCTAGATGGGGGTTCGTGGGAGCTCTGCCTGTCTAAGGATGTAGAAGGGGATGGTACACGTTCTTTCCAAGGGAGTATAATAGGTTTCTGTTCAGTAGATTCACTGGACTGTCTACTGTGACGCCCACTGTGCCCATTCTGTGAAGATGACGGTGAGGTTCTTGACAGTAACCTCGATGGGTTCGGCATCATCGAATGACGTCGACCCGAGTTACTAGGAGAATCCCCGCTGCTTGGTGATGCCGGTGATCCAGATCCAAACATGAAGCGCATGGCGTTCTCAGTAACTGACGCCATCTGCTTCCTCGCTTGCCGCAACTGCACATCAGATACATGTAATAAGCTTATTGATCCATTACGGAGAGCTCAATCTCAAAAAAGCAACACATGTTCACACTTATATACTGCGAACATGACAACAGCAAACGATTCAACAGATGGAAATTTCAACGTTGAAAATTCATACTCGGTCCATGGTAGCGTCAGCAGCTAAAATAGCAGCGTCTCCAGCATTTGCAAATCTGTTCACCCACGCTGTGCACAAACTTTATGTTAATCGCCAGGATTGATGCCTCTATACGTATTTCATACTCGAATGAGACGTCACAAATCTGCTTACAGAAAGACAACTACAAATAGTCCTTGAATAGAAAAAGGAAATAATTGCACTCGTATGAGACACAATCACATACAAAAGGATGGGAAGAGTGACACTGAGGGCTTACGAGGCAATTTGCCGGCATCAAGCTTCTCAACAAATGCTTCACAGAAATGGTTGCAATTATGAGAGAGGAGGTCGTAGCCACTGCCAGGCCATTCCTCCATAAGTCTCTTGATGATTTGATCTACTTGCGAGCGTGTACAGTTGGTCTTTCCCAGCGAGACGGTCTCTCTGTACGTGTACATAGGATTATTCATTGGAGGACAGCTGAAGACTCCGCTCCCGCTCTCACAGAATCCGAATGACCATTCCTTTCCGTAAACCTGTCAGCAGATCATTTTTCGAACCTCAGTCACGAACCATGCAACACCGTTAGCTTATACCCTTCACTACAGTATACTATGATCCATCTGCCGCAAAATCCAGAACCCGTACGGAAAACCTTGTCCTGCTCTTATAAGCCTTGAAATTGCTATCCAAGAATCATGAACATCCAAAAACGCCTAACTATGACTCCAGCAACGTTTGCCTGCACGCATAAGTTTCTCTATAAAAAAATGAATCCAAAGCCGATCCTTGAAAACACCTCTAGCCGGTTTCAAAAAGCAGATACTTTACACCAAGGCTTACTTCTTGACGAGGCGAGCTCCTGTCTAACTAAATAGACATATTTGCTTAAGTACGACTCATAAGCCCAGAGCGTTCTTTTCGATCATTAGGTTGCAGACTGAGCCAACTAACGACCGCTGCCGGTGTTAACTAGCACAAATCTTATCAGCACAGACGTACCACACTCGTTAAGTATCGAAAGAAGAAAAACATCTCCACAGATAGTTCTCAAATGAAGCAATTAACCTCTTGAAAAAAAAACGCAAGACTCAAGATCCTGTCTCATGCATACCTCGATAGCTCCATGGAAAATGCCACCTAAGCCAATTCCGCCGCGCATGAGCTTATTGAGGTTCATGATGGCCGCGTTAGCGCGCACATTCCCGCTATTCGTGACATCGTAAACGTGCAACTTCACTTCCTCCATAGCTTCCCCCGCTCGCTGGCCTAAAAAACTTTCTCTCGGTCACAATCACCTGGTGCCCGCCATCGCTAAGCCCTAAGAGCTTCCCCTCCGCAAGCGTCCTCGACACCCCATGAGATCGGTCGTACAGCTGTGGCCCAAGCGGATTTTTGCCGTGAGTTCTAAACCATGAGCGTGACTATGCATGAAGCTATCGTTGAGAATGGCTACTGCTACATGAAGCTCGGATCGGAATGACGATGGTGCAAGAATGAAGCACACAGCCAGGCAGTACAGTAGTGTGCTGGCCTGGTCCAAGCTGGGATGCTCTGCTGTTGTCTGAGGGACAGCGATGCCCTGCCTCTTCCCGAAGGAATGCTGGATGGATGGATGAATGAATGAATGAGTGACAGAATGATATTTGGATGGACGGTGCCGCACTCTGTTCATTGTACTGATTGGTTTCATCCAGTGGTAGGGACTCCTCACACTGAATGTGTATGTTTGGGTAAAGCAAAGGTAGCAAAGCTTATTATCTTTTAAATATCTCATTTAGTAATCCCAATGAGCAAAGCATACATTTTTATAGTGTTGAATTTTAGTACCAAAGTACAAATACGTTGTTTGGAGAAAAAGACTTGTTGAAAAAACTAAGTTCATTGATCAATAATTCATCTACAATTGGCTATAAGAAATAAAAAAAACAATCTTGATGATGGCATTGTTGTAGGTTTCAAGAAGTTTATAAAATGTGGGGTGAGAGACAATGTTCACCCTGGAAGGGTTTAGTAGTCCTACGTCATTGTTGTTATGTCCTGTGGGCATATCATCAAGGGTAGGTCAAACGGGCATTTTATTCACACCAGCCCTACAAGGGTTTGGTGTTGTTATTTATATATTTGGGTGAGAGACATACATGTGGAATAACAATGCTATTGCAATAATTCATTAATGTATAACACAAAAGACAAATAATGAGTTATTGGATGAGCTTTGCACTTTGCAACCAAATTGCCATTATATAATACAGAAGTGTAAGAATTAAGTTTTGCATTTCAAATTGGAACATAACACACAAGAATTAAGGTTTTTTAAGCCTGAAATGCCAAGTACCTGTGTTGGTACGGCATTCCTTTTCAGGAAAGAAAAACCATTTCTACCTTCCTCTTCATTTCACACCACGCAAGATCGATGCCCTCAAAAATGGATGACCAGCACCATCAATCACCCTCACTCGGCTCGGCAACCACATTCGTCCGTACAGACGACGAAACATCCAGTTTTCAGACGAACCTACAGCCTCGTTCGTCGGGAAGGATTGCGGGCCCCATGTCCGCAGACCTTCGATATTTTCTTATAAACGGTGTTGGACGAGCTTCGATGCCCGCGGGTGAGTACACGCACTCTATCGTAGTGGCTCGCTTTCTTCCGTTCTGTTGCTGACATCGATCCTTCGTGATCGCCACCGGGATTTTACATGCCATCAGAATCGCATTCCTACTCGTGGCACTGGACTTATTTTGACGCGGAGAATGACCAGTGATTGATACATTATTATAGATCCGTCGCTGAGTGTCGTGAAAGCTAACTTCAGTTTGCGTGGAGTATCGTTCAATACCGTAGTCGAGGGTTTTGATCTGGTTGTGGTTTATCTGGAGTTTTCTTCTGTCTCGAGGACCGCACTTACTCGTGTTGAAGGTAAGTTCGTCTCATTTCTCAAAAAAATTGCGCGGCGAGCTTCGTTCTCGAGCCTCGTGGAATTTTAGCTTCTTTTCGTTACTAGGGATGGGAATGGATTTTTTTGTTATCGGCTCGACAAGAGAAGTAGCTTTAGTTGTAGCGCGCGACTTTTTTTTCACCATGGCATATTTTTTAGAATTTCTTGGCAACTTTGAGGTAGCCGTCGATATTGAGTCGGTGAGTTTGGGATTGAAAATTGGAATTTTAAGATCTGCGTAAGAAGGAATTCTGCGACATTTTTTTTTTTTTTTTTCGTTAAGTAAGGAGGAGGATCAGAGAAGTTGCTAAATAGAAAATGTGGTTTGAAGGAGACGATCGACACGCTTTGCCATTTTGGTGTTGTTCAAGAACAAATTGTAGTCTGTGGTTACGGTATCTTGATTTCGGTTTTGGTTAGGGTTTAAGAAGTCTTGTTCGTGGATTTAAGCCTGAATCATACATTTATATTGTTTCAAGCAGGATCAAGTATGGACAAAGAGATGGGAGATTTCAGTGGGATTCAGAAGATGTGCACTCGCATGCGCCTGTGGGAGCTTCCAGATAAATTCGTCTTGGAACCGACGGATTGTTTGGCTTCTCAGTTCCTTTCGATTGATCGTTCCAGCGGTGACTTGACCTACACAAGTAAGTAGATGTCAACATCACAAGTGACCGGCATTAAAGCGTGCCAATGTTGTGCAGCATCGGACGTTGTACTTGTCCATATAAAGGTCTCTCACTTTGTGACGATGATACAGGTCAACTTCCAGACTCCAGCGTCCCACATGCGCAAATTGTGTTTGGATTGGTGGGAATCCTCCGTCTGGTTGCCGGTAAGCAATCACTTCCTTCTCACTCTATGTGCAATGTCAATGTACACGGATTTATCAACCACTTTGAAGCGCTTGTGCTCTTTAAGAGACTATCTACAACACCGATCAGTAAACTATGAACAATAGGAGATCTGACACAGATACTGAAAGGGGCCAGAGTACTTGTATGTTTTGACACGTTATGTGTGCTCTCAGGAACCTACGCAATTGTAATTACCGGTCGTCAGTCCTTGGGTATGTACAAAGGCCATCCTATCTACCGTGTGACTTCTTTAAGAGTCTTGAGCTGTAACAATGCTCTCCATGAAGCGACTCCCGAAGAGGTACGTTTCCTCTCCCGTTTTCTCATTTCTACACATTTTTACGCAGTATTGTAATCTTACTATTCGTCCTCACTGCAGAAAAAAGACGAAGCACACTTCTTGGGGTTGCTGAAGGTCCTTGAAAAAACGCCTGGACTCTATTTTTCATATGATGTTGACTTGACATTGAAGTAAGTTGGTGTACATTTCATAGCCAAGCCAGTTATGTTGTAGTGACTTTGTACCAGATACTGCATCTCTTCCTTTGTATTTTAAATTCTTAAGCTTTAGCCTCAGACCGTACCAAATTGTTTCCCTCTGGAGCCAATTTTTTGTGCTTAAAAGAACTAAATGAACATGCAGAGACTTCTGTGTTACATGCTTGACTCATTGGAGACCAAAGATGGTGGCCTTGAATTGACATTGTTCGACATGTCCTACCGTGAAAGAATATACCCTAAGTGGGAGAGATCACTAGACTAAGTGAATAACAGTGTATGTGTTGGTTCTAGAAAGAAAATTTTGTACATCAACCCTAAAATTGAGTTCAAATATGTGGTCCTTCTATTATTAGTATCTTCACATAAGTAATACTCTCTCTCGTCCTAATTAACAAGGCTGTTCATATTCTTAACAAGACTCTGGTTTTTTGAATTGCAGCGCCGGAAGTTTCCAAAGTTCGTCGATGTCTGATCGTCCATCTTTATGGAAACATGTACGTTCGTGATTGAGCATGTATTGATTGCACTATGTCACGATGTTACCGAGGTTCCCTTAGTATGACTTTTTTTTGTGGTCATCTTCTACAGAACTGGGATTGACCTTATTTATTGGGTTGAGCAGGCAGATGACAGGTTTCTTTGGAACAAGGTATTGATGCAGGAGTTGATTGAACAGAAGGTGCGTGACTTAAAATTTATCGACAGCCCCGAAATGTTCTCTGCTGATTGTTGGCTGGGTAGATTATAATGCTTCATGATTCTTATTGGTTTCCGTTGGAATAATGCAGGTGGAGCCTTATATTCTTCCTGTGATTCAAGGCAATATCCTACTTAATGATGTTTTACATTTATGATGGAATGGGTCTGAACGAGTATAAAGATGTTTATTTTTCCTATTGTACATCTTGCCCGAACTGAAAGCTTAGTACCATACATGTTTCTAGTGGTAGGACTCATACTTGCTCGGTGATATGCGTAGTATGATTCTGTTAGTGAATGAGGGTCAGTATACGTGCACTTGTTACCCCTTGACTGCTACAAACGTTTCCAATCTATTGAGGGTGTTTTAAAAGGCAAGGCTGTCAAGGTTTCCCTGATTGCAAGGCGTTCCATGAGGCGTGCTGGTGAGATTTTATAATTTGCACGCTACGTAATCAGACATGTTTTTTCTCCAATAGCAGGAGGGAGGAATGCATTTAGAAATTTGTAAGTACGGCATGGGAGCTTAGCTTGCCTGGGCTTTTTGATCAGGTACGCGAATGTGGCGAAGAGGTGCTGATCTAGAGGGCAACGTTGCCAATTTCGTAGAGTCGGAGCAGATTCTTGAATCAGAGGGTTACTTTGCCTCTTATACGCAGGTTCTTGTTAGACATTTTCTCAAATTCTAGTCCTTCTATCGCGGAATGCTAGCATTCAACCTTTGCTTTTAGAAGCATTCTTATCCGCTGTGAATCATTGTCTGTGCTGTTTTGACAGCTGAGGGGTTCTATTCCAGTCCTCTGGGAGCAGATTGTAGATCTTACTTACAAGCCCACAATCAAGACTGTTAACTATGAAAATACCGTAAGTAATGAGTGCTGGGCTCATTGCTATTATCTTAACCGATTAGTACTTCACAACTTTTTGATGCACCGAAGCAGTTTTTGCTAATGATGTTGGATTTAATTCAAGATTTTCTTGTTTGCATCCTTGTTGTGAGTAGGGGCATTTAGTCAACTGAGGTAATATGTGTAATTTCTAACGTAGTTTCTACATGCAGCCACAAGCGGTTGAAAGGCACTTCAATAATTTGCACAAGCACTATGGCGATGTTTTAGCGATTGATCTGATTAATCAGGTTCGATTTCCTGTTTTTTGTTTATATGGTGACTGGTGATTTTCTACGGGACCAACGTTGTGTTCATCTATGGTGTGAGCCTACAGTTTGTTAATGAAGTTGTCACCAGACAATATAGCATGTAGATGACTTCTGATGACTTCTAATACTAGGTTCGTGGATGCAGCAAGGTACCGAAGGTGTTTTGAGTGTGGCTTTTGGACAGGCCATGCAAAAAATTTCAAATGAGCACATCAGGTTGGTTGTTATCAGTATATGATCACGTGAAGATAAATTAGGACCCCATTGTGCTGGTCCCATAAGTGATTTCGATGTCGTGTATTTCTTATTGTCGAGTTCGTAGATCCTAGAAAAGAAGTTTCACTCAAATGTGTGCGCATCTTAATGACTAAGTTATGCCTTATTTGTTGCAATGCTCTTGTGTAGATATCTTCCCTTCGATTTCCATTCAATATGTGGCCATATTCACTTCGAGCGTCTGTCGATTTTGTACGACCAGATTCAGACGGATTTGACAAACCAAGGGTACGGCTCTCGTGAGGGTTTCTGAGCATGATTGAATGCCATGAACAATATCTCTTCATGAAATTTATCAGAAGATTATTGCGTATTTGTCTGTAGCAGAGATTTACTGCTAGGTGTCAAAAAAAAATTGAAGCCAAACTGAGGTGATTGACATTCCTTCTCTGTTATTTTCTTTATCGAACAGGTATTACTTGCGAGATCCTTCAGGTAAGCTGTTGCAGGAACAGAAAGGAGTGGTCCGAACCAACTGCATTGATTGTTTGGATCGAACCAATGTAACTCAGGTGAGTTCATCACTTCGTGACCATTCGCAGTCCGTTCATCACTTCGTTTCTCACCTAGCTGGTGAACGAATAATCTCTCAAGCAGCCTCTCTTATACGCACGAATGTCCATGTTCATTCTGCAGAGTTTGCTTGGACGTAAAGCTCTCGAGGTTCAATTGCAACGAATTGGAGTTTTTGAAGAGAACAACACCGTCGCGCAATTCGAAGGCCTGGAGGAGAAATTCAAATACTGTATGAACCCATTTTTGAATACCTCATTCTGCTTGATCTCACCAGTCTCTAGAGGCCTATTCTTTCGTCGTTTTCGTGCTGGCTGGCGAATTAAAACACATTGGTGGATGCTCACATATTCTTTCATGCTTGTTTCTATCTTTTCAGTGTGGGCTGATCATGGTGATGAAATAAGCATCCAATACTCTGGAACCGGGGCTCTGAAAGGTGACTTTGTGAGGTGCGTTTGCATGATCTTTTCTGTAAGCCACACTTGTCGGTGTATGTCTAAAAATTTCACTTTTCTGAAATTTGTCGCCTGCTTTTGAATCAGATATGGTCAGAGAACCATCCGAGGTATTCTTCAAGATGGCTATAATTCAGCTGCTCGCTACTATCTTAACAACTTCCGAGACGGGATCAAGCAGGTTTGGTTTGTCGGGATGCGTTCATGACGTTATAATTTCTTCTATAGTACTGCACCTGATGTGATCGTGGAACCACGACTTAGTCCATATGGATGGTCGAGGACACCAATCAATTAACGGGATTCCGTGTATGTATGTTTTTACAGGATAGCATCGATCTTGTAGCTGGTCATTATCAAATCCGTCGAGGCGCCCCTTCACCTCTCCAGCTAAGCTTGGGAGAGTCTTTAGCGGTAAGACTTTGTTCAAAACCTTAGATCAAGGAATGTTGCGCACTTTGAATTTGACGATTTTGTTTACTAATGCTTCTGTTTCGTTGCAGTTGCCGGGTGCTTTAGCTGCGTTTATGGCTGGTGCTTTCTTCACCAGTATTTCTGCTCGCCAATGTAAGCCTTATACTCTTTCATCGAAATTGTGAGTGATTCTCATCCGACAGTATAGGTCTTTTTCACAACTGATTGTTTGATGACCTTGGTATGTGCAGTGGGTACCGATGTGTACCAGTACCTGTACACTCTGGTGTTGGCCGGTGTGACGGGGGGTATTGCAGCCGTCGTCCGAATGCAGGGCCGGAGGCTCACGGATCGACCACGCTTATGTAAAATGGATTAAAGACTTCCCATTCATATTCACCACCTGGAGACATCTGGATATTAGTGTTGTCGACACTTTTTTGCAAACATTTTCTTTGTTGTTTCAGTCGTCTGATCAAATTTGGTGGATAGTATTGCAGCCCTCGCTCACTCTTAGGTTGGGCTGGACTCTAGCGCAGGTGTTCAAAATAGACCAGGCTTCATCTTCCCCCCTTTGTGTTCAAAATTCTCATAAATTTCCATTTATTTTCCAATCTCGATATCTTGTGTATTTCCCTGCTTTTGTATATGGCTATTTTAATTACATGTTGTTCATGAGAAGTTTTGAAACTGTACTATCGCAGTTATAGTTACATCAAATGTACAGATGCATGAGTCCCGGAGAGTATGTACAGATGCATGAGTCCCGGAGACTATGTCAGTGCATGTTTCATGTATTTGTCAAAGGGAACTATGGAGACATCGACACTTTGTTATCACATTTCCGGCAGCGAGACTTGAGAGCCAGGCTGCGGGTATAGCTCCAGGACAATTTGATAACATGGGCATGCATGGACCATCTGGCGCTCATGCTCGTCGTTAGTGCTGGTTGCGTTGTGAAGGACGAACACACCCTTTGTACACACCTCCGACCCTCATGCACGTGAAGCTGCTCATGAGTAGCACGTTCGCCTCACTGTGTTGCTTTAGTACAGTACAGGTGGCTTGAGCTATTATGGATATGTTGCATCAGTGTAATCACGGCTAATGGTTTATTCAGTAAAATTTTGGACAGTCATCAAGATTGTGTTACATTTTGAATAGTTGATAAGAAATTTTGGTGTCATACAGGTCTGGGCTCATTGTGGGCCAGTGAACATTCTCAACGCCAAATGGCAAACGGCACCTGGGTAAAGACGACGAGAGAGCAACCTCACTTCGACTCTGCGGCTACAGTGAAGGCTTGATAAGCTGAATGCATTTATGCAATTTTTTTGGTGAATCTGACTGAGAGCTGGGATGCGGAGCTCCAAATTGTCTTCGGGAGCACCATTGCCGCTCCAGGGCTACCGAGTGAGCTCGTGAGAACGTTGGCCATGAAGGACCATACCTCCATACACAAGCTCACCACGACGTTGACTCCAACAATTTTGGAGGAGACGAACTGCACGATGAAGGAGCAGGTGAGGAGCTCACTGGAATTACCACAATGCCTGGATTGAACGAAGAGTAGTGCAAGCACAATCCGAAGTGAATATGGAAAAGAATCAGGTCGTACTACCGTGAGGATGCCGATGCCTCCTGATCATGATTGCCGGCAAATGGGTCTACCTCACGGTGCACGTTCAACCTAAAAATGCGACACTGAGTAGTTGTTATCATATATTGTTCAGTTGTTTGAGCGCGATCGCGGTGATTGTTGCTAGCCCAAACGACGAGGGCAACTCGTAACATGACACCTGTGGTGCTGCTAATTCTCTGGGGAGCATTGCCCAACGTCAGCTTCGCTCATGATCACCAACCCCGCGCTGTAGCTCATATCGCTATTGCGGGATGCAAGCTTACCAGTCGGCCTTTCGTACCCCGCTCTCATGTTGTGCGTGACCGGTAAGTAGTGTCCTCTTCTTCACATGTTAAACATTGCAACCTAGCTACGGAGTCTCGTGCACTGGACAAAATTTAGGTGTAGAGCATATTCCTGGCTTGATCAAGTTTAATTAGGAGACAGAGTTTGCAGCAGGCCGATAGTCGGAGACCGCCAATTTGAGGGAATCCACTTTCACGCTGAATCACCGCCAACTCAACGTTGAGATGCGCATTTACCTCTTAGCCAGGTCCCAAAGTTCCAAGCGTTAAGCCTGCTTGTGAAGTGACCAATTGCGCTGCAATGACGCAGTTGATCCCGGCCCTTGAACCATCGGCGATAGAGTATGTGGGGAGGGCATCAATCCAGTATCCGACTCGGGGAAAGCACCGGTATGAATCTGAGCCTCCAGTTTCATACACTGCAATAATAGCTCTGGCACGGAATCTGGATCCCAGTAAAGAAAATTAAAAGAGTGGAGAGATTCAAGATTTTAAGCCCCACTTAATTATTATGGAATCTGTCTCGAAAAGGGAGGTAACGACTTACGAGCCGCTGGAATCCGCTGGTTGAATCAGAGTGAATATTCAAGGCGGACCCACACGGAAGTGGTTTTTTCGTTATTTTACACGCTGTGCGAGTATGACCCGGTCAGAAGCTTCACGCTGGGGCTAAATTGGGAAGAGCCAGCGGAATTGCTCGTCGCCGCGAGAACGTGACATAAATCGAGTGCTCTTGTGCCTGTGGTCACGAAACTCATGCCACTGTCGTCCCAAGTGGGTGAAGAAGCCGCCGTGAGAGTCGTGCCTCCCATGGCTTGAATGCCTCGAGTCAAAGCTCGCCAGCCGGCACATTCCTCCTTCGCCATCGCCATGCCCAACCAGTGAAGAACCAGCTTCACATTCGTAACTATCTTTCTCCCTTCACAGCGAACTTTTACTGTACCGGGGCCCGAGCTGACATTCAACTAGCACAGGATACCACCACTCTCTGCTACAGATGTTGCTGTGATCAAGTTTAGTTGTTTGTGAGTTTGATCTCTTGTTGTAAAATCACATACCGGTTGATGGAAACATTTGTTGTTCCTCCCCTTGTGTGTAGTCAATCCCCTTGTGTGTAGACATATATTTTTTAATATGCATGCAGAACAAGTAGTACCTCATTGCACTGTTGAATGTAATTAGTTTGATCATATTGTCTTGTTTCATGTAAAAATTTCACTATAGAAACATAAATAGTTTCATGTAAAAATTTCACTATAGAAACATAAATAGTGTCAAAAAGTCATTGCTTGAGAGAGTAGAGGAATATACACCACTTGGTCAATGTATGCCTTTAGTAGTGTCTCAAAGAGTATCACCACAAACAGTGATGTGCGATTTGCATAATACTAGTTGTTCACAATTAGTGTTAGTGACCTACAGTGGTACCTGGATAAGATCAACCTCGTTAAGATCAATGTGATCAATGTCTTGTTAACAACGCTCTTAACAACGCCGTCCCCGTCCTTTTATTATGCAAAGAGGCATTGTTTCGCTGTGGTCAACGCTTGGATAAGATCAACGTTTTTATCTGTCCGAAAACGTTAATCTAATCCAAGCACCACTGTAATTGAACTCATTAGTGTACTTTAGTGCACCTAGTCACAAACCATGGTACTCAATACTAAAAAGCTTGTCGCGTACACACATGATGTAGTAGCACACTACATACAAGTCTAGCTTGACTATACAATTCCCCAAACACCATGTCCTTTTTCTAATAAAAAGATTCCTGAGTCGCATTGACAGTGATTCTGTAGTGTGCTGAAATGATTATTTTTTTTATTAGTTGTTTTTAAGAAACATTCTCAATAGGTTGGGTGAGGGTGGCAATTGAGAAGTTATGGGGAGGGGACCATGCTCAAAATGCAATGTGACCATTGTAGTTAGTTGGATAGGGGCAGATGCATGGGGGCCATGTGGAATGAAGTGAATGTTTATAAGGTAAGGTAAAGGGGAGAGGATTATTATTCTTATATATTTATAATAGAGGCCAATGAGAGAGATGCTAATTGTCCCCAACGAGGCTGAGAAGGTGCTTGGAAAATACGCTTCATGGGAAAGTGTGAGGTTGAGTGAGAAGCAGCTTCACCGCCTCTGCTCCACACATTTCATCCTCCTTTGAACTTAACCCTTAACCCTTAAACGCCCAAGCAAGCAAGCTTGTTTTCAATAGAATTCTTGTTGTGTAGCTCTCAATGTACTCAACTTTTCACTTATATTTTGATGTCGAACTGTTCACCTTCTTATGATACATTCAAAAAGGGAGACTTTAGAATTCAAATCATAATTTGTATGAGTGATTTTGTGCTTTGGAAGAATTGTCTGTGGTAGATAGGTTGGGGTTGTACATAACCTTGTAGGAGGTTGCAAGCTCATCATTCATTGGTTCATTCATGATGCCCAAGTTCAAAGAATGCGCTATTCATGATGCCCAAACTCAAAAAATGCTGTGATCCAAATTTGGGCTGCTGCCCCTTTCACACCCCATGGGCATTTAAGGGTTGAACTGGCTAGCCAGTTTTATTAACCCCTAAAAATCCAGGAAAACCGATTCGGTTTTCTGAAATTTCGGGCAGCTCATTTTAAGCATTTAAATTGATATTTTTGCCTAAGATTTTTATTGGGTGCTCCTCATACAGTAATGTGTATGTGGTAAAATTTTCAAAGTCAAATTTTAATTTTATAACCTTCACCTAGAAATTTTAGGTTTCAAGTCCTAAACGGGCAGGTTAAAATAATTTTTTTTAATTTTTTTTTTTTTTTTAGAATCATGTTCATTAACAAATTACTATTCAAATTCCAAAGTATCCGAAGTCAAAAAGTTTACCAATTTTACAAGGGCAGCCTCCAAAACTTTCAAAAACAATCTTCACAATTTCTAGTAATTTTGCAATTTTTTCTTTCAAAAATTGCCAAAATTCGAGATTTTGGATTTTTTCCAAGATTTTTTTTTTCAAAATTCACATTATCATAAATGCACCTTCTCACCGTCGAGATTTTTCTCAAACTAAATATATCATACGTGGTGCTTGTTTTACTATATGGTTGTTTTTAGACCTTTTTTCATAAAATATTTTACATTAAGGTCAAAAAGTGGAATTGGTCTCTAAAATTTTGCATGAGCATACCCAACTTGATTACCTACATGAAAAAAAATGAGGGAAAAATATTTGGAATAACAATCATCAAGTTGCCCTTGGCACCATTTAGACAATGCCTCTCACGCAACGGCAAAAAAAAGTGTTGGTCAAAGTTTGATTGTTATGATCTCACAAATGACAAACATCCAACGGTTGAAATTTTGACCAGTCCTTTGTATACAAGTTAGGTGAAAGATCTTACGGTTCAAAGTCTAAAACCAGAAAAAAAAGTTTCTCCATTTCCCCATTTCCCAACGAAGGTGAAAAATGGCAGTTTTTGGTTCTGGAGGTCGAGGAAACCCCTGGATTTTTAGGGGTTAAACTCTTAGCCAACACGCAAGGACTAATGGAGAGCTAGTTTGCACTTTGTCCACCTCATAAGAACCTCAGTGCAAGCCACGGAAAAATTTGTAGCCAACATCCAACAACTTTTGGTGAGTCAAAGTTGTATCGATCATGCCCTAACACTTCAGTAGCTTGCCTTATCCAAAAGAATATAAAACAAACTCAGATGCAAGGCACAAAACAGAGGCATGAGAAGCCTCTAGTCATTGCTAGAGCCTCGACGGGTGCCATTTTACTTTGGGAAGGCAAAGTGGAGCTTGGCTATTGGAAGTCGGCTCATGTGCATGGGGCACTTCAATGAGCATGCGATGTGAGCGATTTATAATTAGCTATAAGAATGTCCATAAGGTAGAGGCACCTATAACCGACCACTTAAGGATTTTAGCATATGATATTAAGGTATATATTTTTCTTAGAATTTTTCATGTGTGCAAACATAAGGTTCTTGTTGAATGCAAAAAGTTTCGTGATTTTATTTGCATTAATCAAATACTTATAATTATTTGAAGTGAAAAGTTGCTTGGAACCTAAAGTCGATCACATGCTCAAATATACAAATGAGGTACACCTGTTCTTTCAAAATCTAGGAATTGAGCTTGATCGGTTAGGGGGTCCCTGTCGGGAATGGGTCCCTTTACCTTACTACCTAAGTGATTGAGTCATCTTATCATTTTGCTCCCACAAAAATGTAGATGGGTTCATTGTAATGCCCTACAACAACATTACTTACTTTCAGGGCGTAAGGAGCACAAGTGAAGCTTTCTTACTGGTGATTCATTCAAGAGCCACAATACAAACAAAGCATACAACTTTCTCATTCTGTTCGTTATGTTCATAACTTTGCCATAACTTCTGTTTTGACTCAGAAAACGACACAAGCCCAGGCATCAAATTGCACCAGAACCTCAACTTCAGTTCCCACTTCGGTCTCAACAACACTCTATCCAGCAATTTCACTTTATTACAATTTATCTGATCAAAGTGTAACGGCGGTAACAGACTCCTCCCATTTTCTTTAAGGAAAAGAAGTCAAGAGGCCCATGAGAGCTACCACGTGGAAGTGGATGGAGAGGATTGGTAGATGCGGGCAACAAAAAGTGGTACGTGCAGGAACAGGATGCGTTTGGACGCACTGGTATGGCAGGTTGGGGGAGCCAAGCTAGGTGGGTTCGGGGAATTTGGCGGAAGCAGACCAGACCAGTCCAGAGCTTGAATGCAAGCTCAAATGCGCCACAGTTCGTCCGTCATAATCGAATCTGAGCGCACAGGCCCGTCTGTTGTCTGTTGTACGAGCTGGACGGATTCCTCGCGACTTTTTCTCGCCGTTTTCTCTCTTTAAAGCGCTGCCACCGCTCATTCCCACAGATCCAACAATTGCCCACACTCACTTACTCCTTTCCCCTTCGCCGCATCCCCTGCTTGCTTGCTCGCTCGCTGGTGACTGTCAAGATGTTGGTTGACAGCTTCCGCGTCGATAGTCCCCATGTGCAGTACACGGACGACGCCATCACGTCCACATACGAGTACCAGACCACGGAGTTTCTGCACGAGCAGAAGAGCGATGGCAAGTATGAGTGGGTGGCGCGCCCCAAGAGCGTGCCTTACCAGTTCGCCACTCAGCGCAAGGTCCCCAAGCTCGGGTATGGCGTCGTTTCCTCTTCCTCCATTTGCTACATTTCGCTTCGAAATTCTGAACCGTTTGGTGCTCCGCAGAATGATGCTTGTTGGATGGGGCGGTAACAACGGGTCCACACTCACGGCTGGTATCCTCGCCAACAAAGAGTACGTTCTCGTTCTTCGCATTTTGCTGGTGACGACATCATCTTCTTGGTGACAATAATTGAAGAGTGTTGTTGTTGTTGTTGTCGTTGTTAACAGGGGAATCTCATGGGTGACGAAGGATGGAGTGCAGCATGCGAACTACTTCGGATCTCTCACCCAATCTTCAACATGCCGTGTGGGTTCCTTCCAAGGCGAGGAAATTCACGTGCCGTTCAAGAGCATTCTCCCAATGGTGAAGCCTTGAACATTCTGATGCTGTTTTGGGTGTGCTGCACGAGCGATGGGACAGCGCTGATTTTTTTTTGGGTTTCTCTACTTTGAGCGCAGGTCGATCCCAATGATCTTGTGATTGGTGGCTGGGATATCTCCAACATGAACTTGGCGGACGCGATGGACCGCGCACGCGTGCTGGACATTGATCTGCAGAAGCAGCTCCGTCCTCTGATGCAGGACATGGTTCCCATGCCCGGAATCTACGACCCCGACTTCATTGCCGCGAACCAAGAGGCTCGCGCGAACAACTTGATCAAGGGCACGAAGAAGGAGCAGATGGAGAGGGTTATCCAAGACATCAGGTACTTCTGAGCTCCACGCTCGACTTGGCCCTGCCCTTTTCTTTGCGCTCTTTACTTAATTCTGAGCCATCGAAAATTGCTGCAGAAACTTCAAGACAAAGAACAACGTGGACAAGATTGTCGTCCTGTGGACTGCCAATACAGAGCGGTACAGTGACGTGATCGTGGGGTTGAACGACACCAAGGAGAATCTGTTCGCTTCGTTGGAGAAGAACGCTTCGGAAATCTCCCCCTCCACCTTGTTCGCTTTGGCTTGCATCCACGAGCAAGTTCCCTTCATCAATGGCAGCCCTCAGAACACCTTCGTCCCTGGTACAGACTTGTAAGCTCGCTCGTTCACGATTCATTATCGTGAGCAAAAAACACTCGTACTGACGTTCAGTAACGTAATGCAGGTGTGATTGAGTACGCTGTTGAGAAGAACTCGCTCATCGGCGGTGACGACTTCAAGAGCGGACAGACCAAGATGAAATCCGTGTTGGTAGACTTTCTCGTCGGAGCAGGCATCAAGGTGAGTTCCTTGTCAATGTGCATAGAAGCCATTACTTTACGTTCAGCGAGAATTAAGAAGACCTACTCCTAGTAAGAGGGGGACAGTTTCAGATATCGTTGAGCATTCTCTGAATCTGAAGCTTGGTATTGCAGCCAACGTCCATCGTGAGCTACAACCACTTGGGAAACAACGACGGAATGAACTTGTCAGCTCCTCAGACATTCCGCTCGAAGGAAATCTCCAAGAGTAACGTGGTGGACGATATGGTTGCCAGCAACTCGATTTTGTACGCGCCTGGCGAACACCCCGACCACGTTATCGTGATCAAGGTAACAAATCGACCGCTTCTACTTTTCTCAATTTTTCATCGCAACAAACCCCACTTGGAGAAACTAAACACTCTCGTGGGATCCTTACGCAGTACGTCCCTTACGTCGGTGACAGCAAGAGGGCCATGGACGAATACACGTCCGAAATTTTCATGGGAGGCCGCAACACGATTGTGATGCACAACACTTGCGAGGATTCATTGTTGGCCGCGCCGCTCATCCTGGACTTGGTGTTACTGGCTGAGCTCTCCACTCGAATCCAGTTCAAGGAAGACGGCGAGGTAAGCAACTCTCCTTGGAAGGAGGCTCAACCGGTTGCTCCATCTCGAAATGAATTCTCCTGCTAAAACTGTTTTCGGTCATGCCTGGGATTGCAGGAGAAGTTGCATTCGTTCCACCCCGTGGCAACCATTCTGAGCTACCTGACGAAGGCACCGCTGGTGCCGCCCGGCACGCCGGTGGTGAATGCATTGGCGAAGCAGCGGGCGATGCTGGAGAATATCATGCGCGCTTGCATCGGACTGTCACCCGACAACAACATGATGCTCGAGTACAAGTGAGCATGTTGAGCAGCAAATTGGTCCCTTTCTTTTTTTTGAATCCGAAACTTACGAAGTGTACCCAGGTGTAAAGTATTTTACCGTTTCGCCCCCCCTTCGATCACCTGATCTTCCCATGCTCGATCCATTTACGGTGGGGGTGAAGACTGTCGATCCAGTAGCTTTAGATGGGTATGTTTTTTTTATTATTTCATCAGGACCATTCTGCTTCAATAATGTAGGGAACATTCTGCGTGTTCTATTCATACTTGAGCATCATGCTCCAGAAGTTGTAATTAGCCCCAGCTGGAATTATATATCTTCTTACATTTTGTGAAGCAAGCGGTCTCTTCGGTTCTGCTCTATCTTATGTGCAAGTCTTCAAGCTCTGTCAACTTCTTGAGAGGCTGGTGGTACCGATGAAAACATATTTCAGGGATTGAGATCATGGCCAACAAAGGAAGTACGAGAGTGGTATTAGAGTACGAGAGTGGTATTAGAGTCTGAGAGATTTCATGTAGAAGTAGGCAAATAGACAATTTTTGTCATGAAATTGTCTTCTAAAGCTCATACATTTACAAAGGACAAGCAAGCCAAAATTTGGGGACACTTTTGCTTCTACGGGCAATGGTAAGCTTGGGGTATCACTTTTTGGACACACTAATTAGGTTATTATTATTGAAAGCCTCCAAAGTTTGTCTAATTTATCCATTTTAATCAAGTAAAAAGACCCTAAAATAGAAAATAAAATATCATGCACCTCACTGAAATCAAAGTATATATGCCTATAGATTTTCTCTTAGATTTTTTATTTTTTTTGGATCCATTCATAGATGAGGGAAAAAGTGCTGAATTTGGGGATTTGCAGGCATTATAGAGCACAATGAATTAATTTTTTTATAATTAAATAAATTATCTTGTATTCTATACAAGAAGATGTATGTCATATTCAAAAATTATATTAAAATAAAAATGGTTGATATTCCATTTGCTTGGTTCTATGGATTTTAGGTTATTGGGACATGACTTACTTTTTCAACTAAAAAATCAAATAAAATTACTTCAAAATATTTTTTTTAATTTTTAATTTTTTTTCTTGATACATTATAAGTATAGACAACTAAAACCACATCTAATGAAGTCTTATTGTATTACAGTTTAAAAATGGATATGTTTGACACACCAACATAGAGTGCAATTGTTCATGGGACAACCTTTTGGGTACCCCAACCAGACCATCACCCCTACTTGGAGTGCTATGATATTGTAAGTGGTGGTTGGTAAAGTTTTGAGAATTGGTGGGTCTGCTGGTACGAGTTCTTTCCACCGGTAGTGTCTAGAAGTGAATCGTTTTCGTTAGATCGTCCTTGAGCAATGTTCATACATCCCCCGGTCGGACCTTGCATCTTTGTAACTAGAAGTTTAGTGAAGAAAGTAACCCTTAAACGCCCATGGGGTCTGAAGCCGGCAGTGTAAAATTGGATCACACCATCTTTTGAACTTGGGCATCATGAATAGTGCACTTTTTGAACTTGGGCATCATGAATGAATCAATCAATGATGAGCTTGTAACCCTGATTTACCTACCACAATCCTTTCAAAGCACAAAGTCACTCATTCAGATTGCCATTTGAGTTACAGTGGTACCTCGACAAGATCAACCTCGTTAAGATGAACGTCATTTTTGTGAAGAGTATTAGATGATTTTGAAGAGCTAAGATGCAAAATTATTTGACACCACACAACCTCCTTCATAAATGGAACCAATTAGAAGTAGTGAGGAAATATGGGACGAGATTTCTCATTCATTTGTTGGATAGATTGTAGTGTGTAGCGTCTTAGTTGCGTGATGTTCCCTCATAATCAGGGAGTACAAAGATTTCATCCTTTAACATGGAATTTCATACATTGAATTTGTTCTCCCTCTGGCAATTTACATGAACCTATTCTTGCGCTTGTAAAATGAAACATTCGTCCTTGTCGGGCTCCTTGTGGGGTTGGTCTTTCTCCCAATTTCCTCCTTGTAAGGATTGCCCTACACTCAATATCAAGATAGATAGATAGATAAGAACTCCAATCTTCAAGTCGAAGATTTGGCGTGAATACAGTGTCTGTTCGTAATGTATTTACCTCAATGGCCACAAGACAAAGAGGTAAAAGATCAATATCAACCTATGAAGGTATTGTAGTATGCATCCTCAAAATGGTGGAGATCTAGGAGTATCATAAGTCGACGTCTTTATAGAGGTTTTATCAAAGTTGTGATTTATTATGACGATTTGTATTGTGTAGACAAAGTAGAATTTGGTAAGGAATTTGATATGTTTAGTCGCTTAACCCTTAAATTTCCTTGTGTCTTGGGAGCTTGAAACCTCGAAACTTGGGTGTGTGAACCAAAGTTTTTTACTTTTTTGAGACTTTTAACTGTAAGATCTCATACCTACGCCTAATATTAGTCACCAGTTCAAAAACCGACTGCTGGATTTTTATCGATTGCATGATTCAAAGTTTATGGAGAAGTTTCTTTGGGCATTGCTTGGGAGGCATTGTCAAAGAGACACTTGAAGAATTATACCCCTAATATTTTTGTTATATTGTTTTCTTGTAGATAACTAAGTTGGGTACGCTTATGCAAAATTTTGAAGACTCATTATTCTTTCTTGACCTTCATGCAAATTACTCTTTAGAAGAAGTCTTAAGGAAACATATCAATTATAACCCCCTCATCTAGGCTGCCCGAAAAAGCAAAAGCTCCATTTGGGCCTTTTGGATCTTTAGGAATTTATCACCTTCAACAAACATGAGTCCATCACAAAACACTTCTTAAGAGCCATGCCAACTTCTTGAGGGAGGTGTGTGGTGATAGTAGGTTTGAAGGATTTGAACCTCCAACAATTGAATATGCATCATGAACTTTCAACTTGGACTTCATAGAGCATCTTATTTAATAATATTTCATGAAAATTAAATTAAAAAAGATTCAAATCTCAATGATACCTCAATACCAAGACTATAGAATAGAAAATAAATTAAATTAGATCATATAAAAAGTACAATAGAGAGGTGGAGGCAAGACACGAAATTATTAGGTGAAAGAGGTACACTAAATAGGTAAAGAAGTATTAAATCATCATAAGATTTGAACATACTATTAAGCTTTTACTCTCTACAATAATATTTACCAAAAGCATTGATTCCAATACTATTGAAGAATCCCTACCTTTACCAATATAGGGGTAGAAATATGATCAACATTGAAGACCTAGATTGTTTTATATAAAAAAAACTAATTTATCACTAATATTATCACTAATTAACGTATAGTGCATACGGATTGTAATTTGGCAAAGAGCTAGAGAGAGTGACCATGTCAAAATGAGGGAGGGTTTGGAGTTGATATGTACCTCATAGTCAAAGGTAACGAGGTGCACAAGAAGAACACCAGACCCGTAAGGGTTAGCATGAATGAAGTGTCTGCTCGACCTACCCTTGATGATATGCTCACAAGACATAACTACAATGGTATAGGACTACTAACCCCTCTCAGGGTGGACACTACATGAAGAAAAGACCCAGAACTAGTGAGCTATGGTTGTTTGGGATTTATCATGTTTGTATATAAGTAGAGGTTTGGTTTTGTTGATGGTCACATTGTTGACATTCCACGTTGTTTGGTAAGGAGGTGCACTCATTATGAGATATTGAACTATAGTTCTAGAATTCCAGAAATTTTTAACTCAAGTGCACACAATAAGGAGCTTCTTGACATTGCCATACATGCACGGCCAATTTGGCAAAAATTATGTCAATTTTAAGAATATCAATTTCTTTGAAATTGTCTTTTATATCAACTTCATGCATCACTCCTTTTCCTAAATCTCACTTTAGGATTCTTTTCAAGACCAAAAAGAAGTGGGTTGTTTGTATCTATTCAAAACCTTCTGCTCAAGCGTAAGCACCTAAGATATCTCTTTGTCAGTATCCCTAGAAAATCAAGTAAATATCCTCATTGCTATCACACCTTGCTGCAAGATTTTTGCTCTCTCAATTGAGTCAATTTATATTCCTACACTACAATACCCTTTATAGTAAGGTCCTCAATTTTCGACACTGGAAATCTACAGGGATGTTACCATCGCAAGCAATTTTTGTGTATGGAGAACGTAGTAGAAAGATAGAATCATCTAGACTCTTCTACAATAATGTTTGAATTTTTGAAGTTAAATATGAAGGTGTTTCTAAAATGGTGCCGTAAATTGATACCCTAGAATGTCTGCAGTGAGTACATGGTACTGTTATATGAAGAAGCTATTATGTACGTACGAGTGCAGATTTCTAGAGCTGCTCCATTTTAGGCCATTCTACTTTTGTGTTGAGTTGTAGGTGTGGCAACTACAGCTAGAAAGCATTCCATTGCTTTGACTAGTAAAACGCTGGAATCTTCTCTTGTGATTCTTCTGGCGTTTCCGATTTTGAGCAGACAGAGCAGTGCTTTGTGCCGCATGGTCATTGCTATGGCGACGGGAATTTTCATTCGCCACATTTCTCTTCGACTGTAGCTGATCAGTTTTAGGGCTTGCTTGCTGTTTTAGGACATCAAGATCAACTGGGTCGTTTGCATCTGCTGCGTATGTCCATTCCAGGCTATTGCGGTGAGCATTACTGCTAATTTGAGTGTAATCTGAGTACTCTCATTGCAATTAGGGTGCTCTAGAATGTCGAAACAGGGTGGGGCTAACATTCGGAGGACATGATTGCAAGCACGGGTGCAGGAGTTCGAAGAATCTACAAGTGAAAGCTGGGTCTGCTTCGACTTCATCAATCTTAGATTTGGAGCGCTCAACATGGCGAGCCCTTGGGCCGTGTGGCTGGACGACGCATTGCAATCCTTGGATACGGCCATGCTGCAACGATCGCTGCGGCCGCTCGTCTTGCACAGTGATGATGTTGATGGTGGTGATGATGCATTGCCTACATTCGAAGGGCTAGGCCCATGGGACCGCGCTGGCGTGGCTGTGGAAGTCTCGCAGCCCACTGTGGATGCCTGGCTTAGGGCAGCCAACAGCACCGGTAAGAATACATCCTTTTCTTGGTCTTCTTTTGCGGTGACCAATTGATTGATTCATGAGCTCTACAGGTGAGGAGATTCAACGCACTTCGCAACAAGAATCGCACCAGTTGCTGCTCTTTTCGGGGAATGATTACCTCGGACTGTCAGTTCATCCAGCCGTCCGTCAAGCCGCCGCTCAGGTGCAGTATCTCTTCAGGAGCCTCCGATTAATCAAAAGAATCTTGCTTAAGAGTTTCTCTGAGGTTCGCTATCTCGTTAGGCTGCAGTGGAGTATGGGATGGGGCCGAGAGCGTCGCCATTAGTGTGTGGGTACACTTCTCATCATCGACGCCTTGAATCCGCTCTTGCACACTTAAAGGAAACTGAGGTACGAACAGCTTTCATACTCAAATGTTCGAGTAAAGATATCATTCTACAGCGTGTGCTGAGAGGTGCATTCTTGTGATGACAGGAATGTCTGCTGTGTCCCAGCGGGTTTTCGGCCAACATGGCTGTGCTCACGGCAGTCACAAGTGTGGCTCCGGGAGGAACAGAAAGCCCAGTGGCCATATTTTCCGATGCCTTGAATCATGCCTCCATTGTGGACGGGATTCGCGTAGCGCAGCGGCAGAGCAATGCAGAGGTTCATGTCTACAGGCATAATGATATGATGCACCTTCATCAGTTGCTGTAAGCGCCCTCTCTCCCTTGTTTTCTGCATCAGTGTCTCAAGTCCTTTCTAATCGGAATTTGCAAATCAGGACCAAGTGCAAACAGGAGCGGAAGGTCGTCGTCACAGATAGGTAGGTACCACTCTTCCACTCCGCATTTGCTTCTCAATGAGCATATCGTGTTCTAAACTTTTTGAGTGTGCAGTCTCTTCAGCATGGATGGAGATTTTGCACCGTTGAAAGAGTTAGCTGCTCTGCGAAAGAAACATGGTTTTCTTTTGATTATCGATGAGGTATGTTTGCACCCAGCAGTTCAAGCTCGCATTGTACTCATTTTAAGGACGATGCTAGAAAACGATCACAATCTCTTGCAGGCTCATGGAACGTTAGTGTGTGGAGAGAATGGCGGAGGAGTAGCAGAGGCATTCGGTGTACAAGAGCATATCGACATTCATGTTGGAACTTTAAGCAAGGCTATAGGATGCCATGGTGGTTTCATCGCCTCCAGGTATAACTATACGACATCATTCAATGCAATCTACACATCTGAAGCTCGCGTTCCTCATCAGATGTAATCTTTTCTTGCAGCCGGAAGTGGAAGCATTGGATTCAATCCAGGGGTCGCTCTTTCATCTTCTCCACGGCTCTGCCAGTTCCTGTTGTTGCTGCAGCGTACGGTAACTTGTGCACACATTTATTCAAATACACCACTTCTATTTCAACATCATCATGTCGAGCGAGCAACATGGCTGTATACTTACCGGATTGTGTAAACTTTTGCAGCTGCGATAGAGGTGGCTAAAAAGGAGAGATGGCGGCAATATAATGTGTGGTCACTTGTTCGACAATTTTCAGAGGCCACGGGCTTAATCTTTACCAGTCCTATAGCTCCGATATTATTTGGAGATGCGGACGCTGCCTTGGAAGCGAGCAGGTACGTGAGCATTAGACAACCTGTTGGAGAGTGGCCGTTCTAGTATGAATTACTCAGCATTGATATCATGTTACTTGCAGGAAGTTACTCACAATGGGATTTCACGTGCCTGCGATCAGGCCTCCAACTGTTCCCGTTGGTTCCTCTCGGTGAGCATCATGAAATTTTTGTTGAGTCTCCAGCTTGCTTTTGTCGTCTGGTGGGTCTAAATGTTGTGATAATGCAATCCAGGCTCCGAATAACATTCTCTGCTGGCCACACGGCCGCGGATGTGGAGGCACTAGTGAAGGCACTACCTGCTTGGGCCAAGACGAGAGGGCCTTCACTCAATTTTCTTCCTACCCCTGTCTCGTGGTTCCCTTCGTCACTGGTAACTGCTGGAGCACTCACATTGGTGGCGAGCGACAAGCATGGTGAAGTGCAAGGCAAGCGAGCTCGTCTTAGGCCAAGACTATAGTTAGAATCCTTCACATTAAACTTCGAGTATCACGTCATGGTGATAGGCGTCGGAAAGGTGACAATTGATCGAGGTAATAAGATTGATCAAATTGACAATTGATCGGAGGTGACAACGGAATCGGCAAATTCATTCAGTGCGGATGCTAAGTTTTGCTAGAGTTGGAAAGCAAGCCTGAGTTGCATTGGCATCTGTTAGTATTCATCTCAGTGGAGAGGTTTGATTCTCATTCTTTTAGAGTCCTATTAACTTTTGAGTAATGTAGTCAGAGTTGTAAAGAATCCGCTCGGCAATTCACAAACATTTTGATGGAATGATAATTTCATCAATATCATGATATTACTACGTGAAAGATTAACAAGTAGTATCTCAGGAATTTAAACATCCTGAAGCATCACATACAGGAAATTAGAGAATAAACATACTGTTCGTAGTTCTGCATATGTTTGCCATGAGAAGCTGCATGGAAATGTACGTTTCATTGTGTATTTCCACACGAAGCACCATGCCAATGAGTTGCTATAAACAGTTCTTGTTCATGACGTGCGTTTTTAAGAATCTTAAAGGAAGTGGCCTGATAAAAGTCAAGGGCAAAGTTGTTCCTATGATCGCCACCAATGCTCACATTAAAATTGACTCGCTTGCGTAGCAGCGCAGGACGCACCGGAGACTGCGCAGGACGCACCGGAGACTGCGCGTAGCTTTCTGATTGTAAAGTCAATGCACTTCAATGATTCAATCCTGCACGATTAACGATCGCCACTTTCAGTACCCCACGATCCTTGCTTGAGATCCAGACGCTTGCTGCACCAGAAGGTCGCAAACATGACAGTGCTGTTCGATATGAATCGCCAAGCTATCACTCGATTGATTTCAAAGCCTTGCGGAACCCAAGGGCCAGTAAGATCAGATTCATGTTCTGCTACATGAGTACTGCCCATGTCAAAATGCCGAATCACAGCTCCTGGTCAAAAATTGGAGTCAACTCTAGAATACGAGGTTTGCGGAACCTGCGACTGTAGAATTCGGGGTCTGCAGAATCAGGAACCAAGATGTTACCCAACCCATAGTTACTACCAGACCGCCTGTTGCTGCTGCTCAGAACCAAAGTAGGGTCAAATCCTAAGAATCCTTGGCTGATCACCCTGCCAGTGTTGAGAGAATAAAGAGTGAGCATGCTGGAGCGCTCTCCAGGTGTGGCAACCATGCTTCCGTCGCCCACAAAAGCAGGCCTGTACTTCCTAACTTTCGACACCATTTCTGTTCCCGTGTGACTCATCAAAGTGTAGAGTGGCGATCCGGTGCTTCGGATGTCATGCACAAGCAGGTGAGGCAACTTCGACGTTGAAAGAAGGATATGATCTTGCACAGGGCTCCACTCAACCACTCGGATTTCACTTCTTCGCATCAAGTTAATACTTGAGACACATGCATCCGGTGCCCTCACGTCTACGATACAAATTCGCGAGTCTTGACCACAATCAGCAACAATGTTGGCGTCCCTGCGGTTGAAGAAAATGTAAGAAAATGCATTACCAGCAACAATACTTCACTTCCGAAGAGGTCAGAGTTGGTGTACCTGAATCTTACTCCGCTGATAGTACCGTCATGATGTCCTGTAATGGCTCTCTCCTTCGCAATTCCCGTTTCGGTTATGGTCGAAGTCACCAGCGACGAGTCAAAAGATGCTGTTGCAATGCGACCATTGAATTCATGCATCCCCGTAATCTCTTTAGAATGAAGAGAGTCGTGCACTGCTCGTACATAGGGTTGGAATGCTTCATCGCTGGACTGCTTACAGTTCAAATCCCAGAGACCCAAGGCTCCATTTCGAAATGTTGAAAGCAGTAGCGTCGTTTCCTACACGCTTTCGAAATCCCAATTATTACTTTAAAAGCTGAGGATAACAATTCATTAGTCAGTACGAAACTGTAGCACAAGCTGCTTAACAACTGATAACTTTCGGAAGGAGGTGAGCGAGAACCTGAGGTTGTTGGGATACGAATTGGATCTCCGGGGTGCCATAAGAAGATCGCCGAGCCTCCCATTCATACCATGACCAAAGCCTCGGCCTTTCAAAATCTTCTTCGTTAATCGGCTCGCTTGACCTTAATTTATACGCGGATTTCGAACAGGAGGGATTGGTATCAAAAAGCGTGATTCTGCCCCTTACATCGCCTACTGCCAGAAACCCTCCATCGGCCAATATATCCATTGTGATGATTCTCTCCAGATCTCGATCCACAAGCGACTCTGGAAGGGTTCGAAATCCGACAACCTTCGACCAGTCCATGGAAGAGGAATTGCCATGATGATACTGGGAAGAAGAAGATCCAGCGGCAGTTGCACACATGTAGGTCGTCAATGATGAATGGCCATTCAATGTACTGATAACACCAGGAATTGCAATGCGCTCATCTGAATATTCGCTCTTCCTTGAAGGCACTTTGCTACGAATGCTTCGACGCAGAGGTGTGGCTCCCAGTGGATGATGCACGTGCTTCGTCACGGGTCTCTTAGCCGGCACAGATCGAACTTTCAGAGCGCTTTTGATGGTGAAAACTCCGAGGTTCTGAAGAAATTGCTGGTTGCGTAGCACATTCTGCAGCCTTGCTTTCTCATATTCCGTTAACTCCTCCTCTGGAGCATCAACCTCCTCAGAGCTTGGCTTTCCAATATCCTTAACAACTTTTTCTTTCACGGCAGCAGCATCCACATCAAACAAGTGCTTTCGCTTCACAGGTACTTCGTCGTCGTGTAACAAATGAATCTCCTCCTCTTCTTCATCTGACATACGCTTCTTCTTGCTCCCAACTCTACCACTCAACTTTTTGTCCTGCAGATCCTCGAGAGGGAAATCATTTCTCCGTGAAGGGACTTTACCACGTGTGCTTCGCCGCAATGGTGTTTCACGTGGATGCACGTACTTAGTCCAGGGCCTCCTCGGAACTCGAATCTCCAACGAACTCTTGATATTGAAAATCCCAAGATTGTGAAGAAATTGCTGATTCCGCACTACGTTCTGCAACCTTGCTTTCTCATATTCCGTCAATGTATCCTCTGTCCCTTCGTTCATCTCTTGAACTTTTTCCGCCGTAGAGGCCGATTCTTCATGCGGCCTAGAAACACGTTGCAGCAGTTCCTCCAGTTCCATATTCTCGCATTCTAATAGGTATTCTACCTCCATTCACAATGTGTCCTACCGCAGCTGTGAAAAAACCTCAGATTATAACTCAAACCTCGTATATCATGAAACAAAACAGGAAAACCATGAAAGAACCAAAACATGAATGATACCACAACTTACAATCCAGTTCAGTAAATCTTCACACCAATGTACTCGTAAATCAAGAGCTGCTGAACACTCATCGACATAATATCATAACGAGCGAACATGTATACCTAAATATTCACGAAACGATTTATAAATTGAGTATTCGTAGCACGCACATGACCCAAAAAAAAATAAAAATGCATGAAGCGATTACAGCAGATCGAGCAAGCAGCATTTGCATAATACTTACCTCTTGACGAGAATCCAGCGGCAGTAGAGAGCTTGGATTGCAGCATTTGATACATCGACTTGGAGCTTTCGAATTAATTGCGCGCTTCAAGGCCCGTCATTGTGAGACTTCTCGTCAGCGCCGTCAGTAAAAGGAGAATTGAATTGAGAGTGGACCAGCGAGAGGGTACCCTGCTTCTTCTTCTTTCTGCTTTCATGGTGGCCAAGGAAAGAGCTTCTTCGTGAAGGAAGCGACACCGTGAGCATGGTCGCAAGCGTAAGTGTCGCAAACGGCAGGGTCTAATTAGGGTTTAAGTAAAAGAGGAGCTCATTAATTAGGACACTAATTACACCATTGTAGTGGGTCACACTATTTTAAGTCACCATGCCAAATAGTCGATAATGAATTATATAATTTTCCATATCAATCTAGTATCATAAAAATTGATGTTTACAAATGTATAGGAATTTCTAGTGTTATAAATTGTGAAATGATATTTAGCTTGACATGTTGTGAATGTGTAATAATTTTCATTTCTTCTCCATCATTCCAATAATGAGGTGACATCTTGTGGTGTTTGTTATTTAATGTTTTGAAATTAGAAGTGAAGTTTAATAAAGTGAAGGGGGAATGTAAGAGGAACATATTCAATTCATTGAATACGTATGAAAGGACTATAATTATTGTTTATATTGAATTCCCTCAAATCATATGTGCGTAGTACATGTGAATGAGTACTTCGAGCCTATTAGTGTAGGGATATAATTACTATTGTGAATATCAACAAATGTGATAATTCATATAAGATCACATTCACATGTGACAGAGAAGGGATGAATGTGCATTGTCCCTCTACAATTTGTATGGGGTTTTTTATCATGGTAATCTACGATTGTCATGTGAGGGATCTATGGTTGGAATACCTCAATTTTAATGCCTTGTTATACCCCATGATTTTGGAGGTGGGCTATGACGGGTTATAGGAAGTTAGGATTTTGAACTTTTGAAATTACGAATTTCTTTATCAGAAAAGTAGGATGCTACGTCTATTAACTCCTACATGTCCATAAGTTTCTTTAAACCATAAAAATCATTGATTTTGGGATGGGGTTAGTGTAATCAAATCTCGTGTGAGCAACTAGCTTACAAGAAATTTGAAAGACATAAGCTTGATTTTCATAGAACGGGACATATATGCACGATCTTAGAATACTAGAAAAGGTAATTTTAATACAACATGCTTCAACAAATTGTCACCATATCATAGTCAAATAAGTCAACGAGCATTGTCACGTACATGCAAATGAATGCATGCCCAATAGTTCACAAATAATGTATTTATTATGACACATACTAGTTTTGGACTTCCAACAATTTAGAAAGTAACTTATCAGGAATCTTCAAAATTTTGGGTTAGATTTTTTTGCCAATGATGTATTACCATGTTAATGAACATAGACTCACAAGGAATAGTAGAAATAGGTGTCAAATATTTATTCAGATAACCTATTTGTGAAGGCATGGGAGTGCCTCTAAAACAACCAAAAATTTATATTTTTCAATCAATTATTATGATTGTCACTTTTCCTCAAATATTTATGAATATGGTAAGCCTTATTTTATTAGTATTGTACTTCTGGGAGTTTGGTAGTAGAATTATTATCATAATATTTACTTTGGAGACATATAATCATAGGTGCACTTCCATATCATTACGACATATAATATAAGGCACATTCTTTTAGACTCTATTTCAACTACACTAATAATGTTAATTAGTGTAGCATTATGAATTTATAATCAGGGTATATTGAAGATGTACCCTCCAAGACTATATTATGTAAACAACACCGCAATTAGTATAGTGTTTGCACACGTGATAAAAGGTTTTGGGAGCAAGGGTTCAAAGCACAAAGAGCGAAGCATACTTAACTCATATAGATCCTCGTGTATTTTTGAGAGCTTGAAACCTCAAAAATGTGATTTTCTACCTCTATGCACTCGCAAAGGTGTAATTTTCTCCTTTGTTTAAACCTCCAACCATAAGATCTTGTATCTAAGTCTATATTTAATTATTGTTTCAAAAATTAGCTATTGGATGTTTAGCATTTGAGAGATCATAACATCCAAAGTCTGTCTCCCAATTTTTTTGAGCATTCTGAAGAATGTTTTTGAAAATTTAGAGGTTGTTCTTATAAAACTGGTAATTTTTTTGAGTTATGTCATTTTGAATCTTAAGTAGAGATTTGGTTATGAACATATCTCCAAAAAAGAAACTTTTAAAAAAACTAAAAAATTAAACTGCACGAATTCGACTTGCAACTGAAGGATTGTCCTTGAAAAATAAAAAATAGGAATCTGGCTTTTGCAAATTTTACTACATGTATTTCTACACTCACACCAAATGTTAGCCTCGAACACCAAGATTAGACCCTTCATCTACGTTGCCTAAAATAAGAAAAGCCCAATTTGGTCCTCTTGGATGTTTAGGGGTTGAACAATTCTTTTGAAAATGTCCTCTCATAGAATAGACAATTTCAACATTCTTCCATGTTTTGATAGAAGGGTTTGGAGATTATCACATGCATATGCTTTTGTGTGGTGCGTTTCATCAACCTCCTATCGCTTTATTTCTTATGCGACACTATCAAAGGTCAATCAAACCATGACAGTGAGACACACATTCACCCTCGGAGGAGGCAGTCAAAATCGATGAGTAACATGTTCTTGTTTTACTATGCATTTTCTAATATGGTCGGACATTCCCATCAAACTCGACGTCCGTTTAAAATGTCAAACACGACAATTTGGACAGATGTTACAGAAAGTGTGTCATGTTAAACAACCTTGATAACGTCATGTATTATATTCCAATTATTGCATTTCTGCTTTGGATTTGTTTTTTGGAATGGGGCATCAGAAAATTTGCACGTGGCTAAGGCTATTTGCCCAAGTGATCAACCACCATTTTGAAGTTTTTGGTAAAGATAGATGACTAATGGTGTTGCTACGTTTTTTCTCTTGTTGAAAATTAGTGTTGGAGTTTGTATTTTGTATATACTACACTAATCAATATTGAAAGTATAGGGAAGCTTTGTGAAACAAAATAAAAAAGGTAGTACTCAGTACATCCTTTTTAGGGCTTTACGATCTTTATCTTGAGTTTTTTCAAATACATACAATGAAAAATTTAAAACACTGCTATGTAGTATTTGTAAGAGTTTTACCAAGGTAGATCAAACACCTCAAAGCTCAAGAAGCAACCAAGCACTTAATCAAGGTAAATTCAAAACACTCAAAACTTGGAAAGACAACCACTCTTACTAAGAGATAGTTACTAATTGTGTAAACAAAATTAGAAAGCAACCCTCTTAATTTGACAACACAATGTCCATTTATTTAAAGAAATTTTAAAATATTCTTATTCTTAGTTCCATTGATTGAAAGTAAAGAGATCGTATGAAGAGAAAACCACCCTCACCTCTTTCCATGCAAACCAATGTGAGAAAAAGGTTTACTACGTAAAAGTAGGTGTTGATGGGTGGTTATAGTTTGTTATCATCTTCACATATACAAGTTCAACTTCTAACAATATATCATCTATTTATATGAAGTAAGGCAAACAACATAAACCCGACTAGAAAGTGGCTATACAACATCATCCATAATGTAGCCTCAATTGAGAGAAATTTAGATGATACCAAATTTATTCACAAGCAAGAACTAACCATAAATTGATGGATAGTATGAAAATGCACTAAAATGACATCTATAATGACTAGTATGTAATTATACAAAGTGCTTGTTTTCATTTTAAGCAATTCTAATAATATCAAGATAAATTTTTATATTCTTTAGTTCTCCTTGATTTGTTTACTGATCTAATAGGCTATGGCATGCTTAAAATAAAAAAAAGAAAGAAAGAAAGAAAGAAAAAAGTGAGAAATATAACACTTTCTTTTATAGTCATTAGTACCACAATGAAAATAAGTACTTTGTGTCATTATGAACAAGTCAATACGAACTTCACTTTTAGTGCCATTCTCTACTGGTGGACCTCTTAGATATAATCAACCTGGTTTTAGTAGATAAGTTAAATGTACTAATAAATCTCAAGAATAAAGAAACTGTGAGATACATACTTTGTGCGTTTTACTGGAGTAAGAGTAAGTATAAGTCTCAAGAAGAGAACGGGAAACGAGTTTTTGCAATTTTGGGCAGCCTAGATGAAGGTGTTAAAAGTAATATGTTTGCCTAAAGTTTGTACTGGGTGTCCTTATACTCCAAAAAGTATGTGGTAAAATTTACAAAGCCAAATTCCAATTTTGAAACCTTCACCTAGAATTTTTAGTTTTGAAGTCCAAAAAGGGCAGTTTAAATTTAGTATTTTTTTTTTTTTTTTTAAAAAGAAATATGTTCATGAAAAAATCACTACTTGAGTTCCAAAGTGACACAAGTCAAAACGTTTACCAATTTTACATGGGAAGCCTCCAAAAATTTCAAAAAAATCTTTAACCCCTAACCGTTTTTGAAACCTGAAATGGGTTTTTGCAATTTCAGGCAGCCTAGATGAAGGTGTTAAAAGTAATATTTTTTGCCTAAAGTGAGTTCCAAAGTGACACAAGTCAAAACGTTTACCAGTTTTACACGAGCAACCTCCAAAATTTCCAAAAAAAATCTTCAAAATGCCCAAAAAACTTGAGAGACAAACTTTGAGTGTTATGATCTCTCAAATGGTAAACATCCAACAGTCAATTTTTGGAACAGTAATTAGAAATAGTCTTAGGTACAAGATCTTACAGTTGGAAGTTTAAAAAGATGGAAACAAATTGGTTCACACCCCGGGACTCCTGGAGTGCATAGAGGTAGAAAATCGCAGTTTTGAGGTTTTGAGCTCCCAAAACCACACACAGACGGTCAGGGTTAACACCTTAATCGACTTATAAAAAACTAGATATAGATTCGTAAACATTGTAATGTTGTGCATTAGATTTGCAAGTACTCAATGTATGCTATGAAGACGTAGGATTGAGATATATATTCTTTAGAGGAGAATTTTGGTCTACGTAGAATGAATATATTTTTGGTCTACTTAGAATGAATATACTTTTGGTCTACCTACCTCTTCAGCCTAATCTCTGAATCTTCTCGATTTGTTGTAGTTCTACGACATAGTGAGCCGCATTTTCTAATAGTAGAAGTAGTTAGTCACTCTACTAGTAAAAAATGACACTAAAAGTGAAGCCCCTAATAACTTTTTCTTAATGACACAAAGGGCTTATTTTTATTGTGCTTTTAACCCTTAAACGTCTGAGCGGCCCCGAGGGGGCTGTTTGACCTTTTCAAGGTACTGTAGCAGCTTGGTCGTCGGGAAGTACGACCCGCGAGAGCTGTCGAATTGATCGGGAGGGGACTAGGGCTTCAATCCTGCAGTTCGGAGTAAGAATTGAGGTGTATTGTGTTCAC
Source organism: Bryum argenteum (assembly GCA_037043015.1). Lineage (NCBI taxonomy): Eukaryota > Viridiplantae > Streptophyta > Bryopsida > Bryales > Bryaceae > Bryum > Bryum argenteum. The sequence goes on from CM073322.1 coordinate 29,613,392, forward strand.
GATTTTGATCCCTGTGTTCTCGTGTCTACGGAGAGACGGTGTAGGAGCTGCCCGTCTTGCAGCTTCACCATCGTGCTCGCAACTGTCAGTGTTATTGACCCAAGGACGGGTTCGCTTTTGACCTAACCTGTTAGGGCAAGCGAAGCCATTTTTAGGGTGTCCGTTGCTTTGGACGTTGGAGAGAGCAGTTGCACTCAACGGCCTAGCGATGGTCGCTGCGTCGGTTGCTGATAAGCGTTCCTCTTACGGGAATGAATTCCGCCAATGTCTCAAAGACTGGCTTATTCATGAACAACGGAAAACTCAAGGAGTTGTTGATGAGTGTATGCTGCTGTTAGACAAAGATTATTTGCTTACGTTGCCGCTTCCACCAGGAGTTATCTTGTCGGAGTCGCCTGGTCCAAGGAATTACCGCTTCTTGTTTTGCAAGCACGTTGCGTCGCTCTTAGTTTGGACAGAGAGACGTGGTGAAGGAGAGCCGCACGGATTCACCGATTCAGCGATTCGGTGAACAAGTTTATACGAGAGGTTTGGTGGCCGCATGAGATCGTAGAGACTCTCCACCGCGCGGGATAGTAGAATCAGCAATCCGGGTGAGTCAAGCTATCCAATGGCTCTTGTTGCAAATTTAGGGTTTGTTGTTCCTGTGCTTGAATCTCGGACGTCGTTTGCTAGTGGGCAATCTGGCACAGAGGTGCGAGCACTCGCTTCAGCGGAGTTTTATATTCCAGACAACGGAGCTGTTCCTATGGTAGAGGTGTTCTTGCCACCGAACGGTGCTGCAGGCGTAGAAGACGAGGTCGTCGCCTCATTCTTATATTGCCTGGATTTACTTACAGTATAATTTTAATTATATGCATATGGGAAATTTACATACAATATGATTTCAATTATATGCAAATGATTTTGGATTGGCTTTAGTCCAGCAGCAATGTAGTTCACAGTCGTAGCAGCTCACAGTCGCAGCAGCTCACAGTCAATGTACCGAGGCAACAATGAGGTGTACAGGCAGCCGGTTTGGGGGTCGGGTTTCCACACCGTTCCCATGCCTATGCCCAGATCCCAGCTCGTTCCCTTGTAACCGCTGCGCCGAAGGTCGTCGCTGCTCTCCCGCGATCACTTGCCGCATCTCCATCTCGCGCGTTGTCCATCCCCTCGTATTCCCTGCTATTTTCAGCCTTCTCTAGACTGCCCCGTACACTAAATCCTCAAGAATTATACCCTGGGCTGCCCTCCACCGTACAACCAGACGTTTAAGGGTTAAAGACATCAAAATAAACTATTATATCCGTCACTTCTTCATAAATTTCTTTTTGTTGTTGTGATAAGTATACCATAGCCAACTAACTTATTTAGCAAAATATTTAAGAAAAAGTGACAAGTATAATAATTGATTATGATGTCATTAAATGCACAAATAAGTGAATTAACCCTTAAACGCGCCAAATGTAAAAACACTACATTCTGGATGGAAGGCAACAACTTTGAAAAGCCATAACTTCTTCAATCAAGGTCTGTTTTGGATAAAATCACTTGGGGCATGTCCCAACTTAAGTCTAATTTGTGTGGTATAAATTACAAACCCGTTTTATAAAGTTTAAATTAATGGCATGCATTTTAGTAAAGACAAGTAGACAACTCTTGTTTTTGGGGTTTCCAAGCATTTTTTTAACATTGCATGCCAATTATGTGAGTTCAAAAATATTTTTCATGAATTGCTATTGAATTTACCGTCTTATCAATGTAAAAAGTGAAAAATGGATGATGATTGAGGAGTTATATCTCCTTCATGGCTTCATCCACAGTTAAATTTCAAATTTATTTTTTGGGATGGCTTACTATTAGAGTCTAGTTTTAGTGGTAAAAACCTTGATAAGATCAAAGACATTATGAAGATAGAGCATGAATTTGAGTGCAAAAGGTTTAGTTTTCATCTATTTTTCCTTTGTAGTTTTTTTGGTGGTTTTCATCAATGCAAGGCTATTATTTGAGCCATGAAATTTTTTGATGGTTTTATTTTGGCAGAGGTGCTATTACGATGAAATTTAGAATAAGTTGAAAATTTCACCTTCATCTTAAACAGTTAGACTAGGAAATTTTCTAGTATGGTTTGAGGACTAACACTAGTAGGAATTTGCAAAAAATGACGACATAAATGACACTAATCTCTTAAGGGGTTTGCAACAAGTGTCTCAAATGACAAACAATATTCAGTGTCATTCGCGGTCAAGTCATTACGGCCATTGTGTCATTTTGGACATGAGGTGAGACCGTAGTAAGACACTAGGTAAGGAAGGGAAAATAGAATACCATGCCTTGTTTTGAGAAAACCAGAAATCTTTATATAAGCAGAGTTTTTGAGGATTGTGGTAAAGGAGGATTTTAGAAATCTTCATACATGCTAAGTTCAGTTTTAGAAGATTGTGGCACATTAGGATTTCAGAAATCTTCATATATGCTGGATTTATTTTTTATAAATTGTGGCAGATGAGGATTCCGAAATCCTCATACACGTTGAATTAGGATTTTGAATCCTCATACAAGCCGAGCTTTTGAGGATTGTGGCAAATTAGGAATTTCAAAATCTTAATGATATATGCTGATTTTTGAAGATTGTGGCAAATTAGGATATTTGAAATCTTCATATATGCTGATTTTTAAGGATTGTAGCAAATCTTCATACATGCTGATTTTTGCGGGTTGTGGCAATCCTCATACAAGATTAGCTTAGTTACGAGTGGGAGCAGAATTGTTGCTTCACCTTCATACAAGCAAAGCACGTTCCTTGGAGACAATTACAGCTACATCAATCTGTGGACCTACCTTAGGCCAACAGAAAGAGTCGCTTGAGACCTAAGCCTAATCGTCAGTAACTAGTACACAAAAGAAGCATTCCTCACCGGCGAAATGCCAAAATCTAACCGGAAAAAAAATAACAAAAAAGAAGACAGAAATTAGACACTCCATAGCAACGGTGACTATAATATATGTGCAAAGAGGTCTTTATCTTCAAGAGCGAACATTCACACAAAGAAATAGCGGGGAAGTAAAACAAAAATAAGACATCATTCCTGCCATAATCTCTTACAAAGACACCTCTTCTGGTCCAAGATAACAACAACAAAGTTCTGACTCTCACACACATGTATGTCTTAAAGTAAAAAGATTTATGAAACTTAAATCTAGAAGTACTTTGAGTTCTATTTAAAATGTAATATTGGCTTGATAGTAAAAGAGACTTAAATTTATAAGTACTTCAAGTGCCAATTAATTAGTAATATTGGTAAAGGCACCACTAGCCTTGGCTTGATGGTTGGAACTCATGGCTCCCAATAGAGAGGTTGAGGGTTCTATTCCCCATGCCGGCGTGGTGCTCACCACTATTGTCCACCCAACTATTGTGGGGGGTTCTTGGACCTTGTTGTATGGGTACCTCAAAGCCCTTTGAAGGATACTATGTCAAGTATCTTCAAGGCACTAGTAGCTAGCTAGAAACTAGCATAGTTATACTGTCCACCCTTGAGACTTGAGAGACTAGCATAGTTATAGTGTCCACCCTTGAGACTTGAGAGAGGGAAGAGACTAGCATAGTTATAGTGTCCACCCTTGAGACTTGAGAGAGGGAAGAGACTAGCATAGTTATAGTGTCCACCCTTGAGACTTGAGAGACTAGCATAGTTATAGTGTCCACCCTTGAGACTTGAGAGAGGGAAGAGACTAGCATAGTTATAGTGTCCACCCTTGAGACTTAAGAGAGGGAAGTAGTAAATTTGTTCCAATCTCCCCTTGTCCGGTGGCCATCGAGATATCAGCATTACGAACAGACACTTCATTCACGCCGTCCCCTTAGAAAGGGACTGGAGTTTTATCTAATATTGGTAAACTATGGCATGATGAAATGAGGTCCATATAAAGTATGGTATATTCTCATATATTTTCATAATGTTCCTAAAATAGTTTTAATATAATCTTATAGTTAGGACTTAGCTTAATAGCTTATCTTTATTTTTACACTTTTGTTGAAAATGTATCTTTTTTGGCTAAAAATAGGCTCAGACGTATAGAGGTTCTAACAAGCTCTCTCTCTCTCATTACGAACAAGTCATTATAGACATCACTTGTTTGAGGTAAATAATTTATGCTAACAAGATTTTAATAAAAATCCTCTTTCTAAGTGCCACTTAAATAACATGCCGCAAACTAAATCTTGAAAAAAATAAAGTTAATAGACTCCACGTTGACGTCTATTGGACTTGACTTCTACTTTAACCCTTCTCTTCATGAGTTTCACGACAACAAATAATATAACTCAAAATAGTTACACAATAAGAATTAAGTATCACACTGAAATATCCAAGTGATGTACGTTTATTATAGTATCAATACCTTGTTATGATTTTGACCACTTAATATGATCAAATCATCAAGTTCTAAGTTCTAACACGTATTTTGTTATAATGGGAATATTGGGAATAATTTTGAGAAAATACAAATTTATATAGCTCAAGTTGAGCTAAATGTACCCACATATTGGGTACTTCACTGAAACTGAATAAAACAACCAATCGTTGGCATTTTCAACACAACATAACTACTAGCTACCATTCACTAGCTAAGGATATTAAATATTACTACTTTAACATAAACAAGTTCCTAACCAGAATCTTTCATTGTGCCTATATTATACATGGTCCACCACAATCCAAAAAGAAGCAAGTGTAAGCTGTCTGTTCTCTAACTTCTCTTCTTCCAAGCAATTATTCGTATTGAAATCTTGTACGTCCATTCAGAAGAATCAAACTACTGAAGGATGATGAAGTACCTACAGACTACAGTAAGTTAGATAGCATGCATGTAAGCTCCCGGAACTGTGGTGGATTCCATGACAGTGTCTGAGCTGAGCCTGCTGGTCCGAATGGGCTCAGGCATCTCTCGTAATCATGCGACTGTCTCGCTCTCTGCAGCATTCAATTCATCGAGACCAGTGCCCTCGATCAGCACCGAGCGGAGAATGTGCTTTCTCAAACTCCAACAACAACCCCCACAGGCAGCTAGCTTCCGATCGAACGAACTGGGTTAGTAGTCTTGGCCTGCCAAAGTCAGTCAGTAGAGATGATACAACCTGCCTGCGCGCGCGTTGCGAGTCCTTGAGTTACTAGCCTGATCATTAGTTTCATCAATTATTGAGGAGGTCATTGGAATTTGTTCATCTGCTGCCGCACAAGCGCTCTTGTCCTCATTGTTGTCATGTAGCTGTCCTCAGAGGTTCCTTGCTTGTACTGCACCTCATCGCACATGTTTCCTTCGCATCGAATTTAATGGTCAATTCCGAAAATTTAAAGCAGGTCTGAGCGTTGCAGACTACGACTTATTTGTCATATTCTATGCATACAGTTGCAATAAATTTAGGAGTGGTGCATTTGCAAGGTCTGGTGGTCTGAAGCATGCTGGCCGGGACCCTGGTTGGTAGATCAGAGCGCAGATAGATCTGGGTACGTACTCGAAGTTACTGACTGCTTTGTAGTCATGAATTTGGTATTAGATATATAGCCGCATGGATCCATCGTCGATGTACGCAAGATTCATGCTACTCACTCAGTCAGAGTCTTCCCTACCGTGATAGTTTCACATGCCAACAGTCTGACAAGCATCGCATCAGTGACATTCCTGAAGCTTCTTGTTGCCATGTTCCTTTCAGAAGGACGTATTAGTGTACGTATGGCACATGAAATTCATTGTGCAAGCTTCATAGCAACTGATCAGGCAAGTCTATCAACTGATATTAACTCTTCGTTTTTGTACTAACGGATCAATGCACTAATCAATTGGAGCGATACATTGTAAACCATAACAGGGGGAAATTTTAATATTGTGTAAGACATAAAATATCTGGAATAAAACCGACCCCTGATGGTCGGGTGTTCCAAGCAAAAATATCATGTTCTTGTGACTACTAGGTTCGTAGAAAGTTCCAAGCTCGCTTTTGACTTTGGAATTTCAGTAATAAGGTAGACTGCTTGAAAATAACGCAGTCCGAGAAACGGCTCGGTAAACCTTTCAACAAATAAGTTCTATTCTCCATGTACCTACCCTAAAACACTCTCCATGTACGTACCATTCTATCTTCAAAAATTCATAACAAATTATCGAGGAGTCCAAAACTTGATGATTCCACTCCGTCTAAGTCTTTCACTCACTTTCTAGATACACAAAAAATTCTCACATGGCTAACTCCAAATCATATTTTCCAATCTGAAACTCGCACCACTATTGAGCAGGGTCGGGGCGGATAGAGATTGAACGGGAACAGAAGTGATCTCAGTTCAGCTCGCAGAGCACCGACATTTCATCTTCTTCATTATATAGTCAATCCGTTCGGTGATATCATTTGCACATTACTGAGTAAATGAATCGTTTAACCGGAGACCAAATCATGAAGTTTCCTTGTGAGATTGTGTCGAAAAATACTCCACTTCGAAGTACGTCCGATTCGACAAGTGAAGCCTTTTCCAGGGAGATAAATTAGACCGGAAGGTACGATTCGGCGATGTCATCAGATAGGTTTGCAATGGAATACTCTTTCATTGGATTTCATCAAATAGATTGAGCTCAGGCCGTTAAGTTTGTGTCTGCAGTCTCAAAATTCGGTATTTTACATGTAGGATTGAGACCTTTGATCGAAGAGCTCTATCTTCTCACTCCATGTCAGTTATCAACAAAACAAGGAAATTTTTGAGCTGATGCCAAATCAAGCCAAATAAAACGACCATTTTGCCCATGTTTATGTTCATGTAGATAGTCAAGTTGAGTACGCTCGTAGATTCATTTGACTTTTCGAACTTTCATGCAATTTATTTTTCACAAGAAGGTATAAAAACAATGATTTGATAAAAAAATAGATTATGTTGATTGTATCTGTTTTCAAGAAAATGAACAGCGAAAGGGTGCCTCGATAAATTTTTATGGTTTAGGAATTTTTGTTTTGAAAAATTCCTAAATCTCAAATTCTAACAAATTATGAAAAAATTCAAAAATAATGATTGAAAGTAACAAGAAACTATGAAGTTTAGCCAAGTAACGTTTGAAGCTTGTCCTTGTGAAATTGGTAAAGTTTTGAACTTGGGTTACCTAGGAATTTCAAACAGAAATTGAGAAAAATTGTTGAAAAATAACCATTCTTCTTTGCCCGCTTTAGGCTTGAAAACTAAGATTTGCATTTTAAACTTCATAAACTGGAATCTTATTTTGCAAATTTTTCTATAGGCACCTTGTAGTTTAGGTAGCATCTAGTGAAAATCTTAAAAAAAATATGATTTTTAACCCCTTCATCGAGGTTGCCCAAAATTTCAAAACCACTTTGACTCTCTTGGATCTTTAGAGGTTAATCCCATAATATAGTGCTTGACTTTGGATGACGTGGTCCTCGGAAACGCATTCCCAAATCCTCGTTCCATGTTCCCCATTCTCTCCGTCGTTTTCAATATGATTTGTGTCCCTTTGTTCTCAATTTGTCTCCCGTCTCTTGTTCTCAATTTGTTCCCTGTCACCTGTTCTTGGTTACGCGTTCCTTGGTCCTTAAATCTCCGGTCCCATGTTCTCTCATTTCCTTGATCTTCGTTCTCATCCCCATGTTCCTCATTCCAACGTTCTTCCCTTTACTTATTCAATACAATAGAGAAATCCGCTAAGTACGACGAACTAGGGACCAGATCACCCAGTTTTGGTCGAACTGGGGACCAAATTTTTACTGTAAGATCGAACTGGGGACTAAACTCAAAAACGCATGATTTTGATGGTTTCCTGAGTTTGATCCCCAGTTCAACTTGGTGCCCAGTCCACAACGTGATGCGCGGAAGACCGAGTGATTTGGTCCCTAGTTTACATCTGGTCCCCACTTTGGTGCATTTAGTCTGTTCTACTTAGCGAATAACTGAAAACATGGCACAAACCAAGAGACTGAGGACCAACTTGAGTTCAAACTAGGGATTACTTAGAGGATTTCTCTAATATGTATCGAATATAATACCAGAAGCGAGAACTTCACAAAATATTTTAATCTTTGAAACTTCCGAAATATGGGAAACCAAAATTCTTTAGCCGTGTATGCATGACGGTTACATGAGGAAAATTGTCATGGAGCTTTACTTTTGGAGTATCATGTAGGCAATTGATTGTATTGATAGTAGTGTTGGCTATATTTATCCGAATAATTAATTATACCCGATTCAGGACTTGCTACAAACAAAAATATCCATCTCCCAATTACTTTGGTTCTATTCTAGAAATATCACTCCTACCGGACCTACTCTCAATCTAGGATAATTTAATCTAAAACCAAAGTTTTTTCCTATTACACACTCAACTTTGTACTGATTTAGCCAACCTCCACAAATCATCTCCCTTATCACCTTATATCCGTCTTGCTCTGACCATGAGAATTTGTATTGAAGTACTTACCATATGTCATATGGTAATGGGCATATTCTAGAATATTCGAAGTATATTTTAGGAATATGGTATATTCTCAAACAAAGGGTATGTTGTTTGTCTAACATGTCGTGTCGAGTTTGTCGCACAAGACAACCCTGCCGAAGACCAATGTGATGAGTCGCTTGCGGTGCTGTGCCGTGGTCGGTGATTGAAAAGCTTTGAAAGCAGCTTTCGGATAAGCAAGAGAGAAGAGAGCCTGGGCGGCAAGACAAAGGAGTCATTCTGAAGCTATTATTTAGTCTCAGAGCATGCCAAGCTCTGTGCGCTAGGATGCGCCAAATCCTCCTATACATACATTGCTTAGCTTGGGGTTGAAAACCCCATCCGAGGCCGGAAGACATGCCAACTGAAGACCAACCAATTTTTGTCACTCTTCGACAAGTGGTCATGATAGAAACCATTTTCTGCCAATGAAAGTTCTGCCACATAGGACTTGCACATTGGTTGAAGGGAACGCTTCATTAAAATGTGAGTGGAGGCCGGGGATAACTTGGAATAATACCTGGGGTGTTAGAATCAAGAGGACTTCAACCCTCTTGGCCTGGTTAGAGCATCCTCAATGGACACTGAATAAGCTCCCTCTAAACCAAATTCTATCTTTTGACTGATTTAAAATTAGAAATTAAAATTATCATCATTAGAAGCGTATGTAAATAAACGTGGGATATTTCTCAAGAATTATTTTTTGTGAAATTGGGACGTAGGTGAAATCCCTCATTAAAAATACCACATTTTCAAAATTTAGAGGGAGTGCACCAAATCTTGCATAAAAAGTAGGTGACCCCCCCTTATTCCCTCTATATTTCTAAAATTTAGAGGGAGCGTGTGAGAATCTTCCCATTTTTAAGCAAGATTTGGTGCACTCCCTCTAAATTTTGAAAATGTGATGTTTTCAATGAGGAATGTCACATGCGTCCCAATTTCACAATTTTTTTTCTTGAGAAATATCTCACGTTAATTTTCATGCGCTTCTAACAGTGGTAATTTTAATTTCTAATTCTAAATCAGTCAAAAGATAGACTTTGGTTTAGAGGGAGTGTATTCCGTGTCCATTGAGGATGCCCTTACAAGGATACTCTGTGGGTTGGGCTTCCTCGCACTCCAAGCCTCGGCCCACATGCTCTTAGTAGTAATGTACCTCTGTAGTAGTAGTATAATGTTTCTAGAACATTATTGTAGGTATAATTGTATGATTCTCTATCGCAGGCTGGGCTGGCTGACAGGCTTTGTAGCAAGCAAGCGGAGCAATCACAGGAGGGTTTCTGATGCAGCAGAAATCATTCTTTTTCCAAGCACAAGAGAACAAGAGCGACCGATATATATATATATATATATATATATATATATATATATATATATATATATATATATATATATATATATATATATATAGAAGTTAATTGAAAGGGAGGGAGGCAAAAGGTGCCTGGGATGTCGAAGCATAAAAGCCTGAGCTATGGAGATTCGGGGCGATCTTGAGGAAGCGTATATTTTGTAGGGAAAAGCAACGATTTATGGCAGTAGCCCCTTCCACCAACATTGCCCAGACCGAACTCACTCCTCATCGCCACTTTCTGCTGCAGCTCGTTTTCCGTGCACCTTCTCCCCTTGTCTCTTTTGTTCTCTTTAGCAATCAATGTATCACAGACCTACACAGGTACTATTCGGCAATGAATACTTGTCTCTTTTGGTACTGTACCTTCGTCTCGCTCTTTTCAATTTTACATGTTTTTCTTCGAACCTATTGGTGGGACCGTAAGGATTTGGTGCACGGGTAAAATAATGTCATCCCTTCATCAATATTTGAAGTCTTTAGAGCTCAGAATTTACTTTTCAGATTCCTATGCATTCAAAACTATACATGTTTTTTTCTTGTCGAGTTTATGTATGGATGCAATATCATTTTGAAGTTGATGTTGGGTTTTTATTGGACTCCGGGGCCTGCTCATTTGATTTGTGATGGGGGTAAATAATAACGGCGGAGAGAATTTACGACGTACTTTGGGTTCTTTGCTCTTATAGTAATGTAATTAAAATAGAGTTGTCATGTTTTGTCATACAAAGAGGTAGTGGGAAAAACAAGAGGACAAATTTTAAAATAGAACCCGATGACTTGAATGTTCATTTATTCTATTGGTTAGTGAAGATAGACTATAATTGTATTGTAAAATTGGAGTGTTTTTAGAGGAATTGTGCAAGATTCTAAGGTTCAACCATATACTTTTGGCATTGACTACAACAAGTAAGAGCAAGTTTGTTAGGTTGTACCGTGACAGTGTCTTCAAGACATAGGTGCATAAAAACTTGCCTAATCAAATACGTTATGAATATTTTTTAAAGTCGTCTAAGTTGCCAAGAAATAGTTCCAAAACACAAATAAGAAACCGATGTATTTTCAGGAGTCGCCCTTGTTTTGTATCTAAGTTGTTCCGCCTTTCTCGTATAGTTTCTCATGAATTAGCATACTTTTGGCGATCTCTTTTAAATTACAAGTCGTATATGTGTTGTGGATTGAGAATGTCCATTGGATTGCCATTTAAACTCTCATGGATAAGAGGTCAATGCCACTCTTAGCATTAGAAGATATCATGTGCTATATTTTTACAATGAAATTAAGAAAGAAACATGGTACACATGCAAATTGTTTAACGCCTATACGTCTTTGGGTATTTTTAGCCAAAAACTCATTTAAAGAAAAGTGCTATAAACAAAAATGAAGATAAGGAATTTGAATTTCAACCGAACAAAATTGTAACAAACTAGTTATAGGTCGTGTGGATCAAAATTTGAGTCATGAGGCTCATAGGTTATGAGCTTGTAATTTATTAGTATTCAAAGCAAGCTACAAATTTTTATTATTTTCACTTTTGAAGTGGAAGTGCTATCAATGAACCAATTTCATTGTAGTGCTTGTTGTAAGAATATACACCACTTAGAAGTTGTTTATCTCTTTGTCAAAAACACTCTTGTACCGGAAAATTTCATCGAAAAAATATCTTGGTTTAAATGATAGCCTTGCAAGGGTAAAAACTTCCAAAACATCAACGAAGGAAATAAGAACAAAAGTAGACCCCTTGAACACCATATCTTCCTCATATCTTGGATCAAGAAGATATCCTTACGACAAGCACTACAATGAGATTGGAATCCATCCCATGAAATGAAGTTGAAATCTAACAATGGATGAAGGAGATCTAGCTCCTCAAAAATCATCCTTTTTTCATTGTACAAACATCATTGCAAATCCAATACCATGTAAGAGTCTAGCTGTCAAAACAAGCAAAAACTACAAAAGAAATATATTGATCCAAGACTTAGGTTTACAATGAATAAGAGTCCCTTATATACTAATCTCTTGGCTCAACTGCCGAGGCTATACTTTAGCTCTACTACCGAGGCTATACTTTAGCTCTACTGCCGAAGTTCTATTTATAAAATTAATAGCGAGTGAACATCCGAGCTTATCAACGAGGCCTTGGCCCATGACAAATGCCTCCTCCTCCTCCTCCTCATGTGCTGATGAATTAACAAGTGTCATACAAGAGAATGTGCCCAAGGAATATCGAGACAGGGCGCGCGCAACAAGCGCTCGTAATCGTCTAAGGCCATGACATTTTGTAATTGGCAAACGGAGTTCCCAAGTAGGCTCCGACCATCCCGTCCACTTTACAAGTAGTTGCCAACCGCGCCACGACGCGTCGATGTTGCAACACTCTTTCAACAAAGATACTCGTCCCTCGCTAGTGAATGCCCGAAAGCGGGATTGCTCAAAACAACACCGGGCTCATTATCACGAGGTAGTTGGGAAGGCAACGGATCCTCACCGCCTTCTTCACTAAACTCACATGAAAAAACAGGATGAATACCGACGGTGTATTCAAACGAACCGCATGTGTACTCTACGCACTCCAATACACGATAAGGAAGAGCAATCCAATCAAGCTTCTTGATTGGCGGGACGTGTTGATGTTCTTCAACTTCAACCACACACGATCACCCGGACGAAAATCCTCGGCCACCGAAATACGTCGTGTATTTGACCGTTCTTGAGTCTCTTGAATGATGGCCATTGCCGTTGTTGCGCTTCACTGAATTACGCCCGTCTTCAACAAGCTTGCGTCCTTTTTCGCCGGTGACAACGAAGAACCCGCCTCCTCGGGTATAGTAATATTCATGACCGAATGATGATAACCGTGACTCATAAAAATGCGGACATACCTATAGATCGCGACACACGATTATTCAACGCCATCATCGCGATCGGCAAATCGAAAAGCCCAATCTTCTTGCTCAAATGTCGTGAAAATACGAAAATATGTTTCAAGCTCTTGATTCGCCCTCTCTGTTGCACCATCTGTCTCCGGATGGAAAGTCATCGACAACCGACGCGTAATCTTCATCAATCTGCATACTTCACATCCCAAAGCGGACTAACAAATTGACTACCACGATCCGACACAATTCTGCAGGGCAATCCGTGATCTTGAAAAACTTGCTCTAAAAGTTTGTGAGCCACATCAAGTGCACGAAATTGTCTTCATAAAAGACAAAGAATGATAGATTTGACAAACGGTCTGTCACAACCATGATATTTGTGCGACGATCGCTGCTTGGTGCCAATCCGTAATAAAATCAATGGAGAGCTCGGTCAAAAATCCGTGCGGAATTGGCAAAGGTTTTAAGAACCTCGCTTCTCGCTCCCCCGCCAAATCTTCGATTTTCCACACACGTTGCGCCCGTAAATCTCAACATCTTGTGTCAACCTGCGCCACGATATTTACGTGCAATCAAGTCACGCGCACCCTCACGACCTGGATGTCCTGCTAGTGGTGAATCACGCAGTAGATTGGATCAAACGCTTCCGAAGAGGTTCGTGCGCGGAATCCATATTCGTCCACGCCAACGCAATCGATGACCAATCTACGTAACACTCACTAATCGTGATAGGTAAGCCCCATTCTTTAGATAGTCGGCGCCACCATCCATAACCGCCTTTTCGCATCTTCCAATAACGATGATTTGTTTGCGGGGCAACATCCCATAATGAAATCATCTCGCGTGATAAAAATGGACATATGGGATGCGGGGTCATTATCGACTCAGAAGCGAGAGCCTCTTTCTCTCGAATCGCATCACCATCTCGCGATCCATGCAGATTTAGCGACAACCTTCAAAGCGCCATCATCATCTCCGTCCAAAAGTCGTGATATCGATTCATTAATACGATCATCATCTGCGTGTTGGGAAGATCCTGCTTAAAACGAGAAAGTGCATCCGATTGAACTTGATCCTTGTCGGGCTTGTCTGACGATCTCAAAGTCAAAATCATTCAACTCGTAGGCCCAACGATTTGCTTCTCGCTTTCAAATGTTGCTTCTTCCGAAAATAAGCCAAATGCGATGATCAACTCACTTCAAAATGTTGGCCAACAAGTAATGTACGCCACTCGCGGATGCAATGTATAAATCGCTAGCATTTCCTTGTCGTGAATCGGATAATTGGACTCACGATCAAGTTTTCTTGAGAAATAAGAAACCGCACGCCAAAGTCCGTCCACCTTTTTGCATTAAGGTGCCACCAAAAAGATAACCAGGAGGAATCACATTCAATGGTTGTTTCCAAACCTGGAGTCCATTTAACGAAAGACCGTGCATGAATTAATGCCTCTTCAATCAATCGATCAAAGGCGTGTTGACATTTCGATGTCCAATGGAAAGGTTGATCTTTCCGCGTTAGTCGAGTAAGAGTGCCCGCAATGTTAGAATATCCATCTACGAATTGTCGATAATAATTGCGAAAACCTAAAAATCCACGAATTCCTTTCACTTTTGTTGGCGGCTCCCATCGACGAATTGCCTCAGTTTTTCTTTGGATCGGCCGCAAACCCCAAACCGTCTTCACCAAATATCCAAGATACTTAATAGTGTACTTTCAAACTCGCTTCTTATCAAAATCGAGTTGAAGCCTCGTTAGCGAACTACGGATGATCCTCGAGAATTGCATCACGATGTTCTTTTTTGAGATCACTATAGATCACCACGTCATCAATATATGCGGAGAAGATATATCCAATTCGTTCTTCGAAGATCCAATTGATATATCATCAAAAAAGTTGCAAAGTGCGCTACCACGGTCAAACGGTGTGACCAACCACTCATATAAGCCAAAGCGTGTTTTGAACGCCGTCTTCCACTCGTCACCTTCTTTCACACGTATCCGATGAAACGCAGAGATTACATCAACCTCGAGATATATTTGGTCACAAAGAATGGATCTTAACGTCTCATCAATGCGCGGAATCGGATAGTCGTCCTTCCGACTCATCTCGTTCAATCGCCGATAGTCAACACGTAATCGCAATCCTCCGCCAGGTTTTTCACAAATATGACCGGAGTCTGCTGCAGGTGAATTACTTACGCGAATAAATCCATTATCCAACAACTCCGTAGGGTCTTGCGCAAAACTAATAATTGATCCTTGGATCCGACATCAATGGCGTGGCGGGGATGTCATCATTAGTCTTCCTTCAATAAGATTGATCTCGTGATCAACCCCTTTCCTATCGCAAGAAACGACTTTGCATCTTGTCGATTAAAAGCGTCAATAAATCGCATGAGCCGCTTCATGAGATGTTGTGCGGGTCCCTATACACCTTTTGTAGTGCCCTCCGGATGTCAACCAAACCGACACTAAAAACCTCTACCTGGTTCACCGCTTCTCGCAAAGTTTGAATCACTGATGACGTATCTCTCGTGATTGGCTCCAACGTAATCGGTCCGAGTCTTCACAATCATCTTGAAAGGTTTTCGAACGCAAACCTTCTTTTTAGCAGGTCGAACACTTGCATCACGTCGCTCCATCCAACCTTTTCCCAAGATTGTATCATCTATCCGTCCCGGAATAACATAGGCAACAATCCTCTCCTCCATACCATCAATATCGCCATAAAATTTGCAATTTGGCAAATCATAGGCCGCTTCTTCATTGTCGTAACTTGCTCCAAAGATCTAGGTTGAATAGATGACGATCCAACCCTCTCCGTCGAACAAATTGCTGCATACGCTTCAGAAAGCATTGGCATCCGAATCACACAAAGACGAGTAAATATAGTTGAGTTTATTAAAACATCAACATACATACCACTCGTGTGTCTTAGCTGCCTCCTGGATTCTTCAACTTTGACAACCCCGCTCCACGCCTCCGATCGAGTCTTATACCGGAAGTCGCTCGTTTTTCCGACTCTACATCGTAGTCACAACTCTCCATCTCTTTGACCTCCTCTATCTTGACATCGCTTCTTCTTTCTCATCATCGCGCGCTATCGAAGTTTTGTCCGCTTTCTTTCTTCTTCTTCTCATTGCCTTCACTATGCTTGGATGAGCAATCGTTTGCACGACGTGGCCTCGCTTCAAACATAAAAAAAAATATCCCTCTTGGCGACACCGTTGTTGTTCCTCCAAAGTCAGACGTCTTCGAAGCTTGTTTATTTGGACTGTAGGCATCCAATCCATCTCATCTCCATCTGGACATACGCGATTTGATGTCGCGATCGGAGCTGCACGACCCTTCTGATATTGCAAGCAATCAAGTTGAGAGCCGACCGCCAACAAAGCTTGGACAAACATACCATAATCGATGTACGTCATAGGTCCAATCATCGCGCGTTGCATCTCTGAGTTGAGAGCACCGCGAAGATATCCTATCTTCACCATATCCGAACCATGGTAAGTTGACTCTCACCAAGCTCCTTCTCAAACTTGGGCAAGAATGTTGCGAATGACTCCTCTACTACGCTTCATTCTTGAAGCCGATTCAACGCTTGTATTTCTTTGCATTCGGGTCGATGTAAACGCTGTCAAGATGTTGAATAAAAGTCGCCGCATTGAACCACGTTGATTTTGGTAGAAAGATACTACTATCATCCGCGCCTTCGTCCCACGCCGAAAACAAGTATGCGGCTTGATCTTGAGGTGTACCAAGATATACTCCATCAATTCGAAGCTTGTTATCTCGCTTCGACCTTCCATATCGGGTAGCACTTGCGACTCCACAAACTTTGAAATATCCGGCAATCGCTTGCGCAATGCGACGGCAGCTTCCTCCATATTGTTCTTTGCGATCGATTGCGGCATCATCTCGCGATGAAGACGGACCTCCTAAACTCGTGAATTGTCCACCACGGAGCCACTGCGGCGATCAAGCAACCAACCAATCGCTGATAGCCAACTTCTCGACTGGCGAGAAGCTTGAAGTGTGTGCGCAACCTCACGATCTCCGTTGATAGTCTTCCGCCGTAATTTCTCCTTGCGCTTCATTGCCGCCGCAAGATCTCATCATCGATCATCCGGGCGTTTCTCCATCTCAAAAAGCAACACCTCTCAATCAACTTTTCGAGGCTTATGCAAAGCCTTCAAATGCGTCCCGTTACGTGGCTATCTTCAATCACTACCACGAGGGTGGATAAGTTCCTCAATCTAATCAATGTCCTACTTTTGTCGTTTAAAAAAACAAGGGAGGATGAAGCCCTTCAGAAAATCAAGAGAAGTCTTGGATTATGTAAGAGTCTAGCTGTCAAAACAAGCAAAAACTACAAAAGAAATATATTGATCCAAGACTTAGGTTTACAATGAATAAGAGTCCCTTATATACTAATCTCTTGGCTCAACTGCCGAGGCTATACTTTAGCTCTACTGCCGAAGTTCTATTTATAAAATTAATAGCGAGTGAACATCCGAGCTTATCAACGAGGCCTTGGCCCATGACATACCAAAGTTATTTGGATCAAAAACTTATGTAAAAATTTATGAAAGTCTATTTTTATTTCACATATATGGCTTGCAATTACAAAGAAAGCCCCATGTTTTAAAACTCAAATGCAAAAAATTTCTTCACTAAAATGCAAGCCATTAATTGTATGGCTATGTAATTTTTAATTTTTCAAACAAACTAAACTAGCTTTGTCACCCCATCCAAGTGATTTCGTTGATACATAGTTTGTATGAAGAAGTTCCTGCACTTCAAAATTTTCTACCTTTCATCCAAAATGTCCTTTTTTTGACACTAGGGACGTTCAGAGGTTAGGTTGAGACTTTTGACAATCTCGTTATTATTTTGGACGTTAGAAGTAGTAATACACTCTTGTACCAAGAAATTGGGACGTTTAGGGGCTTATGCTCCTCTCAAGCCACAATTTGTTGGTCATACAATGCAAACCAGAGAGCACAAGTGTACACTCTAAGCAATAAAATCACATGAATCCCAAACATACTCTCAACTTTAAACGACTACCCTATTTTCAAAAATTCTCCAAATTGCAGTCCACATAGTGCATTTGGATAGTTTACTTGATCATCAACAGTTTGGTGATGGTCTCACTAAAATTGGTTGTCTAATCTAGAAGATATGATTATCCAAAGTTATGCTTCTTGAAGATTGATACTTCATGTAGTTCCTGTCAAACAATTTTTTTAGAGGGCAGTGTACAGTCGGGTACTAGCCGACAACAGATTACCTTTTCGAAGGAACTTTTTTCAAAGTTTGAAATTTTTTTGTGAACTCAAAAACGGTCGGATTTGAGAACCGTAAAGCGATTTGGAATAACATTAGAGTAATCTACAATTTCATGGTAAGTAAGTGATTCTTTTTTTATAGCATTCAACAAATTTCAAGTACTTCATACACCATCCACCATTGCCTACCCTTACTTCTTGCTTCAATTACAATTTATAAGTACATTTTCAATTCCAAATTTAAAATGAGTTTCCAAATTTGTTCTTAGGATCCTTGAGCACATCCCTGAATGATCTAAGATTTTTCTCATTTAAATTCTTTGGTTTGGAGTGATTTCTTGATGAGTTTTCAATCAACACTCAAAAGAAATGGAAAATAAATCTATGTTTGAACCAGGCAAGAATATTACAAGATGTTGAGCCTAAAAATGGGGTAATGAGAGTTATCACTCTAATAGACTTTGACCATCCTTCAAGTTGTGGGAGGACACTTGTACTAGTGTGGAAGACCTACACATGATATAGTACGTAGTCATTAGTAGTCAGTAGGACTTATCAAGGAATTTCTCCATGCCAAAAGACACACAAGAAATATATCTTGTGTTTCAACTAGGATGTACGCAAGGATCCTGAGAACAGCTTTGGAAGGTCATTTCACATTTGAAGTTAAAAATATGCTTCGATTAAATTCGAAGTTAGAAATGTACTTCTAATCAAAGCAAGACGTAAGGGTAGTCAATGGTAGATGGTGTATGAAGTACTTAAATTTTTTGAATAATATACCAAAAATAATCCATCACTTACCATGACATCGTAGATTACTTTGATTTGATTCTGAATCACTTTATGATTCTCAAATCTGATCGTTTTTGAGTACACAATAAATTTTCAAACTTTTGAAAAAGAAGCCATTCTGAAATGGAATTTGTTATCTGCTGATACCCTACTGTACTGTACAATGCACACCCTTCAAAATGGCCTTCATGTCGAATTGGAGCATGCTTGTATGGACCCATAAAGTAGGCATGCCATGTACAGGGCCACAAGCACTCCAGGGAGCTGCTTGCATGTTTCATCACGCGTGCTCCAGCAAGTGGCGCCTGCAGGCTCACATCATTGAATGGATCACACAAGGGCAATCCCATGGATCGACCATCCATGGATCGACCGTCCATGGATCGACCATCCATCGATTGACCATTTGTCGATCGACCATCCATTGATCGACCATCCGTTGATCGACCATCCATTAACCCCCGACTCTCCTTGTTGCAAAACGGTCTAAGTCACAAATTTTGACCTTCCTTTAGATTAAGTTCAAAAAATCTCACAATCCAAGCATTATTCGAAAGATTCAATCGTAAGATCTTAAAGTTCACTTGACATTCTTCTCACATACCAAATTTGAACCGTTCATTCTTCCTCATTTGTGAGATTATAATGGTCAAAGTTGGTTGAGTTTTTCTCCTGCAGGAACCTCCAAACCCCGTTTCGGGTTTTAAGGAGAGTTAGGGGTTAATCGACCATCCATCGATCGACCATCCATCGATCGACCATCCATTCATTCCAAAATGAGGACACATACATAGCAAAGGCAAACCCGATCAATCAAACGCGAACCTACACTTGCTACATGGCCATAGACACACGTACCGCACAGATTTACAAGCTTACGTTTTTCCGTCTCATATATCTTCTCTACTCGAAGATGAATCTATCTTCATCATTTATCGACCGCGAGACTACATGTGATTGAAGCGCTCCCACACATTCACGCAAGGAAAAATCAAGTTCATGGCCGTTGACGCTCTTGCATCCAGATTACGATTGATCTTGCCCAATGAGTAAGTCACTCTCATCAATGAATGATGCTTGCTACCTACCTACCTAATTGGTATGTCTTGCTACCATATCGTTCTGTTCTGTAATTAGACAGACAGTCAATGTACTTTAAAACTTTAATTGTCTGTACTAGAGGTGTGTATTTTACATGCACAATGATTGAGGAGGTAATTTCACATGCACATGATTGTTGTGCAGTTTAGAAGAAGAAAAAGACTGGTGCTTTTGTTGTGCAGTTTAAACGGGTTTGATTGGTGCTCCCTACTGCAGTTTATTTTTGTTTCGATTGGTTAGCCGGTAATGAGTAAAGCAAAAGCGAGTCACTAGGCTAGTCCTGTGATCAAGATCTCAGTCTGGGGTCCGATGTATCTGATCGAAGAATCAGCCAATGATTTGCATGATTATTGTCCAGATGCAGTATTCCAAGATTGTTGAAATTGGCATGTATTTTCTCAATTGGGTACGAATTAATGGCATGTATTTTCTCAATTGGGTACGAATTAATGGCATGTATGAGCTACAATGAAGCATGAATAAATGGCATGCATTTTAGTGAAGGCAGTTTTTGTTTTTGAGTTTTCAAATTTTGTGTTTGTTTCAGCCATTGCAAGTGATTTGTGTGAAACCATAAATAGATTTTGATGAATTTTTTTACATGATTATGATCTCAAGGTGAAATCAAACAACTTTTTAGTTGGAATTTTTTAGATCCAAATACTTTTGGTATTAGATTTGCAATGATGTTTTCTCAGAGGAAAAAGGGAAAATTTTGAGAATGGAAGTATGCTAGACTGACCTACTTTGCAGCCGACTATATTGTACATGTGACCTACTTTGCAGCCGACTATATTGTACATGTGCCCTCGTGAAAGAGTACTTGGGTACATAATATACTTATGTTACTAATGCATGAGTGGTGGGCCGTGTATGGCTAGTGATCGAAGCTTGGCACCATAATAGACGCAATTGTAGAACGACACATAAGCGAAATCAAATACTAAAAGTAAGTGAGAGAGAAGAGAGGGCACGGACTCTGGGAACTGGAAGCTAGAGGGTGCGCGAACATTGGAGGCACGAGGGCTGGGCCGCGGACGCAATAAGACACACCTCCTTGTAAAAAGTCAAGCTTTTCTCTCGATTTTATAGGTCCTATGAGTTTTATAGGTAATGTTCATGTAGGCACATTCTCAACTTAGGAACAAGAATATGGAAAATTTCTAGAGTTAACCTCTTTCAGAAATGGTTTTGCCCCCAAATCTCTAATTTCCCATTGTTCACTAAGGAGTAAGAACTTTTTTGCAATTTTGAACAATATGATCTTATAAGTACTAAAGAAATTGGATTTAAGGTGTAACATACGTATTATCGTAAGGATAACTTGTGAGTCTTCTTTGAGTTTTAAAGAGATTTGTATTTTTAGACTTGAGATGTCTCTTGCTGTCATTATAACTTTGAGCCAATGAAAGATCAACAACCGACACAAAGAGCAGTAGCTCGCATAAAGAGCAATAATTCTCATACCAAGAATGTCAAGCAAGTAGCCTATCGGCCAATGAAAGGTTGACAAGCCGACATGAACAATCCCTACCTCATTCACGGATCAAGAATATCGAGGGGCAACCTATCTTACTATCTAGGGTTGCCTTCCATGACACACTTTCCATAATGGTAGTTTTAATTTTCATGTTTGACATGTTTATCTGACGACGAAAGTCCGACTATACTAGAAAATGTGTAGTAAAAACAAGAAAATTGCCTTTTTGATGTTGTCTACCTCTTCCGAGGATAAATGTTTGTCTGACTATTGTATTTGACGTTCAACACTGTCGCATAAAACAATCATGAACACACCTCGAAGTCTAAAGTTGTCCAAAATTCTTATTCTTTAATGAAATTGCTCATCTTCAAGGATTATAATTAAATGACACCAAGAGGCAATGGGTACAATGGCTTAGAGCATCCGCAACCATACTCGCCAAGTGTATGACATATGCAATAAGTGGATGAGAAATGCAAAGGGCCCTTCAAAAATGACTCTTGGCTCTCTACTTTGGCGTTTCAAGAAACCCTCCAAAACTAAGTTTAGTTGACTACATCTCACATTCTACTTGCGATTGGTGCATTGACTAATTCACATGCACTTTTGATGATTAAGGGGCATTTAAGGATGGAGGAGTGTGATTTCAAGGGCTCTTCAAATATAGATATAGATGAAAATTTTTAGCGAGTCACCTTTAGCGAGTATGGGTAGAGATGCTCTAACTGTGCATAGCTCGGATGCGGCCAATGCAATCGTCAAAAGGCAACCCCGAGTGCCGGTGAGGCGGCAGAAAAGCATGTGGAGCTGCACGAAAGTTTTGTCTCCAATTGTCAACGAACGCAGCAGCAATTCCCAGGAGCAATGAAAGCAAACAGAGCAGGCTTGCAGGAGGAGCATTCATTGATTAAGAGACGACTCATCGTCTTCCCTTGCTAGACAAAAGTACTTCTTTCGGTCGAGTACCGTTGTAGACAAAGAGTGGCAAGCTTCATTTGCCACATGATTGTAACTAAGTAACAAAATAACAATTCTCCTCTGGCGTCACATTCTAACTAAATGTCGACTCCACTGAGGCCCTAATCATTGAGCTCACAAGCAAGGGCAGATTTGCTCTTACTAACTAAAGTCTCTCCACTGCGCCACAGAGACAACGTACGACGTGGTACACAAATGATCGAGTTGAATCCCATCAAGGGTCGTGGAACTTAATGGAAAACGATGCTTCCTACGTGTTATCACAGATTCAGTATTATCGTTTGCATTATTTCCACTGACACAAACATGCTTATGTACTACTACGTTCCAGCCTCTGTCAAGTCAAGTACGTTCAATCATGCTGGATTATCACAGCTGATTCAGATATTTCCTAGATCTCCATCTGCATGTACGCTCCTCTCCAAAACATTCTACGATATTGCAGAGCACTGACCTGGGCAGGCTCATTTATTATCCGTTTCAGTTTGAAAGAGTTCAGTTACTGTTACTCCGTTCAGTCTGTAGAGGTTTGCGTACGATTCAACTCACAGGGCCGGTGTGATCAGAGATTCCGGGAAAACGTACGCAAGTACGTATAATTAACGTTGGCATGGGACGGTGGAGCCAGGGTCTTTCCATCCCGCGAATCTGTGTGTGGGCCGGCCTACTGCCTGTACTTGCAGGTAGCTGCACCCTGAACTTGAAAAGCTTTCCCGGTTGGGTCCCGCATTGCAGGAGGTGTTCATTTGTTGCAGGTTTGTCACCTATTCTTTTCAAAGGAAGGCCGCGCGCACAACCCCACCACAGCAAGTCAAAACAAATTAAGTTCAATGGCTGATCACAATCTGGCTTACGATTTTTCTGCTTCGAAACGATGTCCTTGAGAAGTGGACTCGAGCTACGATCGAGGATCCTGAAGGGGATGGTACTACTGTGGTTCAATTCAAGATCAGATGGCGAGGACAATGCTCGGTGCTAGGTACAAATTGCCTCATGCTGTCACAACGAGATTTGTAATCCCTTCGCTGAACAAGAAGCATACATATTTACGTGGTCTTTTACAATTGTATAATAATAACAAAAGCATCTGTATGAATTTCGGTTTTCAAGCTAAGCGGTAATGCACGCTGCTTTTACCTCAAAGTGACACCACATTGATGGGCTGTTCCATTGAACATGGCACTCAAAAGTGCCATTCGACCACACCAAAATTTGTACTATTACCACATTTTTAAATTTTTGAACTGTATGTCCAAAAATATTATAGCCTCATTCATTTCTCAGCCCAAATGGCCCCAGTTCGCATGTTTTTGATCATACTTCATTGATTTCTAAACTCCATGAAAGTTTTTTTTTTTTTTTTTTTTTTTTTTTTTTTTTTTTTTTTTTCTTTTCAGAACAGTGCCATTTAACGGAATTGAGATTTGTTGCTTGTATTCCTCTCCGTTGCAAGAACAGAATGGGAGAATCCAACCTGAAGCGGACTGTGTTATGAAATTTCTTTGAAGAAATAATAAACTATTGACATTGACCAATCACACGCACGCCACATACCTCTCTGTGAACAGTTGAGGTTTACTCAGTCAGTTACATAAGTGAAGCCACTCAAAGAAAGCTTCTTCTTGAAGTGAAGAGCTCGTGTTAACGAAGAAATGGCTAGTGTACGCCGGAGCTTCCAAAGTAATAATTTGCTTCGACTTTGTTTCCAAGAAAATTTGAGAAGAGCAATCTAAAATAATTCGACACCAGATGGATAGAAAGTCCGGTCCATTTCTAAGGGGCCTGCGTGAATGAAGGGTCTGTTCGTAATGTTGATAGCCCGATGGCCATCAGACAAGGGGAAATTGATTGAGACAATACTATTTTCCCCTCTCGAGGGTGGACACTCTAAAGTCTAAGCTAGTTTCTAGCTAGTTACTGGTGCCTTGAAGATACCCGACATAGTATCCCCTAGAGGGCTTTGAGATACCCATACAACAAGGTCCAAGGACCCCTCACAATAGTTGGGTGGACTGTAGTGGTGAGCACCATGCCGGCATGGGGAATAGAACCCACGACCTCCTCATTGGGGGCCATGCCAAGGCTTTTGGTCCCTTAATTCGAGACCATATTGGTTCTAAGTTTCAGTTATAGACATGCTAACTCCATACAACAAGTGGTCCGTGTGACTAATTTATTACACTGATATACAATTTTACATCTGATCATCTGGACATGTTTTGAACGACCATGTGAAAGTTTAATTTTCTTAGTGTAAGGTGTATGTACAAACAATGAGCATTCAAGGGAAACTTTGTCAGATTAGAACTTTGGGAAGTCTCTTCTTACTTCACTCTTAGAAGAAGAAGATAAAAATCCAACATATTTAGAGGCCAACGTGAATAGAGTGAATAGAGTGTTCGTTTGACCCATGCTTGGATGTATGCCCGGAGGTCATTACAATGACAAGACTACTAATCCCTCTCATGGTGAACACTCTTCTCGTTCCTACCTAGCCACTAGTGACTTACTCATACCCCACATGCTATCCCCCAAAGGCTTTGAGGTACCCATACAACAATGTCTAAGAACCCCTTACCATAGTAACTATTGTGTAGACTATGGTGGTGAGCACCACGCTGGCATGGGGAAACCTACAACTTCCTCATTGGACGCCATGAGCCCTAATCACCAAGCTAAGGCTTGTGGTGCTTCTGCTTGACCCCTAGAGGAGAGAGAGGCCCGGATCAGGTCAATATGCTAAAAAAACATTACAAAAACTCAAACTTTGACTCAATTTATCTCAAGATCCGTATGGTGAAATTTGATAAAAATTGGTGAATAGACCAATTAGACAATTCTAAACGATCTTTTAGGATTGAAATTCCCAAAATCAGAATTCAAAATACCTTGTTTGCAGATTTCAGATATGCCTATCTAGACTCTAGAGGTCACTGTTGAGCTTCTTCTTTAGGGATGATGGATGCTCATAATTATACTCTTTACCAGGTATAGCTCATAGATTGCCAACATTGATTTACCAACATGCGGCAACTTTGCTATTTCTCTCACACTACAACCTTTTAGAAGCAAAGAGAGTGCATCTTGTTGCTTCCCCCGAGACAATGGTCGAATGGCCCCACAATTTTCACTTGTAAAGCTAAACACCAAAAAAAAAGAAACAAATATATGACACAAAAAGAACACATACACACAATTGAACACAAACCAATCAGTTTACAATACATGTACACTTCACTTGCTATGCACACAAGATTCACTCATATGTACTTCCAAAATTGTCTCAATGAAGAGGAAATATCTAGATGTTCAATTGAATAAGACTTGCTCCTTGAATACCTTGCTCATAACAGAATGTAACTAAATTGATACCATGTCACTCTAACATGCAATCACTATTTGGTGAATGGTGAGTTGGTGACTCACCAAACTTCCATATTAAGAAAATTCGGACAGTTTTGAAGGTCACTATATATATATATATATATATATATATATATTTTATTTATTTATATATATATATATATATTTATTGAGCGGGTGTAAAGCAATTATTCCGTTCCCGTAGTTAAGCCGTGGCCCTTCCTTGCATGCCACTCCCAT
This sequence comes from Bryum argenteum, assembly GCA_037043015.1. Taxonomy (NCBI): domain Eukaryota; kingdom Viridiplantae; phylum Streptophyta; class Bryopsida; order Bryales; family Bryaceae; genus Bryum; species Bryum argenteum. The sequence continues at coordinate 29,639,351 of CM073322.1, forward strand.
TTTCAGAGCCAATGGCGATGCTCTTAGAACTCCTTCACACTGTAATAGCTTGCAAAATATGTGTAGGACTTTGAATTAAACAATTGAGGGCGTACATTCAATGTTTCAATGGCTTTTTGAGGAGGGGGGGATTAGAGAAGAAGAACCAGTACATATGATCTGTGATCATCTTACATCCTGTGGATGAAGCGGATCATGCGGAACTGATCATTTAACAGCAACTGTAACTGCAGGAACAAACAAAGTGGAGCATACATCATCGAGTTGTGCAGCTGCACTGATGCACACTAAAGTGCTATTTTTCAGGACCCCCGATATTTCAACATCACACTTCTAGCACCCTCCTGAATCAAGCGCTTCAAACAAATTGGTGAATCCCTTTCGGAAGTACGATCTAATCATTATGACGACGACCAATTTGCTTACTGCTTCCGACTAAGTCAAGTTCCATGTAAGCCGCTTACGACGAAAGTAATAAAATCAAAACAAGTGCAAGAAGGCATCGATTACGCCCCCAGTAGGGTCCTTGAAAGGTTCTAGAACAGCAAACAACAGTCTGCTGATTACTCAAACCTCCCGCCCAGAACGACGGTGCCTTCAAATGGAAAGCCAGGTGAATTGAAGGTGCCCTAAATTTTTATAATTTTATATTTTTGGATACAATCAATGTTTTAAAGATGCACTCTTCAGAAGTTGCACCTGACAGCGAATAATAGTCACATCTGGGTGCTTTCAAGCTCTGCGTCCGGACCCAGTGCATGATGAGCGGAGCTGGGCGGGCTGGCCACTAGAAAGGTCGGTGAGGAACATTTCAGACATGGTCCGGGAGATCAGGCAGTCATGAACTATCCTTTACTTTGTGGTTCATCGCCTTCGAAACCGTCTGACAACAAAGTGCCTTTAAGTTACTTTTTGAAAGCGACATTTGCAGCGATCTAAATATTGTAGCTTGAAAGTGGCAACGCAATACCTTTTGAACCAATTAAAGTGACAACCCATAACATATTGGATTGCGTTCGAAAAAACATGTGTACGAATGATTAGCACCGCCAGTGGAAACTGATAACGTTAGCTTGCAGCGCGCTATTCGAAGCCTGCAACTCAAACAGCGCGCACCAGTGGCCGCCCTCCACCCGTGATGGATGAGCTACAATCTTGGTCCGATCAGCTGCAGGATCCGTCCACGAACGCATCGGCAATACCAGACATTCCGCGTGCACCACTTTTACATATCCATCATCAGGACCAACCTGCATTCGCATCATACTATTTGTCATTCAAGTGTGCCGCACTTTCGTTTCAGACATCATCACAGACTTCCCTGAAACTGGTTCTATTTGTTTACAACTTCAATCCCCAAAGGACACTCAAGTTCGTTGAAATTATGTCAACTGCTTCAAGAACGACGTTTACACGCCCCCCTCTACATTGTTTGGTGTTTCCACAAGCGGACACCTCAGCCGGAGGCTCCTCGATCTTGTCAATCTTATTCTTATTTCTTTCATCGTAGAAACACCAATGCTGTCACTCCTTTCTTCGATACACCGGTGGTGGGAACAAAACAGAAGGCGATCCATCCAGGGGTTCACAAAGAATTTAACGAAAGAAGATTAACACTTCGATCGTCACCGACATTGCCTTGGTGAAGAGAAGAGAGTAGGCGGATTCATTGACCCCGGCGAATCTGCTGGTTTTCCCTCTACTGCTGCTACCCCGCCGAAGTCTCTTTCCAACCCTCCTTCCTTTACAACCGTATTTGAAGAAGACAACTCTGAACATATGGTTCATTCCACCTATTCTTGAATGTATGCCCCAACTCCCAAGGTCATAATACCAATGGTGTGACTACAATAATTTCTAACTACTCTAATTTCTAACTACCTGTTATTCTGTTAATGATTTGAAGATGTCTAACATGATATTCCTGCAAAGAACTTTTAGGTACCCATACAATAAGGTCCAAGAAACCCCACCATTGTTGAGTGGACCATGGTAGTGAGTATTTTTTCTTGGGACATGACGGATGCTCCCTTACTATCGTAAATGTATGTTAGAGGCACCTACAAAGATGACTTTGATGCTGTGCGTGCAATCATGCATCCTTCCATCAGGATTTTTAATTTTACTGGTTAATCTTTTAAGGAATTGCAAGAAGATTTTAATACAAAGATTATGTGAATTTCCTTCAATGTGAACCTTTGTCTGGCTTCCCTGGACATGGCAAAGGAAGCTCTTGTATTCTTGTCCCCTTAATTTACGTCAAAAATAATTAAAAATCCAAGATTTAAAAAAAATAAATATAAATATATATAATGTGAATATTCTACATCAAAATCATTAAGAGTCAAAGTTTGATTTGAGTTTTTTTTTATTATTTATTTCTCATTTATGTTGCTTGTTTTTATTCCAGAAAGTCCCGTTTACAGCCCACCAAATTAGCTCGGAGGAGTAAAGAACAAAGATGCGTTTGTGAAAAGTTGTATCGTGAAGATATCTAGACAAATAATCAGCATTTACCTAGAATCTACTAAACTTGAAAAATCATACATATATGTACCTTATGTGCACATGGAGTAAACTGAATCCTTTGATATGATTTGGTACAAATCACTCTCAAATTCTAACTTATGTTCAACACTTACTTAAAGATTTGACATAAATGCAAAATTTAATCAATCTTTTTTCTTTGGTTGAAGAACATTGATCCGCATGTTCCAAGTTTTCAACTGCAATGCATATCTTTAATGCACAGTTAAAGAACAATATGGCCCAAGTCAGCAATTCCATCAGCTTCAATCAGGCTCTCAGTGGAGAGCCGCCCTCGTGACTCGTGAGAGCATGCCCAGCCCGCACTATGGGCCGGAGAGTGGAGCCTTGTTTAGAGTGTGAGAAACCCCATCCCATACACAATCCCTGTAACCCGGTCAAGGGCGTTGAGGTCTCCTAAATTCTAGGACACCATAACTCCAAGTTATCCCCTGCCTTCATTCACATTTCACCATCTCCGTTTACCAATGGAAGAGTCCCACGTGGCAAGCACTTTATTGGCAGAAAATAATTTCTATTATAACCGGTTTGTTCGCAAGTGTGATTGGTGAGCGGCCTTTTCCTCTGCCCTGTCACTTGACTTAGGATGGGATTGCAACACGTGGCCGCATGGCCCCTGTAAGCTTTTCATGTTGCCGATATTAGAATAATTGAGCATGTACTGTAGTTTGGGCCAATTTGGGGAGATTCAAATAGTGTTTTCAAACTTTGACTGTGGATATCTCTTAGTATGAGGGGTAAGCGTTCATAGCAGCTACCAAGGAGGATGGAGGAGGGGTAATGAGCCCCCTAATTTTTGATGTATAGACATTAAATGCCAAGGAGTAGGCTTCCAATGGTAACTTGGGGTCGCAGACTTCAAATTTAAATTCAAAATTATCAAAAACGGCCTTGGGAGGTCCCTACGGATTCTAGGGTGCCTCCTTGGTAGCTGCCATAAACCATTGCCCTAGTATGAGGAATTTAGAAGCATGAGATGACTTTTTCGAAAGGTATGGAAAAAATCTCCAACTTGCCAAAGGTTTCAACTTCATGAGATGTATATTCAATCAAGGAGAACTGGAGAAGTTGATCGAAGGCAAAGCGTTGTGATTTGGGTCGGCCTCAACTTTAGGAGTAAACTTTATAACGGAGACGAGTGAGTGTGGGTGTGTGTCTTATGGACACTAGTTTTCTTATGTTTTTTTTCCTTTGAAAGGATTTTGTGAAATTTGAATACCTTTTTCTAATATCCAACCCTAACCCCTAAACGTCCCTAGTGTCAAAAAACGACATTTTGGATGAAGGGCATAAACTTTCAAGAGCCATAACTTCTTCATCCAAACTCCGTTTTTGACGAAATCACTTGGGTTAAGTCACAAATCAAGTCTAGTTTATGCGGTAAAAATTGCAGACTCATAAAATAAAGTATGAATAAATGGCATGGATTTTAGTGAAGGCAACTTTTGTTTTTGGGTTTTCAAACATTTGGCATGTTTTACAATTGCAAGCCAATTATGTGAAATCTAAAATAGTTTTTCATGAATTTTTTTTCATAGGTTTGATATTTAGATGCATCCCAACAAATTTGTGGTTGGAAGTTTTTGATCTAGATAACTTTGGTATTGGCTTTGCAATGATGTTTCTACGATGAAAAAAGTGAAAAAATGGATGATTTTTGAAGAGCTAGATCTCCTTCATCCACCGTTAGATTTTGACCTTATTTTCTGGGATGGATTCCAATTATTGTCTATTTTTAGTGGCAGAAACCTTGACCCAATTGAGGATATATTGAAGAAAAGGCATGGATTTGAGTGCGAGGGGTCTAGTTTTGGACTATTTTTCCTTTGTAAAATTTTTGGCAGTTTTCACGACTACAAGGCTATTATTTGAGCCAAGATTTTTTTTTGATGAATTTTTTTGGTACAAGAGTGTCTTTGAGATGAAGATGAACAACTTTCTAGTTGCTGATTTTTTTATTGCAAATTTCATGTTGGTAGTATTTTCACTTCAAAGTGGAAATGATGGTATTTTGTAGCCTGTTTTGCGTACTAATATGTTATGATCTCGCAATCTATGAGGTCCCATGAGTCAAGTTTTGGTCCACATGATCTACTACAAGTATATTACAAGTTTGTATGGATGAGATCTGAATAGCTTATCTTTATTTTCATCTATATCACTTATTTTGAAAATGAGTTTTTGGCTTAAAATACCCCAAGGACGTTTAGGGGTTAAAAAAGTGAATTCAAATCATGAACTTTTATTGTTGCAAGAAGTTGCACAAACATATGTCCATAGAAAAGATTATAATGCTTAAAGGTGCATCCCACACTAAAGGATTGAGTTGCACCAAGTGTGCTTGCTAGAAAGCGGTTGTTTGCACAACTATACTAAATCAGCTTGATCGTCATGGCGACCTCATCAACTTCTTACAACCCTATCTGATGCAACTCTAGCACTGACTTCGTCGTATACCATCTGACTATCTAGCTAATCCACTTTTCTACAACACCTCGACGGCTTTGTTCTTTGTGTAGTTGATTGAACATGTAAAGAGGGAAGCTCAGAAATGGCTCACTTGGTGCATCTAAGCAAGAGATACATTATAGTTTCATAATTCGATGTATCCAAAGGGGGATTTTAGTGTGATCAATTTATACCCTACTTTCAGATTTCACTTTCAAATTACATAACTGAAGAAAGATAAATTCCAATTTTTTAATTGCATTTTTTAAAAAAATTCATTGGTTTAATTTTCTACAATTTCAATTTTCCATTTTTTCAAGTTTGATTCTCTAAACCATTTCTCAACGAGCTTGCTGATTTAAGAAAATTGTAGTTCTTGAGTCTCCTACACTACTTTTTACTTCCAAGGTCAAATGACCTTAGTTCTTTTAAATTTTGCATCTCCGAAAGTGTCCTCCTTCAATGTAAGGTGAAAGTTTTTAATTCCATATATGTTTTGAGGGCTTTGATTGTAGGATTCTAGTACCTAGCTTGTAAATGTACATGTACACCAAAACTTAAATTCAAATTTCTTACCATTCATGAGATGGTAAACCTTAAAATTAAATGAGTTCCTTTTTATCCTTGCTACCAAAGGTGAGGTTCTCTAAGAAGAGTCATAAATCTCAAAGATTTACAACTCCAAGGAAACAAAATCATCTTGCAATTTCTAAGGTCAAATGACGAATGAATTTTTTTCACACTTTCTTGTAAAAGTAAAATACAAGTCAGATCTCATTGTTCAATTTCATCCCAGGAACAAAACCTCTTAATGCAATTGCACTCCCATTTTTGGGTGTTTTGGCCAAAAAAACTCTACGTATTAATCATCTTCAATTTCATTGATGAATCCGTGATTGACATAGCTCTCCATTGAGAAAGGGGGATAAATAAATAAGCTACAGAAAACTCTCATTTCTTTAGTGGAAAAGTGTGGTATTTCCATACAGCTGAATAACAAATTCCACTAACCTCAATTTCATTAAAATGGCACTATTCCATGTGCCATTTTAGCAGAACTAAAGTGCCATATTGTGCAAACGTGCCATTTTACAAGCATATTTTTGAAGTGAAGTTCAAAAGTATTTACGCTTACAAAATGGCATGTTTATTAATATCACACATGTGCTCCATAATATCACCAAAATTTCCATAATATCACACATTTTCATGGTTTTTGACCTTTGGACACAGTAAAAGGGCAATGTTTATGAACGACCGTTCGGAAACATTGTTGTTTTTGAACGGCCGTTAAGAAATATTAACCCTATCATGTCAAAACTCGACAAAAATCAACATCATTTTTTTCATTTTAAGCACCTCAAAAAGCGCCATTTTAGCGGAATAACGCCATTTTAGCGGAATTGAGGTTCACTCTACTTTCTACCAAACTTGGTGAAATAGGACATTCTTGATGAAAATATGGAAATACTGCACTTTCCACTAGGGATTTTCAATTCAAAAGATATCAAAATAAGTTTGTTTTTATAGTAATTCTTTTTTGCAGAGTTCAATGAAGTTGTGCTCGTAGATTCAGTCACAAATCACGTCGGAGTGAAAGTCTTCGCAGCAGTTCATTTATAGAGAGCTGTCCAGAAATCGGGAGGAGTCATAATTCGATCCCACAAGAATTACTCTCGGCATCAAAACGACGACCCGGGAGTGCAGGAGCTAGAGACCAATTCGGGAGGGTTTGTCCGTGAGGGGGCAACAGGGCAATAGGATTCCTGTGCAACAGAAGGAATTTTCCGGGACCTGAGCACGGGGAAGAACCGATCGATCGAAGAGTGTGAAAGGAGGATGATCGAAGCGGGCAGTCTAGATTCTAGAGAGAGGAGGGGTGCGAGGCCCGAGGGGATTTGTGATTGAGCCGGGGTCGCGTATCCCGGGCGAGCGGGAAACGCGCAATCGGAATCAAAGCCTGCGAGGAGGCAGCCTGGTTGTCCATCATGCGAGAAACAGTGCTGGATATTATTACCGTCGCCCAAGGGGAGCGCAGTGCACCTAGCTCGCGGACCCTGCAATTGTTTATTCCCCTTTGATCGTACGGAGTACGGACCACGACTGTAGCATTTGAAGCAGCCTCGGTCCCCACTTTTGAATATACAATCACACTCCTCACCAGCAAGTTCCTGCAGGGCCCCACTGTCACGGATTGGCTCGAGCAGGCGGGCAACTGGGGCTTTAACCTACTCGTGGTGTTAATTACTCGGCTCCGGGCTCCGACAGTGGCCCCAAACAATTTCTTCTTTTTCCCCCTTTCCAGTCACACGTCTCCCCCATTGTGAGCATAAAGCCGCAAGCGCCTGTACTATTCTCGCTGACAAAGATTCAGCAACCCGATTGTGCAATCCCTCCATCCTAGCTTCGAATCGCTTTGCTTGCTTCCTGCTCACGGAATCATAATTTGCGATGATTCTCCTTTCCCGGCCGGACCAGCTGTGCCTGCCACCTTCTTCGTCTTCTTCTTCCTACATTCTCCGCTCGAAATCCTTCCATGCTGATCCCATGATGGCTCTTGGACACCACAATCAATTTGGAATCTGGGGTTGGAATTGCTTCTTATTCACTTTTGCGTCGATCAGAGGTTGGATTAGAGCCTCAGTGCCTGCATGGCCAGACTCGTGGCCGGGCCTCCGTGGGAGATTGGGAAGGCTTTGAAATGAAGCCAGTGAAGAGCATTGGGCTCCGCTGGCAGAGGATGTCGACCATCCATGCAAAGCGGAAGATGGGTGTCTGCTCCCTCGAAGAGAATGTACTACTAGGTTTGCCTTCTTGCTTTGCAATTCATACTCTTCTACAATCTAGTTAGGCAAAGACATGGTAAGCATATTTACTTTGCATGGTCAAATTTATTTAATTTCCTCTGATTTATTTAGCATTCAGAGATGCTTTATACAATAAGTCAAATCAATCATGAGGCCTAAGAAGGGCAAGAATTCCTCTCATGTTATTGGTTCATTCAAAATATTACAAGAGATGAACCAATCACATAGGATGAATTTTATTTTATTGTTTCCTACGGCCTAATGATTCGCTTGACTCCTCATGTAAAGCATCCCTTAACCCCTAAAGGCCCACGGCCGCCGATTCGGCTTTTACGGTCAAGGCCAAAAAAAATTTACAGTCAACTTCAAATGTTATGATCTCACATCCAGTGATGATCCAACGGTTGAAAATTTTCACACTACTACCTATGGTAGTCTACTTCAAGATCCTACGGTTGAAGTTATCAAAAATTTCCAAAAATATTGGACGTACCTGCATTAGTACATAGTGGTCAGTGTTGGGATTTCAAGCTCCCAAAACATCATGGGCCCTTAGGGGTTAATTATTGCTCCCTTTGTCGTGGAAAGATGAATGGTACAGAGCTTTCATTTTGGCCCAAATTCTTTCATTGGTTCAAAACATGTTCAAATGCAACACTTTATTGAGCCCTATGATCACCTCACTACAATTTATGAAGTGATTTGATCACCTCAATACAATCTATAATGTCATTTGATTACCTGACTACAATCTCTGAAGTTATTTGATCACCTTATTACAATATTACTTTACGAGTTCGTTCAATTTATGTGCCCATCATCAACTCCTAAATGTCCTTGAGGTATTTTTAGTCAATAACTCATTCTTGAAAAAAGTGACATAGCTAAAAACAAAGATAAGTTATTCAAATTTGAACCGTACAAACTTGTAAAAGACTTCTTGTAGATCATGTGGACCAAATCATGAAGTGGGAGGTTATTATCATGGGGCCTTATAAAGTGGGAGATCGTAACGTTTTAGTGTGCAAAATAGGCTAAAAAAACTATCTTTTTCACTTTGAATTGAAAATACCAACATGACTCTTGCAATTAAAGAATTACCAACAAGATAGTTAATCTTCATCTCAAAGACTCTATCGTACCATACAAATTCATCAAAATAATATCCTCACTGGCTCAAATAGTAGTTTTGCAATGGTGAAAATTGCCAAGCATTTTACAAATGATAAATAGTCCAAACCTAGTCCCCTAACACTCAAATTCATGCCTTACTTTCAATACATCTTTATTGGGGTCAAGGTTTGTACCACTAAACCTAGACTATGATTTGAATCCATCCTAAAACTAAAGTAAAAATATTACGGTGGATGAAGTAGATATAGCTCCTCAAAAATCATACATTGTGTCAGTTTTTTTCATCGTAGAAACATCATTGCACATCTAATACCAAGGTTATCTGGATCAAAAACCCTCCAACTACAAAGTTGTTGAGATGCATCCAAAGATCAAACTAATATTACAAAGTTTCATGAAAAACTATTTTTGATCTCCCATAATTGGCTTGCAATGAACTGATATTTAACTAATTATGGACTTATTTTGAACTTATGGACTTTTTGCAACTACTGAAGAACCTTGGTTTTATCGGCGGCCAGCCGACACATCCCCATATCTGCGACTTTCAAAAGGTCACAACTCACTCAATTTTTGTCCAAATGAAACATATGAGGTGTTTTTTGACATCTACATTTTCTGTAGATATCAAAAAACACCTCATATGTTTCATTTGGACAAAAACTGACTGAGTTATGACCTTTCAAAGATTACGGATGGAGTCTCAAGGTTATATCGGCGGACAGCCGACATTATTTCTGGACTATGAATTTGTCCATAATTAGTTAAATATCAGATAATGGTAAAAAATGCCAAATGTTTGTAAACCCATAAACAAAAGTTGCCTTTACTAATGTGCATGCTATTTATTCATACTTAACCACTTAGGTTTGCATCTATCACCACACAAACTAGACTTAATTTTTGACCCAACCCAAGTGATATTGTCCAAAACGAAGTCCACGTGAAGAACTTATGGCTCTTCAAAGGTTTCTGCCCTTCATCCAAAATGTTGTTTTTCCACACTTGAGACATTTTCGGGATTGACAGTTTAACCCTTAAAGAACACACCGTGTGTTCGGCCCTCAAAACCAAAAACTCCGATTTCTTGACCACTTTTAACAACATTCTTATACCTTTCACACACCTTCAAATCCAACTTCAAAAATCCACTAGAAACCTCAAAAAGGTCCAAAGTTGACAATTCTAGTATGTCTAACCTTCAACTAACTTTGTCCATGCACACAATGGCCTGCAATGAGGAGGTCGTGGGTTCCATTCCCCATGTCGACGTGGTGCTCACCACTATAGTCCACCCAATTATTGTGGGGGGTTCTTGGACCTTGTTGCATGGGTACCTTGAAGATACTATTTCAAGTATCTTCAAAGCACTAGTAACTAGGCTAAAAACTAGCGTAGTCATAGTGTCCACCCTCGAAAAGGGGAAGTAGTATTGTTCCAATTTCCCCTTGTCCGGTGGCCATCGGGATATTAGCATTACGAACGGACACTTCATTCACGCCTGCCCCTTAGAAAGGGACCGGAGTTTCTATCTATCTCCACGCACACAAAAAAAAACTTGCTCCACTAATTCACTCCGAATTTACCAACATTGTAGGGTAGGTTACATTCGTTGCAAATTGTGTTTTGTTTAACAAATCAACAAGAATGTTACCCACGAGGAACAAGCCCTAGTGAGGTACGCACATGACTACAATGTTGTATAGAGCATTGTAAAGAAGTGGTAGATGGAAACAGACGAGAATAGAAATATCCGGTATGACATTGGACGATAGAGAACTGGGGAAGATAGAATAGTTACATGCTCCATTTGTAGAATTGAATGATTATCAGGTTGCTGCAAATAGGTCGACAGGTCTCCCGATGGTAATTATTGTGGAAAGCAGTTAGTGGCCGGTGTCACTGTGTCAGTGCCATTCAGTCTCGCATTCAGTCAAGAGGAAAGTGGTTTTTTTCCTTCATTCCTGGCTTCTGACATTCCCAGACCTCCCCTTCCTCTCTCCACAGAGAATGCCCTTCTCCTGCCCAGCGCTTGCCCGCCTCTACATCATTCTTTATGGTAGACTGTCCTAAAAGCACCACCTTAAGAGATCTGACCTATTTTTAGCACTACTAAATTCAAAATTAAATTATGACCACATTCGAAATAGGTTTTCGGGAGGATTGCAAAAATTTGCAACATGTAATTCGCATTTGTGAATTTTATACAAAATTCCAAAGTGCTAAGTAAGATTTGACCCAAATGCGTTATATACAAATGAGGTACATCTGTATTTTCACAATCTACAAATGAGGTACAGATCGCTTTTGGGTACAAAGCGCTTTTAAGACTGCCTACCTTACTTCTCATAAGGTCGAGACACCCATGCCCGACCAATTTAATTATTATTATTATTTGTTTTAATTTTTTTAGTTTTTAATTTTAAAATTTACTAGTGACTATCGTTGGCTTCTCCGCGTTGAGGATGGGTATTAGGAACTTAAGGACTCTGAATTCATCGTCCTCGTACGCGGAATAGAGGAACTTTGATGCTAAAGCCTTGTCCGCCGTAACCTCGATGTATCTGGTTTCCAAGGTCAAGAACCCATAGATCATCTTCAGCACCCCTCCTCTCGGTAGTCCGCCTTGCCATGGACAAGGTTGTCGAGGTATCTTCCCTGTGAACACCTCATCAATGATCTCCGCATTCTAGACCTCTCATAGGACGTAGATGATTATGTGTGCGCAAGGTCTCCATAAGCTCCCTTCTTCCTACGGTGTCCGCCAATATCTTCAACCTAACAGCCCTTTGGTTGATCTTCATCACTAAAGTGTAGCCCATTGCTTTCATGCGCTAACAACTTCTCAGGTGGCACATGAGGATTTCCGGTGAACTCGGGATACAAAAAAATGCACTTCGTACAAGAAAGACACGTGCTTCGATGAATGGAAAGTGCACTAGGTCGTCCAAATGGTCGCAGCCCAATTCAAAGGTGTCGCACAAGGTACTAGCCCACCCCGCGGTCGAACTCGGAAAACCACTATTAACGGCCCCTACCTTGGACCTATTTATTTAGTTAATTAAGGCTAAGGGTCTGCCTTAGGCGTAATTCCAACCTCTACTCTATTCTAAACATCAAATATGCAAGAAAGGCTAGATATAACCCCTATTTATGCTTCTCTTTGCCAATTCTAATGACAATAACTATTTTGCAAGAGAACACAATATGGAGTCTCTTATTTTTCAATTGAAGCTACGAGCACTTCCAACTCTTAAACCGCAAATTTGCATGTTAATTTATTGATTCCAAGAATATCTTGTACTTAAGAAAGAGACGTAATTTGATTTTTCAGGGTTTTGATCATGTTTGCCAAGACTTGTAACTCTTACAGTCTTGCCACAATATTGGTCCACCATGTATAAATATCAGTAGAAGTATGGTTTTTCAGTCTAATTAAGTGCGTGCTATTTGTACATTATGCTTTGATTGCTTGAAATAATGATTTGAGTTGGTTGGTGCTAAGTAAATTTTAACCCCTAAAGGTTCTTGATACAAAATTGTTTAAATTATCAAAAAGAACCTTCTTCTACTTCAGGTGCAAATAAACTCAATCTAAGCATTGATTAGAAGATCCAACTGTATGATCTTGAAGTTAACTTGACCCTTTTCTCGAATGTCAAATTTGAACCGTTAATTTTTCTCCAATTTTGAGATTATAATGGTCAAAGTTGGCTGAATTTTCTCCCTGCGGAAATTCCAAAAAGCGATTTCCGCTTTCTTGGACCTTTAGGGGTTAATCAAGTGCACAACTTATGGTGCTCGAGTCACGGAATCATCAATGTGCGTTGTCGTCATGTTGTAAATAGTTTCATATATCAAAAGTAATAAAATGAGTGATAGTGGAGAATAAGAATTGTGAAGGGCTACTTTAGTTAACCCCTAAAGATCCAAGAGGACCAAATCAGGCAATTGCTATTTTGGGCAGCCTTGATGAATAGGTTAAAAGTAATGTTTTTGCCTAAATTTTTTAATGGATGCTCCCTATAGTGCAAAGTGTATGTGGTAAAATTTGCAAAGCCAAATTCCAATTTTTGAGTCTTCTACAACAATTCTTGGTTTGCGAGCCAAACTGGGACAATTTAAATTTAGTGTTTTTTTGAGATTTCTTTTTGGAAAAATGTTCATGACCATATCACTACTTAAGTTCCAAAGGGCCCCAAGTCACAAAGAGTACCAATTTTACAAGGGCAGCCTCCAAAAGTGTCAAAAATTATCTCAACAATGCCCAAAAAAACTTCGTAGACAAACTTTGGATGTTACGATCTCTCAAATGGTAAACATCCAACGGTCAATTTTTAAATCAGATACTGAAATTGACTTATTTACAAGATCTTATGGTTGGTCTTAAAAAATTTGTTTCGCACCCCTTGAAGTGCATAGACGTAGAAAATTGAAGTTTTGAGGTTTCAAGCTCCCAAAAACACCCAAGGATCTTTAGGAGTTTAGAGTATTGAGGGAGTTTTGGAAAACAAAGGGGAAGAAGTGCTAGTTTGAGAGATTGTATCCACCTGCCGCAGTAATCCTGGTTCATTTGGTAGGCGGGTTATGGCACATAATCACGGCTTAAGCGGTATTTCCCTCCCAACTGGCGATTACGGGAAATTCATCCACAGAACCACATCTCATTTAATTTCTAAATGATTTCTTGTTAATCAAGCAGCAGCGTTTACGTTGGACAATCACCGCCTCCTCTGATGATATGAAAATAAATCTCCCTCCTTGTCGAGCTCCGCCCTCCTCATCAAAAGATTTACTTCATATGACCCTTATCCTGAGTGATTGCCCTGTACAAAACGGAAAGTGCTGGCTTTGGAGAACTAGAGGGAAAAGTGGATTTTTGGGAATAGATAATTTGAGGTTCCTTCCCTTACCAAAAGGCCAAAAGGTTTCATGAAGATAAGGTGTAGTGGACGTGATTTGTCACTTATGAGAACAAAATTGGATTCAATGTAATCAATAGATAAATTAAAGGCATAAAACCAAATGACATGTGAGTATTTGATTTGCAACTCATACTTTTACATCTTTTATTCATGAAACTTAGATGTGATAAAAAGTGTGAGTTTCCCTACTCTTTTGAAACTACCTTCTAAAACAAATATACAAACTTTATTCCTTGGATTAGATCAAAACCGCTAAATTCCTTAAAACAATAATTATCAATTGTCTAGTGAAATAATGAGATTTAAAGTTTGAAATCAATAGAAATTATACATTCAAGATTATTGATATTTGAGAATTCATATAATTGGCTAAAATCAATTTTTATATGGTAAATTAGAAAAAGGCCACTAATAAGAATACTACTATTAATTTCCAAAGTAGTAAATTTCCTTACACTAAGTTACTACTTGAAAACTATAGATATATATGAGTAAAAAAAATCAATATAAGTAATTTTACGTGTCTTAAAATTTTGATTTCACTTGTAAATGAATTATGACATTAATTAATTGAGAGGTTGAGATTGATAATTATAAAATTGAATAAGAAAACCAAGTGATTAATGAATTATGTATGATGTGTTTTGAAATTGGACAATGACTAGGAAGAATGGCAAAATTGTTACTTAATTGACACATAATTGAAATCAAATCATAAAGAATATTAAAAACTTAGTTGTTTCTTAGTGAAAAGGGGATATATAATGGTGGATGTGGAAGAAGAGAGGGAAAGTAAAAGGATGAAAGGGAATAAATATAGAAAGAAGTAAGGGAAGGTGGGTCATGGAGGTGGGAGTAAGTTGTAGTTAATTGGGTAGTGACAAATGGTAAGTCACTTGTCATTTTTTTTGTGTTTGGGCAAGTTAGGGCAGCATGCTGCTCGACTTGGCTGATGAGCCCTGAAGTTGGAAACGATCTCCTCCATTACCATCGAAGAGAGCTCACGGCAGGCTGATGAGCTCTCCATGAGTCCTCCCTCAGCCTCATGTGCGCGGCCCATCATTATGCCAGTGAGTGTCATGTTGGGAGTTAATTCTTATTGGTTAAATTCTTCATTATCTTGAATTAATACCAATCGCTAAACCTAAATTACTACCAATACATACATTAACGGAATTGGCTATCTACAGCTCATACACTAAAGAAACCCAATTGGACAAATTTGGTAAAAGAAAAATGACTACATAAGGTTCTCGTAAGAGAGGGTTTGAAGATGAGTTCTTTTTATCCTAAGATTTTATACTTGAACCTATTTTTAGTTACTATTCTAAAAGTTGACGGCTGGATCTTCTCATTTGTGAGCATAGCGATCAAAGTTGGTGTAAAAGTTTTTTTTGGCCATTCCATGATACACATATTGTAAATGGTCCTAAGGGCAAGTTGATGTTTGTTACTCCAAACAATTTAAGCATTTTTTTCTCCATGCAAGTAATCAAAGTGGGTACGGCTATGCAAAATTTTAGAAATCATCGTGCTTTTTTGATCTTCATGCAAATTGTTTTCTAAAAGAAGGTTTAAAAACAATGATATAGAAAAACATGCACCACATTAGATATATTTATTTTTAGAAAAATGTTGAACAATGAGTAGGTCTATCTATGAGTTTGTGAATTTTGGCACAAAAAAAATGGAAAAGTCTCAAATTTAGACAATCTTAGAAAGTTTTTTTTTGGTAAAACCACTAGAAATTGTGAAGAATGTTCTTGTACTTTTTGGAGGTTGTTCTTGTAAAATTGGTAAACTTTTTAACTTGGATCACTATTGAGCTTGAGTAGTGGTTTGGTCATGAACATATTTTCAAAAACAATTCAAAAAGTCTAAAATCAAACTACCCCTTTTTGGACTTGAAACTTAAAAATTCTAAATGAAGGTTTTAAAATTGTAAGTTTGGCTTTGCAAGTTTCACCACCAATGGTGACCGCCCTCATTACCCCCAACTCTTTTTGTCCTTCACTAAGCCTTACTTGGTAGCGGAATCATGACTCACTTCGTTGGTAGCAACTGGCGACAACTCAGTTAACACTGCCCATGCCACGCACATAGAATGTCAATACTACTTCTGGTTAAGGTGTCCAACCCACCTTGACTTCCCCAACTTGTTATCTGAAACTCGTAACCTCGAACTCCTACGAAATACATAGGCATGTCACTTGGTGGCACGAGACCACATTTTACAAATGTCCAAGTTCTCAAGGGTGGCACTACTCACCCTAGAGCTAACCGCCCTTGCATGTAATCCAACTCCCCACTATTCCCCTTCCACTCGACATGTCTCTCACTCTGTTTGGGACACTACGAAGAACTGACACTACTCTTCACAAGGACTAGTTTGGAGCGGGACACTTTACCAACCCAACGTTTGGGATGCACACAAGCATTCCATAATGCCCGAGGTAGGGGAGTAAGGCCTCGTCTCAAGCCTCATCCTCTAGAGCCACCCCCGCTCTCCTTGGCACCATGTGGAAGTGGAAGGGGAGATCCTCCCTCCATGACACACTTTTTTTTGGAAGACCACCCATTTTTGCATTTGTCTCAGAAGCCGCCCAAAACTTCCCCTCGAGCCAGCTCCTAGCTCAAGCATGTAAATGGGACGTGCAAACACACATTCAACATCTATTCTTCAAGCAGATATACCTACTTGATTACCTACTTCACATAATCAAACCTTTTTGAAGGAAGATATGCTCCTCTAAACATTCGCTGTCCGGAGAGGCAACATTCCAAAGTCTCGAAGTCACGACCACTTTCAAAAGCCATATCTCCTAAATAATTTCTTTACTTATCATATCTCATCTCGTGACTGACAACTTCAAATTGCACATTCTTTGGACTCTAAGGTGCGTGCTCAAACAAGGTTTCCAACCTCATATGAACTACTCAATTTGTACCAAGCACAACGCCATTGCATGCTATTTTCTCAAGACTCTCCTTGGTCACCTCACCTTGGCTCTTGCCGAACCGAATACGTCACTCCTCAGGTCCTCTCGGCTTAACCCCTAAACTACCATGGTGTTTTGTGAGCTCCAAACTCCAAAATTGCAATTCCATACCACCTTGTAAACTTTGAAGTGTGAGAATATTTTTACACTTTTTTGAAACTTTCAACCGTATGATCTTGAAGAGAACTATTATTAGAGGTAGTGACTTAAATTTCAACCGTTGGATCGTAGCCATTTGTAAGATCATAACATTCAAAGTTGATGCAATTTGTTTTTTTCAGCAAACAAAGTCGACTTTGTGCAAGGAAAACGTGATGCTTATTACCTTAAACATCTAGCTCATATTGTTTTCCATGTATATAACTAAGTTGGGCATGCCCATGCAAAATTTTAGAGACTCATTTTGCTTTTTGAACCTTCATGCAATTTATTTACTAGAAGAAGGTAGAAATAAGGATTTGGTAAAACATGCACCACGTTTATTGTCTATGGTTTAGGGGGAAAATGAATGGTGAGTATATACCTTCTTGAGTTTTTGAATTTCAAGAAAAAATAAATTCCAAAAATTCCAAAATCTCAAATTTTGGCAAATTTTGAAAGAAAAAATTGAAATATCAAAGAAAACTTTGAATCTAGCTCTTGTAATTTTTGAAGGGTGCCCTTGTAGGATTGATAAAAGTTTCAACTTGGGTCACTTGGAAACCTAAGTACAAAATCAATCAAGAGAAGATTTCCAAATTAAAAAAAAAATAAAAAATAAAATAAATAAATAAATTCTGCCCGCTCGAAGGCTGAAAACTAAAATTTGCGTTTAAGAACTCCATAGGTGGAGTTTGACTTTGCAAATTTTCCCACATACACCTTGTAGTGTAAGGAACATCCAGTAGAAATCTTAAGCAAAATTATTACTTTTACCATCTTAACTTAGGCTGCCCGAAATCACAAATCTCCTAATCGGAGGCCTTGGTAGTTTAGGGGTTAAGATGGTATTCAGATTTTTAGAGGTTAAAACAATTAAAGAGCTACTAAAAACAAAATGTACTTTTAAAGCGATAGTGCAAATTCAACAACAAAACGGTAGAACTTTAATCTCCCACTACCCTTAAAAACAAAATTGTTCTTTTGTAAATCTGGGTACCCTAGGTTTTTGAGTTAGAATCTCCCACTACCCTAGAACTTAGAATTACCGAGTTAGAATTTTAATATTTTTGCCTAAAAGTTTCATTCAGAGTTCTTATAGTAGAAGGTGTGTACAACAAATCGCAAAGTCAATTATTATTATTATTATTATTATTATTATTATTATTATTATTATTATTATTATTATTTTTTATTATTATTATTATTATTTTTAATCTTGTAGGGCAATTCTCAAGAGGCGATCCGAGATAATAGAGATTAGATTTATTTATTTATTATTTTTTTTCCAATTTTTTAAAATAAGTTTTTTTTTCTTTTTAAAAAAAATATGTTCGTAACCAAGTCACTACTCAAATTCCAAAGTGACTCAAGTCAAAAAGTTTACAGGTTCTACGAGTGCAACCTCCAAAAAACAATGTCCATGGTTTTTAATAATCATTTCTCTCAAAATTTGTCAAAATTTGAGATTTTGAAATTTTCAAAAAACACTTTGCTCAAAAATCACAAGTTTATGAAGGCACCCAACCGTTGTTCATGTTTTTTCACATTCAAAATTTACATTCCACATTATTTAGTTTTCCATATTTGGACATTTTTACCTCCCTATAAGAACATGGGGAGCCCTAAGTTTTTGAATACACATACTCAACTTAGTTACCTACATGGAAAAAAATATGAGCAAAATGTTTGAGATTACAGTCATCAATTTGCCCTTTGCACCATGGAGAACACATATATGCCCAAGAAAAATTTGATAAAAATTTGAACGTTACGTTCTTTCAAATGATAAACATCCAACGATTAATTTTTGGAACAATACCTAGAAACTGGGTTAGGTACAAGATCTTAGGCTAGAATTCAAAAAAAGTAAAATTATTTGTTACAAACTCGAGGGAGTCCATAGAGGTTGAAGATCACAATTTTGAGATTTCAAGCTACCAAAAACAAAAAGGAAATTTTGGAGTTAAGATTGCAAGCCTAATTGTTAGATTGTTAGGAAAAGTGGATATTGATGTCAAGGCTAATAATTTGTCAACCTATAGTTTTAGACAAAAAAAAGTGAGGCCAAGAAATCCTCAACACATGAAAATAAAATCTTGAAATTATAGAAGCAAAAATGAAAAAAATAGCTTTAACGGCTTAATCCTTGAACATGCCCAATGTCATTTTGACATTTTTGATGGAAGGTAGTCACTTTGAAGAGCCATAACTTCTTCATTTGGAGTCTATCTCGATAAATTACTTGATGGAAGTTCCAAATCAAGTCTAGTTTATGTGGTAAAGATTGCAGACCCATACAAGAAAGTATGAATTCATAACATGCATCTTAGTGAATGCAACTCTTGACTTTGGGTTTTCAAACATGAGGCATATTTTGTGATTTTGTCATTGCAAGCCAATTTTGTAAAATGAAATTTAGTTAATTTAATGTTTCTATACATTTATAAAGAAAAATACATGGTATTTGAGAAGCTATTTCTTCTTCGTTCATCATTGGATTTTTATTTATTTATTTTTTATTTTTTTTTTTAATTTTTTTGGGTTGGATTCTAATATGACTCTCCTCATAGTGTTAGAAGAAGCCTTGAACTCATCCATTGAGTAAGGCAGACATAGCATGCATGTTAGTGCAAGAGGTCTATTTTTGGAATTTTTTTCCTTTGTAAATTACGAGGCAATTTTCACCATCAAAAGGCTATATTTGAGCCAAGGAATTTTTTGCTAAATTTTCCTTGGCAAATGTGTTATCAAGATGAAGGTAAGCATCTTTGTTGTTGATGATTTTTTCATTGCAATAAGTCCATTGGTAGCATTTTCACTTCAAAGTTAAAAAATTGAGGATTTGTGATGCTATTTGAGTACTATTACATTATGATCCAGCAATCATCGAGGCCTCGTGACTTGACAAGGTTTGACCCACATGATATACAATATGTCTACTACAAGATTGTATGGTTGACACTATTATTTCTAAACCGTGGTTGAGAAATATTTTGTTGAAATGCAAATATTACTCGGCCGTTCAAAAACATGGTTGTATTTAAAGTGCGGTTCATGAATATATGCCCTTTCATGTCAAAAATCGACAAAAACCAATGTTGTTTTTTTTCATTTTAACCCCTAAACGCCCGAGCCTATTTTTAGCGGAAAAGCACATTTCCATAGAAATCGTCATAGATGAAAATCAAGAGAAGCTATTAAGATCTCAACCGTACAAACTTGTAATAGACTTATCAAAGATCATGTGGACCAAAATTTGAGTCATGAGGCCTTATAGATCGGGAGATCGTAACATATTAATACTAAAAACAAACTGCAAAATTTCATCATTTAAACTTTGAGGTGGAAATGCTACCAATATACCTATTGCAATGAAAAAATCACCAACTTGAAAGATGTTCACCTTCACCTTAATAAGTCATTTACCCAACAAAAATTCATCAAAAAAATCTCTTGGCTCAAATAAAAGCCATGCAATGGTAAAAACTACCGAACATTTTACAAAGGAAAAATAGTCCAAAACTAGACCCTTTGCATTCAATTTCATGCCTTATCTTCAATTTCATGCCCGATCTTGTTAAGTTTTCTACCACTTAGACTAGACTCTAATTGGAGGCCATCCCAAAAAGTTAAGTTGAAATCCAACCGTGGATGAAGGAGATATAGCTCCTCAAATATCATCTATTTTCTCACTTTTTGTGTTGACAAAACATCATTGCAAATCCAATAGCAAAATCATTTGGATCAAAATACTTCTCACTACAAAGTTGTTAAGAATCACCTTAAGATCATGACCATGAAAAAAATAATCATGAAAAACTATTTTTAATTTCACATAATTGGCTTGCAATGGTAATACATGCCCCATGCTTGGAAACCCAAAAACAAGAGCTGTCTTCACTAAAGTGCATTCCATTAATTCATACTTTATTGTATGGGCTTGCAAATTTTACAACACAAACTAGACTTGATTTGGAACCTAACCCAAGTGATTTCATCCAAAACGGACCTCGGATGAAGAAGATATGGCTCTTCAAAGTTTCTGTATGTACATCCAAAATGTCGTTTTTTGACATCGTGGGCGTTTAAGGGTTAAGTACATCAAAACACGCCATTTTACCAGAATAACGCCCTTCTAATAGAATTGAGGTTGAGGGCAATTTTGAGGCCTTAGGACATAAGGGGTTAATCCTTAAACACCCATGGGGTTTGAAACAAGCAACCCAAAAGTGGATCACAACATCTTTCGGAGTTGGGCATCATGGATAGTCAGCACTTTTTGAACTTGGGCATCATGAATGCACCAATCAATGATGAGCTTGGAACCTCCTACAACCCCAACCTACCTACCTACCGCAATCCTTTCTAAGCACAAAATCACTCACACAAATTGTGATTTAAATTCTAAAATTTTCACTTTTAGAATGCACCACAAGAAGGTAACCAGTTTGACAACAAGAAATAAGTGAAAAGTTTAGTACAGTGAGAGCTACAGAGCAAATTCTGCTGGCAAAACAACCCGAGCGCTCGCTCGCGTAAAGTAAGCGAGCACTGCTCCAATCGATGGGCGCACGAGAATGTGAGAGAGTGGACTTTTACGAGTGAGATATTCGAAGCATATAATTTCTGCATGCTGACGGCAGGGAGGGTGTGCCTTGGGAAGGGTGGATTCATGTAATAATCAAAGGCTAGTCAGACGGAGCGGATATCAATGCAGAAGTGGGGCAGTTTCAGATTTCAATGTTGCTGTAAAAAGGAAGCAAAGCATTGGAGCTTAGCTGCAGTTGGGAGTGGTCCGTGGCAAGGGGATTACACAGCCAACAAGTATTTGTGATTTGGCAGTGAATACAGTTAGTAACTTAACCCCTAGAGATCATCCTTGATTCAAAATTGCTTAAATTACACCAATATGACCTTTGCTTACTCCTGGCTCAAAAAAGCTCCATCTAAGTATCGAGTAGAAAATCCAACCGTAGGATCCTAAAGTGAACTTGCCTTCTAACTTGTACGTATAATTTGAACCGTTAAATCTTTTTCATTTGTGAGATTATAATGGTCGAAGTTGGCTGATGCGAGAACCCCGAATAGCCATTTTGACATTCTTGGATTAATCGAGCCTTTGTGTGCAAAAGGAATATCAGCCAAGTGGGGAATGATGAGCAAAGCAACAGGGGAAAGGTCCCCATTAAATAATTTACATCCTCCCCCATTTATATGTGAGCTGCTTGCCTATGTTTACTTGCAGAATGTTCCTCATCCAGGATATTGTGTGATTTTGTATTCCCTTTTGCCAAAAGCCAGATTATGAGCTGATCTGTGGCTCGTTGCGCTTGTCGCTTCCTCTGTCTTCACTTACCACTCTTTCGCCATGCAATGGCTGGCCCGGGGGAAGAAACGGGGGAAAGTGTGAAGAAGCTGCAATCAAGTGACACATGTGAGAGAGAAGCTTTTACTAAGTTACGACAATCACCCCGTTTTCCATTTTTATATGAGGAGATATTACTTTCACAATTAAACTGCCTTCTACTTTTAGGTGAGGATTTTCAATTTTCAGGTGCCCTATTTTGAAGAATATATGACCGTATTATGATCTAGAACCTAACTTGTACATGTATAAGTACACCAAATTACCTGAGGTTCTTGATTTTGGTGAGATCTTAATGTTCAAAATTGGGGAGAAAGAAACTGTCTTCCTTGGTGAAGAATGAGAAGGCCATACAAGATGTGGGGAAGACATGGTATGCATTTTTGTGTAAGGAATCTAGTTTTGGACCTTTTTTTTCTTTGTAGATTTTGGTGCAGGCTTCATTATGTGAGCGAAGAATTCTTTTGGTAGATTTTATGGTATAAGATTATTGTTGATATGAAGGCAAACAACTTTTTGATGGTGATTTTTTTCATTGCAATGGGTTCGGTAGTAGCCATTTCACTCCAAAGGCAAAAAATGATGAAATTTTGTGATTTTTATTTAGTATTTATTACTATTACAATCATGCAATCTATCACGCCTCATGATTCAAATTTGATCGACATGACCTAAATCAAGTCTTGCCTATTGTATAAGATTGCACGGCTCAGATCTAGATAGCTAACCTTCATGTTTATTTGGAAAATTTTGTGTTTCTAGGCTCTTGACCCCATAGGCATGTAACCCCTAAATGCGCCGAATGTCGAAAAACGACATTTTGGATAGAAGGCAACAACTTTGAATAGCCATATTTTCTTCATCCGAGGTCCGTTTCGGATGAAATCACTTGGGTTAGGTTTCAAATCAAGTCTAGTTTGTGTTGTAAAATTTGCAAGCCCATACAATAAAGTATGAATTAATGGAATGCACTTTAGTGAAGACAGCTCTTGTTTTTGGGTTTCCAAGCATGGGGCATGTATTACCATTGCAAGCCAATTATGTGAAATTAAAAATAGTTTTTCATGATTATTTTTTTCATGGTCATGATCTTAAGGTGATTCTTAACAACTTTGTAGTGAGAAGTATTTTGATCCAAATGATTTTGCTATTGGATTTGCAATGATGTTTTGTCAACACAAAAAGTGAGAAAATAGATGATATTTGAGGAGCTATATCTCCTTCATCCACGGTTGGATTTCAAATTAACTTTTTGGGATGGCCTCCAATTAGAGTCTAGTCTAAGTGGTAGAAAACTTAACAAGATCGGGCATGAAATTGAAGATAAGGCATGAAATTGAATGCAAAGGGTCTAGTTTTGGACTATTTTTCCTTTGTAAAATGTTCGGTAGTTTTTACCATTGCATGGCTTTTATTTGAGCCAAGAGATTTTTTTGATGAATTTTTGTTGGGTAAATGACTTATTAAGGTGAAGGTGAACATCTTTCAAGTTGGTGATTTTTTCATTGCAATAGGTATATTGGTAGCATTTCCACCTCAAAGTTTAAATGATGAAATTTTGCAGTTTGTTTTTAGTATTAATATGTTACGATCTCCCGATCTATAAGGCCTCATGACTCAAATTTTGGTCCACATGATCTTTGATAAGTCTATTACAAGTTTGTACGGTTGAGATCTTAATAGCTTCTCTTGATTTTCATCTATGACGATTTCTATGGAAATGTGCTTTTCCGCTAAAAATAGGCTCGGGCGTTTAGGGGTTAAGAATCGGATAGGAAAAATTTGTTGAAACAACAACATTCCTTCCAAGGGTTAAATCTAGAAATCTTGCTTTTTACTAAGATGAGCTTATGTCCCTTGAACACACGTAATATTCAATTCTTCTAAATTTGTTCATAGACCTTTTTATTATCATCCCCCCATACTCCCTTCCATGTACCTATGCAGTGTCACCTCCGACGCATACAATGTCACCATTTTTAGATTTTTAATATCACCCATATGAAATCAACAACATCACTCCTACAACCTTTACACTAGCACCCCTCCGCACATCGTGGCTCACCACTCTCACTTATATTACTTTTTTTCTCCAAAAACTCTTATCCCTTTTTGACACAAGTGCATATGTGGTTTAGGTAGAAGGAACAAGTAGACCCAAAGTGGCTTCAAAGACCCAAACGTGAAGCCACTTGGGTCTTTTAAACCACTTCAAGTCTACTCGAACCACATATGCACTAGTGATTGAACCACACATGCATTAGTAAACCACATATGCATTAGTGAACTACATATGCACTACTGATTGAACGACACATGCATTAATGAACCACATATGCATTAGTGAACCACATATGCACTAGTCATTGAACCACATATGTATTAGTGAACCACATATGCACTAATGATCGAACCACATATGCACTACACTAAAATTACATTTAGTGTTGGGTGACAAATAGTGTATTTACCCCTAACATGTGCACAACACCAATTATCACATATTGGACAATTAGTGTTTGAGCTCCCATATCTTTATCACAGTCTCTCCTCCACCACCCACATTCCTCCTTTATATGTCAAACTTCACCTGCTTCTTTCCAAACCCCAGTTGTTTCTAACCTCCCCTTCTCAAACACAAGGTTGATTACAAAGGGTAGCAGGAAACTCAACGGAGGATAGGAAGAAATCGTAGTGTAGTTGGCCCCAGGCGCTCATTCACTCATAGTAGGGTTTATCTCATTCTATCGTAGTTGGAGTTGCCACAGAGGATTAGAAGTCGGAGCTTCTTGAGGGTAAGGAGTTAAAGCTATCGACATCAAGTCGAAGTTGTTGGAGCAGTGTGTTAATTGAGAATTTACACTGCAACAATTGGTTCAAAGTGGCCATCGCTCCCAGCCCGTCACACATTTCATATAGTTGCCATACAATTAATCATTTGATAATCCGAATCCTCTCACAATTTGAAAGAATGTGTACAATTATATTCTACAATCCAACACTAAATGTCAATGTATATACTATTTGATCCTTTAACAATCTTTGGTGTAGTGATCGAACCACATATGCACTAGTTCCAACTTTTCCTCAAGGTAAAAAGTTAGAAACCAAGCACTTACTAACCCTATCAATTCCCTAATTGCGAAAAGCAAAAATTGTCAAGTGAAGGTTGGATGTGTACATCTTCGAGTGGTGGTCTTTGGTTTAGTTTTGCCAACACTAAATACAATCTTTGGTGTAGTGATCAAACCACATTTGCACTAGTGCGAACTTTTCCTCGAGGTGAAAAGTTAGAAACCAAGCACTTACTAACCCTATCAATTCCCTAATTGCGGAAAAAGCAAAAATTGTCAAGTGAAGGTTGGATGTGTACATCTTCGAGTGGTGGTCTTTGGTTTAGTTTTGCCAACACTAAATACAATCTTTGGTGTAGTGATCAAACCACATTTGCACTAGTGCGAACTTTTCCTCGAGGTGAAAAGTTAGAAACCAAGCACTTACTAACCCTATCAATTCTCTAATTGCGGAAAAAGCAAAAATTGTCAAGTGAAGGTTGAATGTGTACATCTTCGAGTGGTGGTGGTCGACGAGACGACGAAGATTTGCAATTATCTACAAGATCGAACATGTCATATGAGGATTGTTACAAGATCGAACATGTCATATGCAGAGGATTTGTGAGAGAGGCGACGAGAAGAGCTTATCATACTAGTCACATCAACGAGATTGCTAGCGAGCACTATAAATATCGATGCAGTAAACTGCGGATTTTATGACGAAATCTTTGTGCCGGAGTTAGTACACATGCAAAAATCTATGAATGACTGATGGGGTGTGTATCTTTGCCTCATGGTTCCATGGAATGGGTGCTGAGTGAGAGGAGACAGGCCTTTATAGAAAGATCAGTGGTACATGCAATATTACTAAAGCATAACATTAGACATGAAATGTACCCGGGCACCCATGGCAAGCAATTGCATGCTACATGCAGTGACTTGTCCAATTTTTACTATACTGAGATTTTTTATCTATTTTAGGAGAAGTATTATGGAAGATTCTTTTGACTCTAACAATAGTGATCCACATGTAGTGAATGATATTCTGATCTGGAACAATGATCATTCTCAAGGGACAAACTATCAATGTTCATATATGATTCATCTTCGGCTGTCTTGAGCTGCCCTAATAATTTCAGATGTAATCATCACAATTGTCTCCAGGACGCTTTACATGGGGACAAATCTCCAAGCCAATTTACTCACATTTTGAGCCCAAGTGGCCCCATGGGCCACTTGGCGAACACATTAAATAATAATGAAGTGGGGGTCAATTCTCCCATATGTAAAGCCCACTTTATGAAAGGTGAATTCATGGCCTAGAGTCCGTTGCTTGATTTCAATCCAAAATCATCATGAACGGTACTGTGAACAAATCAAAAGCACAAAATGTAGCTAATAATACGAATAGGCCCCATGGCCTTGTTTTTCCTTCAGCAAATCAACGACTTTTCCATCGTAGTAGCTTTGCTGATAGTATTTTCACTCTAAAGTAAAACCATGGAGATTTACACTCTACTTTTGTAGCCTATGTCCAGAAAGAGCATTATGAAATATATGCTTAATATGGTTTCTTTCCTCCAACAACTTACTGTACTCTATTCATGGGCTCATGGCATAAAACTGCTTTGAACCCAATTCTTTCTAACAATGTGTAGTTTCCTATTTTATTATGAAATTTTAGTTGAAATGAAACTATATTTGAGTTCTTGAAGTTGTTTCAATTATCAATTATTTGAAACTCACAAAAGCAATAATGAAAAAAGAGCAAATATTGGAATGTGATTTTAGTAACAAGACCATAATATACATGCAATTATTGTCATCTCAATCATTATTATGAAATGTAGTGCAATCTAGTGATGTGATTTCACATATCTTGCACATTATTGTTATAAAATTCACATCTAGGACTTTCAATGAATGATATATATCTTGCAAGCCTTAGAGATGCATAGTAGCATTCTAGGATTTACTGTACAAAAAATGATATTTAGTATCTGGGTATACTTATTGTTACTAAGTACTTGTATAGCTTACCCAACATCGATGATATTTTTGTTCACATTTCACTAGTGCATATGTGGTTCGAGTAAACCCAATGTGACTTAAAAAACACTTAATAGTAAAATTTGGTTGCTTGATTTTTCAAGAACCCAAATGGATCATATTATTCAATCTCTTATCATGAACTGGTTTGAGTAGACTAAATCTTACTACGTCTACTCGTTCCCTCTACTCAAACTACATAGTGCATTAATGTCAAGTCTTAAGGACGAAAGGTACCACTAGAGCGTGCCACCTCGGTAAACTTGTCGATAGCTTTTAGCCAAACAACCCAAGCTTTAATTTGTCAATGTACGACAACTTTTGGATTCTAGAGTTTTGCTTGATGATAAAGACTAAGGAGCCAAAGTTGAAAACTCTTTAGCAACTTTAAGGTTTCAGAGTTTGTCATATTCAATTCTAGCTTCCAGCTTTCAACTCATTCCACTTGAAGCTTCATTGCAAGACTATGCTAATAGCTTCAAATTCAAAGCATACTTCGATAAGCATGGTACTCTTACGCTTAAAATTTGGTTACTTAATTATTCAAAACCCAAATGGATAATATTATTCAGTCTCTTATCATGAAGTGCATTTATCCTTGAAGCTATCACTTAGTCTAAAACCACGCTCACATGCACTACATTATGAACATGAGTGCATTGCCAGCTGCATTAGGGCTCACTGCAACTTGTGAGGCAATCACTAAGCTTCCAAGGTTTTTTGAGGTTTAATGGGCTCCCTTTGCTCACAACTTTTATTAGTTTCTTATCTCATAAACATTCTATTTAAATATGCATCATAAATTACCATAGTCAGTATTTAACATTTGATTTGGCATTTAGTGATACTTTCTTTTTAGGGGTCATTGGTTCCTAGTGATTAGTGTATGCCTTTGTATGAAGAAGAAGGACTCCAACCCTACTCGAGGAATTGAGGCTATTGGGTGTCAGTTTGACCTATCCTTGAATGCATGTCGGGAGGTCACAAGCACCAATGGTGAAACTACTATCTTATCGTGGAGTGGACATTTATGTTAATTCCCACCTAGCTACTAGTGCCTTAGAAATTCCCAAAGTGGTATCTATCCAAAGGGCTCAAAGGTACCCATACAACCATGTCCACCTTTGTATGCAATGTACAAGATACTAAATATTATCTTTATTGTGATTCTTGAATGTAAATACACCGTGAAGAAGTTCACTCACATTACTATATAAATATCTGGAGTATAAGAAAGTGGAAAGTAAGTTCTGAAACACAAGAGCAAGTTAGTTAGCGTAAGGTATCGTGCTCCATAAGTAATTAGATTTCTAGAATAACACCCACTTAAATTGGTGATGGAAACAATTTTCATGAATTGGCAAAGCATCAAGAAGGTTGTCCCTCAAGTAATAATAATATTTCTTTAAAGCACAAAATAACATAAAGTTTGATAAATGGACCTCAAATGAAACACCCTGGACTATAGCTATGCTGTAACTCCTAGGTCAATACAAATAGAATATGAAGAGAATAAAATAAAATCTTGTCAGTTCTTCGTTGAATGTGTGGAATGTTGGGAGTTTGGTGCTGTTGGGCGATGGAACCTCTTGCCGTAAGTGGACAGAAGTAGGTACATGTTGGCAACAAGTAAGGTAATGTGGAATGTGCAGGCAGGCAGGCAAAGGGGCTCCGAGGACCTTCATCGAAGAACAAGGGATGTTGCCATGTTGGTGTGTGATGCTTATTTGAGTCATGGTAAACGTGAGAAGGGGTAACTTTTTGTCTTCGAATACGGCCCGAAAAGGAGTTTAAATGGAGAACGTGAGAAGGTGTAACAGATGCGGGGAATATTTGCAGTGGAACAACGCTTGTGTCCTGAGGCCGGCTATAATGGGTAAGCGCCACCGGTTGTCAGCGGTGAGGATCCCAGCGCGGGTGAATGCAGATTCCACAAGCCTGGCTTGGAGGAGGCTGGTGGTCGGGGAGCACAGTACTGTACAGTAATCTGCTCACGTTTGCCTGAAAGGGTCGGCGCGCGGCTGCCCCGTGCCGGGCCGGGCTGGCCCCATGTCTGCGAGCGCCACGCCAGGCCGGTTCCAGACATTCCAAAGTCAACAACGAGCTCATCAGGCAGGCTCAGGCACCCAGGCTCGCAGGCTCACAGGCAGGCTTGCGAGTTGTTAGCTTTCTAGTGTAGCTAGCTTAGCTTTAGTGCGGTTGCAAGTAAGCCGGAGTATCCTGTGAATCAAAAGGATTGTTGAATTTGCTCTTAGCTAGTTGGGAGTGGTGCACCCATCTAGTAGTCGAGAACGTCGTCGTCGTCGTCGATGTGCAGTGGGTGTGTGAGTGCCAACCTTAGCTTGCCGCCTTGCTACTTCTTCGTAGCCCTCCCTTCGCTGGCTCCTTTTTCTCTCCTCTAACTTGCTTGAGCACTCACTCCACGACGCGATTACGTTTGCTTAAGCTAGATTTAAGGTCTATCATGGTGGCAGCCACTGCTTTCCGTTGCGGGCCTTACCCAGCTCTCTTGGTGAAGCGAAAGAAGAAGAAGCCAACGCTTGTGTAGCCATACAGAGCCGACGAGCACCAGCTTCTTCTCGCTCCTGTCGCTGGTGCTGCTGCAAGAAGGTAGACCGGGGCGTTACTTTGCTAGCTGCCGTTGCAGTTGTTGTATGGTGGGCGTGATGATGAGCCGGAGTTGAAGCCTTTGACGTTAGCAGTACTACTCCACCACCGCATGTGACCTGCCTCTGCGCTTGAATGCATGGATATATTGCCATTGTCGGCTCCGACTCCTGCAGCAGCAGCAGCAGCTGCTGTACTACTACCCTCTCGGCGATGATCTTGTAACGACAGATGCCACAACCCTCCACGCGGCTAGCTGTACCACCTACTCCTTCGACGCAGTGAATTCGTTTGCATGTTCGCATTAAGTGAACATTCGTCGTTTCAGAAATCCCTCCTTCACAGTGAGTCTTCTTAATCGTAATCATCGTGGTAATACTATCCGAGGTTACATGTGGATGCAAGCCAGTCGGTGCCGTCCTGCTACTCCGTCGTGCATTCTGTTGTTTCACCAGCAACATGCACTGTGAGGTAGAGCGAGTCCGACAGATTCTAGAACTTACAGCAAGTTGAGGTCGTCTGCTCGTGATGGTTCCTTGATCAAGCTGTGTGTGTGTGCTCTCTCTCTTCATCTATGTCGACCACCTAGGTCGCCTGAATAGGCCAGGTGTCCAGATTGATGGGTACTCGATTGTACAAATTCCTACCAATCGGCCGACGTGCGATAGGCTGTAGTAGTAGGAGTTGTAGTGCAGTAGTAGTACTGAATGCCCTAGTGCTCATCATCACCATCATCATCAGCCTATTTGTAGATCTTTCCGAGTGACACCCCCTATCCTCGATGTCTTTTCCACTAGAGCTAATTCTTCGCCCAGTACAGCTCTCTTCGGCCCAATCGATGCTGCCCTTCCTGCAGAGAGCGGGCTTACTCTTCCCTGCTCCGTTTTTGACTCCCTGACATCGATTAAGTTGATTGCGAACGGAGGCGCCTGGTGGAAACGCCTTACGAGTGCTTGTGAGTAATACAGATTGTGACGAGCGGCTTATGCCGCAATAGACAGATTCAAGATATCATTGAAAATACTATCGTGATGGAAAACAGCTAGCAGTAAGGGTGGTCGGCACGAAGCCAACCAGCGGCCGGGATGCAGGGTCAGGTGGATTACAGCAGCGGCAGTGACGGAGGAGGTGGAACAAGGAAATGGGGCACTGAGAATCCGAATTCGGGCAAGCATCGACACTCCGGCTCGTCCAGCGGGGAGTACACGCCGGAAAGATCTTCCGAGAGTCAGAATGCCAACTCCGGAGGCAGCCCGGGCCGCAGTGGCTACCTCGGCGGCGGCAGCACCACGCGCAGCGGCGGCACTGTGCGGCAGTATGTGCGTTCGAAAATGCCGCGCTTGCGCTGGACCCCGGACCTACATCACTGCTTCGTGCTCGCCGTGGAGCGCCTCGGAGGCCAAGACAGTGAGTAGTCCTATTGTATATGATTCTTCCAACTGACAATCATCAATCCCTCGCAGCACAGAATCATTCTTCTTTAATTCACGTTTTAATTCTTTTCCCTCTCGCGCTGCATTTCCCAACGCCTTCTTGATGAGTTCACAAGCCAACAGATAGACAGTGTGCAGAGAGCAGCAGGGGATGCAGTGGTCCAGTAGTTACATTTCGGAGGATGATTGCTGAGGCTTTACCTCCCACACGATGTAGTAAATTCTGCAACATGACCAGTCAGACATTTACTAGAGTGATTGCCGGAGCGACATGCGGCACTGCAATCCCTGATCTGAGTAATGACATGGTGGTGCACGTAAATGTGTTGCTTTCGGAGCTAGGTTATGTAGGTGGGAGAGTGTATCCCCAGAATGAACACCAACAAATAATATACAGTCTCTTTGAATCTAAAGAAGCAATAGAAGATTCTAGATGCTACATTTTGCAATCTGCGAGGATTCTCCTTTGTTTTTCTTTGACGAACATGAAAGTTGATAAGAAAATTTCACAGACCCTCGTCGCAGAGAAAACTCCCTTCTGTGCAACTTTCGATTGCTGTAGGTTGCCCTTCGACTTATCGGCGTCGTGTTCAACTCGAACGTGTTAGACCACTGACATTGATTTAGTGTCCACTTGGAATGAGTGAGAGGCCTGTCAGATGTGACGAAGATGTGACGAGTTGATATTTATGGTACCATCATTTGCCGCTGCAGGAGCAACTCCGAAATTAGTTCTTCAACTGATGGACGTCAAAGGTCTCACCATTGCTCATGTCAAGAGCCATCTGCAGGTAAGGGCGTCGTTTCAAATTCCTCGTTCCCCACCCCCCCCCCCCCCTCTTTTTACTTTTTTATTGTTGCAATTGCAGTATTGTCTTCTGTGAGTTAAACTCAAGTCTCGTAATGTAGCTCATTCACTACAGAAACATCACTTTCTTCAGAGAGCAGCGCAGAAGCAATGATGGAGATTCCTCTTACTGAACTTTTGTATTGACCCAGAGCATTCAATGTGTCTTTCTTCCAGTAAGTAATTGTTAGCAGAGACGATTACCTGCCAGTACCCAGGCACCTATTGCTTACTAGTACTTGTAATCTATGGATATTCGCAGATGTACCGGAGTATGAAGAACGACGAGAACGGACAAAGTGGTACAATGACTATCCTATTTGCTTCAGAATTTAACTCGAACATTTATGTCGCTCGTGTTTATGGCCTCCGCTGTTCTCAAGATCCATGTGTCGATTTCCATTTCCCAGCTTCCAGATTGTCGGCGTCAGACCATAGTCCAGCTTATCAGAACACACTCAAGTTCTGCCGCAAGTGTTAAGATCACCACAGCCCTGATTATGGATTGTCATCTCCCAAGCGTCTACCATGTGACCGATATTAGCTGTTAACCTTCACGAGCCTAAACTTTCAATACTCTGAAAGATCCCTAGTAGCTTGAGGCAGTGTAAGGTGTTAGCTCCGGAACAATGATCCGCCCGTCGAAGTGTAACCTTTAGGTTTGGGCGAGAATAGTAAAGTTGAGGATGATCGATAGCTTTAAATAAGTGACCCTTGCGGATGTTTCGACTTCCTATCCAGCTTTTCTCCTGTTACTAGATGGGAACACGAAGTAGCTAACGTGTATACAGTCACAATGGCTCAGTTTCTGTTCATTCGACGAGTCTTTAGGATACTTAGTAGTTAGAGTCCTCACAATGTGTGTGAAAAGATGCAACGGAGTAAGCTCGGAACCTGCAGATGTTAACACCGGACGGCATTTGCTATTGAGCAGATTGTACGAGAATAATGCTCGTTAACATGAGCGAGTGATGATATGCAGGATTAGTGCAAGGAGATCAGATGATGGGGGATCAAGGCACTTCCGACATAGCACTTCTGCATTCGTCGTTTGGGATCCAGCGGAGAGACCAGTTCCAAGGGCAGGCTTTGCACATGAGGGACTCCGACATCACTAGTATACCCATTTTTTCGAATAACCTCCATCGGCAAGCGGGAGCTCTTCAACCCCCGGACCACCTCCCTGCTGTGACTTCCAGGTAAACTATCACATGGAAACTTTTACACACAGACAAGCCACTACTGTCGACAGTCCATGCGATGCAGAGAGCGTAACTATGAGTTGGAATGCTCCGACAGGCACGATGTCCATGAAGAGTGGAGCAACCGGGCTGCATCTGGACCTCCCACTGGTCACCGCGACTGGTCAGAAAACGAGATCCAGCTAGTGGAATGGAGGAGGCGTGGGGAGCAGGGTGGTCTAGCTAGAGGAGCTAGTTCGTTCAGTGACCAGTCCAGACTTGACATGCATGACGACCGATGGTCAGCACGACCGACTACTGCAGTCTCGGCAGGAGACTGGGAGAGGAAGCATCAACATATCGATATAAGCCTTGGTAAGCACTGTTATTCAAAATCTTGCATGTTTTCGTGGAGAAGTATAATCCAATGAGTTGAAGTTAAGGGAACGAACTCGGATTTGGACTAGGTGGGAGATTCGCTGCATTTCAGGATGGCCCTTGGCTTCAGCCAGGAGGTATGAACTCCACAGTAGCTCCGCAGCAGCAGCAACAATTCGAAGCCTTGAAGAGACAGGAAATTGCAAGCGAGTGGGATAGATGGCGAGCACACGGAGCGCGGCAAGAGTGGCCTGGCGGCAGGCAATCCACCAGGCACAATGTCACGACGTCCGACGAACCTACTTCGACAACGCCAGATCATAATCCTCACGTCCACTTCAAGCAACTTCTAGACCACAGCTGCAGTTCTTCCAACATACAGGAAAAGCAGCAACAGCATCAGCAGCCGCGCACTTGGGAGAACGAGGCCCCTTATCGTTCATCCAGTTGGCCTGCCATGTTCGGCGCCCCAGACCAGCACACCGCTCAGGTGCGAATTCTCCAAGTCATTGTTCTTGAATCTCGCGTTCATGACAAATGATGTAGTAAGATCATTCTCGAACCTTTCCTGGTTTCGATCAAGCCAAATATCACGGTGCACATTGCATACTGGAGATGCCGTAATAATCCGACACTGGTGCACTAAATGCACAAGAACTGGAGTACAGATATCGTAATATGTGCCGGAATAACGTACTAATTTAATGCTACTATCGATGCAGAGAGGGTCAGATCGATATCATATAGAAAGTCGGAGTCGACCATACATGGAATTGGAAGCAAACATGGGGAGTCCATGGACGTTCATGGCGCGGCGGCAAGATCAAGGCGAGCAGGCGTCGGCTTCGACGAGATCGAACATGGACGGGGAGCCCAATAGCACGACCCTGTCTCTCTACCCTTCCAGCTCCCACTCGCAGACACACAACAGTAGAAGTAGTAATTATGATAATAAGAGTTTGTCCCCTCGTCATCACCGCCACCACCACCATTCCATGAACTTGCCAGATATGAATGAAGACCACGACTACGACTCTTTGGCGCAAAGCGAGGGTGTACAATTACAGCCGCCGCAGGCGGGGATCACCTTAGATCTCACCATGTCTATAGGTGCTCCAGGTTAGCTTTTTTGTTTCTTCTATTTTCCTTTCTCGTCGTGAAATCATGTCAAAACTTTTGCCTGCCTTACATGGTTAAGTGCACTATTTTGGTCCATTCTTTACAAGTGAGAGAACTCTATCTAGCTCTCAAGTTTTGTCGATAGCTTTATGACTTCCTGCAGCACCAACTAGGTGAAGGGACATCGATCGAACCCTGATCAGATGATACCAGCACACTGCAGGAAATGCCACAAGGAACCTGATACCAGTTGCAGATCGAAAAATAACTCGTGATTTTGGGTACAGATCCTTATTCGGGTCGCCAAATCTGGAAAGCCTGCAGACCGGCTCGTTGACAAAATGAAAGAACCTTGAATATTATTGATACATTTTCGCCCCTGTCAATGTCGATTACTGTTCATTCTCGTTAGTTCCTGCCTAGATGGATGGATAGCAGGCCCTTGTCAACTTAGGAGCTCAGAAGTGGTACATTCGATCATGAACTCCGTGCCACGGACAACCACTGCAAAGTAACGTCTTCGCAAGCCTAACTAGCCACCTGGCTACTTGTTCTATCCATCTTGACATATGGTTATATAACCTAGCTACTCTAACGCCCCACAGCCGTGTAGCACTTGCCATCGACGGTCTCCATGTCATCGACGTGCATTTATCAATGACGACACGTTCGCATGTTCTGCTGGCAGAATTTCGGCAGAAGTGGAACTGGCACTTGTCTTATTCATTTAAGCTCTTTCTGCTGGATGGGAATAATCCCTCGCCATCACCATCACTCTGCAGCTGATAAGTCTCCCAACTTGAACCCACCGGTAACTCGATCTCGAGATTTGCTCCGAGTGACGTCCTACGAATATGCAACAAGACGTAACCGCGTACAGAATATATTCTGGAATAAGTCGCTGAGGCCGGAACTATACAACTGGTACGCAACAACAACAATGTACAGTTCCACACATCAACAGTGAAACACATTCACGGATGTTGTAGATTTGATTCTGTTTCGGACTTCATTGGTTCGCAAGGATCGTGGGATCAGCAACATGCAAATCAACTGATTGTATGGGAGTGCAACTTCTACCACAAAAACTAGACTTGATTTAGCATCCAACCCAAGTGATTTCATCCAAAACGGACTCTAAATCAAGAAGTTATGGCTCATCAAAGTTTCTACCCTTCATTCACGATATTGTTTATTGACATTTGACACGTTTGGGGGTTAAATGCGTTTCTCTAGTGTATCCTACTCTCAATGTAATCCACCATAGATTACATTTTTGAGGGGTGGTTACGTGATCAAAAACTACAACTATCGAAAAACAACCTTACTTTCTTATATTCATATTATCTTTCTCATGCCTTTAGTGTCATGAAATATAATAGTGTTTGAAGCATGATTGGGGATAGAATCTTATTGCTTTACGCAACTCCATGAAAATGAATTATTTCTAAGACACCTCATGGATGGTAAGAGGTGTGGTTGGTGGAGAGATCGGACCACTCACAAATTTTAACAAATATTTCAACAAACAAAATATCATAAACATGAGAGGTTGATGTTTGGATCCTTGGTAGGCTTATATCAAGGTTGTCATCTTGTTCAATCAGATGCTAGCAGTAAACAGTGAATTCCCTTCAGAGGGATTTTTTTATCAAAAGTTTGAGAACTCATTTTCAACTCAGAAATGATCGGATTTGAGAACCGTAAAGTGTTTTGGAATCACATTGGAGTGTACTACAATACTATGGGTAAATTATCAATTCTTTCTTGTGATATTATTTAACAAGTTTCAACTTTCAAGTACTTCATACACCATTTACCATGAATTAACTCTTACTTCGTGCTTCAGTTACAAAGTAAATTGCAAATTTAATAAAGCTTCCAAAGTTGTTCTCAGAATACTTCAACACATACTTTTTTGGAGCACTCATATATCTCTTGGTTGTTTGTTTGACTTGAAGCCCAAACACAAACAAGAGATATATAAATGCTTCAAAAAGTATGCACTCAAGCACTTCTCGAAGCTCATTTCAAATTTGCAATTGATTAAATGGACTTCGTAACAGAAGCAAGAAGTAAG
Organism: Bryum argenteum; assembly: GCA_037043015.1. Classification (NCBI taxonomy): domain Eukaryota; kingdom Viridiplantae; phylum Streptophyta; class Bryopsida; order Bryales; family Bryaceae; genus Bryum; species Bryum argenteum. The sequence goes on from CM073322.1 coordinate 29,676,467, forward strand.
AGTAATCAATGATAAATGCTCTATGAAGTACTTGAAACTTGTTGAATAATATCATTAATCATTTACCCCTCATATTGTACTACACTCCAATGTGATTCCAAAACACTTTACTCTTCTCAAATCCCATCACATCATTTCTGAGTCCAAAATGAGTCCTCAAACTTTCGCAAAAAAACTTCCCTCTGAATAGGAAACTCGTTAACTGCAGGTACCGGACTGTACTGTACAATGGCTAAAGCATGTCAAGCTTTCCTCCAGATGTAAAAACTCACCATCATCCGGTAGAAGGGGTCGTTTAGAGGGTCTCCGGTGCAGATGCTCTCAACGCTAGCCATTCTAAATACTTGCAGAACTCAAATTCCTACTCGAATACCAGAACGTAGAATGTGACGAGCTAGCTTCCTCGAACGTTCGGCAGCTGCTGCAAGGAAATGACAATGAGCCGCATTGCCTTTCCAAAATGAGGTCAAGCTATGGATAAAATAGAATTGAGGTGTGTACTGTACTCTTTATGCAATATTGTAATGTACTCCCTCTGTCCCATTATAACTGTCCAGTAGGTTCTCTCAACTCCATCCCTCAAGGTAGATTTGAGAGAACCTACTGGACAATTATAATGGGACAGAGGGAGTATATGGTATGGAATAATGTATGGCGCAATAAAATACATGGAAATAATAAAAGAGACTGAGGAGCTTGAATGGTACGGTACCTAGTGAGTAGTTCACGGCTACACGCCATATGATACACGAGACAGAATAAAAATGTGGGTATTGAACTCCAGGCGTACATCATGCGAATGATGAACTTACACACTTACCAGGCTCGGAAAGAATGAATAAAGAATTTACTGCAGGATCGACTCTCACTGTGGAAAAAGCAAACATAAAAGAATGATTGTCGCAAATAAGTTATTATGTTACAATGGTCAGTTGATAGATATATCAATGTATCTCTGTCTGAACTCGTACGGATCTGACTAAAGGTTTCAGGCTGGGTTCTGTTCACTCCTTAGAGGCCGTCTAGCTCGGGCACCCTTAACCCTTTGGGGTCTGAAACGGGCAGCCCAAAATTGGATCACAACATCTTTTGGACTTGGGCATTATGAATAGTGCACTTTTTGAACTTAGGCATCATGAATGGATCAATCAATGATGAGCTTGTAACCTTCTACAAGTTTATGTACAACCTAACCTACCTACCACAATCCTTTCGAAGCACAAAATCACGCATACAAATTGTGATTCGAATTGTAAAATTTCACTTTTTGAATACATCATAAGAAGGTGACCAATTTGACATCAGAATATAAGTGAAAAGTTGAGTACAGTGAGAGCTACAAGGCATATTCTCTTGGAAAAGAGCCCCTTCGGCTTGCTTGGGCGTTTAAGGATTAAATGAGTGCTAACAGTGTTTCTTGGAGCCCCATCAGTCAATAGGGTTTTTCCTTCACAATTCGTGGAATTTTTTATTTGGACCCCAAACCACCGTTTTTGATATTTTTGAATTTAAAAATGGAGCCTGCGGCCGAAAATTACCATAGAAGTCCATTCCTTGGCATTTTAAGCCTGAACATTGAAAATTTAGGGGGCTCTTTACTCCTCCCCCTCCCTTGCTCCCAAAAAATGCTCGTAGCACTGATTTACAGTGATCCGTCTAGCTTCTTCATGGGTGGTCACTTGGGCCTTCTTTACATTAGAAGCCTCCAGCCAAACTCCAATTGGGTCTCGGCCCATACTTGAGAAGCTAATCCTTGCGAAGCCATGGTCTTTGAATGTAGTTTAAAGTGAGAGAAGGCCAAATACTCCTATGTGGAGCTTTTTCTAGAATAAACTTAAAATATACTAAATGATTAGTCGTGGTTTTTTTGCCCAAAGACCCTCCGGAGGATTTTCAGTTAGGTTCACCTTGTTGAGGTAGGTCTGACTACAACTCCGGGGGACTGTAAAGAAAAGCAGTTTTTTGTGCCAACAAGGCAAAAAGTGCTTGCCATGTTATTTTGGCTCCCTTTTCTCCCTTGGACTAAAATTTGCTTTTGTAAAGCTTCTCTTCATTGGCTTCTCAATTCCTAGTGTAAAGAGGGCCGCAATTGTTGAATTTTTTAATTTTTTTAAATTTTTTTTTTCACCCCCGACAAAAAGAAAGGAAAACGTTTCCTCATCATTTAGATGAATTCCTTTTCCGGTGGAAACGTTTTTCTCAATACTAGAAAGGGTGGCATGCTCCTTTTGGAGAATGGCCACACTTTGTAGGTGATTGAACCAATTGGGGTAATATTTTCGATATTGTTATAAAATTCAAAAAGAGGGCTTGTAGGTGCACCACAAACCTAAAGTACTTAGCCTAGATGTCACTTAAAATTTAAGTTCTAGTTATATTGGAACTCAAGACTGAAAATCAAAATCTTAATTTTTTGGTTAATCCCTAAACGCTCTAGATGTTGAAATTGATCATTGTGGATGACAACCCAAAATTTTGAAGACCCATGTTCTCTTCATCCAGGGTCTAATTTTAATTAAATTAAATTTGTTGGGTGAAATTTCAAATGAAATCTTTCTATGATGAATTCATATCTCAATCCACAACGGCATCAATTTATAGCATGAATTTTTTTTCAAACTTGATTTGATTTGAGACCCAACCCACATAATTTCGAATAAAAATTTCTATTTCATAAATTTCTTGTTGACTTTTGTGATTTTAAGATGTTGAAAGTAATTTTTAGTGGAATCAATTTCCTAATAGCTTCCTATTGATGCTTTCATTTATTTTTAGCTGAAAAAAATGCATAATTCTCAAAGAGTTGTATCTTCTCTACTCATGATGATTGTATTGATATGTTGGGTTTGATTCCAATTCAAGTCTATTATTTGTGATAGAGAACTTGGTTCAATTTAATACGTTTTGAAGACATGGCATGTATTTGAGTGCAAGAGATTTGCTTTGGACTATTTGTCTTTTGGATTTTTTGGGGTATTTTTAATTCCTAAGGTGCACTGGATGTCGAAAAACAATATTTTGAATGACAAGCTAAGACTTTGAAGAACCATAACTTCTTTGTACAAACTCCATTTTGGACGAAATTACGTGGGTTGGGTCTCAAATCAAATCAAGTTTGTGTGGTGGAAATTACAGATCTATAAAAAGAAACTATGGATCAATGGCATGCATTTTGGTGAGAGCGGTATTTATTTTTGGGTTTTGAAACATTAGGCATGTTTTACCATTGCAAGGCAGTAATGTAAGATTGGAAATAGTCTTTCATTTTATGTCCTTTGCACAATTATGATCACAAGATGAAATCCATCAACTTTATAGTCAGAAATTTATTGATCCAAATACTTTTAGAATTTGATTTGCAATGACAGATGCTTCTACACTGAAAAAAGTGAAAAACAAATTATTTTTGAGGAGCTATGTTTCCTTCATTCACAATTGGATTTCATCTTTGTTTGTTGGGTTGGATTCCAATTTGAATATACTCTTTCTAGTAGAAACCTAAAAGCCCTCCAAGATGACTGTGAGGAAGTTAATGCATCCGTTTTTGTGCAAGGGTCTAGTTTTTGACAATTTCTTTTCTTGTAAAATTTGGGGCAGTTTTCACCATTGCAAGGTCATTATTTGCGCAAAGGTATTTTTCTCACCTTCATTCTTTTTGTTCAAGGGGGTTATTGAAACAAAGGTAGACAACTTCCTAGTTGTTGACTTTGCATTGCAAAAAGTCTATCGGTAGCATTTTCACCTCACACTCAAAATGATGAAACATTGTCATATTTATTTACTATCAACACATTACGACCTCACAATCTATGAGGCCTCATAACTCACATTTGAACCACATGACTTAGACTAAGTCTACTACAAGATTGTAAGCAACCATTAGCCCGAGGAACCAACGAGCTTCGAATTCTAGGCTATCAATTGTTTTAAACTAAATTTAAGTCTAGCCTTTTGCAGCTTTCTAATATTTTGCATGAATGACGTCACATGATGCTTAACCTCTAAATTTCCTTGTGTGTTTTTGGAGCTTGAACCCTCAAAAGTGCAATTTTCTACCTCTATGCACTCCTAGGAGTGTGAAGCAAACAAGATAACTATATTTAGACTTCGAGCAGTAAGATCTTATTTTTAAAGCCTATTTTTAGTCATTGCTCCAAGAATTGACCGTTGAATGTTTATCATTTGTAGAATTACTTGGACTTTCTAGAAACTTTGAAGCTTGCTCTTATAAAGCCTCGGAGGCTGCCCTTGTAGAATTGGTAAATTTTTGGACTTTAAGGCCCTTTGGAACTCAAATAGTGATTAGGTTATGAACATATTTCTTAAAAAATGTTCAAAAAGATCTCAAAAATATTTTTTTAAAAATCTGCCCACCTTGGGTGTGAAAACTGAAATTTGCGTCAAAAATCTCTAAAACTGAAATTTGACTTTGCAATTAGTTGCATACACACCTTGTAGAATAGAGAATCCTTGGTAAAAATCTTACTCAAATAAATTAATTTGAACCCAAAAACTTAGGTTGCCCGAAATGGCAAAAGACCATTATTAAGCTGTTTCCTGTTTTCCCCCCTGGGAGTAGATTACCTTCCTTCGATGCTGCACTGCCGGTAATTGCTTACTTTCAGTGTTTACTCTTGTGGTGAAATTTACTCTTTGCTATCGAAGAACGCGAAACATTTCCTTCGACTGTTCGATTACCTTTGCACTACTAGTCTTTGTGAGACCGGAGTCGACATTTAGAGCAAGAACCAGTGTTGCCATATCAGACAAAATTCCTATTCATTTGTCAAACACAATTTAGATGAGATGTACATTTAATACATTGAAAACATCTGAGATGTGCATCTCATCTAAATTTCATCTAAATTATGTTTGACAAATGAATAGGAATTTTGCCTGATAAGACAACCCTGGCAAAAACCCGTGCAACATCGATGAGTGACGCAATATCATATATGCCTTGTCGTGATGAAACACTAACACTCAGCAGACGTAGAGCCTGGAATGGTGATGATGCTCCACAGACCAAGGAACTCGACTTGGGAGATTCAAACAAAGTCAATTGCACACCGGCCGAATTCTTGTAACATTCTCAAGAGGATTAGGTCGAAGCCTCTATGTCTGATATATGCTTAAACGCTGAGAGAAGGGCAGCATAGATCGCAAGTTTTTGGAAGCTAATTACATGTCCTTGACAACAACATGAACAACGGCTCGTCCTTGCAAGATATTTGACTGTGGCTTGTAAATAATGGATAGGTCCAGACTTGCACCACGATGAATCAGATGAACAGAAATAAACAACAGATAAACAGTGAAAAGATCAAAGTAGTTTGTAAACTTCACTCAGCTTTCACCCACAAGAAGCTGGCTCCCTTGAGTGCTTAGTCGGTAGCTTCATCTGGCTACAGACCCTGCATTGCTTACTTTGTTCACAAAAGTCCATCCTCTGCATGATTGTGCATGGCTTTTCCAACTAGTTACATTTCATAGCGTCAGAAAGGACTCTTCAATTACGTATCGTGTTTGTAGGTATGAAGAAAAAGCATTCACCCGGAAGTTCATCGAAAATTTACCATAGGACTGAAAGCACTGTGATGAAGCTACAAAACCCTGCAACGGATTTGGCATTCAGCAAGTCTAGTAACGATTAATTTCTTTGAAAAAACCTGACTAGAACCAGAAGGAAGATCCGACGACGAGCCCTTAACATATATATACTTTGCATATTCACTGAAATCAACCTAAATACCTCTTTACCTGTGATAAATCATAAGACTAAGAATTAGAGGATGAAAACTATGCCAAGGTCCACAAAACACTCCCTGCAATGGACTAGCTGCAGTGATCGAAGGGTCCCGAGATTTATTCACAGGCACCCGCTTTTACGAGCTCTCCGCATGTTACAAGACGAACAAGGATCAGTGGCCGTGAATACGCAGCCATTCTCCCTCCTTCATCGGCTTTAGGAATCCCTGCTCTCTTTCCCGAGAGATGGTGGTGTAAGAACCTCCGTAATCGTGACCTGGGTAAACCCTAGTGGAGGCTGGCAATGCAGCAATCTTCTTCTGCAAGCTAGTGTACATAGCTTTGGCATTGCAATCAGGAAGGTCCAGACGGCCACAACTCCCAATGAAGAGCGTATCACCGGAGATCAACATGTCCTGCTCGGGACGCTCAATGTGGATGCATTGACTACCAGGCGTATGCCCTGGCGTATGAATAAACTTCAACTTCACACTCCCAACAGAGATCTCAGCAGCATCATCCAGCAGCGTCAGATTCTCAGAAGGAACACCATTAGCTTTCATCACCGTGGTAGCATCGTTCTTATTCACATACACAGGAAGCTTATCTTCAACCGCAAGCTCTCGAACGCCAGGGACTTTGATCCCAAGCTGATCAAATGGCGGAGGCGGTGTGCCACCCGTGTGATCAAAATGATAGTGCGTCACTACAGCGCCAACGAGCTTCATATTCTCACCAGCAACGAAGTTCCGGATCCCCACCACGTCCCACGCGGCATCCACCACAACAGCTTCCCGTGTCCGGGCATCCCCGATCAGATACACAAAATTCTGCATCTGCTTGGCGCTGCTAAAAATCTGGCGCTCGATGATATTGCTCGCATTCACAGCGAAGTCGCGCCCGGCGAGCAGCTGCCGGAAGTAGAACCCTGACATAGCCTCCCGCGCTAAGGTTACCTTGTGTTTCAAGGTCGGGTCGTCAACGGCGAGCTCCGAAGCACGCGAATACGACTGCTCCGCACCTGCAAAGTCCCCGGAGGCAAAGAGAGCCTCCCCCAGGCGGAAATGGGATTTGCTCCAACCAGGATCGGCGTGGACGGCACTCTGCGCCTGCGAGAGAGCCTCGGGGAGCTGCGCCAGCTTCAGGTAGGCGAAGGAGCAATTGGAATGAAGCGTGGCGAGATCGCGCTGCGACAGATGCGAGCCGGCTTCTTCGATGGCGCGCGTGTATAGGCTCGCGGCAGCCCCGTACTCCTTGCGACGCACTGCTGCGTTGCCTTGCTCTTTGAGAGCTTCCATCGCCTCTCGCTCGCTCCAACACCCGATCCCAGATCACCAACTTCAAACCCTAAAGCCCACACACAGCACTGCCCATTCAAGTGTGCGTTCCTTTCTCCGTCTCTCTCCTCTTTCCAGCTTCCTTTCCTTTCCCGGTACCACTGCCTCTCTTAGACTTCCTCATGCTCTTGCCATGATGAACCTTCCTTTCCTTCTCCTCCTCCTCTTCCTGTTCCGATATTTCATTCAATCACCATCTTTGCTTACAAGAGTGTATGCATACTTCAAATATTTAAGTTTTACTTTGTGACTACTGAAAATTTTCACTTTGGAATATTGGTGTAAAATATACATTAAAAAATTCGATTCAAGTCTCTCATACAAGAAAAGACTTACTCCCTCCGTCCCATTTACATTGTCCAATATGTTCTCTCAAATCTACATAGGGAGGTAGATTTGAGAGAACCTACTGGACAATATAAATGGGACAGAGGGAGTACTTAACAACTTTGTATGTATTTTCTATTGTTTGTTATCCATTTCAAAAAGAGAATTTTGTGATCAATTTTTCGTTTTATCCCTTTCCGTTTAATATAGTTCAAATTATTTAATTCTACTTGTGGAATTTTGCCAATCTGTTTGGAACTTTGGTTATGTTTATAAGGACATTCTTGAGTTTAAAAAAATAAAAAATAAAAATCACATGCAGGAAAATGTTTTGGAAACGAGTTGGTTGCTTATTGTGCTCGGTTAAAGTTTGGGGGCAAAATGTTATGTGAGAGGTTACTTACCATGCATAGACACATTTTGGAGTCTGATTGATTGGTGTTACAAACAAATTCTCTAGACGAGAAAGTGAAGAGACAATCACTACAAATGCACATCAAAATATCTTAGATATGGAAACCCATTGGACGTGAAGATTGGTAACAACCGAATGATTTCATTGAAATGGGAGACCTAACAAGAGCAACAAAACTAGAGCATCAAATTTGCCCCCAATGATCAAGGTCACCAATATGTAGATGTTGAGAGAGAGAGAGAGGAATACCTCGCGAGGGCTCATGCCCAAGGCTTTTCTTGCTGCTGCTACAGCAGCTTGAGCTTGGGACAGATATGGCTCCACAGTACTTGGCGCGCTCTGTGAGCTTTTCTTCATTCGCTGCATTTGAGCGCAACAGGCTCGTATCATTTGGTAGAGTCACATTGAAATCAAATGGAGGTGGATATGGTTGAGTTACCTCAGTCATAACCTCTTCTTGTTCAGACTGCCGGCGAGGTGTTGTCTTCGAGAGAGTCACCTTTTGCGATTCAGCAATAAACAGCTCTGCTGCCGTGGTCTCAGGAGACTGCAAGGTGGAAATGAAGGTACGACAAATCGTTAAGCATGAATTCGACGGACTGGAATTTTGTTTATCAGGCCAGCCGAACTTACTGATTTGTCAATGCCCTACCTGAGCAACTATGCTAGTTGGGCCCGAGTGAATTCGTCTTTCTGCAGCCGCTTTCCGCATCATAGATTTGTATACCTCCTCTTCAACACGCCTGCTCTTCTCCAACCTTGCTTTCATTTTCTCGTCAGGAGACATCTTCTGCACACCACGTTGTAAACTTCTACTCAAATCCTTGAATGTTGACATTCTAAACAAACAGTGTGAGGCTTATCGACATGACACGCATAAGGAATTAACCATCTTTTTTTGACTCTTGAGCACAGATCATTAGCTTACAAGCGGGACATCATCACGAACGGCATATTGCAACTTGTCAGAGTACAGGTCTTCTGACGGCAGCTTGACAGGTTTCACTAGGTACCAGTATTGGCCTGCTCTCTGGGCCCTCATTGCAGCTTGTAAGATTGGCACCGAACGAGGAGAGCACTTTCCTGATCCATCGTAAGACACCGAACGAGACAGTGGCGTGTCACACAGAAACACCTGTGAAGCCAAAACATCAAATGGTTTTTCCTACTCGATCGAAAGTTCCTTTTCTTCAAGAATCTCCACCTGATTCTGAGCTTCTGATTTTTCGAGAACGAAAGGTCATCGTATTCTTACTAGAGATTTCGAGTAAGCTTTTACCTTCCTCAATTTCTGCAACTTCTCCAAAGCGAATAGATTGTAGTGGTAAGTGATCGGATTGTCAGCGAGATCCAGAGTCTCCAAACTGGAAAATGCTCTCATCTCGAATGCGATCTGCGATACGGTACATGAAGGTGATGAGACTACGTAACTTTTTAGGGTTGGACAAAACAGCCCCTGGAGTTCTTACTCACCTGGTCTGGAATACCCTTGATGTGATTCTTGTGGAGACTTAGCGTCTCAAGCCATGGCAGCTGCACAGAGAAATGTTTTACCATCAGACAAGCTTCGAATCATTGCTCATCTTGCAGAAGCATTAACACTCAGATCACCGGTACCTTGCTTAGCGATACGAGGCACGCGGAAGATAGATTGTTTCCAGCCGCAGATAACTTTTCCAAGCGGACAAACGATCCGGTGTCTGTGGCCTCCGGCGGAATCAGCTCCAGATGATTGTTATTCATGTTAAGGTTACGCAATGAGGGCAGGCGAGAAAGCGCTATCATGGCCGTCGCATTCAGAAGGTTGAATGAGACATCTAGAACCTGCACAAACGCTTAAATTCCATGAGCCGCATAAGCGCTATCAATATCCATGCCCTCGCAAACTCACAAAGGTGCAAAGTGCCTGTCAAACCTCAAGCTCTTGGAAGGAGCCTTCTGGAATTTCCAACTCCAATTGCTTATTGCCCAACAGACTCAGCTTTCTTAGGGCAGTGAGGGGAGCCAGGCTCATCTGCACCGATATCTATCGATATTTAGCATGTAACAGAAAAGCCAAAGAAACAGAAAATTGATTGTCCTGTCTCTTGACCATGTTCTCCGTCTGTAATACACAGCCGTAATTGGACTAACGGAGAAGATTTGCATATATGTAACAGGTTAGACTTGGCAGAGTGTTACCAGGGTTACGTTGTTGCCGGCGAGTTCGAGGCATCGCAGATACGTGAAGGATGCCAACTCCTGCGAGCTCACACTGCCGATACCCCTATTTGTCAAGCAGACGTACCGCACGTTGCCGACTTCGTTAACCGCAGCCTCTTGGAACTGCCAGTGGTTAACTGCAGTTTGTCAGCTTTGCAACAAAATTAAGAGGTACAGCAGCAAGGATTTGAGCTGCAACCAGATTATAAACCATGGAAATTTCTTTGTGTGTGGTCGGAGTTCCTCCCAGCATTTTGCGCTTCATAAATTATACATTTCAAACAGAGACTGGTTCGTCTTACAGGGTCCAGATGACGGAGTTGAATTATGTAGGACATTACAAGCAGTGTGCTGTTGAGTGTAGTCTCCGTGGCGTCCAGCTGAAATATTTTGCGGGATGGGGGGCGGGGTGAGATCGTTGCTGTTTGTGGCCGTCGTTTCCTTTTCCCAAGACTGGGAGTTCTAGGTAGTGAAGACTTTTTCCCCCACTTCTCCATCCTTCTTGCTCCCAATTGAGCCGCAAGCTCCTCATCGATCCTTATTTCACGTTTCAGTGGCTTCACTGGAGGAGCGTGTAAGTGGTCATACTTTGATGCGCGCTGGGAGGTGGGTTGCGAAACAGATCTCCTGCGAACGAACCACGGACTCTCTGCGATATACGTTGTTGGTGTAACAGATGCAATCGAGCATAGTTGATCAAGCCTGCACAGAATGTCATGGAGTATAAAATCATGACAGAAAAGAGAACCTACAGCATAGATGCAGTAATGTAGGCAAACTGGAGTAGCTACAAAGCAAGCTAGATGTAAAGATGACTCTTCTAATGTGAAGTTATGGCATTCGAATCTCAATCATCATTGCCGGAGCAATGTCGTACACCGGTCTCGCTTCCGCTAATCGAGCATGGGGTAAGCCTGGAATTTGATAGTTACATTTGCTCATCCCGCAATTGAGAATCTTTCAAAGAAGCTCGCGGGCCTGCACCTTCGACGCCTTCGTCTGGAACATGTTCTTTGAAAAAATCCTCCATCCATCGGTAGATGTCAGCCTGTATTTCTGCTGGGACGGTAGCCGGTCTTCCTCGACTCGTTAAAGTAGCAAAATGAGGCGGCTCTCCATGCAGGAATTCTGCACTGAATTGAGTGGTGCCTCGTGGTGATATCGGCTTACTCCTGATAGAGGACGAGAGATTGATGGCTCGCAAAGGAGGGGTTCCCTTGAAGGGCGTCGTCGTTCGTGGCACGCGAAGATTTTGAATGCGGTCCATTTGCATCTTCATATACAGGTTGTTGGTCGCTCGGCGCCCCTTCTGTTTTTCAGGCGTCCGCTTCGGGGGTGTGAAAAGGCCAAAAGAGCCTGCAGGTCGGACCGCGAAGATATTGGTGGGGGCTCTTTGCGGTTTCATGCCCAGCAGCTTAGCTTTCCGAGCCTCCCTTTGACGTTGTTGCTCTGCGTATGCCAGGAATCTCTGAAATTCGTTCACCAGAGATCGCTCGTGCGAATCGATGTAACGCACCGAATGGCGAGTCAACATCATCATCTTCCGCACCTCCGCGGCCGCCCTCATTGCCTCGTCCCGTTTCCGTGTAAACGCCTCGAAGATCTCATCGCCGACCATGTTTATGTAATCTTGTTGCGTCGGTCCTTCTTCTTTCTCTTCGGCCTCCATCTCATTCTTCTCATTCTTTGAGCTTGTCTTGCTCGAGTTTGCCAATCGTGATACGCGGCCCACAGTAGAGGCCATGGTTGTCTGGAAAGACGACCGCAATTGCACAGCTCTATGTCCTCAATGGCAATCTTTTGCAGGACCATCTATTGCATGAGTTGCAGATGATTGGAGAGCTTTTTTGACGTTGAAGCTTCGCTCGTGATCAAGACTTCTCTCTTAAATTTAAAGTGGTTGCCATTAACTTCGGCTTTGACTGCTTCCATAGAAGGTTATAGGCGAAAATATTGAAGTACTTGATCAGCCCTGATGCAGATTTCGGTGCCGATTGAAACTTCACAGCTTAACAACGATGTATCCTGCAAGCCGCCAGTCTAACGAGACACTCCAAATTTGTTACTGTAGTCGGTAATCGAAGCTCAACCACTGGCAAACCTGTTGAACTTCTAATTAGATTGCACTTCAAAGATTGCAGGAGTTTCAGGTCACATCGAGAAAGAGGAGGTTTCTGAATCGCATCGGCCAGATACCAGATTCTCATATAAGTTCAGTGCCAAGTTACTCGGGGACTTTAAAGTGGTTCATTGCAGAAATCGGCAGATTGTAAATCTTACGTAGGCGAAACAAAATAATTTTTGAAAAGAAGTTGCCTTCACCTGAAGTTCCCGCACTTTGCTCGAAAGTGCATGCAGCGGCAGATCCATTATCGATGACATTCACTTCAGCGCGCATCACTGTAGCGGATGTCAATTGAACAGCAGGATAAGGACATGCCAGGGAGCGATAAGCAGAGATCTTCTCTCTTCCGCACAGAAATGGAATGTTGGAGGTGCGCTCACAATTGATTTTCTACTAAAGCGCAACGAGGAACAGGAATTGGAATGCGACGTGCATGATCTCAATTCTGCCAAAAACGCTGCTGCAGCCGGTACACGCTTGGTCATGGCCATGCGAAACAATCGGAACGCTTGGGAATGTCGTGTGAATGAGATCGAAGCGTTTGAGTGGCCGCGTGACAATCTCTTTGTCACGCGCTTCGTCATCGACCTCCCCGTTGCTTTCCGTTGCAACCTCCCCAACGATTCAGTGTCTACCTTAGGTCAGATCGACTATGCATAGATTACCGCTCGGGTTCCGGCGACTTCGGGACAGGGCATGATTTTCGGCGGACCCGCCACAGTCCTCTCGTACAAGCGCTCCGACCGGAGGTCGTGCACCGGCCAGGCCATTCCGACGATTTCACAGTTTAGTGTTTCATCTCAATTACAATACAGAATCTCAGATGAAATCTTATGATTGAAATGCTACAATCGTAAGTGATTGATTGGATTGATTATGGTCCGCGTTGCCATGGATCGAGCATTGGCGCATGTGCCTTTCAACAAAGAGGCTCTTGCTTATCCAAGCAACCGCAACATTTTGGCACAATGTTGACATCAGTGAGTATTGCGCTAATCTCTTGTCTCAACATTCTTGGTACCGTGGATACTTGATTTCGTTTGCAATTGGCGTGTTTAAACGTTTACTAGAATTTTTCTAGAATTAGAAATTATGTGCTTTTTCGTAAGGCATCTGATTTACGTCCCGTAGCACTAGAAGTGTTGCATTCTTCTGAATGCAAGTCACGACCGATGATGATTTGTTGCGGCTGAACTTCTGAGCAAAGACAATTCGTTGTATGAGCATGTAGAACGTTTGGATCTGAAGATTTTCATATGTTCGATGATTTCGCAGGGCCGGAAGCAATCAGCTTTTTCAGCTCCGATTCCACAACACTTTTCGATCCTTCGATTTTGACTGCGAAGCGCTGAAACCCTAACCCGAAACCCTAAACCTGTTGTCTCCTACGAGCAAGCAAACACCAATTTTACAGTCGATCAGGTGGACAATCTTGACGCATCAAAGCTCAGCTTCATTTGCTTAGACTACTTGACACAATGTTCAGAAAACGCGACACATTGCGAAGTATTCAAGTTTTACTGAAGCTTGTTTGTTTCATGCTTTGGTAAGGTGACAGACATGATGCAATCCTTGGTGTCTGTGGCTGATGATCAACTTCAAGGAACTACCTATGAATAATGTGGACAAGTTCAATCATGATTCGACCTTGTGGTGTATAGAGGCTCTTGATGAGGTTGATCGTGCAGATCCCCTACTTCGCGGGGTCATAAAGTGATGAAGAGCACATTGGAGAGTGTTGAGAAATGGATATAACATAGTATGGAGATCGGGAAGTAGAGGCGTAAAAGCTCACCATGGCGGAGATCTGTAACAATTGCGGCAAGCCCTCGCAGAAGCAAGAAGATAGCATCCCGGTCACCATCTTGTTCTCCAGAGCAAGCAAGCAAGTGGTGTGCATAGAGGCAGGCAAGGATTTTGTCGACATGCTCATAGGCTTCCTGACACTGCCCATCAGCTGCCTGGTGCGGGTGTTGAATGGAGGGGCGCTAATTCACCGGCCCGACGAGCTCAAAGCTTCACCAGTGATTCCTCCAAACGTACCCTACAGCCCAGGACCGAAGAAGCCCGACCCGCATTTTGCATTGGTCGCCATCGCCAACGTGTTTGACAGTGTCGCACGATTGGAGGATGACAAGATGGCTGTCGACAAGGGTGCTCTGCTGCAAGCCAGGCCTACATTAGCTTTTGGAGCTGGTAGGCTTCTGAAAACGAGAGGCATGCCGAAAGAAGGTGAAGAAATGGTACATCCCGACTCCGGTTTATACTCCTGTGGAGCAGCTTGTAATTTTGCGACATCGGCTGCTGCCACCAAATGCCTCAAGCACAAGAAGCCTATGATTACCCCACTCAAAATGGTGGAGGACGCGCCTGTGGACCCTGATGATGAGAAGGCTGTTGCTGCTGCCCTGGTACAGATTCATCCATTTTCCGTTGATCTCTACATAAAAACTACTTTATTGCCGACACTCACTCCTTCCGCCATTTCCTGAACAGGCGGCGCAGAGAGCAGGTGGTTATGTGAAGCCGGACACAAAGTTCATGGTCACTAACCAACTGGAGATTCTTCCCAGTTCATCCATGAAGGCTCTCATCGCCTTGGAAATGATTCGATCTGAACGTGTTGGTGACTTGGACACGATGGAGGTGCTTGTTGTTGCTCCAGAGGTAATTCAACAGGCTCGGTTTTCAGTGCTAGAACAATTGTGCTGCATACGTGTGGAATGCACAATCAATTGCAGGATGTCAATGTAACACACTACTTTCTTGGTTGAGAATCAGGTGTTACAGCTGCTGAAAGCATCCCTTTTATCCCTGAATGTGCTGAACGACGTGTTCGGCAAATATTGCTCAGATGCAAAGCGCTCTAGTGAGTACATTCTGCGATGATCATTCTTCTGGAGCGATGACTGTTTCTTTCATACGGAAGACTTAAGATGCAAGTCAAGCGGCTAGAAGACTGACTAAGGTCATATTGCTTTACAGTTTTTGAGGCTTACATACTAATGCTCACCTTGTCGAAATCTATGCAGTGCCGATTCCCAATGGCAAACCTTTTTTCCCTCAGTGTAGCGAAAATCCTTGCTGCCAGTGCTCGCAAAGTAGGGGAGTGCCACTGCACCCCACTGGCAAGTAAGTAGAACCTTTCGGTATCCGCACAAGAAGTCCTCTCGTGTCATAGCACGCATCTTTGCAGTTACTTACACAACTTCTTATATGCAGTGTTTAGCGCACCTTGATGATCTCCAATTGCTTTGCTAAGAGGCTATCGGATGCAAAGAACCCTTCTTCGAGCAGTCTTTTGGATGAAAGACTCGGTCAATTTGTATCTGAACAAGGAATCTGAGATATGCGTGATGGAAAATATGTTGCTTCGTACAGATGCAGCAAGTGACCAGTCCTGTCATATACACTCGAATACGACGTCATTTGACGAGGATCTCAACAATTCCCAACAAGGTGAAGGAAGTTGAAGATTTTGAACTGCCTTGATTGTTCATGACGATTTCATCACGCATCATCAGAAACAGCGTTACCAACCTCTTGTTGATTAGTCCAGTTCTGATCTGCAATCTGGATTCCAATTTCTGTAAATTAGACTAGAAGCACGCCGAGCTTCCTTCAGAATATCCAGGAAATGCATTTCAAAATTCGTGAAGTCGCTGCACTGCCTTCTCTACTCTCTTCACAATTGGTTTTGCAAGGCGCACTATTATCGTCCTCCTCGCGAGTGTTGCCAACGCCCAAGTCTTGAACAATTCTGGAACCCACAGAACTGCTGCACTCTCTGGACTGGCGTCAACTTTTAGCACTTCAATACAGCTTCACAGATGTTCCAAATTGGTCAATGAACGTCGGAGCAAGGCCACAGTTCAACAGTTTCGATTGCTTACTGATTCATTGTTATAGCTAGGACGTAAATCGCCAATCGGAGGTATTTCAGTCGGTGAGAGGGGACACAGTGAATGGGTGACCGGGATTAGACTTGTAATGGTACATGAGATCCACAGCCTTTGGGAGCTTGAAATGGAACTAAGCGTCATGGATTACGAGACTGCCGGGGTGTATAAACTGCTCGAGAAGTAGTCCATGGCGGTTTGCCATGAGGATACGGAGGATTTCTGGGTCTAGATTGGGGGGAGATGGCAAGGTGGCAGAGCTTGTCCACGACCTTGTCCATCTGCTTCTCCAGCTCCTCGTTTTGCTGTGAAGCTCCTGGGGACCTAGTGGTCGTGAAGTCACTGGAGTTGGAGGAGCTGTTGTAGTCCCCCGCGTCTCGGATGGCCCCGCTGAAAGCAGAGTTGATTTGGAGCTCCCTCTCGCTCACGTATCCGACAAGCCTGGCCTGGAAGGTGCGATCTATCTCTCGCAAGGCCGAGTAGAGCCTGCGCTCCCGGTGGTGCGGTTCCGCCAAGCTCGCCTCCTTGAACCTCTTCCCCCTCTCCAACGACCGCAGAAGCTCGTAGCTCATGCTGCTGATGCTGTCGGTGTGGGACAGCATATCCTTCAGAGAGTCCAGCACATACGTGTCCTGCTTGTTCAGTGCTTTGCCGAACACTTCACTCAACACACTGCTGGATGTCAATGATGCTCTCAACAGCTGCAGCACCTGAAGTTGCTTGCGCTTCAGTAAAGCTGTGGGTTCCAGACCTTACTAAGTGGCCATACACTGATTACTATATCAATAAGAAGGGTACTAAAGCAAATCAAAGCCGATCACTACAATGCCATGCTCATTCAATCGTAGACTGCCGAACCAGGTAAGCCACTGACTTACATCTTCAGTTCCGACACGCATATCGATGCTATCAAGAAAGCTCACATTATCCACCTTCAGCTTCTGCAGCAACACCATGGATTTGGAGCTGGGGTAGATCTCAAGGTTGTCAGTGATGAAGAACTTATTACCAGGATGGACAAAGCCATTTGGAACCGAGCTTTTGCCTACGTCATTGCCATTGATCAACGCGCATTGCGTTGTCATCCTTCTCAGGTGTCTTGGACATTTGGTTCCACACCTGCAAAACGGCGAAAGTATCACATCACAGCAATCTTATAGTCGTGAAGAGAGATTCTCTGCTCTCAGAATGGTGTACCTCTCTCACCTGGTGGAGATGTTAGAGCAAGGTGGGATGGCAGTGCAGGTGTAAAAGAACTTGGGAGGTAGTTCCAGTTCAGGATTCTCCGTGTAGGAGGACTTCGACCCTAGCCCACACTTGAAAGGCTTCGGATCTAATAGCAACTTCTTATCCGCGCACATTGTCTCTTCCGCTTCCAGCCTGGGAATGCTCTCGAAAGCGTTGAAGATGCAACCCACAGTTTTGGGTGTCACCGAAGCACCTACTCAACCACATGTAACCTAAACACATGTGAGTCTATCGCCCTCTCCACAATCTTCTATTAACCACAGCATGTGCGTTTCAAGAATTTGAGTAAATCGTATGAAGAATGTCTTGTCCAGAAATGCAACTTCGTCATTTGCATAACATGAATTCTGCTTGATATTACACTTTGGTCCCTTGGGTTTTAATTTCCACATTCTCACTCCTCACATTCTCACTCCTGGCTTTGTTCGAACCTACATTGATGCAGTGATGAGAGTTTTGGTGCAAGAGGGCTCACTCTCGGACAAGAGCTTGAGGATAGATCCGAGGGGGAGAGTAAGGAACCCCATGATGAGATCCACGAAGTCCTTCCCTGCTTCCAAAAACAGGACCTGTCTGGTGACTCGGTGGTACATGATCGTCACCGGCATGCCTTTTGAGACGATGCTCTCACTCAACTGCATCATCGTCAACACCGATACCGTGTCATCTCCAACAACGTCCACGACCACACTCCAGGGGTGCCTCTTGCAAACACATGATGACTACAGAGCGCCATCGGCATGTCAAACCCTGAACCCTAAACAAGCTTCAAGTGATCATGAGTTGGAACTCATTCTGCAAATAGCAGAAGCAGGAGCCATCGACGAACTCGGCAGAATGGCATGAGGCGACAACTTCTTTGAACCCTCTGCGCGTACAATCTTTGTTCAACACCATCATTGAGATGAGACCGAATTGTGAGGATGTTGTGGAAGAGAAGCATAACAGGAGAAAGTGCAAGGCCAAAGGTCACATGTAAGGATGCCAACAGTCAATTACCATTTCATGCTTAACCTGTTCACCATTGATAGCGTTCAAGGATCAAAAGGGGGAAGTGCTAATCCATGTTTTCACATTTGGCGACTCTGAGCTTTCACATTTGGCGACTCTGAGCTTGATACATACCTCGTAAAACAATGTTCTTTAAAAATTAAATGATATTGATATTGGGTGCCATTCTAAGGATTCCAAAATAGAAAACTTGGTCGCCACAGTATAATGCACTTGATCAGTTCCTACTAGCCACCAAAAAATGCTCAACAACCGATACCGGCGATGCCACACATGGAGTCTTCAGCTACATGATCCATTCGCCAGAAACTTAACACCATGCACTGATATTTAAAAATCACCAGATTTTACAAAGAGCGTCGAAACCCATCCCAAATCCACACATAGGCCTTCAGGTACCAAAAAAACGGTGCTCGGTTGAGCTCGCCTCTGCTTCATTCAAGTCAACTGGCTTGAGAATATCAATACCCCTGGAGGTATTTGAGAAGAGGCAGACAATCATGGAGCTATCAGCATCTATTACACATGCACCTCTGAGTTCTCTACCTCTCCGACGACGACTAGCGTATCTTTTGTGTTCGTCGCAGCTCCTCTCCCAGCAATATCAAGTGGAAGTGGATCATTTGGGATTCCTCAATACGATGATGACCGAGTCTCCTCGCAAAAACATCTTGCTGATGAACCGGTCCTTGTTCACCGGCTTCGCCTTCTTCCTCCCCTTCCCAGTCTTCGGCACCTGTCAACCCATCGCCACTCTACCGTATCAGCATCGACCACATTCACTATGCCTGTTGCTTCATCACTTCATCATTCTCTGTAGTGGACAACCATATAAAGCTCTCAACAAGCCATCGTTGACTAACCTCTGTCCACATCTCCTTCACATTTTCAAGCACCATGTTGCAGTGACGATCAAACGCCTTCACTCGCCCAAGAAGCTTCTTGTTGTTTCGGCAATTGATTAGCACCTGTCTCACACAATCACCAAAATCGCTTGTCAACTCTATATCTCTCAACAGCTCATACTAACACTAAATGCTGATGTGAGTAAAGTCGATGATGCAATATAGACACTACTAGGCTGAAATTTGACAGTGTGAACTTCATCACATGGCATACCCAAACAGTAGAACGGAGTATCCCATGTGTATACAGACCGTTCAATAGGGCATCCTTCACCTACTCATGAAGCCAGAATCCGAGCAGACCAACCCTACATATCTTCTTCATGAAATTACACGAAACCCTAAGCGGAACGCCCAGCACAACCTCCACCATCCCTCTTCCATCACAAAACCTACTCTGCCCCGTACTGATTACCAGCTAAGATTGACCACACAAAGCCGGTATCGGAGGAACTTAAAATGTTTTCAAATGTTGATGGCTCGTTGACCTAAGCTCAGAAATGCATTTTGAAGCCTTCGTGTAAAGAGATGACAAAAACCTGAGTGTTGTTCTTTACGGACATCGTCAGCACAGACAGGGGGCCAGTGGAGAATTCTTCCTCCTCCGTCTTCTCCTGCACACGCCCAAGTCACCATCATTAATGCTGAGAGCCCCGACAAAGAAACGCCTCACACGAAATTGAGAGCCATTAGCTTACAGTGTCCTCCTCCATCGGTCTGGCACTGCAATCACACCCCAGAAAAAAACCATCAGTAATTTCGAAAACCACGCGTTTACTCGCAAAACCCTAAACCCCTAAAAACCTCCATTCCCTCACCAAAATATGAAAACCCATGATCGGCATACAAAGGCCTCTTTGACGAGCACCCATCAAGCAGAGCCTCGAGGACACGAGGGCCGCAGAAGCAAGAGACATAACAGAAAATTTTAATTGCACATGGTGAAGAAGCGAGTCGTCGAACCTCATGATGAAAGACTTGTGAACCGAAGAAGCGAAGAAGAAACTTGGCTTCGATGGCAACTGCAAAAATGGAACCAAGCAAGCGGCAGCAACGGGAGCGAGGTCCGGGGCGCTGCCGAGGACGCCGAAGAAGAAGTTGAAGGAAGGCCTCTCGTCGACAACGTCGGCTCCATTTCGGAACAGCAGCCCCGCGGGAACCTATGACCGTGGGTGTCAAGTTCCCCGTTCACATGTCAACCAAACGTTGAGTAATACGGAGTATGATATTTCTATTAGCATTTTTCATCAATTTCGTAAGCCCCTTTGGTAGGACACTCGTTAATACGTAACCCCTCCTAGAAATAAACCTTTGGGATTTGTAAGGCCCTTCTTTTGTGGAATGATCCTGAAGCATTGAAGTTTCGTATAGGCTCACGAGGAATTCCTTGTGAGTTTACACAAAACTTATTCTAAAAGGGGGTTACGCCAGGTGAGGCCACCATCGTCACACGAAACTTATTCTAGAAGGGGGTTACGTCAGGTGAGGCCACCATCGACGGCCTTGTGTCCCTCCCTCGTGGGGCTCTCGCCCTCCTCGGTTTCAGTCCCTCACATGCTCGGAGTCCCTCCAATGGTCCTCCCCCTTTACACCACCCTTGATCTTACAGTTCATTCTATGTAATTGTTTGAGAAAGGGTAGCCTAGAGAGGGCTTCAATGTTCCTTGCAAATTTGTATGCGGCAATGTCCACCATGTTCGAACTGTTTCATCGTATTCTTGTAAATATGTATGTCCGTGTGTTCTTGTAAATATGTGTGTCCGTGTTGTCTGCAGATATGTACATCCTTCTTTCCCTTTCCAATTCCTCTTTCCAATTCTCATTTCCTCCCTTTACTTCTCCTCCTTCCGATTCTCATTTCCTTCCTCTGCTTCCGATTCTCATTTTCTCCCTTTGCTTCCGATTCTCATTTTCTCCCTTTGCTTCTGATTCTCATTTCCTCCTTTTGCTTCTCAATTACTGCTTTCTATTTCCTTTTCAATCTTTCCTAAATTGATGTATTTTCCTTGAAGTTTTTGCTTTGATCAAACTCTATCTTCATTCTTATTTATGGAATCTATTCAAGTAACATATCTTTGTTAAGTGGTATACATTTTTGTCAAATTGATTTCACATGTCCTCTTATTGTTGTCCATTTGTTGTTGTTCACATGTTTAGTAGTCCATGTTGGCTTTGATTTATTTATTGAAGTTTTTATTAATTTCATATTTTTATGAATCTATCATCAGTTGATTCAACTAACAAATCTTTACTAAGTGGGACACATTATTGTCAAACCAATTTCACGTGTCCATTTGTTATTCTTTACTAACAAATCTTTACTAAGTGGGACACATTATTGTCAAACTACACTAAATAGGTAGATTAGTGTTAGATACACTAATTTATATAAACTTGTTATAAGTTTTTGCTATTGGTCAATAATTTTACCCTCTACATCCGTTAAGATGGGGATCCTTCCACAGTATTGGAATCAATACTCTTGGTAATTTTTGTTCATCAAAAGTAAAAACTTACAGCATTTTCAAATCTTATAAAAATCTAACACTAATCTACCTATTCAGTGTAGTGTCCATTTGTTATTCTTTACTAACAAATCTTTACTAAGTGGGACACATTATTGTCAAACCAATTTCACGTGTCCATTTGTTATTCTTTACTAAGTGGAACACATTCTTGTCAAACCAATTTCACGTGTCCATTTGTTATTGATTCCTTCATATAGATGTTGATCTTGTTTAGGCACCACAAGCCTTGGCTTGGTGGTTAGGGCTTAGGCCTCCAATGAGGAGGTCGTGGGTTCTATTCCCCATGCCGGCGTGGTGCTCACCACAATAGTCCCACCAACTATTGTGGGAGGTCCTTGGACCTTATTCACGCCAGTCCCTTAGAAAGTGACCGGAGTTTCTATCTATCTTGGTCTTGTTTTCAAAAGTTGGTAAGTAAATTTCTATGGAACTGCACCCTCCAAAGTCAAAATTATATAGGATCACATATTGCAAAATGATAGGTTCACTTCCGAACATTTTCGCTTGTTGAAATGTGCAGTTTTACTTTCCACTTTCACTTTTCAATTTTGTGATCTCGAGGCTGCCCTCTGAATAGGAACAGACCACGATACTCATTGACTCCACAACTCAAAGCTTGACTCAACCAGTCCAAAAACCAAGTAATGGGACGCACCCATCTCTACAAAGTACACTGCCATGTGTGACTCCTTCTCCAATGAATCCAGATTTATTATACATGTGCTAAAAGGCCTACAAAGAAAACAAAGTCTTGCGCTTTCAAACGTTTAGCACTCACCACCACGACATGTTACCTCTACCTTATTTGAGCTTGCTACAGTACAAGACCGTGGTGCCACTCCTAACCTGCCATCGACAATGACGCTGGCATGAATGAACAACAAAGAACACAAAACTCTCTACATGCATAGGTGTTACAAAGTTTAC
Organism: Bryum argenteum; assembly: GCA_037043015.1. Taxonomy (NCBI): domain Eukaryota; kingdom Viridiplantae; phylum Streptophyta; class Bryopsida; order Bryales; family Bryaceae; genus Bryum; species Bryum argenteum. The sequence continues at coordinate 29,699,139 of CM073322.1, forward strand.
AACACGACTGCCAGAAAGGAAGAAGATGCATCACCATGAACACACACTAGAAGGCCTGGTACGCCTCCAAAGTCCCAACAAGATGTCAAGCTCCATTTTGTGTCAACTGGAAAAGACAATGAAATGTCAAGGGAGAAGCTACTGACGAAAAAGAGGCAGACAATCATGGAGCTATCAGCATCTATTACACATGCACCTCTGAGTTCTCTACCTCTCCGACGACTAGCGTATCTTTTGTGTTCGTCGCAGCTCCTCTCCCAGCAATATCAAGTGGAAGTGGATCATTTGGGATTCCTCAATACGATGATGACCGAGTCCCCTCGCAAAAACATCTTGCTGATGAACCGGTCCTTGTTCACCGGCTTCGCCTTCTTCCTCCCCTTCCCAGTCTTTGGCACCTGTCAACCCATCGCCACTCTACCGTATCAGCATCGACCACATTCACTATGCCTGTTGCTTCATCACTTCATCATTCTCTGTAGTAGGACAACCATATAAAGCTCTCAACAAGCCATCGTTGACTTACCTCTGTCCACATCTCCTTCACATTTTCAAGCACCATGTTGCAGTGACGATCAAACGCCTTCACTCGCCCAAGTAGCTTCTTGTTGTTTCGGCAATTGATAAGCACCTGTCCCACAAAACGTCGTGTCAACTCCATCTCTTTCGAATGCTCATCACAACACCACCTGTTGCTGTGTACGAAAGTAGATGAAGCTACCGTCGTAGGTTATTCTCTGAAATTTGAACCTCGTACTATGGCATACTTAAACAGTAGAATAGAGAAGCACATGTGCGTTCACCATTCAGTAGAACATCCTTCACCTACTCATACAGCCAAAAATCGAGCAGACCAACTTCTTCATTAGGATACACGAAACCCTAGCACAACTTCTACCATCACAGAACCTACTCTGCTTCATACTAATTACCAGTCGTGACAAATCCCTGAAAGAGGGTATCGGAGGTCCTCATCTGTAAGGGGGTTAATGTAATCTCATGACAACCAATTCTCTAGACACAACGTTGATCTAAAGTCAGAAATGCATATCAAAGCCTTCGTGTAAAGAAAAGACAAAAAACCTGAGTGTTGTTCTTCACGGACATCGTCAGCACAGAAAGGGGGCCAGTGGAGAATTCTTCCTCCTCCGTCTTCTCCTGTACAAGCCAAATCGCTGTCAATAATTCTGATCACCACGCAATTCCTGATGATTCCACGAGGAAGAAATTCTTCACACGGAACTGATATTGACCAAAAAAAAATTAAAAATACAGTGCGAACCATTGACTTACAGTGTCCTCCTCCATCGGCCTGGCACTGCCATCACACCCCAATAAAAACCAATCAGTAACTACGAAAACTACTTGAATAATAACCCACTTACGCAAAACCCTAAACCCCTCGGGAACATTCAGTCCGCTCGGGATGATCGCCACAAACCACATACAACCTCCACGTAAAACAACTTCAATTCGCAAACGACACAGGCGCCCCAACTGCACGAAATATTAAAGCAAATGGTGTGAAGAAGCGAACCTCATGACGAAAATTTCAAAAACCGAAGCGTTTCAGAAGCTTGATGGCAACTGCAAAAACGGAACCGGGAAACGGCAGCAACGTCCAAGATGACTCCGAAGGCAGTAAAGAAGTTGAATGGACTCTCAAGTCGGTGTGCTCAGCAACCTCCGTTCTCAGCACAACATAACCCTTCCCATTGGGCAAGACCTTGTCATGCCAAGTCAGAAACATGTTCTTGTCCAGCTCGACTAATTTTGTGCCAGATCAGCGCCACAAGCGCTTTGAGAGTGAAAGACGGACTCGGCAGGATTGATCTCAGACATAGATTGTAAGCAGCCCTTCAATCGCGCACTCAAATCAAACAGCCAATTTAGCAATTCCAAAACGAACTACTGCTTCAATAATTTCAGCTCTATTTCCGGAAAGTGTCGGAACAATTGTGGGTACGTCGGTAACTCCGATCTCCAAGTTCTGGTTACATTCGAGGCGCCGAGTTGAAGTGTTGGAAATAGTTACACAAGAGCAATTAATTCGATCATTGAGGAAGGTTGGCGGGGTCGCAAGTTCAATTGTTTCGTTAGTTAGAGCGGCTCACTTTTGACAGAAGAAGTCGGAAGGACGAAAGAGGAATGGGATCAATGAACATATCGCCGCTTTCTAAGTACAAATTGGTATTTCTTGGCGATCAGAGTGTCGGCAAGACGAGCATCATCACGCGCTTCATGTATGATAAGTTCGATGTCAACTACCAGGTGCGATCGGATCGCTTCATTCCTCGCATGTGCACAAATCTGTTTGAGAGAATTAGGGTTCATTGCCCGACGCGCGCAATCAATCATCCTATGTGCCATTGCGTGTTCCGAGTGAGCACTTTAGCTCAATCAATTCCTGACATACATATATATATACTGACCAGCCAATCGAAGTGTTTTGTTCAGCCGACTATTGGTATTGACTTTCTTTCAAAGACAATGTATCTAGAGGATCGCACAGTTCGGCTTCAGTTGTGGTGAGTACTTCCTTCATTACTCAATGCTTAACAATTTTTCTGCTTAACAATTGAAAGCTCTCTCACGATTCTATCAATGTGAGCAGGGACACAGCAGGACAGGAACGATTTCGAAGCCTTATACCAAGCTACATTCGAGATTCATCTGTAGCAGTTATTGTATATGATGTTTCCAGTAAGTTTCAGTTTTCCCAATCGCTTCGATCGTTTATTCAGAGAATCAAATGCTTAGGAACTTACACCACATTAATTCATGGTGCAGATAGACAGTCTTTTCTCAATACTGCGCGCTGGGTAGAGGAGGTTCGAAGCGAACGAGGAAAGGATGTTGTCATTGTGCTTGTTGGCAATAAGACTGACCTTGTAGACAAAAGGTAATCAATCAATTCGAACCGATGTTCGTTCTCTCCCAAAGTTCTTCAGTCTTAACATGGATCTGATTGATACACAGACAAGTTTCTGTCGAAGAAGGTGAAACGAAAACCCGGGAGCTAGGTGCGATCGTCATTGAGACTAGTGCCAAAGCGGGATTCAATATCAAGGTAATTAAGTCACACTGTCTACCTTCAAAACACTATTGATCAGTAATCGTGCATTCATTGATATCTCAAAGAGCCACATGAAGCAAATACGTGTGAATTGCAAGCTTCGAAGACACATTGTCGAGCTTTTGAGAAGACAACTTTCAATATTGTGAGCAGGGTCTGTTTCGGAAAATTGCTGGCGCTCTACCAGGAATGGAGTCTGTGAATCAGACAAAGCAAGAAGATTATGTGGACATCAGTTTGAAGACCACGGCGAATACGAATAGTACGCAGTTGCAACGCCAAGGTGGTGCTGGTGGTTGTGCCTGTTGATCGACTGGCGATGGAGTGCCAGGAGCATCCATTTTCCCCTTTCGACACATTTTTGTTCTGGCGACCCGAATTCAATTGGCACTGCATCATCATCAATTTTCTAATAAGGTTGAGACTTCTATCGGTGCTCCATCATCATCAATAAGGTTGAGATGAAGAATCTCAAAACCATACCAGAGTCTTTTCATGTTTGCATTGTGTAATGAAGTTTTCTTTCTAATGAAGGGCACCACAGACTCAACATATGTCTGTAAGTTTGTTTGTCCCGAAACTTGGCAAGAAACACAAGTTGAAAGGTGTATGACGAAAGAATTTTTGTGGACATCGATAAGTTGTTAATCTTGTGTTTAAGAGCTTCAATTTCAGAGCATACTATGTCAAGATGTTTAGAATACTCTAAAACAAAGAAACTAAACATTGAACTCTAGGGTAGATGCGTGTATTATTGCGCATTTAAGAGTTTGATCTCCCGTGGAGGTTTCAATGTAGTTGTTTTGCTTCAATCTTCTATACAAAATTTGATAAGAAATGAGGTGACTTTGGACAAAACCTTTCAAAATCAAATTTTGATACAATATGTTCTTTTTGTATGAGAAGTTGTGGTGCTATGTTTAGACACACTTCCAAAACACCAAATCACTTATTATTGCGCACCTTGAACCTTTCATTGCGCACAATATTCCTATCATTGCGCATTCGGTTTGTTCCTATGATTGTTCATTTTTCATTCTAAGTCAACTCATCAAATAAAAATTTGGACTTGTTGCAAACAATACATTGATCAATACCTGAAGTGGCTTTATAATACCTGAAGTGGCTTAATAAGTCACTTCAGAGCATCATGCTTCCCTCACGATGTTCACGTAGGATTGTAAAAGAGTTACACTAAGGATACGAGTAGCAAACTCTATCATTGAGGTCATGCAATGGAATTCGATAGCATTGCCACTTGATGAGTCAATGCTTAGCCGTGTTATTGATCCATAATCATCTAACACAAGACTGAATATCATAGTCACATAAGCAAGTACTTCCTAAATTATTCATACCATTGAAGCGTTTTTCGCTACAAATCAGAGTTGCTGGTATATGTAGTGTTCTTAAATTAGTAAAACCGAAACACGGTATATGCTTCATGACAGCAGCGAGCTGCGGTCTATTATTCTGGTTACGCACTAAGCTTAGAAAGTCTCGTACGAAGACATCGATCTCACCACTGTCACCAGGTCAATTGTTTCATTGTTCAATACTTCAAGAAAATCGGTTTTCTTCTTGTGGTTCTCCGCCATTGTGAGAGAATAGAATGCAGCAGTGATTCCCTCAGAATTGGTAAGCCCGACAGCAGACCCTACGCCAATGATTGATCCAAGTCAATCTACACCAGCACACATGATGTAAGAAGCAAAACAGGAACAATCAGCTGAAATTTGCAGCAACGCTTGAAAGCACAGAGCATCAAAAACCTGCAATTGTAACCTAAAGTTGTTAGGGTCCTCGCCCATTCGTAATTGTAAAAAGAACTGCATTCTATGTCAAGGCCGCATTGAAATTAGTACACTCCGAGCAAACTCAAATACATGCAACATCGGATGTGGACGGACGTACGCAAAAAACAAATACAGACGTCGGATGTGGACGGTCACATGATTACAGAGCCTCGGTGAGAGACAGAACACATGGAGTCAAGCCCGAACCTTACACAACCTCTACCGTGTTTCTTTTTTTCTCCGCCATAAATGCTTAAGAAGCCAGCTCTCAAAGATCATAACACGCGCTCTCTCACCTTCCTAAAATGCCTCACCCGAACTTCTAAAAACTTTGTCTCGTTAAACATCCTATTTTCTAGCCGTCCTTGCAACTTGTTCTCTTACTCCAGTACAAACCCTAGAGCTCCCGCAACAATCAAACTCCACTCCTTCAGCAATTGAGAAATCAAACAACAGTACTCCATCAATCAAAGGGACGACAATCGTGCTTGCTTGAGCGAGAAACCATTGTTGCAGCAACGGGGAAGAGGAACTTCCGAAAAACAACGGGGAAGAACAACGGGGAAGAGTGCAAAGATCGGACGGCCGGTGGAAAACACACGATGTAAGATCCGACGGTGAAGAACACACGATGCAAGATCCAACGGTGGAGAACACACGATGTAAGATCCGACGGTTGTGAACAAAAGCATGCGCAGACATAGGGGCATGCTGCGCAATCATAGGGTGCAGCGCGTTAATAGGCGCACTTACCCTATAGGTTTTGTCAAAAACAAAAATATAGCTCGCTCCACTTTCAAAATCCCTCATCTCAGAGGGTTGAATTTCAACATTGTAATTATACTTATGGGTT